>OU015755.1:78299581-78368511 GCA_907169655.1 Acomys percivali | reverse complement strand
GAGAAGGAGAAGGAGAAGGAGAAGGAGAAGGAGAAGGAGAAGGAGAAAGAGAAAACATGATTTGATTTTTTTGCTGGTGTTCATCTCCTCATTTATATATAAAACAAAATGTAGATTAGAAAGTAGAAAGTGTATGCTGTTCTAGGCATATAGCCTTACTAGTTGCGATTCTTTCACATACCTTTTGTGTTACTCTTCAGTGCCCTATCTTTTCAGCCATGGCCTTCCCTTGCCTTTGTCTACAGACGATGTTCCATTGGCAATGAAGTTTTCAGTTTCTGTTCATCTTGAAATGCTTTAACTTTGCATACTTTAAAAACTGACCTATCTTTAAAGAAAAACAGGGCTCTTACGTGGGACTTTTTTGAATTTTCTTAGTTGAGAATGCTTTTATTCCTAGTATTTTATCATTCATGCTTCAAAAGAAACAATGTTAAAGCAAACAAGCAAACAAGTCTTGAAACTTGGGCTGCAGTGCATATGTAAGTGGCTGCTCCTTGGCATCTGAGGTTTGTGCTGAGAGATCTTATGAGTTGACTAATGACTTGGGTCTGGGCAGGTCCCCTTTCCATTACTGCCCTCACACTCCATGCACTTGCCTTACACCACTTAAGCTGCAGTGTGTCTCCAAGAGTCTTGGGCCATAGCTGGAAACTTGTTGAGCTTCTGGATGATTTTATTCTAGTTTTCCATACACACTGTGAAGCAGTGAGCTATGAATGTTTTCAGGTAACCTCTCCATCTCTCTTCTTCTGGAGCTCCCACAGTCAATATATTGATTTGATTGCTGCTATTTCTAAGGGTCCCTTAGCCTCTTTATGCTTTTCTCCAGCCTTTTCTTTTAATTTCATGACCCTCAGACTTGATACTTACTATTATTGTGTTTTTCAAATATGCTGACCCTTTCTTCTGTCTTCTCAACTCTGTCACTGAATCCTTCAAGCGAATGGTTCATTTCAACCATTACTCTTTTAAGTTCCACTGTTTTATTTCTAAATCTTCTATGCTTTAATGATGCTCTTTTCTCATATATATTTTGTTAACTTTGTCTGGATGTGTCTTAAATCTGCTCCTCCAAATCCTTTAATCAGGTCCAATGGACCTGTCATCAGGTATTTATTAGCAATTATTTCTGTTGACTGACTTATTCACTGGAATGGGCTAAGATTCCTTGTTTGTATCTTATAATTATTTTGCTGAAAACTGTATGGTAGAATTACATACAACTCTAAAAATTGAATTGTGATCCTCCTCCCAGAGTGTAAGGAAATTGTCATTACATAGTTATTTCTTTGGTTTATTCCTTTGTATTATGGTGGGATATTTCCGAAGCAAGGATTAGCCTCAAGTATCTATTTAAAATCTTTTCAGGAACCCATAGCTTCCATTGAACATGTATAGTGATGTTCATTTCCTCCTGTGTGTATAATTCACTTTGAATGTTATAGTCTTCAATTCCTGTATCTTAAAATAGGAAAGAAACCAGGATAAGAAGCACTGCCCTGTAAGTTCCTTAGAAGTGACCTCAGTCGGAGGCAGAGCTTGCAACATTGGATCAGGTGCAGCAGCTGCTGCTGTCTCTCGGCTATCAGAAGTAGTCAAAACTGACATTCCTTGACATCTGGAAGTCAGGGTTCCCTTTCACCATCCTTGGTTCCTACACAGCTCCCTACCAAAGTGCCAATAGTTTGTGGGATACTTATCTGGCTCTTCTCTTGGTAGTTATGAGCTTTTAGTGAATGTAAGATATTTACATCAGACATATTCTGTCTATAAAACCACTGTTTAGCTGGAGAGAAAGTTTTCCACTGTTTCCTATTCCATCATCTTTCCAGGTTCCTCCCTGTATTTAACTCATTAAAAATTGTAGATGGATGAAGAGATTTTGTCAGAGCAAATGTTTCAAACACTATGTAATCAAGCATTTAAAATGGGAGAGTGAGTGAAAATGTTGCAGCTCTCCTGAAAATTCGGTTTCATAGCAAGTGACCCAAACACAATAAATTCACAGGACATTAATTACTTGTAATTCTATGTGCATTTCTGGTTTTAATACATATTTTTTATGTTATGTGTGTAAGTATTTGTCTGCATGCATATCTGTGTTCCATATGAGTGTGTGGTTGTTGAGCACAAGCAGACAGGGGTTTAATCTTGTCTTGGATTAATTAGGATGCTGTATTTTTTCAATGTGTCTAATTTTTTTGTACTACATGGAATAGAGATCCAATTGTTGTTTCCTTAACAGTGATGTAAATATACAGGAGTAAATATTTTCTAAAGGATCAAGAAATGTAAAAAATGCTCCTTAGAATCATAGATTGTAGTAGTTTATAATACAGAATTCTAGGGTGACTTCAAGAGATGACCCAGTTGGATATGTGTTTTGATGACAGACAGATAGATAGATTAGATATAGGTGGGGTATAAACACACACACACACACACACACACACACACACACACACAAACACACATATATATATATATCAGATAAATATAGAATAGTAGGTGAGATAGAAAGAAAGGTAATATAGATAAAGAAATAGATACAGGTTGATAGAAAGAAATATAGTTAGACACTATGACAGATGAGCTTGGTAGATAGAGGTAGAAAGATGTAGATTAGATTAATGATAGATAAATAGATGAATAGATTATGTATATGATAGATAGATAGATAGATAGACAAACAGATAGATAATAGATAATAAACAGACAAATAAATGGTAGAAGGCTGCAAAGAAGAGAGAAGCTGTGTAGCTGAGCTTCTGCTGGGCACCACTTTACATAGCAGATATATCTTATATATTGTTTCTGTATTTGAGTTTATGGATTTAGCCATCAGCTGATGATGTTACCTTCACAAAACATTTGACAAACACTGCTCTAACCTGGAGCCAGCTCTTGCCTATCTGAACTGACTGAACTGTACCTCTTCCAGACTCTATGTTTGGTGACATGGTTTTGATTACTTGAGATTAGTAAGTGGTACACATCAGAGCTGTGATGGGCACGCTTGGTTAACTTGACTCAAGTAGGAAGAAGGAACTTGTAATGATGAATTTCTTCTACCATATTCACCCGTGGATGTGTGGCGGGGAGTGGCAGGTTCTTGATTGCTGACTGATATAGGAGGTTCCTGCTCACTGTGTTCCTGGGATAGGTAAGAAAGTTAGATGAACATGCACCTGGGAGCCTGTAAGCATGTCCCTGAGTGGTCTCTGCTTTGAGCTCATACTTTGAGTTCCTTCCTACCTTGGCTTTCCTCAGTGATGGACTCTAACCTCTAAGATAAAATCAACTCTTTTAACTTTGTTTCTCTTCCTCAATGTGCTTATGGCAGCAACTGAAAAGCAAACAAGAAGAGGTGTGGTAATCATTGTATGTCTGTAGAGATAGCTAATCATCCTGTTTTCCCCCTGGGTGTGAAAAGGGTCCAAATCCTCACTTCACTTTCAGGACTCCTCCTGGGATGTGTAGTAGTTTCCTCGATGGGATTCATGCTTTTGTATGTATAGGTCGGTGCATATTGAATGAGGATCTGAGAAATTAATCTTCTGACTCCATTTCTTCACTTGTAGACATAGAGGTCAAAGGGGATTGCTTGTCTCCAAAATGTTTATTTAATGAGTGGTACATGTTCATTGGCCAGTTCTGTGATCTCTAGTGAATCATTTGACTTCTTTGAGTATGAATACCTTTGTTTCATATACCTGAAGAAAGACTAAGTTTATTATGGGGATGTTGAAACCGAAGTGAAACATTGCCTGTGCAAATGCATTTTATACAGTATAAAGTGCTATTAAAATTCCATTAGGCCATTACTTATATAAAATATTAAATCATGACACCACTCTACCTCAATTTTATATTCATTAATAGGAATGAGAAGCCATCTCAAATAGCAATTAAAGATACAAATTGTGTTATCAACTAGGCCTGTGCTGAATAGAAACCGTGTCTCTTATCCACTATTTTGATATGTGATTTGGGCTATTGGCTTAATCTCTCTGTACCTCAGTTTCCTTGTATATAAACAGAGAGAAGTCCAATACTTAACTAATGCAGCTTTTCTGTAAAGATTACATAACACAAGAATAACACTTAACAGAGTGATAACTTAAGAGTTAGCTAGAGAAAATTAACTGGAATTATTTCACTGTCTTATTTATCATCACTAAGTGAACAGCCCCAGTTAGAGATTGATATAGTTCCATTTTCCTCCCAGACTGCTGGAACAACCAATGATTTTATGCATGTAACTTTATTGGATTTTCTCTTTTACAATTTTGGACATGTATAAAGTTCATTCTGCTTCATGTGGCCCCCACACCTTCTCTAATCTGTCTCTCACCACTATTGTCCACACCCTATAAGTTCCTTTCACACATTCATGTTTTTTTCTCCATCTGAAACCCTATAGCCCTCTAATAATCTCATCTAACCAGGACCTTGTAGCCTTCTAATAATACCATCTAACTGGGATTATTCTTGCTTGTGATGATGGGTTTTGAACTCTCCATTATTGCCTATTGCATAGCATAGTGGGTATGCAACTGAAGATAATGACTGCCTGTCCTCTAGAATCCATAAGCACATCATATTTTTATCAGGAAGGGGTGGGACCATGTGAGCCCCTCTGGATCCATGATTGACTATTGATAAGCCCACAGCGAGGTTCTAACTAACTACATTGGCTGTGCCATACTCAACAGAGTATCTTTCCTTATCACCAAGCTTACTTTCTTTCCTTCCCCTCTTCCATAATGATGCATGAACCTTAAAGGGGATAATGGAAATGTCTAGTTTAGGGTTAGCACTGAACAGTCACTAAGCAATATGCTGACCATGCATAAGTTTTTATCTCAAGCAATTTCATTTGCTAACAAAACCCTAAAGATGGATGTCATCCACCGTGAATTGATTTTGTTGTTGTTTTTTTCCTGACATTTCACATACACACGCGCGCGCGCGCGCACACACACACACACACACACACACCCTCATCTGTATTGAGCAGTGTGTGCTTATCCATGCACAGTAGCCTCACTCATCCTCTGGATGGCATGTCTGGAAGCATGGATAACACTGAACTCTGTTCACACTGTGCTCTCTCATACTTAGGAATACTTATGATAAAGTTTAATATACAAATAGGAACAGCAAGATGCTCACAATAAGAAAATACAATTAATAATATACTGCAATAAACCAAATGCTATGAAATTGCATCTTACTACTCAAAAACACATGCAAAGTATGACCTAGGAATGTTTAGTTCTAGAAATGTTCATAATATTTTTATGTGTAGTTGACCATGAGGAAAACAAATTTTTAAAAGAAAGTCAGAGATGGTGGAGCCAGGATTTTGTTTTAACCTTGAAACACTTCTCTTCCTCTTCTTCTTCTCTCTCCTTTTATAACTGAAAGTTTGTTGACTAGCCTTATACTCATTTAAAAATAATTTAGGGTAATTGGTTCATGATATTTGAAGTTTCCCATTAGACAAAATGTGAAATGTATCTTGAAACTTTGGCAAGATTTCTTTTACACTGTAGAAGAACAATGATAAGAAAAAGATGTACAGTTCTTCATTTGAGAATTTCATACTGTTTCAAGTGTCTCTAACTCACACTTTCCTTCTACTTCTTCCTCCTTAACTCCTTATATATCTCCCTATGTCTCCATTTCAACCTCACATCGTTTTAAAAATTAACCATCTAACCCAACCAATGTGGGGCCCTCCCCTAGAACATGATCCACCTACCAGGGTCAAAACTGCCTTCCCTTCCTCTAACAATTATCAACTACAGCTCTCAGTCCCCATCAGAAAGGCATCTGTGTGCAGTGGACACCTGTTAATACAGAGAATCACAACTGGTCAAAATTTGGGTACTGACTATGGAGACATCTTTAATATACTCCTTCATCTCGAGGACTGGGGAACAATGTGGAAGTAGTGTTGATAGGCTGTGAGAGTTTGGGAAGGACTGGTTGAAACTCTCTTGTTAGCTGCACAAGACTCGCACAAGAGCAAGCCAGTCAGTGTTAAAGCATGGATGGAGGAGAGCTTATGACTCCCCACCTCTCACTATAAGAAGATACAAAAAGGTACCTCAGTTTGTTACTCTTTTCCACATCACTCCATCCTTTCCACTCTATTTTCTAGAAATGGTTGGCTTCAGT
This sequence comes from Acomys percivali, assembly GCA_907169655.1. Classification (NCBI taxonomy): domain Eukaryota; kingdom Metazoa; phylum Chordata; class Mammalia; order Rodentia; family Muridae; genus Acomys; species Acomys percivali. Next base: position 78,362,322 of record OU015755.1, on the reverse strand, counting down.
AGCCTTGGTATGTTTTTATCAGCCAAAAAAAAAAAAAAATGTTGTGCTCATAAAAAGCTGTTTGCTTATTTTAGGGCATATTAGTAACATTAGGAAACATTACACATTTTCATCTTTAGGACCAATGAATAAAATATAAGCATGATCTATTACTTTTGATTTGTCATGATTACTTCCCTTCCAAGTGAGATAAAACTTACACTGAAGACAATAGTTGCCATTGAAGTTACTGTTACATTAAGGAAGAAACATGCAGGCTGGGCACAATGTATTCATTTGTCAGTAGGACAGGAGTTCAGCTAGGAGGACTATAGCTTTTCACTGGTTACCAATGAACACATAGAGAGAGGCACATGAGCCAAAAGGAAGGCTGTAGAGTTGAGAGTAGCTGACTCTACTGGCAGTTTCTGACCAGTAACCTAAACCCTATGAGTTTCAGTTCTCTGTCTAAAATATTTTAATGGCTTAGGAACTGAAAAACTAGTGTCCACAGGCAAAATGCAGTTTTCCATCGGGTTTTGGTCAGGCTCAGTGTCTAAGGATGGGGCTGGAGAAATGACTCAGCGGTTAACAGAACCTGGGGTTAGGTCCCTGAAGTCCACCTACATTGAGTGACTCAAAACTCCGGATACTTCAATTCCAGCACATCCTAACCTCTCATCTGGCTCGGTAGTTACCTTCAATGTATATGTACCCTACACACATAGGGAGACATGCAAATAATTTAAAAAATAAAGCCATATGGAAGGGTCTGGAAAAAGAAAAAGGAAGATAGGAATGATATAATTATATTATAATCTCAAAATCAAAAGAAAAATTATAATGCAATAAAATCTTTAAAAGGAGCAACTTTCACACATTTTCATAACTGAAACAAATGAACAGAAATATAATATTTTATGACATTAAATATATGAAATCAAATGTCAGCCTCCATAGATACAATTCCATCTGAACAGGGCATGGTTGTTCGTTTATGTTTTCTTTCCAGCTGCTTAAATACTATAATAGTCGAATGTAGTGATTATAAGAGAGACTGCACAGCTTGGAAGCCTAACATATTCATTATCTGTTTTGTCCAGAAAAGCATGCCAACCCTTGAGCTGGCCCCATCTGAGTCATTGCAAAACCAGATGATGTAATTAACATACCTAGTACACACTGGGCATTGAGTAACCATTTGCTGCTGTGGTTATATGTAAATATTATGTTGATTAAGAAAGGCTCCCTGTCTCCAATTTGAGTTACAAATTATAGGATTCAGTAAAGCCAAAATTTCTGAAAAAAAAATTGAGTATCTGAGAATGATTGTGGGAAATGAGACTTACAGGGTTAAGTGCTTGGAGAATTTAAGGCTTTTACATGGTCTAGCTAGGATATGCATTCCTCTTCCTGGTGGCGAAGCTGTGGTCTGTTAAGCTGGCTGCTACGGGGTCCTTATTTTCTCTCGTTAAATAAAAACTCCAATGCTAGTTTTACTAATATAAACTCCACTAATGTAGCTCATCTTGTCCTGGCACATGTCATTCCTTTTGTCTTCTGTGAAAGTGTACATAAAATGCAGCCAAGACCATGGCACCATGATTTTCTTTTACTGAGCACTGAGGCATCTTTTCTTTCCTTTTGGAAACCTTGGTTCACATTTACTGAAATCCCAAGGAATTACAACTTGTATGGCCATTGACCTAGCAGCAAGGCTTTTGAAGTGCCCTAGAGTTACATGCAGCAGAGCCCTTAGGGACAAAACAGACTTCGTCAACAATACAAAATGAATTAACATGAAGCTAGTGCTTAGTCTGGAGAGAGGTCACTGTATTGTTGAGCTTCAGAGATTCAATAGTCAAGGCATCAAGGCCATATTAACGAATAAGGTGGTTTGAGTGTTTTCTATCTTCCGAGATTTAGTCAACAAAGGCTAGCTATTAGAGCAGGATGGGTGTTGCACTGCTTAGTAAAGATGTCATCAGACAGAACACAATGCAACTCAAATTAAACAAAGTAACAATGTAAAAATAACTTGTTTGTATTAAAAGGAACTACCCCATAAAGACAGTTTGATATTAAACTCTGTGATCCATCAGAACTGTCACTATAGACACAACCTCTCTTAGTAAATTCCAGCCCCCTCTTTTCTTCTATCATATAACAAATTACTATCGTGTCCACTCTGCTACTTTGACAAAAGACTTGAGATAATTAAGTCAGGAGAGTTTTCTCTGCTCAGTTTTGGTCGTTCGTTTTCCTGTTTTTAAAGACAGTGTCTTCAAATTTCGGAAATTCCTTGTTTTTAATAGCTGAGTAGTATTCCATAGTGTATATGTACCACAGTTTCTTTATCCATTCTTCTACTGAGGGACACTTAGGCTGTTTCCATGTTCTGGCTATTATGAATAAGGCTGCTGTGAACATGGTTGAACACATTTTCTTGTTGTGTGCTGGAGCATCTTCTGGGTATATTCCAAAGAGTGGAATAGCTGGGTCTTGAGGAAGCCCTATTCCCAGTTTTCTGAGATAGCACCAGATAGATTTCCAGAGTGGCTGTACTAGTTTGCATTCCCACCAGCAATGAAGGAGTGTTCCTCTCTCCCCACATCCTCGCCAGCATGTGGTGTCGCTTGAATTTTTTATCTTAGGTACCTCATATTTGACCATGTCCCCTGGAGGGGGAGACCTGGTGGCACTCAGAGGAAAGATAGCAGGTTACCAAGAAGAGACTTGATACCCTATGAGCATATACAGGGGAAGGAAATCCCCCTCAGGAATAGTCTTAGGGGAGAGGAATAAGGGGAAAATGGGAGGGAGGGAAGAATGGGAGGATACAAGGGATGGGATAATCATTGAGATGTAACAAGAATAAATTAATAAAAAATTAAAAAAAATAAAGACAGTGTCTTGCTATGTTGCCTAGTCTCTAGTGGGAAGTAGAATCTCACTGTCGTTTTCAGTTGTTCATTCCTGAGGGTTACTGATGTAGAAGATGTTTTAATGTATCTGTTAGCCATTTGTTTGTCTAATTCAGACACATCTCTGTTCAAGTCCTTCACTCATTCTTATTTTGGATTGTTTGGGGGAGTTCTTATCAACAGTATAAATTACCTAAATATTTCATATTTTAGTTCCTTGTTGGATATAAGGTTCCTATCCAGGGTGGTTAGGGGGAAAATGTATGCAAATCAGAAAAGAAGTCTGTCTCTATGGGTAAAAATGGTTGTATAAAAAGAAAATCCCAAAGACACCTTCAAGAAACTGGTACAACTAATGAACATATTAACTAATGTTTCAGAATACAAAATCAACAGAGAAAAATCAGTGGCAGCTTCACAAACAAGCAATGAGCTGCCTAAAAAGGAAGGAGGAACTGAAAGGAAGGAGAAAATTCCCATCTTTAATTTTCAAAAGGAACAGAATAAATTAGCTGAAACACACAGATACAAGGTCTGTACATCTGTGTGTGTGTGTGTGTGTGTGTGTGTGTGTGTGTATTTACACATGTGTCCACGTATGTGTCCATGTGGAGGCCCAATACTGACATCAAGACAGTCTTTCACTCAGCCCATATCTCTCCAAACAAGCTGGGCTGGGTGAACAGCAAGATCTGAGGATCTTCTTGTATCTACCTCCAGCATTGGAATTCCAGGTGTGTACCCTGGCAGGTGGGTGCTAGAAATTGAACTCAGGTCCTCAGGTTTGCAAGCAGGCACTTACCCCATGGAGCTATCTTTCTAGCTCATACTACACAGTCTTCTGCAAGAGGGACAAAGGTGAGGACATCAAATGTACTGACCTTCAATTATAGTACAAAATTATTGTAACCAAAAGAGGATGGTACTAACGTTGAAAACAGACACATAGACCATGGAACAGAGTAAAGAGCCAGAAATAAATCTACAAGAAAGACAATCAACTAACAAAGGTGGCATGGTTTTACCATAGGGAAAGTTTAGATCATTCAATATAATTGTTGGGATAGCTGTACTATACAAACAGAAATGAGAAAACTTGAAGAGTTCATAGGATGATACCAACATTAGGCCTCAAAAAACAAAACAAAAACAAAAACACAAAACCCCACCGACTCCTGGACCAGAGAGATGGTTGAGTGGGTAAAATGCTTGGTGAGTGAAAGTGTCTAGAGATAAAAGAGACAGGAAATGATGCAAATCACAAATGAGTGATTTTGGCCATCTGGATCCAATTAGCTTTAAGGAAGGACTCTTCAGAATGGCACTGAATATCTTATGGAAAAAGTAAACCACATTGCATGCTTCTAAATAATATAACTGCAATAATTAATTCAAACTTATAAATATAACCTCAAAAATAAGTCATATGATTAAATTGTAATAATTAAGCCCTTGGGAAATTAAAAGTAGATGCTAGTTCAGTTTGAATATAGACTCTTGCTACCAAAAACACATGTAAATACTAACTAATGAGATAGCACAAAAAATAGACAATTCAATGTTCAAATATTTACTGTGTAAGACAAAAAGTTCTCAGTGTGAGTCAACTCCTGCTTTGTATGAAAAAGCTATTTTGACTGAGGTTACTTTGTTAAACCATCTGATAATATAGCCAGTCGGCTACACTGATAGTAAGCCAGGATGAAACGTCTAAGTTATACATACATCTTTTTTTATTTAATTAATTTATTCAGATTACAACTCAATTGTTATCCCATCATTTGTATCCTCCCATTCCTCCCTCCCTCCCTCATTCACCCTATTCCCCTCCTCTAGGTCTATGACCAAGGTGGACCTCCTCCCTTAATATATGGTCATAGGCTAGCAAGTCTCATCTTGGTAGCCTGCTTATTCTTTCTTTGAGTGCCACCAGGCCTCCTCACCAAGTGGAGGTGGTCAAATATCGGGCACCAGAGTTCATGTTGGAGTCAGTCCCCACTCTCCACATAACTGTGGAGAATTTCCTGTCCATTGACTAGATCAGAGTGGGGGGTTCAATGTTTACTACTTGTATTGTCCTTGGTTAGTGTAATAGTTTGAGCAGACACCCCTGGGCCCTGATGCACCCATCACGATGTTGTTTTTGTAGGTTTTTAGGACCCTCTGGATCCTTCGATTTGCCCATCTTCTATATTTCTCTTACCTAGAGTCCCAGGGGGATGTCCTCAAATCTATCCCAATCTCCTGGTAAGTAAAGACTTTCATGGGACATGCCTTTTGGGCTAGTGCCCAATTATAAGTTATACATACTTCTTATGCAGTTAGTGTACCCTACTTCTGTACATATGCCTGCAAATGATACAATCCCGTTCTCTTCTGTGGCTAAGTAAAGCACACTGTGTATTCATGCCACACTTTCCTTGTGCGTTCAGCTATTGATGGATACCTAGGATGAATTGAGAATCCAGCAGCAGTAAGCATGGATGTGCAGGTAAATATTTTTTAAGAAGGTAGTAGCTGAGATTTGTTCAAACTTTAAACCCAAACAAAGAAATTCTATAGTTGACCACTTGTGAGAATATTTTTTTAATTTTTAAAAAGTTGCAATATTTTCAAATAGACTGTGAAATGGTGATGGCCATCTTCTTCACTAGTCTTGTGCATTATCAGGAAAGTTGTAGATATCATGAGTGTGCCCAGGGAGGTATCTGTCATATATGTAGTGACTGTGAAATGCTTTGAAATACACAGTGATATGTGTCTGTCTAGGTGTGGGTTACCTCACTCAGTATAGTATTTTCTAGTTCTAACCATTGACTTAGAAGTTCCATGATCCTGGTTTTCTTTACAGCTGTGCATTTCTACCAGTGTCATTACCCATTCAACAGCCAAAGGGTTAGTTGACATGGTTATCATTGATGGAAGAAATCCCACAAGGTCCCACCCCTTGATGAAGAGCAGCAGGCAGTAAGTAGCTGCTGGGAGAGAAGAATCAGTATTTTCTAGAGATGAGCAACCTGCTAGATTATCCAATCCCAAGCAACAGCCTTAAACATAATCACATATGCGCAACACCACATGCACTCAGCATGTTGTATTTATGTATAAAGATATATAAATACATATATATGTATATTGTCTATGACAATAATAATTTAAAAAAAAGAGCTCATGAATTTGGAAGGGACTCTAAGGAACATGTGAGAAGTTGGTGAGGAAGAGAGAGGAATAGAAATGATATAGCTAAAGCTCTCATGCATGAAATTAAAAGAAAAAGGAAATATATAGTGAGTGATGCATTTTCTATCTTTCGATATTTTTAGTTTATAGTCACTAGGTTTTGGAGTGAGGTGTGTGTTTGTTTGTGTGTGTGTGTGTGCGTGTGCGTGCGTGCGTGCATGCGTGCACGAGTGTGTGTGTACATTCATGGACCAGACGTTAATGTTGGGATATCTTTCTCAATCACTGCTCTATTTTTCAACTAGATGTCTGGCCAGTCATCCCCAGGATCCAACCATCTCTGCCTCCCTCTCTAAGCACTGAGGTTACAGGCATACACAGACATGACCTGCTGTTACATGGGTATCAGGATCTGAACTCGGGTTTTCATGCTTGCATAGCAAAGACTTTACTTACTGAGCCATTTCTCCAGTCCAGGAGTGAGGTTCCTGAGGCCTGGCTCTCAGTTTAATGTTCTTGTTATTCATGGAGTTTATAATTCACTTGAAATTCCTGCACTCAACTCTTGGGGTTTGTTCCAGGCAGTACTGATATTGTAAAAATAGAGACAAGAGATGTTATGGATTTTTCAAGCACGGCTCTTTCTCATTTCTGGCTATCATGGAGTCTGAACCATTTTTACTGATCAATAAATTTTATGTCCAAATAAAAATGTAGTATTTCGAGAGTTTACTTTCAGTAAGCTATAACATTAGGAGAAATTATAGACCAAAAAGAAATTTCAAAGAATTGACCAATGTTTTATAGTTTAAAAAAAAATGTATGAAGCTGACTGTTGAACTACACCAGCATTTTCTCCATGCTGTTAAATTAATTGCCTTTAAAAGGGTGTTTGCAATGAGTTTCAATCACCTAGTCACCTATATACCAATTCCTTCTCTAGGTAATTGAAACCGATCTTGAGAAGTCTTCCCTGTGTATCATGTGGAGAACTGAATTTTTTAAACTGTAGGTGACTTCAGCTTAGACAGTATGTCTTGCCAATAAAGAAAGATATTCTCACAATGTATGTGTCATTAGTTTGTCACTGAGCCATAAGTAGGCCCAAATTCTTGCACAAAAAATGTCTCTTCAAAGTGAACTGATTACTTTCCTTGCCGTTGGCCATTGGAAACTCCCTTCTTTTCTGAAGATCCAAATAGGGTTTGCCTCCTCACTGGGCACTGTTTGTAAAATGGACCCTCAAATGAAAGAGGGCATCAGGCTGCCCTCTCAATAATCTGCTACTTGTTGAATTAACTTAAATTAAATTGTTTTGGCATGAGCATGTTGATTTCTTTTTCAATCTTTGGACTAAATATTGCTTCATAGTATTTCCAAGAGGGCTTCTAAGATGGAAAAGATGTTAAAATACATTTTCTTAACATTTTTATAGATGGGTTATTTTTCTATTTTATTTGTGAAGTGTGTGTGTGTGTGTGTGTGTGTGTGTGTGTGTAGTGTAGTGTATGGGTGCAAATGCTATAGGAGAATGTTATTCAGTGGCCTGCTCTATCATTCTCCCTTACCCCCATTGAGACAGGGTCTGTACCTGTGTCTAGAGTTGGGCTAGCTGCCAGCAAACACCAGAGATCACCCTATCTAACTCCAAGAGCTAAGACAACAGGCACACTGGGTCCATGACTGAATTTTTACATGGGCTGTAGGGATTTGAACTCAACACCCGTGCTTCCACAGGAAGAGCACATATTCACTAATCCATCCCCCCAGTCCTTGCACATCACTTTAGTGTACCTCCTATGTTTTCATAATGCCTTAATAATTCTATTCCACTGGTGTGGTCCAGATGGAACCGACTCCTTTTCCTGAGCCCGCTAGTGTATCATGTGAGACAAATATAGCCAGTATGTGGACCCCATCTGTGTGGTCAGAAACTTGTGTAGCAGTGCTCATGTGACTCAAGGTGGATCCATAGAGTGGAGCCCTTTTTGGGAAAAGACCTTGGATTTTTCTCAGCGAGAGGGAAGCAGCTGGAAATGCCTCTCTTCACAGTGGAGAGAACAAAGAGGATGCTGCAACCAAGAGAAGCCTAGGGGAAGAGAAGGAAAAGTCTTGATAGCATCCTCCCTGCTCTCGTCATGTTTCACGGCTGCATGTAGACCCATGGTTGTTGATTAGCACATTGGCTAATTTGAATGACTTCTCTCTGCTGTAATCAAAGGCAATTCCAGACCTGACTGGGGAGGCAGAGGCATTGTAAGAGAAGGAGACTGGAGTGAGCTCTGCCGTCCTTTGCAAATCGAACACTAGTATTAAACACTAGCTGCATTTAGGTAATCTGAGCATTTACTGGGCATACTGAGCCATACTGGGCACCCCCACTGTGCCTTATCTTATCCAATGCTCAACATATAAAAATTCAGAAAATAAACTTTATGAGCTTGTTTTCTCACTGAGTCATCCTGTCCTTAATAACTTAAATATTTGTAAGGAGCTCAAAATTAAGAACTGCTTCAACTCCATCTTTTGTTTTCCTGGAGGAAGCTGAACACAGCTTCCTTAAGCACTGGGTGCCACTGTCTCAAAGACAAAGGCAGTAGAAACCCACAAACAAATGTCCAATAATTTAGGACTTGTAGCAGCTGTTATCTCTGAATGATTTGTCTTTTAGTGTGGGGATTTTCCTGGTGCTGCTGGTCCCGGGGGACAGAGCTGTTTCTGAACGTGGGCATTGCAACTGTCAAGGATCTTCTCTTTGCAGAACTACTGTTGTGAGCTCTCAGTGCTAAGGGGAAGTCTAATTCTCTGAATGGCACTTGGCTCAGACTCACGAAACTCACTGTGGATTGGGTCCCACTGGTTGTCTTTCCTAAGGATTAACCCGGAAAAAAGACTCCAATGTTCTGTTTGGGAATAAATGAAGAGTAGCCATCTGGCTGCCTTATTGCTCCATCTAATCTTTGGGGCAGATCTTGTGTTTGAGCTGATATGCCTTTATTAGACAGCAGAAAATAGGAATACATCCTGATAAAAGGAACGGTCTCGGTGCTGCTCCATTAAAACAAAAATGAAACTGGTATGACTTATAGGTTGTAAATGCATCACACGGGTAATCTCAATACATCAGCAACTATTCCTATAAAGCAGATCCAATTATCAAGTTCAACAACTCACAGTCAAGGAAACCGAGGCCCAGAGTGGTTACACAAGTTGACTCGAGCCTACAGCTGGAACAGCAAGTTAGAGAAGAGGGAGCGTTCTACTCGGAACTGATTGAAGACTGCTCACCTGCAAGATGGGTGATAGCACCTTCCAAGGATAACGCTGCAGTAGAAAGAGCGGCACAGAACAGCGGCAGCTGGCCTTCTCCACCATCAACTCAGGCATTAACTGTCTTTGCAACTCCAGATGAATCATCTCATCTCCCTAGGCTTGGGTTTCTCTGTGTGAGATGAATGTGGGAAACGATTTAGAATGGATAGTCTCTAAGTCTCTGGCTCTGTAACTGTTGCCCCATGAGCTCAGATGTGTGGGTGTGTCTGACCACATATGCCTGCATACACATGCACAGGCATGTAGGCTTGCCTGCATGCTCATGGCACTTCCCAAGGCAAAAACTTAGTTGTGCTGAAAAGGGTCCACCACCATTATTGGATGCTAAACTCTGGACTCCAGTGACTCCTAACATTTATTTACAGCAGCCCCCCTCCAGAATATAAAAGCAATTTTAAAAGCTTCCAATAAAATAGGAAGACAGAAACAAAGAAAGGAAGGAGGGAAGAAAGGAAAGACAGTGAGAGAAAGAAAATGTTGCTAGTGCATGTTAATGTTAACACCAAAAGGAAAAAACAAACAAACAAACAAAGCCACCTCACACTGAATGTTCCCCTTTAACCTGTTTTCTGAAATGTTTACTTGAAAACTTTGGTTTGGCTTATGTGTTTTGGGATTTTTCGCCAGTTTTATGATAGGAAAGAGAAAATGTCAAAGGTAGACCACAAAACCCAGCAGGAGGTACCCAGAACATCCTGCGGATATTGTCACCTAGGGAAAAATTTTTTTTTTACTGCTGCACAGATGTAAGATGCATTCTGGTCCTACGTTCTTCTTTTTTTTCTGTCACCTTAACAGAGTTGTCACAGCGTGTAAAATCTTACCGTCGGTACCATGTTACCTGCACAGCTTTAGAGCAAAACGTATCAGAAGTGTCTGAGAAAAATAATTGCATTATTTTTAGTTGCTGCTGAGATAGGATGCACCACGAATCAGGTGGAGAGGACAACTTGGAAGAACGTAGCTGGGAGTGCTAAAAATATTGCTTCCCCAAGCAACTGAAATTTTAAGCAAAAACTTAGGAAGAGCCGGTGAGGGAGATGAAGTTAGCATTTATATCTCTCAGCTGCTGTTTGTTTGTGCTCAATACCAGGAAGAGCGGAGCACAGGGCGCTAACCCCAGGCAGTGGGGGATTCCCTGTGAACAGGCAAGGTTTAAAGAGACAGTTTTGAACCAGGGGGGGAGGGGGGCATTGCGTGGGGGCTAAAGACTTGTCTATTGCAAAGCTTGTGTGGAGAATGGCCGGGAAATTCAAGTCCTTTCTAGAAGCCGCCTTCTCTCTGAGTGTGAGCCCAGCAGACGCCATGAGCGCTGTTGCAAGAAAGCAAGACTGTGTTTCACACACGTGTTTCCCATTGATATCTGGAGACAGCCCAGTAGCTGGGAGTCAGCTTGACAAAACCCGGATCGAAGTAGAGGCAGAGTAGGGTTTCAAAGCAGGCAGTGAAAGGACGGGAATGCTGTTCAGGAAATTCTTCAGGCATGGGCAGGGACTTGGCTACAGTTGTGCGGCTGGAAAATCTGACTGGGGCAGCTCCTGAGTGCAGGCAGGGCCTGCTCACATGGGCGGGCTGAGTGGCTGCCTCCATCAGAGCTTCTCAGCTTTCCCTGGGACCACGGGGGACTTTTCATCTGCCTCCCTGTGAAGCACACAAGAGAGGTAGGGGACAGTGCGGTTCTTGCCTTACCAGCCTAGCTTCCTGAGCCTTGCCTGCTGTTTGTTCACAAACACTGGGGGGTCGGGAGTGGAGAGAGAGGCCGCCGTGTGCCGTTATGTGTTAATTAACACATTTCAGTCTCATCTTCTCTGCAGAGGGAGTTGGCTCGTCTCATGTTGTTTGACCCCCCTGAGATCTGAGTTTCAACAGCTCTTTTGAAAGTTAGCACTCCGTAGCTAACAGCACTGGGGAAGAAAAAGTGTGTGCGGATCGCTGTGTTGTCACCCTGTTCCAGAGTACTGGAAGGTCCCCTTTCTGCTTCACGGGACACTTGGTTGACTGCAAAGATAATGTCTAATGAAACTGCTCCCATTCTTAATGCTATAAGCGTTTTAAAAGGGGGTGTTCCAAGCAGGAAACAGCTCTGTTTTTGGAAGGAATCAGAATTTGAAGTTTTTATTTTGGAATACACTTTTCTTTTTTGGAGGGTGGGGGTAGGAACATATGCGTGTGTAAGGGTTCCTGGTGCTGTAAATTCATATGTGAATTTGACTTTCTTATGCGAGATTTGAATAGCAGTAATGTATTTGCCTAGAAATATGCTGAGTTTTTTTTTTTTTTCTCTGCTTTGATAAGTAATTCCCCTTTTACTCGGTGGAAGAAGCAACTTGCAGTTTAATAAATATCTCTGTGTATTATAACAGATAATGGAGCCATAGTAGAAAACAGCAGTTTTATTTTTTTTAAGTCATTGTTAAAAGTAAAGAAAAATGGTGTGAATGGTTTATCAACCACTTCATTTTATTTTCACCCAACTGAAAAATAGTGCTTTACAAATATTGAGTAATTTTTAGCAGAAGAGAACCCTGGCTTTTCTCTTCAACTTTAGTTCTTTCTCATACATATACACTGTATTGTGATAACTATAATAGCCCTCCTAGGACTGCTCGATTATTCTTTTCTGTGTTTGTATTTAGAAAACAAGCCAGACAGTGCCACTGTCTTTAAGAGCTTGGCTCAGCTCATATAAGTTTGGACTAAAACTCATCCATCCTGCTGTAGGGTCACTCGCTGATCAGGCCATGGCAACAGAGTTGCCTTCCAGAGGGGACTGGGGCAAGAGCCTGCCTGGGGGAAAGAGATGAAAGGGTGAAGTCCTTGAATGCTATTAGCAAAGAGCTACTAGATCTTGTGGGTGCAAACAGAGTTTAAGTCAGAATCCTGACCCTCCCTTACAGGCCTCTTGTAAGTACTGAGTGAGGAGGCATTGTAAGTACTGAGTGAGGAGGCAGATGAAGGAAGAGTAGATGCTGGGATGTCTGGCTTTCCCCAGACCTGGCCATAAGATGAGTAGGCAGAGGTCAGTGCTGTTGGAACAATTTTCAGATTGGCATCTGGGACTTTACTTCCCCTCTAGTGATGTTGGAGGATGGAGTCTCAGCCATGAGTGACACCTCACGCATGTTTTCCTTATGAGCCTCATCTTTTTGTTGAGACGGGTGGAGCTGGGGAGGGTGGGGCAGGGTGGGACAGCTTAAAGAATTTCAGGACTCCCTACAGGCAGTTAGAAGTCAAGATGGACCACGGCTCTCTTTTTTAATGCCCAGGAAGAATAGTAACCAGGCTAAACCACAGCCAAGCACCCACTGCCAGTAATAGAGGCAGAGAGTGATCTGGAATGTCACCCCCTCTAAATTTAGTACGCGTCAAGCTTTCTGCAGAAAAAAGGCGTGACATAGCAACTCCAGGTTGCAAGATTGTGCAGAGCAGTGCCCAAACTGGGAAGAAACTCTATAGATTCTCTTTTCGAAGAGGGAAACTCAAGGTCTCTTGCCTTTTGAAAGGGGTGGGCAGGGGAGCGGACAAGAGGGTCCAGAAAAAAAATCTGGTTCAAAGGTGGATCCAGTGAGGACAGAGCTGGGCAAAATAAGCTTGGAGCATAGAGGGAGGAGATCTCAGCACAGGAACTCAGCACACTTATTAGAATCTACCAGACACTGCTCTGCTAGGATTCACATGAAGGCAAATCATGGCCTCAGTGCCCTAGGCTGCTTTACCTTCCTCACAAGGAGGAACATTACGGTTAGCCTGCCCTCCAATGCCTTCTGGAAGTAATCAGAAAGCACATTTTGTAAGAATAGCATTACCCAGAGGGCTCAGATTTCCTAAGCAGGAGAGAACAGGCTCTTGGGGCCTTATTTTAGCCTGTATCTGTTCCTTGTGGAGCTATTCCTGCAGGAACATTGAGTGAAGGGACCAGGTGGACATGAGCAAGTCACTACGGGGATAAAGCTATTCCAGGCTCTGCTAGACCTACTTTATTAAAAACAAAGTTTTGAAAGCAAAGACCATGCTATGTGTTTGCTTTTTTTTTTTTAGAGCAACAACAACAAAATAATATTGTTATTTTTTTTCTGCAGAGATATATGTCTGATAGATGATTGTGATAGATACAGAGATATAGATAAAGGATAGATAGAAGACAGGTGACAAAGACACAAAGAGTGATGTGGAAAGAGAATAGAAAATAGATTATTAGATAGATAAATGATAGATAGATGATATAGATAAATGATAGATAGATAGATAGATAGATAGATAATAGATAAGTAGACAGACAGATAATGAGAGATAGAGAGGGAGATATGCACAGAGAGAAATGACAGGTATATAGATTGCTACAGGAAGACACACACAGAGAGAGAAGAGTCATAGATTAGATTCATGGTAAATGAAAAAATAAGTATAAGATGACTGGATAGAAGGGATAAGTAAGAAAGTAGAATACATAGCTGATCAGCAGACACCCAAGAGGGAAGGTAGAGAGATGATAGGTAAGTATGTTGGTAGAAAAGATAGATAATAGATATGTAGAAAGACTAGTTAAGGAGATAGGTAATTAAAATCTATAGATATTGGTGACAGATAGGATGATGGACAGACAATTGATAGATTTACTATGGAAGCCAAGAATTGGCATGGTGTTAATCAGTCTGTAGCTGGAGCCCCAGGAAATGAGGTGGTATAACTCAGAGGGGGGAAGTCAAAAGGCAGATGTAACTCACAGTCTGAGACCTGGGGATTTTTGAAACAGGAAAGGGAGTTCCAATAGGGACAGTGCTGATCCAAGCTTGGGAACCCGAGGGCCCAAAGCCAGGGAACTACATGTTTGCCAACAGAAGACACTCCTGAGAGATGCTGTTCCTGACAGGCCTGGTTTTAAAGAGTCTCCAGGCAACTCGAAAGGAATGGCTGTGGAATGCTCTATTCTGGTAGAGCCCAGATACATAACATTTATTCCATATGTGGGATTTTGCAGGAGATTTCATTAGAAAAGGAGTTTGAAAGCTGTGCCTGTGACGGCTGCATTTAGCCATCAGTTTTTCAAAGCCTGCTTGTAGTCATCTAAGCATGAAAGGGGTTGTTTTCACACATACAGTTGTAGATTAGAAGTAAGAAAGGATTGTGGCAGAGAGCTGCTTTCTCAGAGGAGGCGTATCCTCTTTTCTTCTCTATGTGTCATGCACGAGGCAGGGAAGCAGTAAGAAGACTGAAGGGAGATTATTTGTCCTCCTAACACCTTTAATCGAGAAGGAATGTCCTTCATTGCAGTCTTGCCGTGATGCCTCAAAGCACATTGTCAGAACTGGGTCAAAAACTCACTGGTCAGGCACTGCTCCCATGGAGTAATGCTGCAAAGACTGTCTTTGGCTAGTCTTTAGTCTCTGAGACTGGATTAGAAATCATAAGCTCTGAGGTAAAGGGCTCTTTGACTATTGATGTGAATCAAAGGGTATTGTTAGCACCTAAAAATAGGAAAAAGTCTATATGAGTTGGGTTTCAGATAGTGTTGGCTATAATTCTTCATATAAAAAAAAAGCAACCAACTAAATGCATTTGTACCCTTTACCCAAATGGACCATGTCTTCTGTTGGTAAGATGTAAGCCCTGGGACCAGAGAGAGAATCACTTGCTAAGAAGCACAGGCAACCTGCATAGAGACAGTGCTTCTGGATTCTTGATGCCAGGAATGGGCTGTAAGTGTGCTTTAAATGTACTGGCTCAGTAATGATGTGTAGCTAAACTTTAGAAGACATACTAGATGGAGGAACATTATAATGGGAGGACCCCACAGAAACCACCAATGTCCACAGTTCTAAAATAACCACTGAGTCTGAAGTGAAAATTGGAGAATCCCCAGTTCTAAAAGGTCTCACCCTCAGATTCTGCCCAAGCCAAGTCAAACTATGGGTCAAGAATGGGGCTTGTGAAATGCCAGTTTGACTTTTGCCTAGTGCAGGAATCCTAGTATATAGCATGGGTGCCAAATGCCAGAAAGATGTGGCACAATGTTTTGAGTGACAGCTGTTTGGGTACTGTTCCTTCTGTCAAGCAGTAGCCACAGGAGCCCAATGTGCCCATGTGCACTGCAGAGCCCCTTGTCTTCCTCATGGCCTCTGAAGCCATATATAATGTGCTGATGGTACTTGGGATAGAAATGGGCTTTGAAAGAAGTGGTGGTAGAAATCTCTAGAAGTCATTGGCTCCGCTATTATCTTGATCTCGGGTTTAGAAGGATGCTCATGATTTGCAGGTTCTTTAATGCTTCTCAAAAACCTATGATTTCTGCAATTCCAAGGCTCTCCCCTTTCAAGAGTATCTCTTCATCCACTGTCCCAAGTCTGGACATCTTGAAGTATTTTATCCATCCTTACCAATGCGGTTGTCTTTAAGCTCCTTGGTAATACTCTAGTTACCCTCTGTTTGACAAAAACCTATTGTTTTGAACTTTACTCCAGTCATCTAAGCAATAAAAGGTGGGTGCCAGGGAGAGGATGTACAGCAAATAAGTAAAACTAGATGAAATAACCATGTCACGGTAAAAGAGCAGTGAAGCTGAGTATTGGGCAGAGGCTCCATTAGCATTCCTATTCTGTGACCTGAGGCAGCTGTCATCATCAGCTTGGGCCCCAGTGTCCTGGTCTTTAAATGGATAACATCTACTTTATGATGTGTTGGGAATACTGTGTGTGGGATATATAGAACATGAAGCCCTCTGCAGAGTAAGCATTTACAGATTTATGGATCTGCGGGGTCAATTCTAATGACTGTGGCATCAAATAAATTGAGATTTGAAATATCCAGATCATGGCATGAATCAGGCCGAGAGAGGAGGCTTGCTGTTGAGCTGTTGAGCATCCTCTCTGTGTGCATTCCCTCTGAATTTCTCCACAGATTCCACTGTCCCTGTGACTTCACCTTTGCTGGCACATGGAAAGGTGACTGTCTTCATTATTGCTTCAGATTCCTGTTGCCAAATGTGAGCCATCTCCTCTAGAGCAAAACTTGTAAGCTCTGGCCCTTGACCTGACTCTCAGCTGTGCCTGCAGAACTCAGAGAGGACTGTGTCACCACGGTTCACTTCCTGGATAAATCCTGTGAGATTGGTTTGGTAGCAACTTTTTTCTGATGGCTGTACTAATGTGGGGGTTGTGTAAGTGGCTGTGGATACAAATGCTTTATTCTTCTTCTTTTAACCAATAAAGCAATGGTGCCTATTAAAGCAAGCAAAATTCCCTGATAAAGACCAGACTGTCAAGGATCAGAAACTCCCTCTCTGTACAAAATACATTTCCAATTCCTCTGATAGGATCAGAGTCACTTGTTAACACCCTTGTCTTCCACAGGATGTGTTTTGAATGCCTGGAGGCCCTGCCACTGCTTGCCAAGGTTGAAGTGGTCAGCCACTAATTCTGCTTTCACTGAGCTTTGAGTTAATAAGTAGCAGGGTGAGCTGTGTTCTTCAAGCAGATCCGTAGACAGCCGCCTGCTGTAATAACGCTGACTGGGATGTGGACTGGGCATGATACATTTCATGAAAGAAGATTGCTGAAAGACAGAGTCATCTGAGAGCAGAGCTGCACTGTTCTTCCTTACCAGTGTGTCCCTGTGGCTGTCTTCTCTCTTCTCTTTTGTTAAGATCTTTCTAGTTCTTTCTCTTTATTTCTTTATTCAGTGCTACCATCATGTCTCTCCCTTGTTTTCTCCTGTTGAGTACTTATTCATCACGGCCAACATCTGCTTGCTCTAGTCAGCTGAGTACAGAAAGGGGTGAGTCCAGGCCGTGTAACTTTGACAGTGTCATGACAAACATTAGTTCCAAAGTGAACTGTGCGCTTTACGAAAGACTGTAGTGACATTATTTGAGAAAGCTGCTCACAATAATATATTACACACTGGGGATCCAAACAACAGACTTCGAACCAACAACCCATGTGCTGTTCCAGAAATTCATTTTTGGTGACAAAGTGATTTTGTTTTGATTTTCTTTGTTAAGAATGGATCTTAACTCTATAACCCAGGTTGACCTCAACCTCCCAATTGTCTGCATAGGCTCTGGAGTGCAGGGATCATTGCTGTATATAGCCATACTCAGTGTTTTTTGTTTGTTTGTTTTTGTTTTGTTTTTTTCATTTCTATTTATTTGCTTAGCTACATTCTAACTTAAAGTGAAAATATGAGTTTTTTTCATTTCTATTCATTTGCTTAGCTACATCCTAACTTAAAGTGAAAATATGAGTTTCTAGGTGACTCATTAAAGCCAAAGCTATGCATCTGCAGTATTCCTTGTCATGGCACCATGGCAGATGGGCTCAGAGCAGCTGTTCTTCCTTTGAGTGGCACATGTCTCCTTCCCCCATTTGTGCTACTGATAAGCAAGCATTTACATGGCTCATACTTATGCGCCTCAGTAGAGTTCCTCAATGGAACTCTGGAACACAGTGACTTGAAGGACCTTTTCTCCACTCAGTGGGATTCATTGGATGGAAAACAAGACATCGTTAAAGTGTGGCTTAATTCTCCAAGTGAGACCACCATTGAGATGGGCTGAGTATCTTATTGAAGAGAGATGCAAAAGCTACTATGTGGCTAGAAGCAGAAGGGTCACAGTGAGTAGCAACTGGAGTTAAACATTATAATTGGAGAAATCAGATGAATTGCTGTATCTAGGGGTGGGGATTGTTTAAGAAAGGACATGAAGGGCTGGAGAGAGGGCTAAGGACTAAGCAGTTAAGAGTATGTACTGTTTTTCTGAGGACTCAACTTTGGTTCCCAACACTTATGTTGGATAGCTTAATACTACCTATAACTCCAACTCCAGATGACCCAACACCCTATTCTAATTTCTGTGGGCATCTGTACTCACACATACATAGCCTGGCATGGATATACGTAAAAGCACGCATAATTTAAAGAAAATAAATTGGGCATGAGAGGAATTTTGAGAGTGATAGAAACATGTCCTGTCTTATTTACAAATAAGCCCATTGAACTTTCTAGTTACTATCTGCATATATTCACTGGGTGCAAATTTTACCTTGACAGACACAGGTGCATTTGTACATGTACATGAACTCATAGCATGAGTGCAGAGTGCTTCACAAAAGGTATAACCTTTTTAAAAGTTTTCATTTATTTTATGTGTATATGAATGTATGTATACCACCTTAAATGCAAGTGTCCACAGAGACCAAAGGAGGATATCATATTCCCTGGGACTGGAGTTGTAAGTATGAGCTCCCTCATGTGATAATGCACTGGGACTAAAGCCTGGTCATTTGCAAGAGCAACAAGCAGCAACTGCTTGACCACTAAGGCATCTTTCCTACCCTATCTTGTAAATCTTACTGTTGTGCTTGTACTTTTAAAGTTCAATCTTTTATATCAAATGAAATGATCAAAAATAAGATAAACATCTCCTTGTAGACTACAGATTTCATCTCCAGCATCCAGGATCACAAGTAATAGCTGAAGATCTTTGTCAACCAATTGTCAAGGGAGGGAGAATCCACTGAATCAATGGTAATTTTATGGAACTACCAAATCAGTATAGAAGGATACATCCATTTGCTGGAGCTATTTTTCATGATGCTATAAAAAAAATTATGGGTTTGAGAAGGTTTACTTCCCAGGAGAAAAATATCTATTCTTAGAGTAACTTATACCCTGACTGAGTTATATATGGTACTTAGTCAAATATTATTTTTGACTTAAACTTAATAATATTCATGTTGACATGTTCTAACAAAGGCAATTTTAAAATATATTCTTAATTAATAGTCATCCTGGTTTGGAAAGATATTTGTCTATATCTGGAAGCATTTTAACAAAGAAGTAAGAGCAGGTTTTTCAGCCAGGGATTCATTACTGTCTTAAAAGGCTGATTGACTTTGTGAAGATTACTACACCTCTCAGTTTCTCAGTTGCCTTGCATGCCTAACTCAGATACTAATCATCATAAGGCTTAAATCAGTTCAGCAGGACATTTAAAGCCAGGTGTGGTGACATGAGGCAAGAGGATTGCTATGAGTTTGAATTCAGGTGGAGCTACAGTCAAAGATACCAGGAGATCATGTCCCTCAGAATCAACTAAGGAAGGCTAATAGAAGGACACAGGGTCTTCTGCATGTATGTCAACTTGGTGTTTTGGGGGGAAGGTTTGGCATTTGGGGGGGGACTCCTGATGGAGAGTGGAGGAGTTGCTGATCTTTTGCCTCCTCTTAGGACCCTATTCCTCCTACTAGGCTGCCTCGACCAGCCTTGATGTGAGGGTTTGTACCAGGTCTTATTGCATCTTGTTGGGCTGTGTGTGGTTGATGTGCCGAGGAAGCCTGCTCTTTTCTGGAGGAGAAGGGAGAGACTGGGAGGAATAGGGGGAGAGAAAGCTGCAGTCATGGTGTATTGTAGATGAGAAAAATAAATAAAATTTTAAGGAAGAGAATACTAAATAAAAAGCTTAGAATGACCTATAGTGTATTAAAGCACATGCAAGTGTTTGCTGTAATTTATACATGTTTTACATTAACAAGCTGGTGGTTCCGTCAGGGTGCATCCTTGAGTATCAGAAGATGTGTACGCAATGCTTAAGGACAGGGAAATTAAACAAGAGTTTAAATGGGAAAGACTGAGGTTCGAAATTTCTGGGAAACTTAACTATTTCTCTATTTAGCAGACTTTTATTACTGAACACTCTTTGCCCTTGATTAAATACCTGGAACCCCTGGAACCTACTTTTCTCATAAGGGGGGGCAAAGATGTGGATTTTATGTTGTCCATAAACACTTCCAGCTTTGGGTCTCTGGTGTGTGTGAGTCTCGCTCATCATTATCTTATAGAATAGCCTGGTTCCTGAGCCATAGAAAAGCTGTGGGAGCTTAGCTGTGATGGTCCCCATCTGGCTTTTGTCAGAAACATCCATGGGGATTTAGAAAGGGCTGGCTCGGTGCAGTGATTGGCTCCTAGTGAGCTGAAAGGATCCCTAGACAGTAGCCATGATAGATGGGCATAGCTTCCTTTGCTTATACAGAATACCGAATTAAGTCCACAGCTAGGCCTTTGGTGACTTCTGTTTAAGAGTGTCCTCACACATTTATGCCTGGTCCTCAACTTGAAGCATCAAGTACCACATTTAGATGAAGTGTGATTTCTTTATAAAACCAAATCCTCAACAGTTATCGAGATTCAGAGTCTTGGCTCAAATACTGCATTCATGAGGCCACCTGTCTGTTGATATTTTCTCCGAAGCACTCATCCCCTATCATAAATAAAATATATTTGTTTTTATGTTAGACAGCTGTCTCTTCCATTAGTGCTCCTTACCTTCCATAAGACCAGGGAGGAAGCCTCTGTGTTCGTTCATTGATGTAGTCCAAACACCCAGAGAGTGCCACAGGAGGACCTGAAGTAAAATTTGGACTAGACAGGTAGCCGGCTATGCTTATGAACATCTAAATGCATTCCACACAGCTCCGTGGTAATTATATGTGCCTTGTTTTGTATTCAAGGAGAGCTAGGTCTTTGCCTCACTCTGCATGTAATACAAAGAAAAGATGATGTGAGTCCCAAACTTACCATTCCTATGTGGGATCTCTGAAGAATATCCATGCATTCCTTGGGTCTATTACTTATTGATGACATGGTTTTTAAGACGGTTAACCTCCCAGCAATAATCAGGAATGGACACATTCATGTGTCTGATACTAATTAGTATGAATGTGAAGGTGCATCCCAGATACCTTTCTGTCTAGAGCAAGCGCAGTGGCATCTCACACTATCACTGTCTGGAATGCCGAGAACTGGTGTTCACAATGATGCTGTACCACCTTCCAGTTCATTAGAAGAAAGCACTTCACACTTACATGCAAGTTATCTGCTCTTACTGCTTGGTACTTAAATGCTGGAAACTTAACATATAACTGTTGGTGTGTCTGGATTCAGACTCCTGCCTAAACTCCAGAGCTGTTCCCAAGTACCTCTGTGACACCAGCATTTTGGAACCTATGCTGATATCCACATTTATGTAACTACGTTCTCCTCTTCCCCTGTATATGGCATGAACATCCTGCCCTTGAGCCTCTGCTTCCTCCTTCTTCTCCTCTGGGAAATGACACTTTCAGTCCCCTTGCTGCTCTGCCAGAACCGTTACCTGCTCTTGGAGTCCTGAGCTTTTTCATGCCCTGTCCCAGGCATCGGAGGGGTCCATCAGCTGTGCTTTCTCACTAATCTCCACAAAGAGCAATTCTTGCCCCTCCCTCCTACATCTTCACAGCTCTGGACCCTATCACCTCTTCCTAGAAGATGTCAGTAGTCATGGGCCTGACTCCAAGCTTCCATTCTCATCTGTGACAACCACTTGCCTAGAGCAACGTAGTCATCTCATCTTTACACCTTGCTTCTACAGCTGTGGTTTACTGCTGCAATCAGCATCAGAGCCAAGGTCTGACTATGGCTTGGATGAGCTCTTAGCATAGCCTCTTAGCAGCATGTATCTACATGCTTTTTAATTTCTCCCTGGCCTTCAGGTAGCTAGAAAACACCCTTCACACATACCAAGTGAACTCCCACCCCAAGGCCTTGCTCCACACCTGCTGGCTTTCTTTTCTTCATGGGTGCTTTCCCCATATGCTTATGCATATTGCTCATTTTCCACTTCAATCTCTGCATTATCAGGGCGGCAGGGGGGGGGCCGCTTTCCCTGGATGAGCCCTTCAACATAAGTGAGCCACAAGCAGCCTTCTGCTGCTGCTGCCCTTTTTTCTTCCCAACAGCGATTAAAAAGATCTGTACACGAAGTTACAGGCTTAGTTGCGCATTAGACTCTTTGTTGCTGTGATGAATTTCCTGACAGAATTTAAAAGCAGCGACGATTTATTTGTGCTCATGGTTTCAGTATTTTCTGTCATGATGGCATGAGAGTGTGACAAAGGAGAACGGCATGAAAATTAGGGCTCAGGGAGAATACCTGTCTCCCTGTCTAAAGTGCATAGGATGGTGCTGTCCACATTGAGGGTGTGGTTTTCTCCCTTACTGAACATTTTCTGGAAACGTCCTTCCATGGGTACACTCTGAGCTGTGTTTTCACTCACCTGTTAAAGGGTTTTTCACTGAATGAAGTTGGTGGTCAGTATGAACTGCCGGTATTTCTTTGTTTCCTTCACTAATACACAAGTTCTATGAGAGTTACAGAGGTAGCCTTGTTGTTTGGTGTCTTCAAAGTGTAGACATTGTCAGGTACTTGTTTAAGTAAACACAGGAAGGAGAGAAATCCATGCAAAGTCACCTCAGTTTCATACCTAAGGAACTGAACATATTCATTGTGTGGCCATACTTTAAATGGTATGTTTAAAGCAGTTTAAAGGTTAAAAAACTAAGATAAGTGTCGTGATTTTATTTGAAATTGCGACTCTTAGAGGTGGAGGAGGAGGATTGGAATATCAAGACCAGCCTCGCCAACATAGAGAGTTCAAGGCTACCTGAAACTCTGTCTCAAAAAATCGTATATAGATGATAGATAGATAGATAGATAGATAGATAGATAGATAGATAGATAGATAGAGGTAGATAGATAGATTCCTGTATGTTTTCTGTTGCTTAGTTAAATGGGACAAATTAAATTTAGAACAGTCAGTGAAATTAGCTTTTATTACTATAAAAAGGCAAATTCAAATGTGTGTGTAGGCTTTGAGCATATATATTGAACATGGTATCTATATGTATTGATCGTTTCTGGAATAATTTTTTTAAGTCTAGTAAAGTGGTTGTCTCAAATGAGAGAAGATAAAAGTAAGATGAGATTTTTCTTAAATGTCTGCTTTTTTAAATACACACAACTGTCTAGTTTTCAATAAAAGTTGTGTAGGACTTAAGTATTCCAACTCTTTTTTTTTCTTTTTTATTAATTTATTCTTGTTACATCTCTATGGTTATCCCATCCCTTGTATCCTCCCATTCTCCCCTCCCTCCCATTTTCCCCTTATTCCCCTCCCCTATGACTGTTCCTCAGAGGGATTACCTCCCCCTGTATATGCTCATAGGGTATCAAGTCTCTTCTCAGTGACCTGCTGTCCTTCCTCTGAGTGCCACTAGGTCTCCCCCTCCAGGGGACATAGTCAAATGTGAGGCACCAGAGTACATGAGAAAGTCATATCCCACTCTCCACTCAAGTGTGGAGACTGTCCTGTCCATTGGCTAGATCTGGGTAGGGGTTTAAATTTTACCACCTGTATTGTCCTTGGCTAGTGCCTTAGTTTGAGCGGGACCCCTTGGCCCAATTCTGCCTATCATAATGTTCTACTTGTAGGTTTCTAGGACCCACTGGATCCTTCTACATTGCTATTCTCATATGATTCTCTCATCTACAGTCCCAATAGGATGTCCTCCCCTCTGTCCCAGTTTCCTGGTAAGGGAAGGCTTTCGTGGAACATGCCCATTGGGCTAGTATGCAGATATAAGTGAGTATATACCATTTGAGTCTTTCTGCTTCTGGGTTAACTCACTCATTATGATCATTTCTAGCTCAATCCATTTATTCCAACTCTTACAATGTAGGATTTCTCACTTTTAAATTAAACCAAATATTTACTTAAAAGAAAATATCATCCTTAGGCTGTAAACAGTCATTGCCTTTCCTGATTATTACATCAAAACTCAAGGTGACAAGTTTGTTACAATTTTACAAAGTTGTTCTGGATATTAATAATCCAAGATTAATGTTTATATGGCTGAATGAAAACAGCACTTATTAACAAATAGTTTTAAATCAGAAAGTTCAGAATTATCATGGCTAATAGAAGGCTGTGCATGTGCCAAGATAATGCAAAATGGTTCACATGCCACAATCATCTCTGAAAACTATAATGAGCCTGTACAGGAACTCCTGCCTGCTATTTATAAAAACTCATTAGGAGTTGTGCAATTATGAAATTCCAATTTGCTTTTCCACCTCACCAGAAATTTTAACATAGGGCATCACCCAAACATCCCACCTCTCTTGATTTGCATCCTACTCATTTTCAAATAAGATACTTTGGTGGTTTGTCTTTCTGTATTTGTCCCTAGGTCTGTCGTGGATGTGTAGCACATATGTTGACATGTAGCCTCTTTTTATAGACTCTTTCTCTTTTCTGAGGTAACTCACATCCATGAACAGTATGCTGTTCAGCAAGGTGTGGATTTCTGTGACCTCTTTGGAAACCTGATTCTCTCTTGTTGTCACCTTAGTTTTCAGACTAACTTTCTCTGACCAGAGTGGATTGGTTGCCTCTGTTCTCTGTGATGGGACCCTTTGTGCTACCTTCCTGGCATCTAATTATAATTCTCATAATTTTAGCTGCTTGGGTGTTTTCTGTCTGCATATTTTATTAAACTAGAAGTTAATGAAAACACAAGTGGGACCATTTTCATCCTTGTGAAGGAAGACCTCTATATTCCAGAGCCTATCTGTGGTGATTGGTACATGGGGTGGGAAGAAGTTCAGTTTGATTTTAGCTTTGGTTTGTTTCTTTCTATGGAAAAGACAAGGAGAGAGACAACCTGGAAGGGAAGGGCTGTGTTTTGCCTCAACTTTTTCAATGCATAGTATATATCTAGACAGATAGCTGTACTCATTGTGTACCCTGGCATTTTGTGTTAATCTTTCAAAATGCTATGGCTGTAGATAAGCTGTAGAGTACTTACTGCACACGTGTGATACCCTAGCTTCAATCTCCAGTACTGCCAAAAAAAGGATTATATCAAAGTATATATTATATTTTGATCATACTCCCCTGCGTTCATCCACACCCTCCCGTAGGGAACAAAACATTGCGAAGCGTAATGGTGAGCAGAGTCAAACACCATATAACAAGTAAACGCCAGCCAGTGCCTTTGCTGTGAACCATCCCTGATAGCAGAGCTAACTGAGGCCCATCACATTTTCCATGACTACAAAAAGAGAGAAAAAAAGAAAGAACTAAGAACCTTGATCACATCAATATACCTTTCAATTTAATTTTATTCTGTAAAGTGTCATTCGCAAACTATAAGACAGAGCTTGTCAGTATAATACAGATACCCCTTACATTTTAGAAGAACGACTTTTTTTTTCTTATTAAAAATAACTTTCTTTGGACTGAAACATTAATGGCAGACAGAAACACGGATGACAAACCATCGTGTATAAACCCCCCAAGGATACCAGCTACGTGATTGCCTAAACTATCCAGTATTCCTCCATCTACCAATGAAATGCTGTAAGATGGACAATTGGGAATTTTCCTTGATATCAACTATGTTCAGGAAAGAGTATCAACAGTCATATTACCGGGCTTCTGTGCTTGATCCGTACATCTGGAGGGAAGTTCAATAGAGGTACTTCTTATTACAGAGGTGCCCCCATCACCATGAAGCTGTGCAGCTTCCTTTAGTAGAGGGGCAATGGCTACAGTGTCTAAGTGCTAAGGCTGGCCAAGACTGTTTGGCCTCATATTTTCCTTATCCATTCATTGTTGAGCAATACCTCGGCTGTTTCGATAACTTAGTCTATGGATTGTGCTATAATAAACATGAACATACCAGGATCTCTGTGGTTTGCTGACTTAGAGTCCTTTGCACAGCTGGAAATTATGACAAGTCTATTTTTAGTTTTCAGAGGAACCTCCATACTGATTTCCACAGTGGCTAGACAAATCGTATTCATTTGCTCACATCCTGACAAGCGTTTGTTGTTATTTGCTTGTGATGATAGCCATTCTGACTGGGGTGATCTCAGTGTAGTTTTTGACTTTGTTGTTGTTGGTGGTGGTGGTAGTGGTAGAGTTCTTTGTTTGTTTGTTTTTCTTTTTTAATTTCCCTGATTTCTAACACTGTTGAAAACAGTTTTACATATTTAATGGTCATTTGTACTTCTTTTTATTTGAGAGTCATGGGTTTATTTCATTTGCCCAGTTTTTGATTTGGGCATCTATTTAAACATAACCTTTTCTGAGAGGCTCCACCCACTAGCAGTTAGAAACATATGCTGAGACTCACAGCCAAATATTGGGTGAAGTATCGGGAGTCAAGTGGGAAAGTGGGTTGGGGGAGGATAAAAGGACGTAGAGGAGACAAGAGCTCCACAAACAGACCAAAGAGGCAACTAACCAGGGACCAGAGGGGCCTGTGAAGTCTGAAGCACCAATCAGTCCAACATGGACTGGACCTAGGATTTCTACATCGATGTAGCTGATGGCCATCTCAGGCTTCATGTGAAGTCTACTAGTAAGAGGAGCAGGGGCTGTCTCTTACATGGACTCTGTTGCCTGCTCTTTGAATTCTTCCCCCTGATGGGACCACCTTACCAGGCCACAGGGGAAGAGAATGAACTCAGTTCTGATGCAACTTGATAAGTAGGGTGGGTTGGTAGAGGGGCTCCCTTTTTCTGAGAAATAGGGGAGGGGGAGGGATGATAGGGGCAGGACAGCAGAAGGGAGGGAGCTATAACTGGAATGTAAAGTGAATAATTAAATTAATTAATTAAAATAATAAATTTAACCTTTTAACCTTAGTCACCTAGTCGGTCACCAAGTCTGAAATTATGACTGCTTATGATTGTAACCACACTATTTATGCTCATATAATGGTAAGGCAAGAGAAAGTTTGCTATATTCATCCCCTGGAAAATATAACCGTATTGCACTTCATACATGAGAAATAGATTATATTTAAGTCAGCTGGATTTGTTTGTAAACAGGTGAACACTAAAAATAGCCTTGAGAAAGTGTGGAGTAATGCTTTGCACTTAAGCTCTCTGGCACTGGTATGATGATTGCACTTGGAAAAGCCAAAGGCTGTGCATGTTTCATCCCTTGTACTCTGAGAGCTACTTGCTGGTTGCAGGGAGAGGGTATACTCTACCTAGCATTGCTGTGACTTCCATGTCATCCCTTATTCAAAAGACCTGCAATATGACCTGTTTGTGAAGCTATTGGAGTTCAAGAGAGTTTCAAATGCCAAGAATAGTTGAGCCTAGTTTTAGAAATATGCATAACGAAGCATAAAGAAGGTTTGTAAATATTGATGGAAACTACTACTGCCTTTCGATTCTGTTTTAATATTATATTTATTGAGAAGTTCATAAATACAATGTATTCAATCCGTACTTCCCTCCTAACTCCAAGATCAGCCCTCACAATCCACCTCCCAACTTTATTCTCCTGTTTTATAACTCACCGAGCCCAGTTTGGGCTGCCCATTTATGCATGTGTGTGGGGCTATCCACTGGAGTGTGATTGACCTGCAAGCTACACCCTTGAAGAAAACTGACTGTTTGAGCTAGTGACTAGTAGCACACACTTTTAATCTCCACACAAAGGAGTCAGAAACAGCCATATCTCTGTGAGTTCAAGGCCAGCGCGGTCTACACAGTGAATTTCAGGACAGCCAAGGCTACACAGAGAAACCATGTCTTGAAAAACCAAACCAAACAATCAGACAAAAACAAAGGTCAAACAAAGGAAGAAAAAAAAAAAACAGGCTCTATTCCTGAAGAAACAAAAGAAGAGTGACTGAATCTTGTAGCCATGAACTATCAATAGCTTCTTAGCCTGAGGTACGGGCTCATGAGGCCCTGACTTCCATGCCAAAATGTTGGCTGTGCAGGTCTTTGAAGACTTGTGAAGACAGGCAAAGCTGCTGCCCATTCCTGAGTGCAGTGGTCCTGTCATGGGCAGAAGATACTTGTTATTTGAAGAGATTTCTACTTAAATCTTTTCCCCATATATGTAAGAAAGTGTTTTAGGAAGCATATTTAGCTGGATATGATTTATTTGCCTAAATATTCACATCTATGCAGTTATTGAATGTGTGATTATTATAGAAGACAAAGAAAGAGTTGTTAATCACCATCATGTGACAAGTCTCTATTTTTATCACTACTACGGTCTGGATACTGCTATATACTTTGTAAGGTTATGGGTTGGATTTGGTTTCATATACTGCTTCATTGCTGTCTAGGTAGCCCCCAAACTCCTCACTAGGATCTCCAGGGCTTAGCCTCCTCTGTCTTCAGCCACTCTTTTAACCCCATCTCATCAAGCCCATTTCTGCCTCATCTGTCTCAAGCCAGACCTGTGGCTACCTGTGTATCGGAACACTGTCTGTGACTTTCCCTCAACTGCCTAGGATGCTTTTTAGTCCTACTTGTATTTTTACCTCTTATTATCCTTTCAGTCCTAGCTCAGACATCATCTTGACAGAGTTCCCTCATGGTCAGTCATTATAAAATGGTTTCTGTAAACCTTCCTAGTTGTATGGCATAGACACTTAATATTAGCTCTTTTGTGTCTTTACATATCTACAATGCCCCTGCATTGTCCAGACACTGTGAGCTTCATGAAGTCAAAATAATTTCTGTTCCTCATTATGTTTAGAATTCAGTAGACTTTGTAGAATTTGATCAACACTGTAGAATTAACTGATGAAAAGGCAAATAGATAAACAATGTTTACAAAGATAAATTTGATACAGAAACTGGAGGCAGATGATAAGGCTGGATTTTATCCAAAATGAATGGATAATATTGAGTGCTTGTCTCTACGAGGAAACCGAACATTGAATCATAGAGATCTGGGAAATACAGCAGTCAGAGACAAGGAGAGTAAACTTTGAGCCCACAGTCTCATTAACACAAAGGAAAACCAAACAAACAGGCAAGAATAACAGGCAGGAAGGAAAATTGGTAAGCCACAAAACTACAGAAGGTCCAAGGAAAATTAACAACAAGAAAAGCCCAATGCAACTTGAAGATAGATGTTTCTAATAGACCATTTCAGTAGATGAAATTCTCACAACCAACCAAAGATATGAAAGGCTTGGTCAGTAATGAGAATAGAAAAACAAATAGAAAAAACCAAAGACTATGAAGAACTTATGATTAAAGTTACTGCTGTTCAGGCACTATTGCTTGGTTCTATTAACTCCATTGCTAGTTTCTATTCTATCTGTTAAATAACAACTGCTAATAACAATGGCTATGCTGCTAGCTTTTTATTTGTATGGAGAAACTGTATAGGAGATTACCTAGTGAGTACTTAGGTTCCAGTAAAGCTGTTATAAAGTTAATTGTTGCTTTAACAGTTAATTCATTTGAGATGGCAATAAAATAGCCACATCCCTTTAAAAATACATCTTAAAACTAAATAAAATTCTGGCATAGGGCGATGCGAAGAAATGCTCCATGGAAGGAGTGCCTCAAAATCATACAGTGTTGTGAACACCAGGAGAGGAAGGTAGTGACTTAGAGGGAGGCTGAGGGAACATCAGGCACCTGGATTACACTTCTATACCTAACCGTAGTTTATGTTTCAGAGCATGCATGCACTCTGTGGTTCATGTGTCACAGTCATCTCAAGGCCTTCTGAAAACATGACTTCATGAGATAGCCCCAAATCCTCAAATTAGGATAATTTGGTGTGAGGCCAAATAATCTGTTTTTAACTCATTTCTCTAACATATGATCCTCATCCAGTGGGACATTTATACTGCCTCCTCCCTAGGCCAAAGGGGACAGCATCATCTGTGGTGGAGCCTCGGCCTCTGCTATGTGTGAGATACTTTAAGATGGGGCTGGGGAAAGACCTTAGATTTGTGAATGTACAGGCAGAAATAAACAGTTTAGATGATTATTTAAAAACTGCTAAAACTTGGGTTTAAAACATTAATATGTATTTAGAATGAGAAAGAGAATTAAATCCTTAGCTTTTAAAAGGGGACATTGTAAAAGCTAGAATAATATTATTAATGTTCAACTGTCTCACATCAATACTTTGTGATCACAGAGGTCTCAGTTGCCTTTTTATTTTTTTATTGTATTTTATTTTTCGGTTGCCTTTTTTATTTGACAACTGGTTGCCACTGTAATACTGTGTGCAGACAGAATGAAGATAATTGTCTCATACGACAATTTTGACAGAAAATTTTAATTAATGGTGATTATCATATGTAAATCTTACAATTCCACATAAGAATACATATGTTGCATATAACCTATAGACACAATATTCTAATTAGTTCTATTTTCTGTGATTCCCATATTATACAAAAAAGTAAGTAGAATGTGAGGAATTGAGTATTTTTCTGAGAGTAGAGAATTTCTGTCTTGACTTGGTGACAGTGAAAACTGAACTGTAGATTTAAAATTTTTACACATGTGAAAATACCCTGTTCCTTCTGCTATACCTCATCTTTACTGCTCATATAGTTATGGTGCTATGTACGGGGGGTCACATTTACCCCTCTGGTTCAATATTGTCATGTTCCCACATCCAATGAGCAGATGTCATAGGTTGAAAGAAGCATTCCCGAAACACATTCCATCAACAGGAACGGAATCGTGTTTGTATCCATGTGGATGCTGCAAGCCATATGAATATATTCTATACCATCCCAACTGTATGAACTCTTGGTTCACTTTCCTCTGAATTGAATCTCTAAGGTACCTGTAAGTCCTCCAAAGCCCCAGTGTGAAGGGGAAACAAAGGAGAGAAAGGCAGGGCCAAACAAATCCCAGTGGCAGCATCCTCTCCACTCAGCACCACAGACATATTTGATTGTGTTCTCACATTACTGGGTCCTCCTCCAGGTTGTTCAAAGAAGTCTGTCCTAGTAAGGATTTAAAACTTTAACTTCATTTGTTAGACACTAGTTATTTTTCTAAGAAGGAACCAGAAGAAAAACAGATTTGGGGTTGTCTTCTCTGGTTGTTTCTTTAGCGATCCAACACATTTGGGTTGTTAATGAGAGAACACAATATCAGCTGCCTGTGTGAGTTCCCCACCTGGCCTAGGGTTACTGATAGCAATTGTCATACTGCCTTCCTTTTGCCTGGTAAGACACCCTACCACGCCCAGGAACTTCCTCCCTGGCTTTTCTGCTCCTGATTCAGTTTACAGATTTGGAGACCGAACAGTTGGGAGCACGGAGGGAACTGAAGGCCCAGGGCCACTGAGAGAAAGCCATTAAGCCATGCAGCAAAGCACCTGAATTCTAACCTTATGATCTGACAGGGCTCTGAAATCTCCACCAGGCAATAATGGTGCTGGACCAAAAAAAAAAAAATCACTGTTTCCTGGGACCCCAAGGGTTCTTTGGAGATGTTTCAAGAAATTCTGCTTTCTTGATACTTAACATGATAGTTATAAGGTTTTATCTGGAAAACCGTTACACTCTGAAAAAAAGGTTTAAAGGCGAAGCTATGTTTTCAGATGCTCCCCAGTGTTTTGAACTCCTGGGCAACTTTTTCCCCGTGGTATCACTGAGTCCCAGGTTCTGTCACTGGAGATCGGTTGTTGTAGTTGTTAGGTTTTTTTTTTTTTTTTTTTTTTTGGATTTTGACACTTACTTGAAGTTGTGTGGTGGCATTCGACACTAATAGAATTTGGGCTTGGCTGCCTATAGGGTAATGGGGGTAGCAATGCTATTACTAGTTCCTGGATGCAAAATCTGTGATTGGTACTTAACTAAACAGATTGCAGGTGCCTTTAGAAATGTATCCATTTCTAATTCAAAGTAACCTTTGTGTTCTGTCAATTTATAACCATGTGTTAAAATTTTTTGATGTCTATATCTCTACCTTTTTGTGTTTATTGAGGTTATCTTTCCAAGAAATGATCATTTCACACCTAAATAGTGATGTTCTTAGGCATGGTGAGTCACAGGGAAACAGCTGAGGTAGATGGCAACATTGTGAGTTTCTCTACACTTACCTCCAGAGTGTCCCACTGGTCAGAACTGCAAGATCTGTATGCCAAAATTCTTATGACCTGCATCTCCTTGCTGGACCAGAAGGCTTATAGTGAAGTACAGATGTTAACTTCTCTAACTGTCACTCAGACCTTTCAGAAAGTTAGCAGATGGAAATCAAAGGGCCTTACAGATATGACTCCAAGATTCTATGATCATTTTCTTACTTCACAAAGGGATTAAATGGAAAATAAAAGTCTCATTTCCTCCAGGCTCCAGGACATTCTTTCTGCTTCTGATTGATCTTCATGCATAAAAATGCCAGTGAATGATGACCCCTTTGTGTCCCTGAATTACACAATGCATCTGTAATCTATAGGATGGTTATTGGGAGCTGAGTGATAGAATTGAGACCATCTTATAGTGCAGAATCATTCCTTGGCTGGCAATTCAAGTGCAGTAAAACACACAGTAGAGAGGAGTGTAGCCATTATTCTTGGAGAAGTTTCCGCAGTAAGCTGAAGTCGTGTCCACAGGACTATTTCTAACACCTGAGGGAGAAAAGGCCCAAGTGTCAACTATCGAAGGCAAAATGGTTGACTTTCTGTTTTTAGCTCATGAGGTAAATTGCCTGATTACTTATTTGTATGCTGCACACATACACTATTAGGGCTAATTTATTTGCTCAGACTCATTCTACATTGCACTCCAGAAAATGGTGGCCCTCTGAATATCTCCTTCAAAACCCATTTGTGATTCTAAGAGTTTCTTTAGAAAATGGCTCCCAGGGCATCATTTCCTACAAAGATATGTATGGGTGTCTTTACACACATCAAGAAATAAAGTTGCATCAAATAAAGGGACTGAGGTAAGCATCCAGGAGAGCCAGTTTTGGCCAGAGGAAACAGACTTTAGGAGTTGTCAGAAAGGTGGGCTGGACAATGGTGGCATACGCCTTTAATCCCAGCACTCAGGAGGCAGAGGCAGGTGGATCCCTGTGAGTTCAAGGCCAGCCTGGTCTACAATGCGAGTCCAGGACAGTCAATGCTACACAGAGAAACACTGTCTCAAAAACAAAAACAAAAACAAAAAACAAAAAACAAAAAAAAGAAGAAGAAGAAAAATAAAGGAAGGAAGGAAGGAAGGAAGGAAGGAAGGAAGAAAGAAAGAAAGAAAGAAAGAAAGAAAGAAAGAAAGAAAGAAAGAAAGAAAGAAAGAAAGGTGGGAGTGTACAGCCAGCAGCCAACCCTATCTCTTCATCAGTTGATGCCCCAGTTTTTTTTTCCCCTCCTCCTTTCAGTGGTTTAATGTGAGTGCTTCTCTGTACCTGCTTCCTTTCAGATGCCTCAGGAACAGTACTCACACCACAGGAGCACCATGGCCAGCTCTGAGGGGCCACACATATACAAAGTGGGAATTTACGGCTGGAGAAAAAGATGCCTGTATTTCTTTGTCCTGCTGCTCATGATTTTAATACTGGTGAACTTGGCCATGACCATCTGGATTCTCAAAGTCATGAACTTCACAATTGTAAGTAAAACTATATAGATGTGGTAGCTCTCCCTGGAAGAAAGGAGAGCAGGGAGCAAGGACAGCAATGGGCTGTGGGAGAGTGATGTCCAGTGGCCTGGCATTTGAGTTCAAGCTGAGTTTGAATACAAACTTCTGTCTGCTCTCAGTTCTTCTCGGGCTTAGAATCCAAATTTAGAGTCACTTCCATCACTTAAGGTATCTTTGGGCTTTCTCTCCATCATTGTAGCAATTCTGCATCCTTTAGTTTTTGGCCACTTGGAGTAAATGATTCAGAGAGACATGAAGGATGAAGTGAAAGTATTTGTTTTCATCAAGTTTAGTAGAGATGAGGAGCTGTTTCATCAGGCAAGAGTGGAAATGTAAGAAGAGTACAGCTGAGCTTCAAGAATCATCTAAGAATGTTAGCAGTCAAATTACGCCTGCATGTCCACCACTGTGCTTTGCTGACAATCTCCAGTTTCTGCTATTGCAAGGGCCCAGCAGAAATGAGAGCGAACCAGCTGTTCTTCCTTTGTTTTTAAGGGATATATATGTATGTTCTGACAAAACTACTGCTTCATGCTCAGGGTGTTATTTAGATCTGTCATTGACTTTTTAGAATTCAAGTGAAGAGAACACTGTTTCAAAATAACATGTGCATATTCTGAGGTCTTTTTGATTTAGTGATGTGCATTTGTAGGATCAAAATAATTAAGTTACTAATGAGAAGGTCACGGATGCTAATCTGAAATCCTGGGAATACATTTTCTCATTCTGATGTGAAAAGTTAATAGGCAGGGAATATAACAATATCCTTATTGATAAAGAAATGGAGCCATAACAAAGTGAACAGTGAAGGCTTCCTGTGAAACTCCCAAATGGAGATATGGATATTTGTGGTGGTTTTGAATCACAAAATGCATTTGTATGCTTGGCTTGTTTGGGCTGTGTCTGCTGGCTGGTCTGTTTTTGTTTTTGTTTTTGTTTTTGTTTTTGTTTTTGTTTTCTTCCATCTTTCCTATCTGAAATGGATGCACCTTGATGCTTTATGGATGCCTTTATGCATCTCATGTTCTATTTGCCTCGCCAGAGGACAAGGGCTTACATGCATTTCCAAAACAAGGTGAGATTTTTATGTATACTTTCTCTGTGTGCCTTCGTCCATCACTCATGGTGGGACTCACTGGTCCTAGGGCTAAATATGGTATCTATAAACCAAGTTAAGAGATGCAGCTTCAGGCTTAAAAATGGGCCATTCTTTAATACCCATAGTTAAAGTTCAGAAATAGATAATTGAAAGTAGACCTACCATTTCATTACTCTGTATTGAAAATGTTTCAGTTACTTTATGGAATACAGAATAGATTTCTGTATTCCAACATCAACTTTGGAGTGCAGCATTGGTCAATTTCCATGTGTCTGCTGTGAATCCAAGGACATCTGTTCCAAAGTATAAGAACACATTATGATCTGTTTGTAGATTGCAGTCAATACATAAATTTGGGACTTTGGTGGTGTTTATGAACATGCAAGGTTTAGAGAAATATTTTCTTTTAATCAGTGAACAATTTCATTCTGATGTCAAAGACAGTCCTGATTTATGTGAATCTAAAAATGTTTACTTAACTAATTATTTTATGAATGACTAAAATAACACAAATAATTAAGATGGTACAATGAAAAAATTTAAAATATATTGTTAGGTGGCATTACAGAGCAATTACTGGAACATCAACACATGAGAGACTGTGTACAAATACTTTTTATGAGAATGGTGAGGTTTTTTTTTTAGTCTCTGCTTTAATTTTTTTGATTATTTTATTTTGTACATATACATTTATATTATTACATGTATACACAATAGATTACTTATGCCAAGAAGAACCATGGCACAATCAGGAATTATATAAATGTTACATTCTTGGTGTTTTGGCTATTTGTATTTGACAGCCTTGAAGAAGACATCTTTCCTATCTTGGTGCATCTAAATTTCTGAATGTAAATCAATCTCCATCACATATTGTCATTATCAACTTAGAACACCTATCTAGGCCTAAAAACATCTTTACCCCTAAACAATTAAGCTTCATTGTAAAACTAAGCTACCTGGTTTTCAACTCCCTCAGAGACTTGAGAAGGAGTAAACTTGATTATCTGCGTATGCTGGAAGTGCAGGTTAGTAGCTTTCCAAATGAAAAGATGACAGAGACAGTTTTCTACCTGAATCGTCACCCAAAACTCTCTATAATGTTGGAGCATCTTCCTCAGCCTTCTAGCCCAATATATCTGACAGACATATTTGTGAGGCAGGAAATAGTGAGGACTTGCTTACCCTGGCTTGGCAGAGTCTGGCCATCGACTCTGCCTGCATCCAAGTTTGCCCTTTTTTAAAAGGCAGAATTGTGTCTGTTGTAGAAATGAGGACCATTTCCCAGTGGCTAGTTTGCCATATTTGAAGCCATCTCCATATGGAGGTTCTTTGATGCTCATCATTATCTTTGAGGTAGGCTGGGTGTTGCCAGGAGTTAACCTGTCTCGTTGTCAATGAATCTTTAAAGTAATAAAAACATTCTTTAATGCCATATTCTGCATGTCTCTGGGGTTTTTGAAGACTTTGTCTTCCTATAGAGTCATATCTATCTGCTGTACCTAAGATAGATATTCTTGTGATAAAAGTAGACTAGCAATTGACATGACCATGATTTAATCTACTAACATTTAATTTGTATAACTTATTTCTCCTAAACAGCTTGATAGCACTTTCAAAGCATTGGAAGTAAACCTTGTATTATAATTGAATTATATCTGGTTTAGAGAAATATTTATGAAAAGCATAGGACCAGAGTCTATCTAATTTTTGCAAAGGAAGATGTGATGGAATAAGGTGTCTAGCAATTTATGTGTGAGAGGTGGCCTCTACCCTCTTTAGGTTTCAGTCTACATGATTACGATTGATCTTTATTGAAGTGACTATTCCATGGCATTCCTAAATTTAACTTTTCAAAATGTGTAAACTGAAATGGCTTCTATACTACAGTATTGGACATGAGAAAGCAGGCACTTAGGCAAAGCATAAAGTGCAATAACTCAAAGACATTTAAAGGGTAGAATTTATAAACCTTGTCTATTAGTTGTTATGTCAGGGTTGAGGGGTAAAAAAACAATTTGGAAGAATTTCTGTTTGTGGCTAGTGGGAGAGTTAGGTGGTTGGGCTATGCAAGCAGGACAGAGTTTATGCCTTCCCCAGGGGTACTTAGCTGAGGACCTGCATGCCTCCTCTGCTACTGGAAGCCAATGCCTTTATTCGATTTTTGTGATTTAAAACAAAAATTGTGGTCTAATTCCCAACTCTAAAATGGGAGAGATTTAAGGACTGAGGTGGTAAGAGCTCAAACATTTTTTTTTTTTGGAAAATATGAAAATACTGGCTTAGAAATTTAAAAAGTCTTCAATTCTAAACAAATATTACTTGTAGGGTATGCTTCATCTCACAAGATTCATAAAAGAGGATGCCAATATATATTGAACCCCACTTACTGTGGGTAGATGTGATCTTGGGGAGAAGCATGACATTAGGGTAATAATCTATATGAAATCAACCATTTCCTGTAGTTAACTAAATTGAGTGCCAGACTTTAGAGTCCTTAAAGCTTTACCACACCAAGTACTTACTATGTGAGAGAATAATGCCACTATTAGCCATAATTGGTGCTTTATATCAGTAATGCATTTGAGCAAATAGAACTCAAGTATTAGAAAATTGGTCTTGCCCTGCAAGTTAACAGCGTATTTTAATCCATCAGTCATAGTGTAAAATGTATTCCGATAGAATTATAATTCTATGGCACAAATAACAATTTAGTTAGAATGAAGATCTTGCAAAAATAGAAGGAGGTATTAATCAATCAATGTTCTCTTGGAGAATATGAGATGAGAAAGCAGTAGGAATCTATTAGGTGACCGTGCATCACTTTATGCAGTGCTTTTTAAATGTATTATCAATTGAAAAGAGTGCTTGTTTTATATGCTTGAATTGTTCAAAAATTGGGTGTTTAGGGAGGTTTACATTATAATCAACTCCTCAGAATACTACAAGCAAAGAAAGAGGCTGATGTCATTTTTGAGGACTTGGAAATGTATCCAACGTTGAACATGATGGATGTTTGCTTCAGTGTCAGAGTTGTGTTTTGCTCCATCCCTAAGGATGCAAAGTCTATGGAAGAGCTGTTGCCATAACAACATGGATTTACAAATGAGCTTTCCTTGTTTAGAAGTATATCTATAGATAAATAATTTTGCTTTCCTCTCCTTGTTGCAAAATACCCTAGTGCCCACAACTGGTCAGGAATGTCTGCCTACAATTCTCAGTTTCCTCTACATTGGAAAGTACATGATTTTCCACAATTAATACCCCTGGAAGTCAGTCTGTCTTCACTGAGCACACTATGCTATATAAGAAAGCTAATATTCCTAGTGTCTACTCTATGCTAGGCACTGTTCATGACACTTACACATGTAAATTAAATTTCCAAAACAATTGTATAAATGAAATAGTTTTAATTCTTTATAATAAAAGAGAACCCAAGCTTCAGAGAAGTTAAGTGACTCTGTGAAAGTAATGTAGCTAGTGAGTCTAAAGAGGGTGTGTGGCCTCAAAGTCTACCATATATAGTACCCACTGTCCATGGTGGTTTTGTGATACGGCTCTTCAGTAAGATTCTACTGAACTGACTCCTTAATCTTCGTTTGCTCTGCGGTGTCATCAATTCCTTTACCATCTAACATATCTGGTAGCATTTTCTGCTTAGTGTAGTTCCCTAG
Source organism: Acomys percivali (assembly GCA_907169655.1). Classification (NCBI taxonomy): domain Eukaryota; kingdom Metazoa; phylum Chordata; class Mammalia; order Rodentia; family Muridae; genus Acomys; species Acomys percivali. The sequence goes on along the minus strand of OU015755.1, from coordinate 78,323,878 downwards.
TACTTGGCAAAGTCCACTGCTTGCTTGACTTGATTGACACAGTCAGTGAATGACCCTCTCTGGTACTGCCCTCCCCTTTTCTCCCCTTGTGCTAAAGTGACCATCTGTGTGCCTTTTGTCAATCTGATGGTCCTTTCCTCATACAACAGTGAGTTAAGCAGAAGAATCAGCATCTGACCCAAGGGGAAGGCTCAAAGCTGACAACAGAATGTCACAAGAGGCTCCATACAATAGTGTCATTGTGGGGGATTCGGGCTCTAGAGACAAACATTTTAATTATAGTTCTCACTTCCACTACATACCATGTGGTCTTTCACAAATTCCACTCCATCTCTGTGCTGCCATTTCCCAGAGGTCACACCAGGACACACCTCACAGAATGATTGTGATTTTTAGAGGAGAAGGCGAAGGCGGTATTTCGGATTCAGCATGGCAGTGAGAAAAGCGCATTATATGTGTTTGATGCCATCATCATAGGGTTCTGCAGGTACCATAGATTCTGTGGTACCATTGCCATGAGTAAATAGAACCTAACATAACCAATAACAGATAACTGATCCAAGTTAGACTGTCTAGGATTTATTTATTTGTTTATTTATTTATTTATTTATTTATTTACTTGGTCAATTTGGCACAAATCAGGATCATCTAGGATGAAGGAACTTCAGTTGAGAAAATTCCTCTGTTAAATTGGTCCATAGGTAAGCCTATGGGGTATTTTCTTGATTCATGACTTATGTGGGAAGTCCAGCCCACCGTGGATAGTGCCACCCCTAGACAAGTTGTCCTGGCTTGTATAATACAGCAGATTGAACAAGCCACTGAGAGAAAACCTGTAAGCAGTATCCCTCTGTGTCCTTTTCTTGTGTTCCTGCTTGAGATCCTATCCTGACTTCTCCCAGTGATACACTGTGAGGTGGAAGTATAAGTTAAAACCAAATATCAACAACAACAACAAAAAAAACCCAACCAAACACCTTTCCCCAGTTGCTTTTGATAGTGTTTTTTCACAGAAAAAGACAGCAAATTAGAGCATAGACTATTACAAACTTTAAAGGAAGAGAGAGATGAAATAGCTTGAATTGAGGTGTCTGACTAGTGATTTGAACAGAAATTAATTGAGTGCAGCTCCTGGTCTTCTAATGAGTTTGATATACTGGGAAACAGTACAGAAAACCTCTGCCTGAGTGTCAGGGATTGACAATTGGCCATGATCTATATAACCCTTCTCAAGAGACCAGGGTGGAGCTAAGTGTTTTAGACCCCGTGTCTTCCACAGCAGATTCCTGCTTGGACATTTCAGTTCTGTATTTTGCACTGTGCCTTAGTGTGTGAAGCATTACTCTGCCAAAGAATCTTGTTTTGGCCAACACACTTTAGAAGCCAATTCCTAAGATCATAGCCTCAAAGTCCTTCCAAATAGTACAGTATTGATCATCTATTCTATACCATGACTGAGCACAGTGCTTATTAAGTAGCAAGACTGAAAACGTGTAGGAATCATTGACAGTAAGCATGATCTCTTGTCCAAGTAAATGTAAAACTAGATGAAAAAGAAATCATGGGAGTCTTTTGGTCAGATGGCATAATCAAGGTGGGGCATAAAGCTCTCTGACCTGACTCCAGCCTTCCGTTTGTCCTGGAAACTTCTCTGACACAAAAATTCTGTTTCAATTCTTAGGTTCATCCATTCTTAGCTGGCTTATATAGAGCCAGCTTTCAGTATGTGTTTAATAATTATAAATTTCCCTCCTGTACATGCACAGAAAGAACATCAATGCTAAGTTCCAAGTCATGTGGTAGAATTGTAGTGTTTTGCTCTACTGATTGACTCTTCATTGACCAGAAATACAGACTTGAGACCATGGGTTTTGGAGATCATGTAATACATGAATGTCTATTTACCTAATAAACTTTATACAGAATTTACTTCATAATTTTCTGATAATATTTGTAAAAATACTAAAATGCAGGCACCCATCCATATTATCTGTGTGTAGCAGATGAGGAAGTGGAGGCTTGAAGTACAGTCACTAGGCCAAGGTCACACAGTCTGGTGAATGACAAAGCTAGGATGGGTTTGCATAGAATCTGGCTCAGAGGACAGTCTTAATCAGTACACAATGCTGACCATTTTCCAAGGGCTATTTTTCATGAAGACAAATTGAATTTGTTCAGTGTGATGTCTCAAACATGATTTATTTACCCTGAAGTAAGATAAAGATCCACTGAGGTCAGAGGAAGGCATTCTAATACTTGTAAATTGGACACATTGTGAAACAGGGAAAGCCAGGGAGAATGGCCAGTGCCTTCCATAACTCAGGCCAACGATACCTCATCTGTTTTGGGAAGGCTCACAGAACTGTGACCTAGTCAAACTAACTCTAGTAGAGGGGAATGGGGAGACACATCTGCAGGAAGGAGATGGGGATCTATCTCCTGGGGATGTAGGATGCCAGTGAGACGTTGGGCAAGCCTTCTTTCAGTAGGACCTTGGCTTCTTCAGATATGTTCCCTGTTGCTTTCCTAAGCTAAAACCATTAGACCTGCCTTGAGGACTAATGTAAGACATGATATTTTCACTCTATCTATGCTATTGGTGAATTCTGTATCTGCCCACATTTTTCTGCATGCTTTGTGGCTTCAGTTTGCATCTACTTTGAAATCCCCTTATAAAAAGCCATTCTCCTTTAGTCGTCACCTCTCCCTACTCTCTCAATATTGCTCAACTGACATAAAAAAATTGTATAGTGTTCTAGTAAGCCTTGCGGGTCCCAATGAGTTTGGCTTGCATGCCCATAGAAATGGTCTTATGCCTTAATTGCTTTGACTTGGGAAGCCAATGTCACCTCCTTATAGAGACCTGGGCAGCAGGGTGTGAACTCTCTTGTCCTTATCAAGATCATATTTGAAAATCTTATGTACGTTGACCTTCTATTCTCTCTCTCTCTCTCTCTCTCTCTCTCTCTCTCTCTCTCTCTATCTCTATCTCTCTCTCTCTCTCTGTGTGTGTGTGTGTGTGTGTGTGTATTTGTGTTATACCAAACCCTCCTTTTTTCTAATTTTTTTCTCTGAAGTTTTCTCAGCTTGAACCTACACTCCTTCCTTCATTTTCAGTCCCACCTAGTATCACACAGCAGGGGACATACACACTGCCTGTTTGTTTTCCGGTCTCTCCTGTTAGGAGATGAGCTCAGAAGGCAGTCACTTGCACTCTTCATCTTCTACCCACAGCTCTGAGCATGCATGTTGCCTAGCACATACAAGACAGAGTATTCTTATAGGATAAATGAGTTGGGCAATGGTTTGAACAGGCAGTCACTTTAAATTGAAATGTATAAAGATGGGTTAATAGGGCTTTATATGACTTTTAAAATGAAGTATTGGTTGATTTATTGAGGTAGACAGAACATAAATGAAATGAGTGCTTGACTTTGATTATGAAGAGATATTTTTAATGTAGGCGCTCCCTCCCCTGCATCAACTACCTGCTACATTTTAATTGCTCAAGGTAAACAACAATGGAGTGTGAAATATATTTAAAGTAGGAGACTGCATTCTAGTTAATGGACAGATTTGTTCCGCATATGGAAGAAAGTGATATTACTGGTGTTTTCTTTTTTTGTTTAACATTTTTCATGTATCAAATGTGTGAGTAGCATCCACTTGAGTATATATTCTTTTTTTTAGTTTTCTATATTTTAATTTAAAAATGTATAATGTGTACATATATGATGTAGATGTATATACATATATAATTATAGTTGTGTTGAATTAACATGCATTTAAAGTATTAATAAATAATTATATATATATATATATATATATATATATATATATATATATATTCTAGTATCACTTGGGGACATGGTAAGTATTACTAGGCTGAGCTCGTCACACATTCATCTCTGGTACCTTCATGCATTGATCACTTTTTATCTATTAGTTCAAAACCTCTGTCTGAAAATTGCCAAGAATATTAATGTTTTAAACAGCATGGAAATTTGACTGCAGGACAACAAAACCAAAAACATCCCTCATACTTAATTTTGCATCAGATAATAGGGTATGCCTCACTAATGCCATATTTAATTTAAAGGTCTTTGAAGCATTTGCAAGAATGTAGGAAATGCCTACATTAAAAATACCTCTTCATAATCCAGTTCAGGCACTTATCTCATTTCTGATCTGTCTACCTCAATAAACCAATCAATACCAGGGAACAGGTGAACAGGTTGGCATTATAATTGCTACCAAATGATATGAACTAAGATGGTTGTGTGTGTGTGTGTGTATGTGTAGGTGAGTATATGTGTTTGTGTATGTGAAGGCCAAAGGACAAACTTGAGTGTTCATCCTTCTTGTCACTCAGCTTGAATTCACCAAAAGAGCTAGGTTTCCTAATTATCAAGGCTCAGGGACCTGTCTCTACCTCTCCAACAATGGAATTACGATTGCAAACCACCACAAGAAACATCTTATATTGGGTCTAGATCCATCCTGTAGTACATTTACTTCTGTGTGAGTGGTTGCTTCTGCATCTTGGCTAAGACTTCACTGGCCAAAATACTTACATATGACACATCACTAAGAATTAATTTGTAATTACTCTCAGTGTGGTAGCTGGACTTCATAGTAGAAAGTTACACTTAATGTAAAAGGATATAGCATCACAATGACCTACACTTGGACGATCAGCAGCGCCGTTGTTACGTTGTTGAATGCACAAACCAAGTGCTGTTTCAGTACATGGTGAAAGCACATTCTTACTCACCGAGAAACTGCATTCCTAAAACAACAGATTTGGAATGGGAAGGTCTTATGGCTTAGATTGTGGCCCCCAACAGTTAAGTTCTGGTCTTACTTCCTGGAACCTATGACTGTTACCTGATTTGACAAAAGATGCTAACTGATTCTTGAGATGAGGGTTAGAGATGTATTGACCTGTGGATGTTTCAGTGGACAGGGATGGTGTAGTGAATCTGGAACGAGTTGAGGATGAATATGATCAAAACATCGTATGAAAATGAAAATTCTTGAAGAATTAATTAAAATGTAAAAACAAAAGAAGAAAGAAGAAAGGGAGTAGTAGAAGAAGAAGGAGAAGAAGGAGAAGAAGGAGAAGAAGGAGAAGAAGGAGAAGAAGGAGAAGAAGGAGAAGAAGGAGAAGAAGGAGAAGGAGAAGGAGAAAAAGAAGAAAGGATTTCCCCAGCTATGATATTCTCCTAGCTAAAAGAGGAAATGCTCTATGTAAAACATACAGATAGGAAAGCACAATCATTTGGCTCCCCTGTTCACCAGGTTAAGCAGTTGGGTGCTGTTCATAGTTGATGACCATCTAGAAATAAATGCCTTGTTTACTTGAAAAGCTTCAGATATTCTCTGTGATTCTTGGCAAGCAGGGTTGCAGACAGTAGGGATAATTTGCATCCTGTTCATTCTGCAGTGGAGAGCCTTATGCTTCTGAGGTTGTTTTGTTTTGTTTTGTTTTGTTTTTTGTTTTGTTTTGGAAATGAGTTCCCAGTCCCAATTAAATGAATGGTTCCTGCTTAAAATCCTCATTTCTTCAGGCCCAACATCTGGATTGTTACAATCTGGTGACAATCTAGTGAATGGATAGCAGCCACTTACTCAACAAATGTTTGATGAGTTCCTCCTGTGAGCTAATCACTAACAGTATGAAAGCATGTCACTCGCTGGAGGTTCAGGAGTGAGAATGCCAAGTGCAGTTTTCCCTAGGGGAACATTCTGTCTGATATGCAAAATATGGGAAGGAATCATGTAATCACACAGAAAAACACAGAAGAGCAGCTACGATAAGTGGGCACTGTAAGAATTAATGGAGGCAAATCCCTCCATCTTCTGATGTCATCCTCAATCTCTTTCTTCAGAGGTTTGAAGTTTTTTTCGAATAAGTCCTTCACTTGCTTGGTTAGAGTGACTCCTAGATATTTTATATTGTTTGTGGCTATTGTGAAGGGAGTTACCAGGAAAGTGGGTCAGAGGAGAGGACATCATATTGAGACTTTAGGCGAGAGTAGCATGGAAAATGGGGAAATAGTAGGACCCACAGGGTCCTGGAAACCTACAAGAAGAACTTTATGACAGGTAGATCTGGGTCCTGGGGTCCTCCTCAAACTAAGCCACCAGGCAAGGAGAATATAGGCAGTAAACTTCAAACCCCTACCAAGATCTAGGCGATGAACATGATATTCTCCACCATTGAGTGGAGAGTGAGATCTGACTCTCACACGAACTCTGGTGCCCCTTTTCTGACCACGCCCCCCTGGATGGGGAGGCCTGGCAGCATTCAGAGGAAGGATAGCAAGTTACCAAGAAGAGACTCGATATTCTAAGAGCATATATAGGGGGAGGAGGTCTCCCTCAATCACAGACATAGGGGAGAGGAGAAGGGGGGAAGTGGGAGGGAGGGAAGAATGGGAGGAAACAGGGGAAGGGCTAACAATTGAGATGTAATACGAATAAATTAATAAAAAAATTGAAAAAAAAAGACTTAATGGAGGCATGTGGGAGGAGCTGGGTAGAAAAGACCTGTGGTAAGTGACTTTCTTCTGTATTTATATGATGCATGTGATGTTTAAGAAAAAATAAATACAAGCGGATAGAGGAGCTAAGAGAAAATGATCAGTAGAGAAGTAAGAATGCATTGAGATGCGTTCTTTTTTTTGTTTATTAGCTTTGTTTTGTTTTGCTTTTCAAGACAGTTTCTCTGTGTAGCCTTGCCTGTCTTGGACTTGCTTTGTAGACCAGGCTGGCCTTGAACTCATAGCAATCCTCCTGCCTCTGCCTCCCAAGTGCTGGGATTACAGGCATGTGCTACCATGAGATGTATTCTTAAAGGCCTCTGAAGGCCTTACTCAGAAGAATTAATAAAACCAAAAGACCAAACCAAACCAAACAAAAATGAATAATTTTTGACATCTAATAGAATTAATTTCTGCATTAAAGCAATGAGACTGGCTTATAAAAAATCTTCAGTTTATTATTATTATGATAGACTATTTGGCTACTCAGGCGCACATTGTCCTCAACCTCAGGTTTAGAAGACAGTTGTCACTCACAGAATGACATGGACCGAGAGTTTGTTCTGTGGTAGGCACTGTATTGTGCACCAAAATGGGCTACAGCATCTGATTTTTCAACTAACCCTAGCACATGGGTGTTTGAATCACTTTCCTTTCCTGGATGAGGAAACCAAGGCTCAGAGGAGAGAAGTCATAGGAGGTAACTCCAAAGCCACAAGCAACAGAGACACCTAAAAAGCATGCTCCATAGCCTCCCATGATGTTCTGTACCCTGAGAGCATACTGTTCTCATTTGTCAGAATCCTTAGTCTTCAACCTTGTGGCATTGTTAAAATGTTATACAGACAGCGGCGGGACACATAGGAAATGCTCAGAGTCTTAGCATCCCTAAAACAAACTCACTTCTAGAACCGTCTGACTGCTCATATATAAGTGTGAATGCTTCCTATTCTAAGTTGACACTGTACCTCACTTTCAGAATATTGAGAAAATGCCTTCTCTTTGTGTCTTCTAATTGACCTTATTGATTATCTTCACTCCTATTGGACAGATTGCTCATTGAGCTTAGCTGGATGAAGAGGCCTAAGAACCAGCAGACTTAATTACTGTGGGGCAAATACTTTCAGACCAGACTGCCCAGAATCTTGGTTTCTTTTCAGCTAGTGTCTCACTGCCCTGTTATGCTACAGTTGTGTTGCCACTGATGCTCCAGGAAGCTACAAGTATGTGACAGTCATGATCTTAGACAGGAACAGCATAGGTTTGTGGCATCGATGAATACAGTGGTTTATATGGTAATCCAGGTGACTGCAGAAAGTGACTTAATTTTGCAAGCATGGCCTGATCATCTATAGGGATGGAACTGGCCCTCATCACAGCCCTGCAGTGCTGATAGTATGAGAGATAACCAGAAAGTAAAGCATTGCACACATCGGATGGTAATTGCTATTACTGCCAACTTAAATGCCAGCGATTTGCCTTCCAAAGCAAAGAGGTTCAGTTGCTAAAATTCAGGCCACGGACATAAGCTCACTTTTAAAGGAATGACTAATGGAGTCTTAAAAACATACTTAACTCAGATATTGCCAAAAGTCGCCTTTAATGAAAGAATTACAGCCAGTCAGGTTTTTTTTTATAAGTATAGATTATTGCTGACTCAACCCAAAACACAACTCTGGGAGACAGCAAAGTCCAACTGCTCAGTGGTTGAGATGACCTATAAAGACGTAAACCACTAAATAAGCTAAGTAATTATTGGCAGTGAACTGTCCCCTGGAAGAGGCAGGGCAGATGTGGCTATGAGAAGCTGGGATTGTGCATGTTGGGGATATGATGTACCTGTCTGGACAGGTAGAGGAACAAGACAGAGAAAGGCGTGAAAAGATCTAGGAGAAAATCCAGGAAGAGGAAAGAAGAGGAGGCTGTAGCTTCAGGGAAGTTCTGTGGTCCAGGTAAAGAAAAAGTAAGGCAATAGTCTCTGTGTAGTAAGGCGAGAAGAATTCCTCTATAGGAACACACACCTAGGCTGAAAGCAGTGGATCGAGTGCAGTAGACTAGCAACACTGGATCCTTGCTTACTGTCACTCACAAGAAGCAGGTTGGTCTTTATTGGCTTATTTCCAGTTTCTGTGGTCAGGTGCTCTCATCAAGTGGATCAGGCGTCCTGATCCAGGACTACAGAGATGGCTCAGCGGTAAGAGACTTTGCTACAACTCTAGTAAACCCATGTTCAGTTCCCAGCTCCCACTTGGGCAGTTTACAACCACCTGTCATTCCACCTCCTGGAGAACCTGACATCTTCCTTTGGTCTCTGTGGACACCCTCACTACACATAAATAAAACTGTAGATACATCTGTAAAATAGCTCTAATCCCTTGAAAACCCCAAATAGGTAACTGCTTTATTCAAAGTCAGTGTCACCCTCCCCCTGCCCCCCACCAGTGACTATTGGAAGCAGATAGAGGCTAGAAATGATGGTGTGGCCATGGTGGCTGTAACCCTCCTGGCTAGCCTCTGAGATGACATTTTCATAGAAGACTATTGAAAAGGGGAACATGAGAGAACCAATTAGGAAGACAAATTCCATTTGTTTTGTTTGTTTGTTTTGTTTTTGTTTTTGTAGCATTCACATCACCCTTAATGTATGGTGTGGTAAATGGGCTCTACTACCTAATCAGAGAGTTGCAACCATCTATTAATTGCACTTTTCGATTATTTGCATTCAATTAAGGGGTACTTGTGAGAAAATGAAGGACAGCATAACCTCAAAACATGGCTTTACATCTTAGATAATTGACTATCATCGTGCCTTTATAGCTTTCCTTAATTGATTAAGTCTCCAGATGGTTCCTAAAATCTATGATTTTTTTTTTTTGCCTCTTTTCTTTTAATGAGTGAGCAGAGTATTCTGAAAAAAAGCTTATGTGGTTTAGTTTCCTCAACTAAATTAAAGCTTAATTAGTCAAAAACCCAGATCTGTAGCACGTCTGTGAAATCTGTACAAGCATAATTAATTTTACTTAATTACACAAGTAGCTTTTCCATGCAAATAGTAACCTTCCTCATTGCTGACCTCTCAATGTCAGAATCCAGGTGTTCTGTCTACATCTCTGTTGTCTGTGGTGATGATGATTCTAGCTTGCATAATTTTACATGTATGACTTACCTTTGATTTATAAGTTTTGTCACAGGAGTTAGCTGATTTTCTTCTGCAAACTGTTTCAGATTCCAAAGATGCCATGCATAAAAGGTTTACTAGGTGAGCATGCTTTTGTTTCTATGGAAGCCAAGGAAATTAGAAATATGATTCGAGTATGTTCTCTTAAGTTCAGCACTTTTCATAAAATTACCTAGACTTCTTTCCATCCTCTTTGAATGACAGTTCAAATTACATTGATCAGCTAAATGTCAAAAAGAATCGCTATTATTTTTAAAACCTCCTGATATTTCTAGGATTCCTGTTACCCAGAAGAAGAAAGATGACTTTCCCCCAGACAGAGCCACACTCCTGTGCTGTGTTAACCTTTCCCATGCAGAATCCCTTAGAAAGCTATCTAACCCACAGGAATTGGTCCCCAAATGCATGCCTTCAGCTTTGATTGGCAATTAAGCTTTCTTAGCAGCTTCCTCATCATGTACCAAATAAGCCTTTGCATATAGATTGAGGCTATGAATTTCTCCCAGTTCATCTCCTCTGTGGCCATGTTACCGGGGAGGAGGTGTAGATTCAGAGCATATTTCAGGAGAACTAGGTACCTCATCCCAAGGCCATCCAGAAAATTCCACCTCTGTCACAAATCTGAGTGGATTTACAGGTCCCTGTCTAAAATAGTAGCTTGGCCAGGAAAGGACAATTGGCTTGAGCCTCACTCTCAAGTTCCCTGCCCGAAACCTGCAGGTTGTGTAAGGAGTCATGGGAGACATTCTGAGAGAGAAAAAAGGGGTGCTCTCAGGAAGTCCGTCTTAGAACCATCAGATAGAGCTGATGTACCAAGTTAGACTGGGGTTGTGATGGCAAAAGCCTCAGGAACCTCTTGACTTTTACAGTGACTTCTGCCTCGAGACGGTCAACGTTTGGCACTGTGAGACTGCCAAGTGCTTTTCCCAGCTTTATTTCTCTAAGGTTCATTAACACCCAGTATTACAGAACCAATTCAAAAGGAACGGATTTTCAGTGCCTATCTTATTATTAGCTTCAGGGCTGCGTTCTTTATAATACATAATGAAATCCATGGGATATTGAGAAAGAATGTGGCATTTTACAAAATTGGCTTTGGGGCAATGTGTGGCTTAGAGTTGGAGAGAACAGTGCCTGGTGATTGCATGAATTGAAAAAGCTTTGGTTTGCCTTCAGTTTCCCATGAGCCATTTGAAAAGGAGAATGCAGTTTGTGCATGACTTTCAAAGGGTCTGTGAAGGCTCAATACCATTTTGCTCTCGGGCAAAGATTACGTAGGAAGGTCACTTTTGGCTATGTGTTTGAAGTCACTGTGGAGTCTTTCTTTGCTTCTGAGGATAAGAAGTGGGAACTGGCTATTGCTAATGACAGGACAGTGCTCCAAGAATAATGAGAGTCACCCTTCCTATTCCCTAGAGATTGGTAGAAGTACACACTGACTCCGGAGTTCTTTTTTTTTCCCCCTAAATACTATCGTTACTATTTTCTCCCCAGAATCACATAGACGTCATCACTGTGAATGTCAGGATACTTCAGTTACAGTCTGGACTTTGTAGAAAGGCCAATGTCCTGTGTATTTTTTTACCCTCTCTGGACCTCAACTCATACTGACAAAATGGACAGTTGCAAAGAATGCAGGCAAACCCAGGATAGCTTTTCTCTGTCATATTGTGCTTTTCTGCAGTAGGGAGTTACAAAAAAGGAACTCCTGACTTAAAAATGTCATCCTCTTTAGTCTTAGCCATCTACTAAAGAGTCTAAGATAGACTCTTACTGAATTGCCCCACATTTAAAAACTGGAAATGATTACCAGTCTCTTGCCCAATGTTCTTGATCCTCAGACTTTGGTTTGCAGGAGATGTTAAATATGGGGCAGGCAAGATGGCTCAGTGAGTAATGGTGCTTGCCATCAAGTCTGATCACCTGACTTTGATTCCTGGGTCCCACATAGTGGAAAAACCAACCAACTCCTGCAGTTGTACTCTAAACTCCCTTTGTACCCTGGCATAAATGCATGTGTCTCTTTGTGTGTGTTTGTGTAGAGTATAAAGAACATTAAAAATAATACTCTGTTATCAGGTTATAAGCATCCCCCTTTAACTGAGAGTTTTTCGGTTCCTTGAGGATTGTATTAAGGTATGGTTAAAAAACTGACTCTGTGTCAATTGGAAAAAGAAATATTTCTTCTTTTGTCTTTGTCTTCTTGTTTATTCTCCCTTCACTTCTCTTTCTAGTCATGGGGTCTCACATATGTACAGGTACACACATATTTATTAAAACATATAGGTATGTCTGTATATACATAAACATATATGCATACATATGTACTTATATGTATATATATATGTGTGTGTGTGTGTGTGTGTGTGTGTATGTGGGAGTGTGTAAACATACACACTTGTGAGAAATAAAACTGCCCCAAAACAACTGGATTAAAAATAAGAGAGAGCCAAGGTGATTTGTTTCTTAAGAGATATGGTTCCTATATATAAAACGCTGCAAACAAGAGAAGGGAAAAGATTTAAGGTGCCATATAATGTGGAAAACATTGTCTTAGTCAGTGTTCTATTGCTGTGAAGAGACCATGACCAAGACAACTCTTATAAAAAGAACACATTTAATTGGGGGTTTGCGTATAGTTTCAGAGGTTTAGTCCATAATCATCACAGTGGAAAGCATGGTGGCATGCAGGCAAGTGGAGGAAGAAGAAGAGGGGAGAGAGAGAAACAGAGAGAGAGGATGTGGGGGAGATAGGGTAGGGGAGAGAGGGAAGATGAAAGATTAGACCTGGTATGGGCTTTTGAAACCTGAAAAGCAACCTATAGTGACACACCTCCTCTAACTAGGACACACCTCCTAGTTCTTTCCAAACAGCACCACCAACTAAGGACCAAGCTCTCAAATGCTGGAATGGGGGGAGGCATTTTCATTTTTACTACCACTCACTATATTTCATTCATTTCATATTTTTTAAATTACAAAAAACAAAAAAATCAGCTTTCCAATCTAAAAGATCTTTCATGGAGTAATTCCTGCCCCCACTGGATCATGTGGGTTGCATTCTTCCTATAATGGTCAATTCTGCTTGCTCTGTAATAGAGGATTCACAAGAACTAGAGAAAACACTGTAAAATAATGGCCAAGTACATCATGATAACCTAGAGGAAGAAAATATGGATGAAAAGCATGTATTTTATATCAAAGAAAGATTAGAGAGTGGTACCATGTTAGGGAAAGGTGCTGTGACTTGTCCATGGCTGAAGACTGTTAAAGGGGGCAGTTCTAGCTTAGGCAGAAGGTTATCCAGTTAAAGGATATTGGAAGAAAAGAGAAAAGTTAATAACAAAATAAAGCTCTGCTTTGGAATCAGCAAATGATTTACATGGAGCAAAAGGAAAAGTTAATTGGCGTTGTTTAATCATGACCATGAGGTCCTTTCCCAGAATGACTAAGGAAGAAGAGGTATAAAACAGAAGAGAAAAAAAGGTGGTTACTGAGGAAGAGAGTGTATGAGAATTCTTAACAATTATAGGAACCCCATGGAAAGGATAGACTGATGATGGCTCAGTGATGTATTTTCTGAGCTATGTATATGGGAAGTTCACACTGACACACTGAAGAAATTCAAGAGCTAAGCCCAGATACGTCCTAGTGGAGCATCACACTACTTTGTTGACAGTACTGTCCCCATAATGTGGATGTTTGTGTACAAACACTCTTGAGTGTGATTATGGAGTATGTGCCTTTCATCTTGTGTGTGGTAAGGTCTCTTTTTTGCTCTCCCTGAGTGTACTCCGGACTAGTTGGCCTGAGAGCTTCTGGTGACTCTGCTTGTGTCTGCCCCTCATCCCCTCGTAGGCGTGCTGAGATTACAGATGCATACCACAAAACCCACATAGATGCCAGAGATTTTAACTTAACTTCTCACAATTGTATGACAGATGCTCCACTAACTGAGCCACATCTCCAAGCCCCACAAAAACCTTGCAATTCAAAATATTTATGTTGATCCAGTAATTTTTTTTCTCTAGAACAAGAGACTGTCTAGATAGTTTTTTTTTAAAGGAAAAGTGAAAATCTAGAGTGTTTTAATCAGGAAGTCATATATCTTGCATATGAAAGAAAACAGAGACATTCTCTCAGATAGCTTAAGCCTCACGGCATATATCTTCCATTAGTTTGTTCCAGACAACAAATAGATGGAGAGCCCCAAGTAAAAGGGTTATCAAATAAAAGAAAAAATTGTAACCACCAATGTAAAATAGATTTATAAATATTTTCTATAAGTTATAAAGTTAGATTTTTCCATTTAAAACATTGGAATAGAGAAGCTGGCTTCTTTGTTTTAGCGACATAAAATGTCCCAATTCCATCTGCATCAAACAGAAAGGGTTCAGAGAAGAGGGACACTAGAGATAGAAATTTGGGTCTACATGTTATCACTTATGTAAGAGCCACTCAGACATGACAGATTGTCTTCACTTGGGCAGTCATAATGTGATGAAAGCATTGAAAACAAAAATGTATCAAGGGCTTTGATGAAGAGAGTAGGGAGGTCTAACTGAATATCAATTAGTGTAATTCATCAAATGGGTCCCCAAACAAGAAGGAAGGCTATACAGATGAAGTTGGAATGCCACCCATGATGATTGGCTAATTCTAACATGGAAGCAGCCATACAGTGTCACAGCACATATGGACATTGAGTTGTAGATAGGAAGTGACACTTTGATAACATGAACGGCTCCCCAGAGCAGTATAGAGCCCCACAGACATACATTGCACTGACCTGCATAGCAGTGCAATGAGCGTGGTCACCATAGGGTATATTTACTCTGCATGGACATTGTGTCAGGGATGTTTTCATGAGCTCTGAACTAAGTCTGGCCTTCAAAAATGTGATGGAATCTGAAGACTTAATTATTTTGAGACAGGATCTTGCTATGACAGGCTAGACTCCAATTCTCAATACTCCTGCCTATGTGCTCTGATGACAAGCATGGGCCACTCTGGACTCTTGTGCTCTAAATAACAAGAAGGACTAATATTCAATCTTGCCTTTTTTGAGCCTTCCAGCATTTTGGTTTATCTTCATTGTCTATGGTCTGTGCCATATACTTTAGCACATAAGTCTACCTTCTATCTATGAAAGTCTTTTTCCTCAGTAATATTCAAACCCAGAAGGCAAGGAAACAGGGTTCTTTGTTGCTCACAAGGCATTTGTTATTTTTTTCAAAGCCTCTGTTGCTTCATTTTTAAGAGGCAGTAACAGTTCATTTGCCTGAAGGCACTAAGGGTAGGCCAGATGGTTTATTGAGATTATTTCTTGCTCTGAGATCATGTGTATGGCTATATGTATGAATTACAGGATTTAATTTTTATGGACAACTTAACAGATTATTAATCTTTCAGAGAAATAGTCAGGAATTAGTGAGTTTTCTACCAGCTCCAGGCTTAGGATTGATTTGTAAATCTTACTGATACTCCATTCATATGTTGTATATCTCCACCTGCCACTCAAAGATGCTGAACTGAATAGAATGGAGAACACTTGGAGCTTTGAGTTAGGATCTGAGATCCCATGGAAAGAACAGCATTTAAAATGGCCTGAAATCCACTGAGCTTCTTTATTTGTGCAATGGACGCTTTAGAGGTGATGACAGCTGACCAAAGTGTTTGGCAGACACATGCTCTGAGACCTACACAGTGGCGACAATTTGAAGGGACAGAATTTCTCATTTGAAAGCAGTTGGAGAAGCGTCACACTTCCTGAATTTTACCACAGTCCTCACCACTCCCTAATCTATGATCCTACACTTTGCCTTTCATTTAATGTTTTCCTTCTCAGCCTTTTTGGAGGCACATAGTAGAGACAAACAAAAGGCAGGGGAATTAATGTTTTAAACTTTAAAAATTAGCTTCCTAGGGCTTGGGTGTTTTGCTTACTAGTAGAATAGTTCAATAGCATGCTTAAAGCCCTGGGTTCCATACTCAACACTGAAAAATAAATAAACAGGAACAACAATAAAACCAACAACCTTATATCAGTATTCAAAAGGTGTGTATATGTGTGTGAGTCTGTATCTGTGTATCTGTGTGTGTGTGTGTGTGTGTGTGTGTGTGTGTGTCCTTGTGGATATCTGTGCCCAGGTTTGTGCAGGTTACGGGGTGTGTGTGTGTGTGTGTGTGTGTGTGTGTGTGTGTGTGTGTATTACTTTCCTGTAATAGGCCATGAAGGCTAAAAACTAGTTGGCTAATTGAAATGGATTTATGTGGGGACAAAATCAAACTACAAAGGCACACTGGGACATTTCTAAATGGGCTTTAAGATAGAAATAGAAATACCTGTCTCCAGGTACTCTCTCTTCACATTCATTATTTTGGTCTGAACTAGACCAAAATGGTCCTAATGGTCTCAGCCACAAGAGCTAATATAACTTGTCTAACTTGGTTAAGTTCTTTTCTGCTCTAAATTGTTAACAATTCAACATTTCATGGCTGTGTCAGGTGCTCTCAGAGGCACCTTCCTCAAAGGTCAGTCACTCTACAGAACTGCTCAGCATCCTGTAGTAAAATTACTGATCCTGCTCTGTGACCTTGGGAATATAATTATTTATTTGCCAAGCAGCTCAAAAGGCTGGAGTCTACACAGAGAGATCCCTGGTTTGTAACTCCAGGAAAACCAGAGTGTGGTCTTGAGGATGAGGACCATTCAGGCTACTACTAGCAAAAATACAGAATTCCCTATCTGCCTAAACAATTAACAACGTCATGTGCTCTGTCTTACTACAACTTCTCACTTCTTAGGAGGCAAAGGAACCAACTATTATCATCAGAACATTACAAATAGAGAAGCAGGCTAAAGAAGTGAAGCAATTGTCTGTCTAGAAGCATTGTCAGAGCCTGCACAATACTGCACGATAGTCACATAACGATTCTGTAATACCCTGGTACTCAGTGAATGATTTATGCATTTTATTCATTTATGATGATGTTGTGATGCTGACAATAAGTTTCCAGGAAACGTTGACATGAGAGTCCTTTTGTCACATGCTCGGGTTGCTGGGATAACATGTACAAGGCTGAAAGACACATTCCACCAGGGAGTGAGGTAGATGCGTGACACTTTTCCTCTTATGATGCTGTTAAAGAGATATTGTTTTGTGACATTCATAGACACGCCAAAAAAAGTAGAGTGATTTTGTGAACAAACCTATGGTGAATCATTAAGAGGTATAAATGCACTCAGCCAACAAAAAGCATTAGAAACTAATTGGACACTAATTACTAAGATTCATGGGAGGTTGACAGACTTATTGTTAGTTTTTTTTCTCCCATTACAAACTGACAAATAAATGATTCATGTATTGAGGGAAAGGAAGAAAAAAAAACACAATATTTTTTTCCTCCTTATAACATGGAGTACCAGGTTAGGGTCCCCTCTTTACCCTCTCTAGTTAAGGAGTATGTTTCTCCTCATCTAGGAAAGCTGAAAATGTAAATTCATTAAGTCATTTTGTACCTTTATTCTATGTAGACAGAACTGTGTCCGTGTTTACATACGTCAGGATAATTTTGAGCAGGATGGAGAACAGTTCAAGTACAGAACCCTCTAGAGTTTGTATTAATACCATATTTTGGCTCTGGTTATGATTTTAGCCTCAGTAGATAGTTGGTAACTGATACTTAATTTGAGGAATATTTTTTAATATAGTAAAAGTATGAGATAATCTATCATCAAGGCTATTTTATACTTAGGACGTAAGATAGTGTTAGTATTAATGTAGAAGGTCTCCTCCCACCAAACTTGGAAAGAAAGATAAAGAAAAACCACCACTAGCTTCAAAATCAAGCAGCAAGGGTTTTTCTGTGAAAGACTCTTAGCATGGATGGCTGTGACACACTGGACAGGGAGAAACCCAGGCGGTTGCTGTCCCATTCTAGGCTTTGCAGTGTTCCCTTTGGTGGAGTGGAGGATAAAGCTTCCTGCTAGGTCCCTAGCCAGGCACACTGGAGATGCTAGCACACCTTTGCCTTGCTGGCGTTGGCAGAATATATCTTGGACGGCTCTGTGAATGCTCTGTTCTTTGGCTTTCTCCTGGCCTTCTACTATTTTCTGACTTCTACAAGTCGTGTCATATGTAACTTCTCTCTATTCCTTTTCTTCCTTTCTTTTTTTTAATTGAATTTTACTTTTTTACATACACATTTATATTACTACACATATATACAATAGGTTACCTATAGGAAGAAGAACCATGACACAATCAGGAATTATATAAATGTTACATTCTTGGTGTTTTGGCTATTTGTATTTGACAGCCTTGAAGAAGGCATCTTTCCTATCTTGGTGCATCTAAATTTCTGAATGTAAATCAGAATTGTCATTATCAACTTAGAACACCTATCTTGACTAAAAACATTTTAACCCCTAAACAATTTAAGCTTCATTGTAAAACTAAGCTACCTGGTTTTCAACTCCCTCAGAGACTTGAGAAGGAATAAACTTGATTATCTGAGTATACCAGGAGTGCAGGTTAGTAGCTTTCCAAATGAAAAGATGACAGAGACAGTTTTCTACCTGAATCGTCACCCAAAACTCTCTATAACATTGGAATATCTTCTTCAGCCTTCTAGCCCAATATATCTGACAGACATGTTTGTGAGGCAGGAAGAGATTACTCATTAGCTGCAATCTCTTTCTTTTCTTATTTTTTTTTTATTCTTCTCTCATATACTATGTCCTCCCCATCTGGCCCCTCCCCTTCCCTTTACCCCATATCTGCCTGGACCTCTGACTCCTTTCAGAAAAAAATCAGGCCTCCCAGAGATGTCAACAAACATGGCATAACAAGCTACAATAAGACCAGGAACACACCGTACATCAAGGCTGGTCAAGCAGCCCAATAGGAGGAAAAGGGTCCCACAAGTAGCCAAAAGAGTCAGAGACAGCCTGACTCCCACTGTTAGGATTCCCACAAGAACACCAGACTACTCAGCCATAACATATATGCAGAGGACCTATGTCAGACCCCAACAGACTCTCTGATCTCTGTCAGTCTCCATGAGTTAGACCTCAAGTAGAGACAGTTGATTCTATAGGCCTTGTTCTTCTGGAATGTTCCTCACCCCTCTGGTTCCTCTGATCTGTCCTTCTCCACAGGACTCCCAGAGCTCTACCTAATGTTTGGCTGTGGGACTCTGCATCTGTTCCCATCAGTTGCCAGGTGAAGCCTCTCTGGTCTCTTTGAAGATGATTCCGCTAGGCTTGAGTCCCAGAAAGCCCTGCAGGCAGGAGAAACTGTAGGCCGAAGGTTTGGGGCTGGGTTGGTGTCCCAGTCCCTCTACTTGACACCTTGCCTGGGTACAGAAGATGGCAAATTCAGGCTCCTAGACCACCACTGTTAGGAGTCTTTGCCAGAGTTATTCTCATAGATTCATGGAGTTTTTGTTGCAGTAGGTTTCTACCTTGCCCCCAGAGAAGTTCTCAAATTCCTGTCATTTCTCCCAGTATGTTTTCCCTCCCCACACCTGATCCCTTCTGTTCCCAATCCCATCTGGCTCCAGTCTAACCACAAGATTGATTCTATTTCTCCTTCCCATGGATATCCTTGTACCTCTCCTCTCCCTGAGCCCTCCTTGTTACTTAGTCTCTTTGGGTCTGTGGATTGTAGCATGATTTTATTTTTACTTTATAGATAATATCCACGTATATGTAGGTACATGTCATGTTTGTCTTTCTGGGTCTGGGTTACCTCAGTCAGGATGAATTTTTATAATTCTATCCATTTGCCTTCAGATTTCATAATGTCATTGTTTTTAACAGCATTGTATAACTATATTACCATTTCTTTATCCATTCTTCATTTGAGGGACACCTAGGTTGTTTCTGGATGTTATTAAAAGAGCCTCTATGAACATAGTTGGGCAAGTATCCTTGTGATAAGATGGAGTGACTATTGGGGCATATGCCCAGAAGTGGTATATCTGGGTCTTGAGATACATCTATTCCCAATTATCTGAGAAATTGCCATACTGACCCCCAAAGTGGCTGTACAAGTTTATACTCCCACAAGTAACTTTTCATTTGCATTTCTCTAATGGCTAAGGATGTTGAACATTTCAAATGTCCCTTGGCCATTTGAGATTCCTCTATTTAGAATTCTCTGTTTAGATATGTACCCCATTTTTTATTGTATTATTTAGTTTCATGAGTTCTTTATATGATTTGGATATTAGCCCTCTGCTAGCTATGAAGTTCATGAAAATCTCTCTTTCATTCTGTGGGCAGACGTTTTGCCCTATTGATGGTGGCCTTTGCCTTACAGAAGCTTTTCAGTTTCATGAGGTCCCATTCATAAGAGTTGATCATATTGCCTACATAATTGGTGTTCTGTTCAGAAAGTTGTCTCCTGTGCCAAAGCATTCAAGGCGATTCTCCATTTTCTCATCTATCAAGTTCAGTATATCTGGTTTTGTATTGAGGTCTTCAATCCATTTGATTTTTAGTTTTGTGCAGAATGAAAGCTGTGGATCTATTTCCATTCTTCCATGTGATGACATCTAGTTAGACCAGGACCATTTGTTGACAATGCTTTCTTTCTTTCATTGTATATTTCTGGCTTCTTTATCAAAAATCAGATGTCCATAGGTGCATAGATTTATATCTGGCTCTTTGATTTGATTCCATTGATCAACATGTCTGTTTTTATTACAATACCATGCATTTTTTATTACCATTGCTCTGTAGTACAACCTGAGATCAGGAACAGAGATACTGCTAGAAGCTTTTTTATTGTGCAGGATTGTTTTAGCTATCCTCATTTTTGCATTTTTCCATATGATATTTAGTATTGATCTCTCAAGGTTTATAAAGAGTTGTGTTGGAATTTTGATGTGGATTGCGTTGAATCTGTAGATTACTTTTGGAAGGATGGCCATTTACTTTTTACTATGTCAAACCTATCAATCTATGAAAATGAGAGATCTTTCCAGCTTCTTATATCTTCTTCAAAAACTTGAAGTTATTACCGTATAGGTCTTTTGCTTGCTTTGTCAGAGTTATCCCAAGATAGTTTATATTATGTGTGGCTATTGTGAAGGTTGTTGTTTCCATGATTGCTTTCTCGGCCCACTTGTCATTTATATATAGGAGGGCTTCTGATTTTTTAAGTTAATCTTTTATCCAGCTACTTTGCTGAAGGTCTCTATCAGCTGTAGGAGTTCTATGGTAGAATTTTGGGGTTTGCTTAAGGATACTATCATATGATCTGTGACTAGTGATACCTTGACTTCTTTTCCAATCTGTGTCCCCTTTATCTCCTCAAGTTGTCTTGTGCTCTAGGTAGAACCTCAAGTACCCCATTGAGTAGATATGTAAAGAGAGGACAACCTTGTGTTGCTCTTCATTTTAGTAGAATAGCTTTTGAGTTTCTTTCCACTTAACTTACTGTTGGCTATAGGCTTGCTGTAAATTGCCTTTATTATGTTCAGGAATGTCCCTTTTATCTATGATCTCTCCAAGCCTTTCAACATGAAGGGGTGTCTATTCTTAGTTTTTAATGCACTTTGCTTTGCTGTTGTTTGTTAGTTCTTATCTGTCAGCAAGGTTGTCTAAAAGCTAATCTCAAATATAGAGGGATTTAGATTTAGATTTTTTCATATCCTGTGCCGTAGACCAGATACCCATTTGTTTCAGAATGAAACCAAGTTGGAAAGCTTTCACTTGTATCCTAGTCAGTTCATTACATCGTTGTAAGTATGAGGAGCAGATTAGAAGATGGGCTTACACCTGCCACAATGTGCACATGGGAGATCAGAAAACAAAGTGTGGAAATCATTTCTCTTTCCAGGCATGCCCAACCTACAGATTGAACTCATATCATCAGCCTTGGCAGCAGGTGCCTTTATCAGCCTGGCCAGCCTATGTTTGGTTCACTTTAAATACATCTCTGTCCACCATAAAAAGCCATGAATGGGAGTAGGCACTTCATGTATTCCATTCAGATCTTCTGCATGGAGGACATTTTCAGCTGCCCTGGTGTTTCCATTTGAGATGCCTTAATGAGGATAACATTTCAGAAAATGTGGAGAAATATAGTAATTTGCATCTTCTTTTGTACCCAAGAGGTGCAATCCTTATTCTTGATCACAAGCAATATTTGGTCTTTAAATTCCCAGCTAAGAGTCATTCATAATTCATCTGGCCAGACATTGGAACAGGCTTCATTTGTGTTGGTGTTAGCATGCCTGTCTTTTAGACAATTTGCTGAAGACTGTAATTTCCTCTAAGAGGCATTTGTAAGGGAGGGCACTTGCCAATCCAATTACATTTTCAACTTCCCATTTCTTTTTCTGTAACCTCCAGTAATTTTGCTGGGCTTTAAAGAAAAACATGATCTCATGCTATTTTTATACCTTCTCCCAGTCAATGCTAATTTCAGTTTTAATGTTCTCTCTTTGGTATTGCCCCTTCTATTGATTTGGTAAGAGTTACCTTTAATCACTTAAGAATAAAGTAGGGCATTAAGATTGCTCAAGGCTAAACTATATCTGCGAGGGGAGGGTGAATCACTCCATTTAGGAATTAATTTAACATGAAGCTATTACACATTTTACTTTGGAACTTCACCAGGGTACCTTCTATCTGTGTGAGAGTATTTATTATCCAGAAGAAATTCAGCCTAACTGTAGAGACTCACCAAAGTGAGCAAAACCTCCTGAAGTTTGCAGAAGTCTCCATGGCTCTGACTGTAATAATCATAATGTTTAAGATGTTAAGAATTTAAGCACTGGAAGAAAAACAAAGGGATAGCATTCACCATTAGAATACCTCCACCTACTTTCAGATATTGTAAAGCCATTAAGACAGTAAACTGAGCCATGTGAAAGAGGTTGTTGCTAACTCAGGCCAAACTTACCTGGTTATTGTTTACTTATTAATATTGTGTATGTGCGTGTACATGTTTCCGTGTGTGTGTGTGTGTGTGTGTGTGTGTGTGTGTGTGTTGTATGTACACGTGTATGTATATGGAGACTAGAGGTTATTGTTGAGTGGCTTCGTTGATTTCTCTCCAACATATTTAAAGGTACTCACTGAACCTGGTATTCAGCAGTTAGCCAGTCTGACTAGCCATGAAGCTACTGGGACCATCTGTTTATACCTAGCCCTGGGATGACAGGAGTGTGCCACCATGCTCATTTTTTATCTGAGTACTGGATGCATAGAAACTACTTCACCCACCAATCCTCCTCCCAAGCACCCAGAAGTGTTTTATCTTTGTGCTCACAGCTGCCCGTAGTAAACACAGAAAGCTGGGAATGGAAACACTAATCGGACTGTGTTGTGTGGGCAGGAAAAAGGAACAAAGAACCCACACAGCATTTTGACCATAGTTTGCTGACAAGGAGAGGATATAAATGAAATAATAGCTATAGACTATTGTGGTATCAATAGACATTTAATATTTATTTGTGATATGAAGAAGCTAATAAAAATAAGCCATGGAGAGAGAAGGTAGTGATACCAGAAGGGGAGACCCTCCAGATGGAAGGAAGAGCTAGCATTACAGAGGAGTATCACCATTCTCTCTGTTCTTAGTTGGTCGTTTCACAATCTTCTCTAAAACAGTTTCCTTGCCTAGAAACTCCGTCACTCAAGATACCTAGGAAAAGCCTTCACCCATACTTGGCTTTGTAACAGTTACTGGAAATTTGGGGTCAAAGGAAGAGAGAAAGTCACAACTAGTCATCTCAAGCTTTGCAACAGTCACCTATGTAGGGATAAGTATGAGCAAGGTGGGTCAGGGACTGAAATATTAGTAGATTTCTTCAGCCATTCATCTCTAACAGCAAGGAAATCTGAGAGAATAGAATTTCTACTTTTATTTTATTTTTTTTAGATTATACTTTAATTACAGAATTTTCTCCTTCTTTCCCTCCTTCAAATCTATCCCCTATATCTTTCTCCACCCGTCTTCATATTCATGGCCTCTTTTCCCCACAAATTGTTACATAATCTTAAATACAATCTGTTCAGTCTGTATACTGCTACTTGTGTATAAGATTGTCTATTTGGCATTAGACAGCCAATTGGTGTCCTCTTCCCTGGAGAAGGCTACCTCTCTCAACCCCAACTTTCCTTGGTTGCCTATAACGCTTTGTTGAAGTAATGTTGAAATGTTGAAGCCTTATGGGCTTTTCTCCATCCTGTGTCATCATATCTATTGGTGTCATTCTTGTTCAGCTCATGTTGGGCAGCCAAGTTGGTGGCATTTTATGAGTGTAGCTATTGACATTACTAGGGGATACAATATCACAGCAAACTCCCTTCTTCTACAATGTTTATAGACAAGTTATGAGGGCTAATGGAAAAACACAGAAAGATTCTCATCAAGATTACCCAGTAGTTGATATGTTACACTATTTTCTTAGTCTCACCTCACCTTCCTGTCCTCTTCTTATCATCATCATTGTCATCATCATCATCATCTATCTTCTTCTTCTTCTTTTTCTTCTTCTTCTTTCCTCCTCCTCCTCCCTCTCCTTCCCTTCCTCCTCCTCCTTCTCCTTTCT
>OU015755.1:78282713-78299571 GCA_907169655.1 Acomys percivali | reverse complement strand
TCCTCCTCCTCCCTCTCCTTCCCTTCCTCCTCCTCCTTCTCCTTTCTAATTTCCCTCTGATATTTTCTCTGTGTCTTTCTGTAACCCCAATCACACCTAGTCTTTTTAAGGACTATCCTAGCATAAGATGGAATTAATTTGTCTTTTTAAAATGTTTCTGTACATTTCTTATTGTAGCTATTTTGTTGTGTAAATGTGTAGAAATCAAACACAAGGCAGGCACAATGGCTCACACATGTATTCTCTGTGCTTGAGAGTCAGGTGCAGGAAAATGGAAGAGTATTCAAGGCCAGGCTGTGCTACCCAGCAAGTTTTATGTCAGCTTATCATACACAGTGAGACCCTGTCTTTTTAAAAGGCCAAGGTTGTCATGTCTCCTCCCAATACTTCAGTTATAGATATTCTAACATTACTGTATATTAACTGCATCAGATATCAATATACTTAAATTGCTGTAACTCTGTTATCTAATATATAGTCTATATTCAAATCTCCTTGGAGCCCTTTACACTTTATTGTTTTTCTATAGTGCTTACCAATGAAGTATTGATAGTATTTGCAGCCCCACATTCTGGCTACTAATAAAGACACGGGGGAACCTTCAGAGAGAAGAAAGGCCACTAATCTACCCTATTCCAGGTTTCAGCCATTCTAAGTGAGCACTTTCCAAAGCCTTCTCTGTAAGATATTTGCTCCTGGAACTACTGTGGGGAATAAAGGTGTTGAGTTCAAGGTTCGATGACATTTACACCACAGTTACCTGCACTGTTCTTCTTGACGATGTAGCGCTCACTAGCTTATGAAAGATTCAGCACTTGCATGCTTCTGTTGTAGCTAGATCTACTTATTTAATTAACCTAGAACTTCTGTAGTTGAAGATGGACCATCCGTCTGATCTCCTCATTTTCCAATGTAGTTTAGTTTTATATTTTCATAGCATTTATTTCACTTCTGGTTTGTTCTTTAAGATATTACCTCACCAGGACTGGCCTTTAATTCCCTAAGTATGCAGCCAAGAATGGCCTTAAACTCCTGATCTCTCTGTCCATATATCCCAAGTACTGGCTTTATGGGCATGTGCTACTATGCTTAGAATGCATTTGTATTTTTTTCAATTTTAAATTAATCAATTTTGGAGGGGGCGGCATTGAAAGTTACTATCATATCTCATAGCTAAAATCTTGTATGACTACATCATTCCTATTTCTTATACATAGGCACTTGAAGACACACGTATGAGTCTACATAGTAGTATATGGTATATACAATAGAAGAGAAAATGAGTCCAAAATAATATTTACTAAAATAGTCTGTGGCTCACTCCCCTGAAATCTTTAGCAGGGTCATATAAGTGCTCTGCTTGACCTCATATTGAGGAACCTAATATGGTTTGCCTTTCTTTTTCAATTGCCCATTTTTTTAAAAAAATTATTAAGTTTCTTTTTTAATATATACATTTATATTATTACACATGAGTAAAATAAACTACATACAACAAGAAGAACAACTAGACAATCAGGAACTATATAAATGTTACATTCATAGTGATTTGGCCGTTTGTATATGGCAAACTTGAAGTAAATATCTTTTCTATCTTGTTGGGTCTAAATTTCTGAATGGAGGTTAATAGCTATCATATCTCATCTCTATTAACTTAAAACATCTATCTTGATCTAAAAACATCATAACCCCTAACCTACTAATCTTAATTGAAAGACTAAACTATCTGGTCTTAAAACCCATCAGAGACTTGAGAAGGGATAAAACTTAAATACCTGAGTGAACCCAGAGTGCAGGTTAGCAGCTTCCACAATGAAAAAAATTACTGAGACAGTTTACTGCCTGAACAGTCATCCAACACTCTCTACAACATTGGAGCATCATCTTCAGCCTTCTGGCCCAATATATCTGACAGACATGTTTGAGAGGCAGGAACTATTGAGGACTTGCTTACCCTATCTTGGCAGAGTTTGCCAAAAAAGAAAGAATTGATAGTAAATTGCTCATCTTGAGTGTTACTGCCTCAATATATACATCTAGAAGTATAACAGAGTAGAAAGTACGGGAAATATTGTAGTGTTGGCCTACATTATTTATACAAACATTCATCTGATGAGAATTCAAATGTATATATGATGAATGGAAGAAAGGATGAAAGAAAATGTTCCTGGTTAGAAACCTATTTCCTGGTAGCAAAGTTTAAACTATGAAATATGAATGCAAGTCTTCAGGGAAAAGCAAGATGTCTCTAGAAATCATTACTCATGCCTGCTTTTTAAGTTTGATTTTTAAATTTTGTATCAGTCACACTATCCAATTGGGATAATGTATCTGCTTTATTACATTGCAGTGGCAGGCATGCATCAATACCTCTTAGAAATGAAGTAACTAAATCTAAGCCTAAAAGATGGAAGTAGACTCAAAGGCCTAAACAATAGTACTGTCCTTAGTTAGTTGTCAAGTATAGTTGGACCTTTGGTATCGAATAAGTCTGTTTCCAGAGATCTAACCAACCGTGAAAGAGATAATAGAGAAAACTATTGTATCTCCCCCAAAGATGTATAGACTAATATTTCCCATGACCATTCCCTAAACATTACAATCTAGTTTGCATAAAGTTCCCATTGTTTTAGGTATTAGACTATAGCTCTTAAGTGAGTGGGAATATGTGCATAGGATACATGAAGATATTATACATTTTATATAGGGGTCCAGAGCATCTGTGGGTTCTTGTACCTATAGTGGTTCTAGTTCCTACAGTGTTCTATAGGCGACTGTGTGGTCTATATATGTATATAGTATTTTAAAGTCTGATTTTGTACTTTTAGGCAAATATTGAACTTATAATCTCAGCTTATTGTGAAATTCACATCAAAATTAACTGAAGGTCCTGTCAAATTAGTTAAATAAAGAAAGAACTTTTAAAATACTATCGCTTCTGTTTGTTGACAGACAATGATGAAAGCTAGAAGAGTAATGATTTTATATCCCTGGTTTTATGTTGGGTAAATAATGCTAAGAAGCAGATGGGAGTCAAAACTAATTATCATTGGAAATAAAGGCAAGACGTAAAAGAGGAGGCTTACCTGTCTAACAGGTTCCCACAAGACACCCATACTGTAAAACCACTAATGCTGAAAATAAAACAGTATAGAGAGAATGTCTTTACTTAAAACCCCAAATCTCCATGTTAAAATATAAATTTGTGTTATGAGGATAATGAACTTAATATGTACTATTTAATTAAACTTTAAGCTCATTAGTTAGTCTAATTAATTCATCTGATGAGCATCTGAATATTGCCAGTGTTGTTCTGAACCTCTCAGAGTGTGATTTTAAATTTGGAGGGAGTATTTTAATGATACTCAGCATTGGTTGTTTATACTGCCAAATAAATTTGCTATTTTAATGGGCATCAAGCTCACTCCTATTACATTAAGAAAATGTATCCTGATTCTTTTGCCCTCTATTTCTATTATCCTGAGAGTAGTAGTTTGTTAGAATTTATGCAAAATGCGTCTGTTTTGTTTAAGTAATTGTAAGTACCATAAAAACAAGCCTTGTTTTTGGTTTGGTCAGTCAGAAATCTCAGAAGCTAGTACCTGGCAGTAGAAGACATGGAATCTTGGAATGGAATCCTGGGGAAAGCTGTGGCATAGTACATTCATGACCATTAATGTACAGGTTGAAACACCTGCTTCCTTCCAGTACTATCCGTTCCATACCCCATTCTTCGTTGTAATTTTAAAGGGAACTGTGTGGCACTAGCTGTATAGCCACAGTTGTTACATTTGTTTCTGTCAGTCATACCCTACCCAGTGTACATGGAATGAGTCCTCTGGTTTAAGGAGGACTCTTTGGTTCTGCACACTGAATTGTCTATCTAATTTTTATGTGACCCAGTGACTTGAGACAATAATTAAAACTCACTAGTTTCTTTCACAACCTTACTGTGTCATTTAGCAATCTCATTTTTAGCAGCAAAGTTGAGAACTGAAACTTCTCTTTGCACGGCAGTGCTCATTGCAGCGTTACTCAGAGGAGCCCAGGTCTGGCAGCCCATGGGCAGCTGAAAGAATACACAAAATCTGATGTATGCATACAAAGGAATATCATCCAGTCCCTATGAAGAGGTAAATTCTGACTCATTCTTCACCATGTGTGAACCTTGAAGGCTTTGTGCTAGGTGGAACAAGTCAGGTAAAGTAAGAAGTAACAGAGTTCTATTCACATAAACAGATCCCTTTGCATAATGGTCTCCGAGAAGCACATGACAGAGCTGTGGAGGGGCTGGCATGTGTGAAAGCCCCACCCCCTCCATGGAGTGCTGCCAGCAGGTTCACGATTGGAAGGGAATGATCTTCTGTGTGCCTGAAGCAGTGATGATGCAGATAATGGTGCAGGCAGGATCTGTGCTAGCTGAGGCCAAGTAACGGAATCCCTAACTCAGAACAAGGTCTGAGTTTCGTTCTGGGTGATGAAAAAAGCCAATTCTCACATAGGACAACAGTGCTCTGATTTTTTCATTGCTTTCCTCTGACTGTTTTCACAGGAATACACAGCAGAAGAGCTAGGACAAAAAGAAAGAGTTAAAATGCTGTTTTAATAATCCAAGTTGTGGCCAGGGCCATGGCAAAGTAGCAAGGGGGATAGGTTTAAAGATGTTTTGGGATAATGTTCTCTGGGATAGGATGCTGGTAGTGAGCAAATAAAAGAGTTCAGAAAGAAAATTGTCTTTGAAACTAGGAACAAACAAACAAACAAAAAACCCCCGATGAATGGTCCATTGAAAACATTTTATTTTAGCCTTAGAATGTACTTTGTTGAACTTTTTCCACTTGGATTTTTAACTAAAATAAGTTACAGAGACTGGATCCCCCAGTAGAAGGCCTGTCTAGGCTGCATGCTTATTATACTAGATGTCTCCTCAAGCACTGGTGATTGAGTCTTGGACCCTGCTATCATTTAATTTTCTGTTCTTTGTGGAAATCTCCATTGTAGACATGTGTTTAATGATGGTCCTGGGGTCTCTCTGGCCCCTCTGCATTCCCTCTGAGTCTCCAAGGCAACCGCTGCAGTTGCCAAGGCAAATGTATTTAAGGCTTCAACAAAGCCAAGTCAAGGTTAAAACGGCGACACAATTGGAGCAAACATTGCAGAATCTGAACTTGATAAGTACATAATTCATAGTTTGTAGTTTGTTATTATAAAAAATACAGGTAAACACTAGCATCCCCTTAAAGCTCACAGTAGAGAGCGGCCAGGCTGGATTTAGAAATGCTGAAAGGTGGTACTCTTTAGGCAACCATTCACCCTTCATCTAGTTCATGAGACATTGCGACTTTCAGAGCTTTTTGTTTTTAAGTACTGATGACACCAGAGTAGCTGACAATTTTTTAACATAGCCTAGGAATTAAGACTTGGTGTGTGTGTGTGTGGGGGGGTAATACTGTTTCAGCAATATCCTGGCCATTATCATATTAAATATATGTCCAAACTTTGAGCCTCAGCATCTTCCTCTACAAAGTGGAGAAAACAGTACTCTCAGTCCCTGAAGATATTTTGAGTGAAGTGAAGGAACAGACATAAGGTAGGTGCATAGTACAGAGCTCAGACTGGACATAGGCAGGTTGTATTCCAGTTTTCAATTATGACAAAAAGCAGCTGAAGAAGAGCCAAGGCCAGGACTGTGGTGGTGAAGGCTCCTTTCCCATCAGAAGCTGCAACTCAG
Source organism: Acomys percivali (assembly GCA_907169655.1). Lineage (NCBI taxonomy): Eukaryota > Metazoa > Chordata > Mammalia > Rodentia > Muridae > Acomys > Acomys percivali. The sequence continues at coordinate 78,293,840 of OU015755.1, read as the reverse complement.
CAGTGAGCACCATGTGCACTGTGGTCTTGCTGGTGTTTGAGATATCACAGTTTTAAGTTAGAATAAATTGAAAGTAAATAATAAAATCCTCCAGATAGTCTCTTTTCTCCCTGTCACATGACATCAGCAGAAAATTGTTTCAATAAAAATCACAGACGTGCATATCTTAAGGTAACCAACTATAAGGTATCTCTAAAACCCAGCATGGAAGTTAAAGGAGTCAGTCTGTGCATTGTGTAGAATGTTCTAGAAAGTGTAGAGGTGTTTGTCATGATACATGAAGGCTGCAACGTGAGAAAATCTTTCTACTGCAAGGCAAAGCTGGATTGAGCACTCATTATTTGATGGTCAAATCTAGGGAAAATAGAAAAAACAACTTATGGGCAAAAGGCTGCTCTAATGTGAGACTTGTGAGGAAAGTGTTCTAATCCTGTTACTTGTCTCCAGTGCTCAAATAGCCTTCCATCCCATCTTAGTTATGCTTGGGCCCCTCAACTTCCCTTATGAATTCCACTAATGAATCTGAAGCCTTGAAAACTTCCTGGTCATCAGATGGCTGGGGTCAATATTTCGTGGATGAAACTGTGGAATTTGGAGATAACAGACTCTATCTATGCCATCCAGTCTGGGGTTACCTTCATGGCAAGTCTGTTAGTGTCTCTGAGTCTCTCTTTCACCACCCATAGAAGAAGAGGGTGAACATGAAATGGGTTACCATATTTAAGTTGAATACAAATGCTATGCAGCTCCCAGTAGAATTACAAAGCAAGTGGTAGGTTGTATCCATGCCACATCACTCCAGGCAGAGGATGCCCTGAATTTAAGTACTAATGCCTGTGGTTTTGCAACTTCTTCAAATACATGAGATCTGAAAAGTGAGATATGATTCATATGATTGCTCTATTCACCCATAGAGTGAGGGACATTGTGGTCCTTATCCTCATAGCATTGCTATATGCCTAAGTGAAATCAACAAGGAGGAAGTGCTGGCTGAGCACCCAACATTATCCTAATGCATTTTGCAGACAATGAGCTGCTTTTAGTAATGTGCTCCTTCACTGTCAGTAGCTTGAGAGGGCTCCACCTGTAGAGGGATGACACTTAAGTATTCTCTTCTCACCTGACTACCAATCCTTTAGATCCTCCAAAGGCATATGGGCATCATCATCCCAGCAGTGCAGAGAGATATGTGGTCCTCTCTGAAAGTCCTTCAGAATAGACCACCAATTTAAAGGTATATCAAGTCACTGTTTTTCAGTTTATCAGTTGTCTAGGGATGTACATGCCACATAAAATGTGCTTTTTAACATTGCCATGTATGAACAGTCAGGGCTGAACACGCCTGAATGGCTAACAGAATCCAAGATCTTAGAACACTAAGAGAAACAACTAACATGCTTTGTTGTATCGAGAAGGCCTCTGAGAATGAGCATGCCTCCCCTTCCCTCCTGTGTGTGCTCAGTTCTGAATGGCTTCATAGTGAAACAAAGAACATGAGAGTGTGTGCGTATATGTTTGGGAATGTGACAGCTCCAAGTGTTGCTGTGTTTAAAGTGTAAGCATAATCAATGTGTGGTGACATTTCAAGGTTGTGGGAACTTAGATTCCGGATTCCGTATCCATGTACCATGTTAAACACTGGCTACAGAAGCAACTGTTGTCTCTATAGTACTACACCCTCCCAGATGATTAATGTTCTTTGAGCTTAAATAATTGGGAAGGGTGGCACCTCAGGGAATGCTAAACATATTTTTAATTGCTATATAAATATGTCATTTCCTTGCTAATTCAAGTTATGCATGGGAGGTTATATAATACCAGAGGGCCTCTGAGCATGATGTATTATGCCCATAAGCAGAGTAGAAGGGCTAACGGGGCCCAGCTGAAGATAAATATTCTTTGCTAACTCTGTCACAGCAGATGAAGAATTAGATGTGGAAGCATGGTGTTCCTTTATAAAAAAAAAAAAAGCAGAATTATTTTCTGGCATAGAGTATAGTCTCTAAATAACTTTTTGAGACATTTGATGGAAAATTACATTTTCAATAAGAAAATAGCACACACACACACATCTCCCCAAAAAAAAATCCCAAGGAAAAGTGCCCATATTCAGGAGAAAGTATGTGTTAAAGAAGAAATACTTACTATCTTTGGCATAAACCATAAGTAAGATGTTGAGCAGGAACGTCTCACTGCTCACACTTATGCTTTGGTCCAAATCTGAAATCATTGGTTCTGATAGCCCTGAGAACAAAGTTTTACCTGAACTTTAGTTCTTCTCTTTCTTTTCCATCTTCGCCTGTCATTTTAGAGAGGAAGAGGGACTCACCATGTATGAATGTGGGCCTAGGCATCTTTTCAGGATCTATATTGATGAACTGTCAATCTACTGGAGCTATGGAAGCTGGGCTGCATGGGCCGAGACTGTAGAGAAGTCATGTTTAAATTCTGGAGTGAGGCCACAAGCTTGAGATTCTCAATTATCAGAATAAGATTGTGATAAGAAAGGGGGGGCACATAGTGAGGAAATTCAAAGCATGAGCCTGAGAACCATAGTTGTTTATACAAAAAGATTCCCAGGGATAGTTTAATTAAACACATTCCTACCATAGACCTTAGTTTCCTTAACATAATGACAATCAATGGCTGAAGGCAGATTCATTGAACAGGAGCCAAGAAAATGGTAGCCTTTGGCGAACCCAGTGGTCTAATGTGGACAATAATCAAACTGCCGTCAGATGGACCCAAACACGGATCATTGTTTTATTCACTAAGGCCTGGAGGTGTCCTTTAATTTAAAGTAGAATGGAAACAGAAATCAATTAATGACTGATTGCTGTTTCTCCTACAAATTGATTTTGAGTTTGGCAGTCTGAAGACCCCACTGTGCCCCAATCTATGTCTGGACTATGACAAAATACAGCCAGGAGCTTGGATCAGTTCACTGGACACACTCTTCAGGCCCTTCACAAAGAGTCTCGTTTTCTAATAACAAAATAAGTTTAACTTCTACATTTTCTGCACTCTAGCTTATAGTAGTAATATTATATTATTTTAATTAACCTATAACTTTTATTTTTCAAGATTTATTTTTACTTGTATATATATATATGGCCTCTGGAGTGGGCAGGGGGTTGTTGTAGATGCCCACAGGGGTCAGAAAAAGATGTTGGACCCCTTGGAACAACAGTTACAGGCAGTTATGAGGCACCCAACATGGATTCTAGGTTCTGACTTTTTCACCCCTGCTAAAGGAGTGCATGCTGTTGACTAACAAGTCATCTGTGCATACCTATTAGTCTATATATCCTTCAAAATCCAAAAAGGATTGATAGTGGACCAGTTGCTTTTTAGGCATCCTAAATGTTTCTAGAGATAGAAGAGCTAATACAGATATTGTTTTGAGATGCAAAGTACTGAGCCTGGAAGTTGCATTTGGAAGTCCTATAAATCAGGACTTTACTGAGCCGTCTGTTATGATCTTATCAGTGCCCATTCCTGAAAGGTTGGCTTGACTTTGCAATGGGCAGGAGAGAGATGGGAAGGCAAATCTGTTAATGCCTGGCTGCAGCTCTTGAAGAGGTCCAGGGTAGGGTCTCTGGGGTGGGATGCAGACGCCCTTCTAGTTTGCTTCATCTCTTGGGTCACCAGAGCTGATGGCTCAGGCAACTGATCAGGATTGAAAGAAGAAAGAGGAAAGGGAGGCCAGGGTTTCTTCTCTGGAGACTGGCTGTACTGCAGCTGAGGAGGAAGACTTAAACTGACCACAATTTTCCTATAGCTGAGGCTGTAAAAGCTGCTTCTGACTAGAAACTGCAGGGCAGTCATAAAAGGAGGCTCTTTGATCTGTAGATAGGCCTCTCTGCAGAGATCTTCAGTAAGCTAATATAAACTTAGACCTGCTAGCCCTAAAAGACTAATGGTAAAGCCCTGAGTCGACTAACTTATTTGTGAATCTACAGGGAAATAAGAAATAAGAGAAAGAGAGAAAATAAACCATTTACACACACACATACATTCAAGAAAAAAGGTGGATGAAGTTAGGCATCTTAATTTCAACTAAAGCTAAGCTTCTTAATTTCAACATCATTGATTGCTGGTCACTATACTTATACTTCTGAAAAAAGAGACTTACCTCATAGTTAAAAGAGGGTAATTAATCATGAAAACAAATGAATTTTAAAATACAACAGGTTATATTTTAAAGCTAAACATTTCTTATCTAGGTATCCATCACATAAGTTCACAGTGTGTTCAGAGTGACAAAGGTCCAGCTAGCTCTTAGTTCATAATAAGTTCAGGGCAATAATTTTATCTGTTGTTTATTCTAAGAAATAGTAAATTTAAAATGACAGCATATGATGTCACAAAGTGACAAGGTATAAGGAATTATAATGAAACAGTTTGCATATTTAGCCATTAAGGCTCATGCTTAGTTTAGACGTTTCTAGGTAGTCCCATTATATCTTGGATTCATGGGATGTTTAAACCAACTTGTCTATATTTATGGTGAATAGCAGGATTCCTGGTGTCATCTGGAGTGGAGGCTTATCTGAGGCCACAAATCTGCTTCAAGGCTATCCCTAGTGAGGCATCTGGAAGTCCACAAAGGTATTTATTGCAGCCATAAACTCTCTAAAATTGTTTTTGAAGATCTAAAACAATTAATTTTTTAAACTATCTGAATCAAATCAGGAATTCCATAATCAGGGATTAATTCTTCTGAACAACAAACAGTACATTTTCAACAAGATTCTATAGGAAGTTTGCTCAATCCGAGCTGGTCAATACCCAGAAAGTGACAGTTCACACCAATGCCAGATGTTTTTTTCTTTTTGTTTTTTCAAGACAGGCTTCTCTGTGTAACCTTGGCTGTCCTGGATTCACTTTGTAGACAAGGCTGGCCTTGAATATAGTCTTGGCTGTCCTGGACTTGCTTTGTAGACCAAGCTGGCCTTAGACTCACAGTGATCCACCTGCCTCTGCCTCCCTGGGTGCTGAGATTAAAGACATGTGCCACCATGCCTGGCTCTAATGCCAGATTTTAATGAGAAGCAGCAGTGCACAATTGGCAAGGTAGTCAAAGGTTGGAGGCAATTCTGGGGTGCATCACAGTAAAGACCTTGCAGAATACCAGATCCTTTTCAGAAGTCTCTTGTTCCTACTGAACTTTTCCAAATCAATGGCTCCTGACAGTGTGTCAGAGGCTGGAAGCAGTTCTGGTGGTGCATCATAGTACAGACCTTGCAAAATACCAGATCACCTCCTAGACAGCCCACATGCCTGTGAACTCTATTTATAGGATGGCTATTGGCACAAATCTTTGTTGAAAAAGCATATTTAACTGTGTTCAGTGTCCCTCCTACCAGTCTACCAGAAACACACATCCACAGACCTATGCTTGAAGTCCTAAACTTCTGACATCCCCACTCCTCGGCATCCCAAGCCTCTTCAAAGATAAATATCTGTTAGGTCTCATGCTTATGAGATATTTTTTATTGGCTACCCACTCTGGGGGGAAATAAGCACATTGTCCTCTAAGACATTACTCCATCACAAACTATGCCATGAAGGGCTTGGCTCAAGTGGGCGGCTGGCAGGAATTCATACTCTCTGTCACTCTGGGAAGAACCATCCATAGATCCTTGAGTTGGGTTATTTGTCTTCTTATACAGAAAGTGGATGCCCACCATGGGAGACCTTCTAAGATAAAAATGTCTCCTCTAAATGACCATTACTAACGTAAAGAGGCTAAAACTCAGAGAAAGGCTATGAGTTTTAGCATTGTTTTCTTTACCAGCTGTTGTATCTAGAATTACAGAGGCTCTAAAGTCCTTCTGCTGTTCTTTGCTTTCTGTTTGACCAAGCTATTTTTTTTTATGTCTCAGATTTTCATGATACATAATATAGGGCTTTTGTGATTAAATTAAAGTGCCGCAAAATATAAAGTACTATCAATTGCCCCTCCAGCCATCTATCTGTCCTTCCATTCATCCATCTACTTCTCAGTGATATCATTTGTGGAAAATACACAGAAAAACAAAATCATAATGACTTCTCTGCTGAAACCTTTATTAATAAGTTATTGGCTGGATCACCTTTTAATTCATTGTTAGTGTCAGATGCATTATACAGATTTTTTTGCAAAGAGGCTGCAATTTGCCCTTGTTTGTAATTGTTGTTCTTTTAGCACCCCATATATTGAATGTACTTTCCTGAATTCCTCAGGTGCCAGCAGTGTTGTGTCATACTGAATAAGGATGTGCTCTTTATGGCTTCTGGTTCACACCCCAAGACACTTGCCCTCTGTCTTGCATTATCATTATCACACAAGTATAAAAGTGATGGAGTAGAAGACCGTGCCCCTGTCTTTCCTCCAACCACTAGCAGTCTGAGCAGCATTTCTTGAGGTCTCAGCACTGGACACATAATGAAAAAGAGAGTCTTCAAATTCTGCTTGGAATCTGCAAGGTAAAGCCAGCATAGGACACATTGGGGGGGGGGACTCTAAAGTGGGGAAGCATGGTACAGGGACTGAAAAGAATCGTGAGAGTCAATGAACAATGATCTAAGAAGTGTTTTTGCTGTTTAATTGATGCGCCCATACCATGCTAATGGGCTGTATTCAAATAGTCAGTGAAGTCAAATCAAACTGGATCCTGCTGATACAAAAACTGTAGCTCTCATCTTAAAGGAAATAAAAGGTGATCTATTCTGGATCCAGTTTGAGTGATCATAGGCCAGGAACACAGATTTAGATTACCCCAAATTCCATGTTCCAATGTGGAAGAAGTTTTACGAAAGTTTTATATCTTTCCTGAGAAGAGAAAGGCATAAATCAAGGCAACTTTGAAATACATTGGTGGGCACATCAGAGAAGCAGGTCCAGTGAAATTGGCAGGATGATGAGGAGCTATTCTGTAGACCTGTGGTGCTATCTGGTAATGTTCTTAGCTTTTGAATTGGGATAAGCTAATTCCTTGCCAAGTCAATAGATTCTAAAAGCTTTTTATATATTGTCACAAGATGTTAGTTCTAATACAAAGGTGAGCAAGTAATGGCTTTTCCAGAGGGCCAGAACATAGCCTCTGGACTCGCAACATTCCAACTTTCCATGCTACTAAAATTATTTCTAAACATCCAATCAGTCTCGGCAGACAGATTCTTTTCAGGAGTTTTCATTCACAATCATGAAGTCACATTGGTACATTGTTAGGGATTTTTGCCTCTGACCTGGTTGTCAAGCACATGCCTTATTAAACTTAAATTATTTTAAAATGCTCTTGAAAAAGTTTGAAAGTAGGAATGGCCAACCAAAGACTGGCCTACTTGAGATCTATCCCATGGGGGAGAAACAATCTTTGACACTATTAATGTTACTCTGCTCTGCTTGTAGATAGGAGTGTAACATAACTCCTCTGAGAGGCTTCACCCAGCAGCTTCGGGAAGCAGATGCAGAGACTTACAGCCAAACATTAGGCAGAGCTCAGGAAGTCACATGGGAGAGTTGCAGGAATGATGGAGGGAACAAGAGGGGTCAAGGACTCCAAAGACCTACAAAGTCAGCTAACCTGGGTCCATGGGGCCTCACAGAGACTGAAGCATTAACTAAAGAGTATTATTGGATTAGTCTAGGCCCCCTGCACATGTAGCAGATTCACAGCTTGGTCTTCATGTGGATCCACCAACAACTGGAGTGAGGTTCCTCTCTAACTCTGATGTCTCTCTTTGGATGCCATTACCCTAACTAGGCTGCATTTTCTGGCCTCAGTGGGAGAGGATGTGCCTAGCCCTGCAGCAACTTAATATGCCAGGGCAAGTTGGGACCCATGGGAAAGAATGGGGTAAGGGGTGTGCAGGGGTGGGGAGAAGAAGGGGACTACAATCAGGGTGTAGATTTTACTCAAATCTCATGACAAATCTATACTATAAATTACAGTGGTATTTGAACTTATTTAGTATATCTGTGGCATATGATAGCTTGTTTCTATATGCAACCCTTCTTAGCTCTTTTTCCAGTATCCTCCTAATAACACATTGAAATCGGAGAATTGCACCGTTGAAATAGGCAAACTGCAAATCAGGGCTCCCATCCCTTAGGAATCTGTTGTCAAATAATGACCAACAAAGAAAGCCCTGCGTTCCTTTGATGCTTGACCCCTAGAGTGTCCATCTGTCCCCTGATAGGTTAGCGCCTATCAAGATGTTGCAGAATGAACTGACAGGATGATTTGTATTACTGAACCAGCTCTGCATTTTGCACAGTTTTGCATTCCAGGCCTTTCATTTACCAAATGTCAGATTTGGCTACTCAGAAAAGACACCAGCAAGATATGGGTCCTGCTCTCATGAGTGTCATACTCTGGACTGGAAAGACAGATGCCTATTGAACAGCAATTATTCTAATCCAATGGTGCTTTGAAAGTACAATGAAGTGAGTACATACCATGAGTGTCTTTCTGGGTCTGGGTTACCTCACTCAGGATTATCTTTCTAGTTCCATCCATTTGACTACAAATCTCAAGATTTCCTTTTTTTTGATAGCCGCACAGTATTCCATTGTGTAAATGTACCAGAGTTTCTTTATCCATTCTTCGGTTGAGGGACATCTAGGTTGTTTCCAGATTCTGTCTATTATGAATAAGGCTGCTATGAATATAGTGGAGCAAACGTCATTGTTGTGCAGTGGAGCATCTTTTGGGTATATACCCAGGTGTGGAATAGCTGGGTCTTAAGGTAGCACTGTTCCCGATTTCCTAAGAAAGGATCAGATTGATTTTGCAAGTGGATATTAGACCAACATAGATGTCCTCTGAGAGACTCCACCCAGCAGGGGATGGGGACAGACTCTGGGACTTGCAGTCAGACTCTGGGGAAACATCTGTGAGTTGTATAAAAGAGATGATGGAGAAGGACAGGGCTTGAGGGGTATCAGAGGCTCCACAAAAGGACTATCAAGGCTGACAGATCTGGAACCAAAAGATCCTGCACAACTAATACACCAACCAAGGACAGTGAAAGCAGAGGACCTGGACCCCCTGTTTGGATGTGGCAAATGGACAGCTCATTCTCCATATGGGGGAAGTGGGGAGCAGGGGACTGCCTCTGACAAGATCTCTGGTACCTGGGATTGGATCACTCTCCCTTGGTGGAAAGGCCCTATGGGAACACAGAGGAGGGAGATGCAGACTGTCCTGATGAGACTTGACAGGCTGTGGTCAGATGGTGATGGAGGAGGACCCCATTTGTCAGAGGTGTAGGGGAGGGGAATAGTTAGAAGGGGGTGGGGAGGGTAGGAACAGGAAGACAAAAGCGAGGAGATTACAATCTGGATCTGATGTGAATAAATTATAATAATAAAAAAGAAAGTACGTAAAGAAGACTCATATTAGACCCATGAGAGGAATTCATTGAAGAAGGGACACGGAGACCAGGGAACTACCAGTGGCCTGTCCCTTAGCAGGCAAAGGAAGTCCTTGGCAGATTATAATTTCGTCATCATTAGGTGAAAGATGGTGAGCTTTGTAGAGCAGGAAAGAGACAGTAGTGAATTGTAAATGAGGACCAAATTATGATAAGCATGCGTGGGCTGGCAATGGAATCTTGTTGTTTCACAAGTTGTAAAATGTTCCCTTGTGTTTTTGAAAGTATTGACTACTGCATTTGCAAAAGAGATAAATTAAGATTAACACCACCCCAAAAATTACGGGGGAAATCCAGCTAAGAGAACAGTTGGAGAATTGCCATGATCTATAGGTAAGACTATATGAGGAAATCAAATACAGCAAACTGATGTTTTCATTTTATATATCATAGGACTATTTGTTACTCCTGTGACCACATTAGGATGTTAATTCCTTGGGTCCCTTGCTTTCCCTTTCTACAGGTGACATTAAAGCTTGTAATTTAAAACTATGACTACTCTGCTTAGTGGCCAAGTTCATGTAGCTTCTCACCCATCCATAGAGTTGATGGATAAAGCAGCACACAGCTATACCTTCCTTAAAATACCATCTTCGATGCTGGGGTGAGGTACCGTGGGGATGGCTCAGTTGGTAAAGCACTGGTCACACAAGCATGAGGACTGAATTTGGATCCAAAGCACTCCTGTACTAGGCCTGGCATGGCTGAGGGTGTATGTATCCGTACCATAAGGTGGCAGAGACGGAGAATACTAGGCCCTCCCTAGCCAGCCAGCCTAACTGAAATAGTGAGCCCTGGGTTCTGTGGGAGATCCCGTCTCACAAAAATAGAGACGAGTAAAAATAAGCATGCTGACTTCAACCTCTGTCTTCCAATGGGTATGCACATGGGCACACATGGGCATACACACAGACACGCATATATCGCACACACTCACACATATCACAGAAGAGTTTATATAGACGAGAGCTATTCCTTCTTCTGTTGGTTTCTCTAGTGGCTTTTTAGACCTCTACCTAATTCACTGAATGGCAGCATGTGAGTGCTTATTCTGGGTACATGCCAGGCAAGTGTATGTGCACATGGAGAAAATAAGTGCAGACCAAGCATGCACAGACAGCAAAGACCACTTATTCTAAGTTTGCCATAATAAGAAAGGGAGCCTGCCGGGTTACCCATCACTTACATTTCAGCAGAGACCCAAAGACAGGAGAGGGAAAATGTAATGATGAACAAAAGGGAATGAGGGTTCAGAAATGCTCCAGTACGGGGAAGCTTTAGATGGGCCCGAGCATTGTGTATGGTTGGTTATGGGTACATCTTCATGTTTCTCTGGTTAATCATAAGTTGTATGCAGAGGCAAAGACTTAGAGAAGCTGCCACTAGCTTATCAAGAAAGCTCTGGCCATTAGAGATGGGTTATCACAATGCCGTTAAGCTTTTAGGATGGCTTAAAGGGACAACAGTCTAGCCTCCTGCAACTCTGGCTTTCTCCGTTGTTTACTAGAGATGGGGGCTAGTTTCTGGACATAGTGTTATAAATTGTAAAAGGCTCAAGTGAAGCTGTTAGTTTGTGTGTATGTGTGTGTGGAGTGTCTGTGTGTGTGTGTATGTATGTGTCCATATGGCTTTGTGTGGGGGGCTGAGAGATGAGCATGAATGTGCTGTGTATGTGTGTGTATGTGTGTGTCTGTATGTGTGTAT
>OU015755.1:78269067-78282313 GCA_907169655.1 Acomys percivali | reverse complement strand
CCTAGTGCTGGGGAAATGATTAATTTCTCGGGAAGGAAGCCAAGAAAATCATGAAAACAGCAAAAATATCTCAACTGCAGTTTCAGAGCACATAAACTTGTCAGTGGAGTGATGAGAAAACTGTTGGGTTTCTCCTCATTAGGAGTGAAGTATTTTATTTGTGTATGGTGGTGGTGGTGATGGTGTGTGTGTGTGTGTGTGTGTGTGTGTGTGTGTGTGTGTGTGTAGGTGTAGGTGTTGTATCCTGGCAAGCAAGGAGAAGGCTTTGGGCTTAGGTAAGTAGGGCATTAGAGATACTATTTCAAGGTTTTATTGAGCTTCTCAGCCACAGGATGCTGAATTCTTTGCCAACAGTATTGATTGGCTAATATGTATTGAGTGTTCCCTGGTGTGGTACACAGTGGGGTACTTTACAATGTGTGACTTACTGACCTCTGGATGGTATTGTGGAAGCAGTTTCAAGGAACAGGCATCCATTAGAGTCAGGGAAAAAAATAAAAGATAGTGTCCTTTCAATAACAGCAGCAGTTCGTCCAAATGGACGTTAGGATGTGCAGAGCATTCTGCTCAAGGCTGCCTAGGCAGTATTGCATTTACGTTTCCTAGCAACCCTAGCAGCAGCAGGGCAGGATGGGGTGGGGAGCATCCATAATTGGACTATCTAAAGTTTGGAGAGATGTAGTCATGTCCTAGTTAGGGTTACTATTGCTATAACAAAACACCATGACCAAAAAAGCAAGCTGGGGAGGAAAGGTCTAGTTGGCTTGTACTTCCTTATCTCTGTTCATCATTGAAGGATGTCAGGACAGGAACTCAAACACAGCTGGAATCTGGAGGCAGGAGCTGATGCAGAGGCCATGGAGGAGTGCTACTTACTGGCTTGTTCACTATGGCTTGGTTAGCCTGCTGTCTTATAAAATCCAGACCCACCAGCCCAGGTTTGAGACCATCCACAATGGGCTAGGGCCTCCCCCAGTTTACAGCTGGATTTTATGAAGGCATTTTCTCAATTGAGCTTCCCTCTTTGAAGCTAATTCTAGCTCATTTCAAGTTGGCATAAAACTAGCCAGGACAGTGTACTAGTTTTAAATGCAAGGTTTATTTTGGCTCATGATATGAGAGTACAATCCATTATGGTTTGGGGGGGGGCTGTTGGGTGAAATGTTAGGCTGCCAGTCACACTGTATCCACAATCACAAAGCAGAATGAGATGAATCCAGTGTTCAGCTTGCTTTCTCCTTTTTATTCAGTCTGGAATATCAGCCAAGGAAACTGTACTACTCGAATTCATTTCTTGGTTATGGCTTTCTAGAAACACTCAGGTAGATATATCCAGGCTGTGTTCCATGGTGATTCAAAATAAAGTTGACAATGAATGTTAGATATTATCTTAAGTAACTTAAAATATCTATGGTAAGACCTAGTACTTAACCTAAGGACTTAGGTTCTGACTCCCAAAGCAAAGCCTTAACCTATTGTGGAGGATTTTCCTCCTGGCCCCATCCTGGAATAATGACCCATAAGACTCAAAATATATTTACAAATTCCTAGGTCATATACCTAGGCTTTTCTCTGACTAGCTCATAACTTAACACATTTTACTAATCTACATTTTTGCCACTTGGACCGTGTGTCTGTCCTCTTCACATCTTGCAAGAAAAATCTACATTGCCTAGCTCTATCACAGAGTCCTTTCTACCTGGTGGATCTTCCACCTCCTATTTCCTGCCTCTAATATAAAACATTAGTTTTTGATTGGCAGGTGATACTTCCATACTGATACAAGAAATTCCTTCTACATTAACCACTGTGTTCCATTGCCTCCCAGAAACAAGTCAGAGCCAAGGACTGTGATTATAGCTTAAGGGTAGAAATATTTACAATGTCAAGCCAGGATAAATACTTGGGTTCATTGCCAAGCACAACTACAAAGAAAAGAGGGTGATGAACGTTCCTATTTCTTGGTTTTCTTGTACAAGGCTTTCAAAAGTACATATCCAGAGCCTACTGGGCTTATAAGGTGGCCAAGGAGGAGGAAATGGTGCTGGTCAGCTAGTTTCCACAATAGCCTCAACCTGCATAGGCTGGAATCTGTGTTATGAAATCAGTGTCAGGAAGTCATATAAGGTCTTTGTTAGAAAGATGATTCCAATAAAGTTTGGGAAAGGAAGATTTTTGGAAGAGACATCTCATTATGTCTAGCTTATTGTTTTCATTTTATTACATAGACCAACAAACATTTTCTGTGAAGTACCAGACTGAAGAGATTTCAGTCTTTAATATCCATGTATGGTCTCACATCATGTGTCTTTTTACTTTCATTTACATAAACACTTAAAAATATAACAACTGATTCTTAGTTTACCGGCTATACAAACTGTGGCTTACAGACTGTAATTGGCCAAACGTTGCTATGGCAGACAAACCCACAGTTCAGAGAAAAGAGATGATTTGTCTAAGGTCATAGAACTTGGGGTTTTCAAAATCAGTTTTGTAGATCTTGATGATGAAACTGAGTGGCTACATGCTGACTATGTGCTGAAAGGGTATATTCCATGGGCTTTGTGGAGGAGATATGTGTACACAGGATAATAGAACACATGCCTGCCCCACAAGGCACCTATGAGTCTACAGAGAGACAAGACTGGGATGCTTAACAAGTTCTCCAGCAATTCAGAATCCTCCCCATAGCAATACATAAATCATTTCAAGAAAAGTGACTTTCTAAATGGTGAGTTCCACATACCTATGGGAAAGAAGTGATTTTTTGACAGCTCCTAACCAAGGGCAGGGGAGAGTTTGATGAATGTCTGGGCAGAGGGATCTGTTACTCTCCATTTCTCCTGCCTACTGAGAACTGGTTTTGAATTTGTCCTGAGGCTGCTAGAGGTAAGATTTAGTAACACACTGACCTTTTTCACTTGGACCACAGTCTAACCCACTTTAATCCTCTTGTTAAGTATTCTTGGGACTTGAGAGCTGACTCTTATTGGCGAGGTGCCCATCACTCAGGGCCCTCCCTGAAATCCTCTTACTGGTGGTTCACTCTGCTGGGACATGAGGGTCTGTACTCAGCCCTCTCAGTAGAGGAGTAGAGGTGATTGACTGTGCTTGGATGGATGAATCGATATGGGCTGTGTAGGCCAACAAAGCCATCTGTGATCTGGAAAGCCTGTGAAGCCAGTAATTGTTCCTTCCATCAAGATGGATACCTCAGCAATTCTGATCTGACAATTCCGATCTGGAAGAGTTTTAGAGGGTCTCAGTCTCTGTCTCTGTCCTTCTCTCTCTCTCTCTCTCTCTCTCTCTCTCTCTCTCTCTCTCTCTCTCCTCTTTATTCAACACTGGAACCTGAAGAATCTGGAGTCTTATGGCAGCAGTAACAGCAACAACAAAGATAAACATATTCATCAGCAAGAAGCAACAGCAAGCAAGGACATAACAGTGCTATTTCCTCAGACCTGCTCATATCTGGGCCCTGCAGGAAGATCTATTCCCTGGAGAAGGGTTTTCTCCTCCACTTCTTAGATAATCTTGGAAATTCCTTTATAGACCCACCAAAAGATCTATATCTTAGTTGACTGCTGACTCAACCAAGATTAACACTTACATAGTCTTCTTTCTAACACTCAGATCTTGGAAGACCTGACTGTGGGAAAGGGAGAGTATTGTCAGTGATTCTCTTCAGAAATGGGTAATGATTGGATTAATATTGGGCTGAACAGTACAGTGCACTTAAATAGGATATGAAGGGAAAGAGAAATAAAGAAGCTAGAATGAAAATTATGGAGGTAGCATTAAGCCACACCCCCAAAATCATGTAAAAGACTGCAAAGATGTGTTCCAGGAAATATCCCAACATTCGCTCCCTGAATGTCTGATGGACACTGCCTGAAGTTGTATGTTACTTTTATTCCAACTCTGTAGCCTGTGACAAGTGTTGATGGAGTGGAAGGAGTAACAGAAATGTCTAGAAAATAGACTTCTTTCTTTAGTGACACATGGCAGAGTTAGCTGATTGTTATCCTTCTAGGATGTTGACTTGCAGCTGGTAGATAGCACCATATACACTCTGACACTGCATCTCCAGGATTTCTTTTGCATTCAAATGGGAATAGGGACTTGTTATTATCCATTCAAAAGATGAGGACATTATATGTGCTACTTTCTTGGTGTGGTCCATCAAATTGTCAACCCATATTGCCCATGCCCCCTTTCTTCTCCCATTTGCTAGGTGGAAAACTTTCAAGGTGAACTCAGAGGTTGTATATTGAGGGTATCAGAGTCCCTATTACTCTGAGTCTAAGGTCTTAGTATATTACCCAACATGGTACACACTAGCCACCTATAGATTTTAAATTTCAGCCCTTTAAAACCATTACAACCTCTTATCTTTCAGGCCATATTTCAATATTTGGGGAGCTGCTCTGGCTAGAGTCTACTAAATTGAAGAACACAAACATGAAACATTCTATTTATTGTCCAATGTTCTTCTAGATAGCTCTGACATATTGTATTGGTGCTTTTATATAATTAAATTTTATGTTAACTTTCACAGTTGTTCTCCACTTCCATATATAAAAGTTGGACAGGATTGATGAGAGATTTTGTTAATCTCTAAAAAAAACTTTGTTTGTTTGCCACTGTATCATTAACTTTTATCAGTGGCTACTATGGCAAACTTTCATGAAAAAAGAAAAACCTACTAAAGGAGAGTCTATTTTGGTTCAGAATGTGAAGCTTCAGTCATCAGGCAGGATCATAAGGCAACTGATCACATTGCATCTGTAGTCAGGAAGCAGGGAGGGATGAATGCTAGTGCTCAACTTGTTTAGTCAGTTATATTTAGCTGAGGACCCAAGTCCATTGAATAATGCTACTCATACTTAGGGTTCATCTTTCTACTTCAATAAACCCAATCTAAAAATTTCTTCACATGCCCAGAAGTTTGACATCAATGTTAATTACCCGAATGCCTATCATATATCCAACACTGCTACAGTACTACATCAGCAAAGATGACAGGCTGATATCCTGACTTCAATAATCTCAATGCAGTAGGACAGGTGGTAACATTTTTCTAGATACAAATCTGGTTTCATTTCTGAGGAAGCAACAGTATTCTCCTTTACCTGTTCTCTAAATACTAGATTGATTCCTACAGCTCGGTCACTGAACCAGGGCCTGACTTGGGAAGTTCAGAGGATGAGGAGAGACCCAAAAGAAAGTAGGCTTACAGAAGTATGTGCTGAACTTAACTGGCTAGCTTTGCTGTTACCTTCCTAGAGCCTTCATACACTGTTTTCTTGAAAGCATGCCTCGGTGAATCATCTAATAACGGCTAGAAGCAGATACTTATATCCCATTGGCCAAGGCACTGAAGACAAGAGAAGGATGAGAATGACTTGCAAAGCAAACTAATGGCCCAAACAATGTTGAGTTATCCATTGTCTCTCTTAATGTGCTCTCACTTCCTGCTATGCTACATGAACGTCACACATCATGTTCTCCACACATTTGCTGTTTATCTATCTTTTTCCATAGACAGTATGTTGTGGGGAGGAAGAGATTATGTCTGTCAAATGTATCACCACATTCCAGGGATATAAAATGTAATACAATGCAACAAAAATTAATTCCTGTCACTATATGCTGACAGTCATTCTATCTGTGTGTGTGTGTGTATGTGTGTGTGTGTGTGTGTGTGTGTGAGAGAGAGAGAGAGAGAGAGAGAGAGAGAGAGAGAGACAGACAGACAGACAGACAGACAGACAGACAGACAGACAGAGACAGAGACAGAGAAACGGAGAGAGAAAGAGAGAGATTCCTGATGTGTAATTATACTATGTATAGAATCTAATAGATGCTATATGAACAGAGATATAGGGGCCTAATTGTGTAGGCCCTAGTTTTTTGTAAGATTTACTTATTTATTTATTACATATGCAGTGCTCAGCTTACATTACATGTATGTCTGCACACCAGAAGAGGGCCACATATCTCATTACAGATAGTTTTGAGCCATTACATGGTTGCTGGGGCTTGAACTCAGGACCTCTGGAAGAGCAGACAGTGCTCTTAACCACTGAGCCATCTCTCCAGCCTGTCCCTGGTTTTTTAAATCCTATTTTATTTAGTTTTCCTTAATGCCTCTCCCTCCCTTCCAACTCCCTGACCCTAGATAGGAGAGAAAGAACGTTACCAGGGACAGAGTCCATAGACTTCTTTAGACTTAGTTCTGGCTGGTTAAGGTCATCAAGTTCTTTGGGAAAATACCAATTTCAGTTATCAGGATATCTAGAAGTGCAGCAACAGCAAACAGCACATTCAGCATGACAAACAAGAAGCCTTCTTCCTCCTCAGAGCCTTTCCCCCTCTCTCTACTCACCCTGCGTCCTCAGAATCCCACTAACTTCAGCTGACAAAGACCACATCCCTCTCCATGCTGCGTGAAGCTGTTACCAGTTGGCATAAGCCATGCCCTGCACAAGGCATTTATCCATGATGGACAAACTAAAAGCCACTCCATATCCCATACTTGGGATTAAAGGAAAAAACCTTGGCTAGGGCCTTAGTTTGAGCGGGACCCCTTGGCCCAAATCTGCCTATCATAATGTTCTACTTGTAGGTTTCTAGGACCCACTGGATCCTTCTACATTGCTATTCTCCCATTGTTCTCTCACCTAGAGTCCCAATAGGATGTCCTCCCCTCGGTCCCAGTTTCCTGGTAAGGGAAGGCTTTCATGAGACATGCCCATTGGGCTAGTATGCAGATATAAGTGAGTATATACCATTTGAGTCTTTCTGCTTCTGGGTTAACTCACTCATTATGATCATCTCTAGCTCAATCCATTTGTCCACAAATTTCGGGAATTCCTTGTTTTTAATAGCTGAGTACTATTCCATAGTGTATATGTACCACAGTTTCTTTATCCATTCCTCTACTGAGGGACATTTAGGCTGTTTCCATGATCTGGCTGTAAAATTTAAACCCCTACCCTGATCTAGCCCATGGACAGAACAGTCTCCACACTTGAGTGGAGAGAGGGATTTGACTTTCTCAAGTACTCTGGTGCCTCACATTTGACTATGTCCCCTGGAGGGGGAGACCTAGTGGCACTCAGAGGAAGGACAGCAGGTCACTGAGAAGAGACTTGATACCCTATGAGCATATACAGAGGGAGGTAATCCCTCTGAGGAACAGTCATAGGGGAGGGGAATAAGGGGAAAATGAGAGGGAGGGGAGAATGGGAGGATACAAGGGATGGGATAACCATAGAGATGTAACAAGAATAAATTAATTAAAAATAAAAAAATTAAAAAAAAAACCAAAAAATAAATAAATAAATAAAGGAAAAAACTTGTTTAATAACAGAACTGAGTCTTTAAAGAAACTGTAACCTCCACTACAAATATGTTTGTGTAAGGGTTGCGTAAATATGCATATTTTTGAAGACCCTCCTCTTGGGTCTTATTCCATCATGAGCAAGGTCACATCTTCTCAAACTGTGATAGCTGTGAGGCTCATGCTAAGTGTTATAAAAACATACATTGTAAGCTGGGTGTTGCAGCACATACCTGCAAGTTCAACACTCAGGAGGTGGATGCAGAAGTATAAGGACATCCAGGGCTACATAGTGAGTTCCAGGCCAGCCTGAACTACATAGTAAGATCCTTTTCTCAATAACAACAGCTCTCGAGACTCCACTCCTCAGAACTAATGATTGAGGAGGCTGCCTGAAAATTCTAACCTTTAGCAAATTCTGTAGTAATTCCGGTATTACTAGTCTATCTACCATACTTCTCAAACTACTATGGAGGTATATTTTTGTCTCTCAGAAAAAAAAGAAATGAACTTTCTACCACTTCTCAAGAATGTTCCACTGAAGAAGGGCATCTTAAACTTAGGGTCCTGTCAACTTGAGGATGCTGACCTACTTTATATTCATGTGCCAATGAATTATAAACTAGTGCATCTTCATTTAAAAAGGGACATCTGGACCTGTGGGAGCATAAGTAATGTGATGATGTTGACAGAATGTAAACTTCATTCCAAAATAATAAGGGCAGAACTGGGGATATCAAAAATTCAACCACTCCCCTTGTCCTAATGTTGATTTAATGTCAACCTTATACTGCTTGGGAAAGAACTGTTTATAGCACAAATCAGTAACATTACTCCTACTTAGAGCACCTCCCATGTGCTGTATCCACAGCTGTGCCTGTTTAAACACACATTGTTTGGCACTGACAGCAGGCTTCTTTTTGCCTCTTGGACTTTCCTGTGAATTAAAATGTGTTATTCATAACTCTCCTAACTTCCAAGTATTTGAAAGAACAGATGTGAACCTAAAAGAATAATCAACTCCTGCTAATCTTGCCTAAGTATGAATAGCTGCACTTGGGTCTCTAAATTTGTGATGTTGGCATAGCATGAATTGCCATATGGCCATTCAGGACTGGATGAGGTATTATGCTTATGGGAAAACTGATGACTTAGCTCAACAATTATTAATCTCCTAGACACTATAGGTGAGGACCCAAATATATAGGAAATATTTCTTGAGCTCATATGTCTTATGAGCTAATTTGAAACAGGATATACATGTGAGGTAATTCAAGTTTCCAATCTTATTTGCTTAAGCAAATAAACCACCACTCAGAGTCTCAGGATGCCTCACAGACCTACCAAGCTGAGCCAACTATGAAGAAGTAATGTCAGAGCAGCTGTATTTTTAACAAGGTCCCAAGTTGATGCAGATGGCCAGGCAGAATTTGAAATGTGCATGTCTTAAAGTACCATGGATAATTTCAAAGAACAAAGCTGTCTTGTGCAGTGTTGACATAAGTGGTTAATCTAGACAAGCTATGTGTTCACTCAATATTCACTGAGTGTATAGTGCCTGCTCTTAATCTGTTATTGTTTGATAAGAGTTGAGAGTTATGTAGAGCCTATGTAGTTTAGGGCAGGCTCACCCAGAGGACAGTCTACAAGCACATGAAATGATGTTTCAAAGAAAGCCAGGAGTAACAGATGCCACAAGATTGGACCAGAGTCAATTTTGTTACTTATACACGTATTGAGAACTTCTTAGGTGTCAGAAACATGCCAGATACCAGAGAGGTCATTAGCAAACAGTGACATCTGCCTTCATGGATCCATTTAAAACTTTTTGAGAAAATAATGTATAACATAAAATTCACTGTTATGTTTTCCAGAATATCATTAAGTGTATACATATTACTACTTCCCATCTTCTTCTAAAATGCTGTACCATTTTAGTGAGCACTCAGTGCTCCCATCTGCAGTCCCAGACAACTCTCCTTTCTTTCTGTTTGTATGAGTTTGACTTCATTGGATACATTCTATATGCACAGAATTATACTGTGTCTCCCTCTTGTGTCTGGCTTATTTAAAGTAAACAACATTGTCAGTGTGTACCCTGTTGACATAAAAACCACATATCTCATCTTAAAAGGAATAAGAGATAGCTCAGCCTGCCCATGGCCTAGTGTCAATCCCATTAGGAGACCAGTAAGACCACTACAACAATTTTGAGCCAAATTTGAAGCAAGGCGTAATTAAACGCTGGCCAGGATGATGGACTCTGGCCAGGTCCAATGCTAGACTACCAGAAAGTGGCAGTGAGTCACACTTTGCAGAGGCTTAAAGAGACAAGCTCGTAAGGCCACCGTATTTCCCATCAGGTCCAATCAGGAGCAAGCATACATCCTGACGTATTTCATGCCCACATACCTCTCGCCCGCATGTGATAAGTGCATCTACTGCAGTTGAGTCAAACCAACTTGTTTGGGGGAGTGAAAACATTTGTGGCTTGTTATCTCCTATAAACATAGCCTCCAGCATTTCAGGAAGTATGCAGTTTATAGGCATTTTTGTTTCATGGACCTCTTAAGCACAGTAATTAAAACTTAAAACATAACTTTGGCTCTCACAATAGGAACACAAATATAGGTTACCCCGAATTCACATTCTAATATGGAAGCATTTTCTCAGGGTTTTTATAGTTTTATGGAACAAAGACAGTTACAGCTCAAGGCAAGTTTAGAATACATTGTTGGACACACCGGAGAGGCAGGTATGAGGCTAGGGGAGCTATTCTATAAACCTAAGATGTTATCTGATGACATTCTTAGCTCTTGGACTGGTGGAAGCCAGTGTTCTGTTGTGTTAATAGCCTCTAAGAGGTTTGTATTTTATGACAAACCTCTGTGTTAGTTCAGACACAGAGTGGGGCAAGAAATGGTTGTCCTAGAAGGCTGAAAGTAGCCTTCGATGAAGTAATAGCATCTGAACCTACAAAATACCAGTCTCTCCACAGTACTGACATTCCAATTTGTCCACAGTCCCTGTAGACTGCTCACAGCCAAACACAGTCTTTTCAGGAATTTCCATTCACTGCTCTTAAAGCATGTGTGAGGATTCAAACCCTTTTGCTTTTACCCCATCACATGCACAAATCCCATCTGTCTCAGCCATCAGTACCTGGCAGATGCACCAGGTGTTTCAGATA
Organism: Acomys percivali; assembly: GCA_907169655.1. Taxonomy (NCBI): domain Eukaryota; kingdom Metazoa; phylum Chordata; class Mammalia; order Rodentia; family Muridae; genus Acomys; species Acomys percivali. The sequence continues at coordinate 78,271,778 of OU015755.1, read as the reverse complement.
ACTGTCCGAGTCCCTGCTTCCCAGTATGCTTGGCATAGCCCCTTGAGGTGGAATTGCTGGATCACTTGCTAAATCTACAAGTAAATGAAGACCCATGTTATTTCTCCATGGAAATTTCATTATTCTGTAGCCTTTAATTTGGGGGAAGGTAGCATATGTGTCATTCCTCTTAGGATTTTATGTGTACTTATAATAACTATTTCAGAAACCTTCAGTTTGGCTACCTAGGAGTCACACTATAGCTCTGGACTGCAAACCCACAGCCTACTCCATCCCTCCTTTTCCCCCTCTCCATCCTCCTGTTGCTATTTACAATGAGGACAGCAGAGAATCCCAATTCACCATCCAGAGTCCAGCCCCACAAGAGGCCACAAACTCCAGGTCAAGATGACCTGTAATGTTTGCCTCTGAATCCCCCTTTGTCAAATTATCCATAATCCTCTTGTCATACTCCAAAGAACGAGCTTGTAATTTTAGAGAACTTGAGTTCTGCTGAGTTTCAGCAAAGCCCTAGGAGTAAGTCACTGGAGAGTTTTAATCTTAGCCTTACTCCCTCTTGCGGGGTAGCCCTGGGCAGGTCATTTAACCTTCACATTCTCCCCTACTTCCTGCCTCACTGTGAGATCAGTAATCCATAAAGGCAAGCAGGGTCTTCTGTGTGGTCTTCACTCAGCTGCAAAGGACTTGAGCTTCTTTCTTCCTGTGTCTTTGTGTCAGCATCTAAGACCTCAGCCCAGGTGGCGGCAGGAACACTTTGCTTTTCGCATGCGCTCCTCATGACTTTTAGGAACTGATCTAGGGCTTGCCGTTTACCTGCAGCTTTTACAGTTAAATGTCTGATCTCAAGAGATGAGTTTTCCGGGAGAAGCTAAAAGTCGCTAAGGGAGGTAGATGTTCTCTGACATCTCTTACTTCCCCCTAGAATTGTGAGAATTGAGGTTAAACAATATGAAGAGTGTTGCCTCTGGTTACTCCAGCTGGCTGCTGTGGAAGTGCATTGGAGCAGCCTTACTTCTAGAGGCAGGCTGTTTGTCCACACTGTCATTGGTGCAGAAGCCAGGGAGTCTTAGTGTTTGTCAAGGAAACTGCCGTCCCACAGAAAGCATTATTGAGAAGCATGTATTTTCCAGAAGGTTTGGTATGGTGCCAGAGGAAGGGCTTTTCCCTTGCCTCCCATACCAAAGACCTTGACATTTTCATGAGCCAAGTCTTCCTTACTAAGTCGCCTGTGTTGCTGAATCACTGCAGGGACTCCCTGCACTGCTTGCAGCTTTCCACTAGGACTTGCAGAGCCTTTTGTGCCCCCCCCCCCCAGCTTTCTCTCTCTTTACATTCAAATCACTTCCCTCTCCCAGAGCACACTGAGCAGCTGTCATCCCAGGTCCCACCTCAGCTGGCTTTTCATTTGTAGCATCTAAGAAGGCAGGAGTAGGTCAGATCCTCTTAACTATGTAAAACCCGGTTTTGCATAACAGATATTTTCATCTTGCTGGTAGAAACCTGGACCGCATGAGACTTGTTACATGGTGATAGACATGATGTGGTGCGACTCTTCTGGTTTCTGTTCCCCTTCCTATAAATCCACCAGGAGTCAGATATGGAGGCTCCACCCCATAGCCTTCCTCAATCCTAATCACCCTAAGGGCCCTATGGCGTATATCTGATCCATCCTTTTCATTACTTCACAGTGGGAATGAAATACAACTCAAAACATACTCAGTCATGACCATAGCTATGATTTTTTTACCGCAATAATTTCTACAGATAACTTGTGTTTGTGTGTGTGTGTGTGTGTGTGTGTGTGTGTGTGTGTATTTGTAAGTGGCATATGTGCATGTGTCCATAGTATATATGAGTATGTGCAGGTGCACTTGCCCTTGTGGATATGTCTAGAGACAAGAGGCTGATGTATGTCTTTATCAATTGTTTCTCCACATTATTTCTTGAGACAGGGACATGGTCTTTCACTGAACCTAAACCTCTCCATTTCAGCTAGACAGTCTGTCTCCAAATTCCAGGGACCCTCTTATTTCTGTACTCCAGTGCTGAGTTTATAGGTATTTACCACATCTAGATTTTCATATGGGTGCTGGTGATCTGAACTCGGATTCTCTCCCATACATAGAAAGGGCATTATCGCTGAGTCCCCAGGGTTGTGGTCTTTACTGAGCACTGATGCTCATCCTGTGTATTTAATACATATCGGGCAAGCCTTGCTTTGTGGTCCTCTACAGTGTCCAAAGGAAGGCTGTAAGGACTATAGTTTTGAAGCTAATATTTACAAATATTCCACCTCATAATGACCCATAACAGATGTAAAAGAGTACATGACATACCGTTTGAGGCAGAAGGTAACAGCATGGCATCTGGAACTGAGTTTCAGAAACACAAGTGTCTGTCTCAAGGATGGTGTCATCATGGAGCACTGGGCTGAGTGACATCTATATGCCTATTCCAGTATTATTGTCAAATACAGACCTTGAAATTCCAAAATCACGTCACAGCTTGATGAAATTAAAAAGCCACCATTCTCTTACCTCTTTTCTTTCTGCCTCCCAGCACGAGTGTGTTTGACAAGGAATACAATGACACCCAGTAGGAGCAATACAACGTGTCCATTCTCCATTCTGTGGCTTAGAACACAGAAACATCACAGCTAGAGCAACACACACACACACACACACACACACACACACACACACACACACACA
>OU015755.1:78230412-78269057 GCA_907169655.1 Acomys percivali | reverse complement strand
ACACACACACACACACACACACACACACACACACACACACACACACACGTTCCCTCCTCAGTTTTCTGTGTAGAGGTCCATGCTGGGTTAATATGTTGTGCCAGCCTCATTTCTCAGCTTCTCCTGTTTTCACCCCTTTTCCCATCCCTTAAGCATGCATTAGTTGGTCTCTCCTTTCCTATTATGGGTTAAGTATATAGTATGTGTCCAGATATTAGTACTTATTGGAGAGGTGATAGAGACTTCAGTATGTGGTTCCGCACAGGAAGTAGGTCATTGGTGATGTGTGTATTGGGGCGAGGACATGTGGATTGTACCTCAGGTCTGGCTACTTCCTCTGTCTGCTTGTTGGCTGCTCTGGAGTGAGCAGCCATGCTCCTCTACCCACTCTATGCTGTCTGCAGTGTTGCAAGCCTCCTATGGACCACAGCCTTTGAAACCATGAGTTAGAACAGAGTCCCTTCCTTTAAATCTTTTATGTCAGGTTAACATTCCCCATCCCAAAGAAGAGATTACCTTCTTCCCGCCACAGTCCCGTGTATCTAGAGAGGAAGTTGAGCCTATTGAAGGAGAACATAGGGCCAGATTTACTATTTACTGGCAAAGAGTGAGTCTAGCTAAGCTGTTGGGATTGTTTAAGTCTGTTTTTACATAACAGAGATAATGGCTGCTATTTCTAAGCTTCTTGCTTAGACAGTTTCTCCTCCCAGGAAATGGGTCTTAAAGTCTATTGGCTGTGGGAGAAGAGACCATGACATTAAAAACAAAAACAAAAACAAAAATCAAAAAAACCAACAACAACCTCGGGAACAAGTCAGATCTCCTTTATCCTTTACAAAGAAACAAACTTGCCTTTGACTGTTAGGTACACCCTTAAGTCCCATGTACCCTCTCTACCTTATCTGGCTTCATGACAGAAGCAGTGGCTTTACAGTCATAAACATGGTGCTCCGTCCCTCCATCCATCCCTTAGCCTGAGACAAACCCTCCTGACTTTGTACATATTTCTCCAGAGAGCCACCAGAGGTCAAATGCTGCTCTTGGTTGATGGTGCCCTTGTTCTTCCTGTTGTATTTTATACTGTGGGGTCCCTCGGTTCTGAATCAACTGTGAACGTGTTTCTCATTATTCCCTACAAATGGGGGCTTTCTCCTAATTTCCATGCAAGGTAACACATTGCTCTGGGATTTGCATGCTTCTGACTGTCATGAACTCTGAGCCATTTTTTTGCTTTCATTTGTTGACTCCGCACATTACCAGCTCCTCCTGGGTCCTTATTGGCAGGCTGATCTTTTCCATTCCTTTTATTCTTTTCTTCTCTTGCCTTTTATACACATTCACTGTATTGCATCCATACCCAGCTCAGGAATAATTTTGGTCTTGGGTCTCCTTATCAGTAATAGTAATAATCATAGACATCATCAAGATCATCACCACCACCACTATCATCTTCATCGTCATCATCATGTCATCATCGTCGTCGTCATCATCATCATTGTCGTCATCATCATCTTCCCCACCAACATTCTATATCAAAGAGTTATTGAAAATAGCAAACAAAGTAACAGACACATGATTCTATGTATTTGTACACTGAGTAGTTGACACATGTTAGCTATTATCAGCCTTACACCGCTGGAACACGCCCAGTAGATTGTTTTTATTGGCACAAGAAGCATCATTCCCACTTTAACCCTATCCTTAAGCTCTCTTCCACTCTCCCCCATTCTCCATTCCTTATTCCTGTAAATGTTAGGGCAGAATTACCATTGCACTGTGTTAAAGACATAGGAAGTGTCATACAGGAGTCCTTCCAGGAATAAGGGTTCTAGATTGTTAGACCTTGATATAAATTCTGCCACCAAGGAGTTGAATAGTCTTGACCTAGCTTCTAAACCTCTGTCTGTGAGATTTAGTTAGCCTGTCTGGAAAATCAAAATAGTTATAGCTATTATGCAGGACTGGTATAGAAATTAAAAATACTGATGCCTAGCATTGGGTCTGGTATAAAAGTCTCACTGAGTGAAGACTTAAGATAATGGTTTTAGCTTGGAATAACATTTTTGTTTTTGTTTTGTTTTGTTTGACGCAGGGTTTCTCTGTGTAGCCTAAGCTGTCCTGGACTTGCTTTGTAGACCAGGCTGGTCTTGAACTCACAGAGATCGACCTGTTTCTGCCTCCCCAAGTTCTGGGATTAAGGGTGCCCACCACCACGTCCTGTTTTTACATTACTAAAAGCTTTGCTAGACAGCCAAGTTCATCCACAGTTGTGCCTCAGTCTTTTCTAGAAGCTTCCATTACTACCTTACTTCCTAGGAGGCCCCTCTGCAGGTTGTGTACCTGAGGAAAGTGACCTCAAGGAAGTACTATTATTTTCTCCATCAATCTTTCCTAGAATCCCAGCTCCATCTTCCTCTTTATTCACCATTTCTTCATCTTGTGTTCTCCCAGGACCAGATCAACTTCTCCTTCATACAGTAAAAACATGTTGATAAGCTTAAGATACTTTTGAACCTGTCCTTTACTATATTTTTTTGCAGGAAGAAGTCCTTCTACATTGAATTTATAAGCACATCATCATGAACACTGATTTTCTCATTGGTGTAATTTTAAGATCGTCTCTTCCACGTTAATTTCCTCCTTGTTGACTTTTGCTGTCCTGCTTCCCCTACAATACCAAGATATATATTGGCCAAATATAAAAGTTAATAGACTTTTGTTGCTGTTATTTCTTAGTGGAGTGTTTTTGTGTGTGTGTCTGTGTGTCATGTGGGGGTACATGGGTTTGTATACATGTTTATATATGTTCATGTGAGTGAAAAGGCCATGTACTGATGTCAGGTGTCTTCTGTTACTCTCCACTTTATGAGTTGAGACAGGGTCTCTCAACTGAAGTCAAAGCCCACTTATTTGCCTAGTATAGCTACCCAGCTTGTTTTGTGGATGTCCTATCTAAACATCTCAAGGACTATGGTTTCAGAAAAGCCACCACACCCACCCAGCATTTATATAATGCTAAGAATGAGAACTCCATCCTTAGGCTAGTTGGACAAGGGCTTTGCACACCATGATCTCCTGGCCTTTAAAAGTAATTAACTTATTTTTAAATTAGCATATGAAGGATTGGTCTTCATTATGGGATTTTCAAATACAATTTGCTGTTTCTCCTTCCCTCTATTTTCTCTCTCATTCTTGTGCCCACTCCTGTGTATCTTTTCCATTTCCTATTGGTGCGGTTCTAAGTTAATTTCACACAAAGTCTACAGCTTGCAGACCATCTGATCATTAAGTCACACCATTTATTTTTTGTCTACTCTGCAGAACAGGTCTTCTCCACAGGGTTCCATATGCTTTGCAGAAGTTAGCTCATGACTCAATCCCTTTCCACCTGCTATGTAAAAGTTGAAGTGTTTCCTGTTTGTGGTAAGTGAAAATAGGGCTTCGATGGAGTGGTAGGGATTTGAAAATAAACTGGAGTTTTCAAACCCTTGTTGAGGGATATTGTGCCCCAAGGCACACGGAAACCAGACAGGGGCAGCTCTGTACATGAGAAAGGACAAGGTGTTTGGAAAGCAGGCATGCCTGGACTCAGATCCAGGTTCAACCTGGCATATGGTTTGAGCCCTTTGGCACGTCAGTTAACTTTTTAGAAACTTTGTTGGCCATTGCATCAAGTAGAGACAGCAATACCTGCCTCATCCGTGCTGTAGCTAAGACTAGAGCTGATCCACGTGGCGCTCCTGACAATGGTTATTGTCTTATATTGCCATGTAATGTTTTTATTCTTCACTCCAAGAACGTGTCTGAATATCTCCAAGCATGCACCCAAAAGTGCTGCAGAAATAATTTTTTTAAGTATACCCAAAACTTTGCAAATAATTTCTTACCTGTATCCAGTCCCATGGAGAAGTTATGTTTAAAAATTGAAGTAGTATGCTATGCTTCCAAAACAGGAAGAAAACATGATAAAATATCTGTGTGAGTTTTTATCTCCTACTTGACAGCCAGAAAGAAAAGTCTGAAAATTATCTTTCTCCCCTTACCTTGAGTTATCATGAGCTAAGCAATTTTTATGTTCCCTAAAGAGGAAAATTTAATAAGATGCGCAGGAAGCCAGCTAATAGTTTTTAGTTGTGCATTCAAGAGTGGACCTTGATAAAAATGTTTGTACCACCTTTGTATTTGATGTTTATCTGTTAGGAGCTTGTGCATTTAGTTCAGTGATAGAGCATTCACTTACCATGGGTAAAACCCTGTGTTCAGTCTCCAACAGTGCTCGCACATGTACATGTGCACATTACACACACACACACACACAGGCACACACACACTGACGTACACACTTAGAAAAGCTAAATAAGTAATAGTTAGACTGAGTGTAATAGGGTAGTACCTCTCTTGGCCTCCTGCTACCTGGGTGAGAGCCACCAGCACTGTGGCCTTCAATATCATCATTTCTGCTCAGAATAATTAGAATGGCCTTTAGCTGCTGAAACTTCCAAAATTAGCTCCTGCATAAAAAGTGCTTTAAAAATTGCTGTTCCTTGTCTTGTGAATGCAAATAACCAAGTGAGTCTTTTTCTATCCATGGTGACAAATTGGCAAATAAATAATCATATAAATGGTCAGTAAGGGCAGATAATTTTATGTCTCAAGACCAAATTAATTTGAACCCTAAGGAATTCTATGAATTGGCTTTTATTTGTTTGCCTTTTACTAATGAGCAAAGAGGAATTCAGAGAATCCAAGCAGCTTTGACCACAGGCTCGCTTGTTATAACGGTTCCAGTATTCAAATGCAGAGAGTCCATCAACTCAGTGGTCATACAGAGAAATCATTCAGCTATTAATCCTTTAAATGGCAAGTGTTTATTAATTACCTGTTGTATGTCAGGTGGTACCCATCATGGTGAGTACCAGAGTGACACAGACAGGTTTTATTCTTGTCCTTGCACTTATACCTCAGTGAGTTAAATGGATAAAGACATGGATGAGAATGAATTCTGTAATCAGAATATAAACACCAAGGCCTGAGATGGAGATAAAGGGTGACGCGGTCTGTCTGGATCAGAGGTGGCAGGAAGGCCCCTCAGGGAGGGATGGATGGAAGCTAAGACCCAAGAATGTCCTTGACACTTGAATGTGGCTATTAAATAGGCCACAGAATCTAGAAGAGATTAAGCCTTACATGTTACTTCAGACTATGAAGTCATCTCACATTTCAAACTAGAAAGTAAATGGCGTATCCTACGGAATAGGCATGCAAAGACATCCCAATTTCATCTGAATCCTTAAACTTTTTTATACCAGCTGCTCCGGTACATCACTAACCTTAACCTCACTCACCACTGAGCTTTCTCACCACATACAGCAAACCCTGTCTTTCCTGACCTGAATACTCATGTAAAACGGGTTTCTAACAGCATAGCCACCTTATTGGACAGAACCTGGAACACTGAGGAAAGGAATCCTTTGTAAGAGAAACAAGAGCCTTTCCAACGCACTCTGCCGTTAAATTAATGCCCAGGCTTTAGAGATGGCATCCCACAGATTGCTTTCTTCCCAATGGCGCTGTGTGCCCAGAAAACCAATTCATTCAAACTTAGGTTAATGGAAGGTTTTGAAGCTTTCAAAAAGACTGAATTTTGAGCTTTGCAACTCATTTCTTCAAAGTATATGTGGTACCTTGGGAATCCCTTTTAAAAAATATGTCAAGTAATATCCAGCACTTTATTACTAGTTTTTGTACATTTCTGTTAAGCTCTACATTTAAAGGCCTCTTAATTCCCCTGTTTATTGAAATTTATAAGTTTAACCTAGAAAAATAATTTGAAGTTCCCGTTGATAGGGTTTGAGTTAGGTTATACATTTTCTGTAAAATTCAGTAATATGATTCTTTCGATCAGAGTAAGATAGGGACAGATAAATGATCCTGCGTGGACTTCCTTGATCTAACATTGACAGTAAGTAAATGCTATGGAGGAGAGGCTGGCACACGTCTCCTGTCAAGATCCAAGCAGTGAGTGTTTTGAGCTTAGCAGGCCATATGGTCTCTGTTGTCTCTCATCTCTCCTGCTATAGTATGAGGCCAGGTACAGACAATAGGTAAGGACTGACAATGGATGCACTACAGGGATGCTCTGGGGAGAAACTTTCTGAGAAACAAACAGGTCACATTCTTTCAGAATGGAGTCAGTAGAACCTGTTATAAATAGTATAAGTAAGTAAGTAAGTAAGTAAGTAAGTAAGTAAGTAAATAAATGGTGTGAAATAATTGATCACTTAGTGATTAAACATATTGAAAGATATATGCCAAATTGTTTAGGCTCCATGACGCTTGAAAGAAAAAGTAGGAGAGTGACGTTGCCAGCATCTGCTGGGCCATAACAAGCAATGACTGGTTCATGAACACTCAAACCAGCCAAGGCTTAATGGAGAATCAGACTTTGTGCCCATTGTGGTTCAAGCGAATCAATTCTTGTCTTTGTTTGGACTGTGTCCTGGGGCAGTTGTTGCACACAAGCACAGAATCAAACTAACAAATTTCTGTGGAGAATTCTGGGAAAGCCAGACCTTTTAGGTCCGCTGTATCCCCTGAGCTATAGCCCCAGCCCCATATAATTATATTTATACAAGAGCAGAGTGTAAATAGCCCCCATTGTGGGTAGGATTTTTGTCTCAAGGGGTATCTAGATAAACAGTAAAAGCCTGTCTTTAGTTTATACCACCATTTCATTGTGGAAGGTGGGTCCTTACTGCAGAGCTTCGGGGAATACAAAATCTTAAGTATGTTGATGTCTCCACAGCCTTGGGTTTCCATAGTCAGAACTCTTGTCCCGGTTCTGCCCTGCATCCTAAGGCTGCTTCAGGTTCTACTCTAGCAGAGGGTGTTCCTAAGCACCACTGAAGGAAGAAAGCAGTTCATCTCCAACTTGCTTCCAGCAGGGCTCTCGCTTTTGCCTTGTAAGGAGAGAGATAAACCTTAGAGCGCCTTCTCTCTGTCACACAATGACACAAGGAAAAGGCAGCTTCATCTGAGCCCACATCCAAGACTGAACCCTGCCAGACTTTGACCTTGGACTTCCAGACTACAGAGAGGGAGAAATCATGCCTGCTGTTTCAGCTCCGCAGACAGTGGCATTTTGTTATGGCAGGCCAAGTGATAAAGACAACAGTCAAGTCATTCCCTGAAAATAGCTCACAAGTATTAAGCAAAGACGTCCATGTATACACATATACACAAGTGTGAGAGAGCAAGAGAGAGTGAGAGAGGTGGGGAAAGAGGGAAGGAGGGAAGGAAGGAGGGAGGGAGGGAAGGAGGGAGGGAGGGAAGGAGGGAGGGAGGGAAGGAGGGAGACATGGGGGGGACTAGGAGAAGTACTGTTTGGGACATAAAAAAGACCAATACGCGTGGAAAGAAGAATAAGAGGAGATAATGGAAGAGAGGAATATGAACAGCATACCATGCATAGAAGTTACAAACTGTTGGCGGTGGTGGTGGTGGTGTACAGTTTTTAATCTCAGCATTTGGAAGGTAGAGGCAGATGAATTTCTGAGTTTGAGGCCAGCCCGGTCTATAGAGTGAGTGCCAGGACAGCCAGGGCTCCACAGAGAAGCCCTGTGTTGAACAAACCAAACCACCACGGACAATATCAAAAGTCACAAACTGTCACAAAATTAAATATATTAAGTAAACTTCAAGGAAGTCATTTGCTATTTCAGTTTCCCTGTCAGATGCCCCTGTAGTAATTAGTCCTTTATATGATGTTGTGCATTTTCAAGTGTTCACAATGGCTTACTGATGACAAGAGAGGTATGCTGCTGCCTTTTTTTTTTTTTTTTTGCTTGGGATATTATCTGCGACATTGAAATAAGAATGAAAATAAATGTTTGATGACTGGAACAAGAATAAAAGCAGAGACATTGAGGATTTTCCCTGGGGGATGAGATGGAGTTCTTCAATGAAGCACCGTCCGAGCTTCCCTGCATTCCGAGTGTGTGAAGTGTCAAGCAGTCCCTGAAGTACCTTTTCCTTCAGAAGACAGCTTATAGCATTGTCCTCACTGGCCCATCCTTCTACTCCCTGCCACTGCAAAGTGCTTTTTTTCTTGCAAAGAAAATCTAAGAACATGGTATAAAATTGAAACTGACTTTGATTTAGGGATTTCCCTGAATTTTACTAATAATGTAGAAAAAGGCAACACCAAAGACAAACCCATGCAGGTAACATTTTTGTTTATTTAATTAATTTATTCTTGTTACATCTCAATGGTTATCCCATCCCTTGTATCCTCCCATTCTTCCCTCCCTCCCATTTTCCCCTTATTCCCCTCCCCTATGACTGTTCCTGAGGGGGATTATCTCCCCCTGTATATGCTCATAGGGTATCAAGTCTCTTCTCGGTGACCTGCTGTCCTTCCTCTAAGTGCCACCAGGTCTCCCCCATTGTTTAAACTTTTAAAGGAGATGCAAGGCTGTGCTGGCCTAAAACAAGTGCAGTCTGGGATTGCTGACAGGATCATCCCAAGGTTCCCAAAATTTTGGGAAGCAATTTACAGTATGGGCCTCAAGACCCTCCCAAAGCTATGAAAATCTATCAGATGATTCTCCTGTGAGGTTCCTCAGGACAAAAAAGAGCAGTGACAGGAAGCAGAATCCTGGATGATGCAGTCCTTTAATGATTCATTCCAGCACAAAGCACAGGACTTGAGTTATAGTGGAAAATTTGTGAAATGTTGATGAATAAGTAAGTAAATTTAGATACTGAAACCTCATATTTCCTTTCCAGACAGTCCACTCAAATGGCTAAAAGGGGAAAAATTGCATGTTTAGTGATGTTTATTAGAGGATTTATCATAACCGTAGAAAGAGTTGAATACGAGTTGCTTGAAAGTGGAAAATGTTGCAATCTTTCTAGAAACCCCAGTGAGGCATTGGGCCTGCATAAACTAAATATATATTTTCCCACCCATAATTCTCTTTGAAAGTACAAAGACGGTTTCTGCTAAAATTAGAGGCCTTTCTCCAGTGTGGATGAAGTCGGAGACAGGAGTGACCTGTGGTTAGCTGATATTCAAAGTGCAATGGAAGGGTACAAACGCCTCATGATTAGTTCATAAACAGTCGAGTCTTAAAGATGCACACACTGGGTAAGAAGGTTTAGCAAAGAGTCAGGTAACTTCTATCTACCATAAGAAGCTCTGTCACCTATTGGAGACCATCAACTCATAGAGCTCAGAAGCGCAGACCAACTGTCATACTCACCTTCTTGGGTGGAGGAACTGACACAGAAACTTGTGGGACTGTCCGTGAGAGCGACGGGTCTCTGGCTATTGCTGAGCTTTGCTTAGAGGTACTAGAACTCCAAACTTCTACAGCCACCCAAGCCACCAGACTGACTGGCATTTTGGTTTTTGACTCTCAATTTTGGAGAATGAAATCAATGCATTACAGAAGGTGAGCTTTAAAGAGAAATGTATTATTCAAGAAAAAGGAAGAAAGCAGAAACCCTGTATAGCAAGAGTGAGTCCATTTGAGAGTAGGATCACATTGGAGCTTTCTGAATGGGTATACAGTGGGGGAGGTGAGTTCTTCAGTCAGGAATTTTGCAAGGTATCAGTTTCTGTCAAGTCCTCGGGTGTTGTTTCTATAATATGGGACTCCTCCAGAGGAGAAGAGGTAAGGACTCTACTTAACATCCCAGCATCCTTGGCATCAGGCCAGGACACAATCAAAGACAACATGGTCTCTTGTATGGGTGAGGCTACTGACAGGACCCAGCATGTTTCCAACTTATAGCCAAGGAAATGCTGGTCACTTTGGGGATTCTGTGCTGTAAGATACCTACCCAGTTTCTAGCTCTTGTTTTTACCAAAGTGGTACTAAGAAAAAAAAAATTTTTTTAAAAAGGTCAAGCACAGGTTCTTCTTTTAAAAAAAATCACTTACGTTGGGGTCCTAGAGTTTTTGTCTCCCCACCCGGTGATAGGGGCACTGAAGTGAACATTTTTATAGAATTAAGCTCCAATGTCATGAAATTCATCCCCTTATCAGGATATTTGTGATTTAAATATCATGAATTGAGTCCATTGTGATCTCCATAAATCACAGAGGAAGGAAAGACTGGTGCCTAGATCTGCTATTAAGAAACTCCAGGACCCACAGAGTATAAGAAGCATCAGCACCATTTACAAGATGCCACACTGCTGCTGGCAGGCACAGCACTTACCAGATGTTCCTGGAGTGAATTCAAATCAACTCTATGTCTCCGAGGGCCCTCGCAGGATGCCAGAGTACAAGGAAGGACACTTTCAACAGATTGCTTGATAGATCTCACAGATCATGCATTTATTTATGACCTTTCTAGCAGGAAATGGAAACAGGAAAAGGAAGATTAGACTCCCATATCTTCCCTAGGGAATAAGAAATCCATCTTTGGAGTTTCTCTGTAGAAATAGGGCATATGCCCAAACAGAAAGAAGTTCCATGCAGGATATTCCCAAATCAAAATATAGCCAGAAATGAGTACCTGCTACAGCCTCCCACTAAGAGTTATCTGTAAATGAAGATATGTGTGCCAAGGTAGGTTTATTTCAAAACTAAGTTCCATCTTTAAGCATTTCTTGAAGTGCTTTGGTCTGTCACTGGTACATTTGACAATGTCTTCTTTTCTCCCATTCAAAAGGAAGTCCCATGTTGACTTTTTTGCATCCTTACAGGTTGTTATAGATTTTAGAAAAATATAGCAAATAGATGATCAGAATAAAGGAGAGCTTTATTAGTTATGTAGTTAAGAGGGACATCTCTATAATGGTGGGTATAATGTCCCCGCCACTCACAGAATGCATGCACATATGTTCCGTAATGATCTAGCAACTGAGAAATTCTATAAGCATCTGAGTATTTGACTTCACAAGTCTCTTTCTTCACATGTGGAACTGATTAAAACAGAAGCCACCATCTCAACCTGTCCCTTAAAAAGTAATATATACATAAATCTTAAGGAGATCAGAGAGAAGGACTATGAATAGAAATATTACCATCTCAGATCCTGCTCCCTCTGTGGTGATGAAGAACAGTCGTTCACAAAGTGGAGCTCAGTTGACGAGAAAACATAGAGTTCTTTATTAGTGTCTGAACTCAGTAATACCTTTGTTTTAGGATTAGATTTATCGCTTCTGCCAAGTAGTAACATTGTCATTCGGAATGGTCCCAGAGCTATTTATAGAATAGGAAAAACATGTGACAGCCCTCTTTTGCTGACAACTAGTCAGGAAAAAAATGCTGGGGTCTTGGCAACTAGTTAGACCTCAAGAAACAGAGTGTAGTGTGGGATATAGGGAGTGGAGCTGACCTTGCACAATCGTTTTCAGCTTTCTAGATGATTTGCAAATGGTAGAGAGGCTACCTTAATCCATGAGATTGATCTTTTACTGAACCATTTAAAAATGCCTTTCTGCAGGCCAGAGAAAAGCTGAGTGGTTAAGCCCACTTGCTACCCTAGCAGAAGACCTGGATTTGGTTTCTAGCCCCAACATGGTGGCTGATAATCATCTAAAGCTTGAGTACCAAAGGATCCTATACCCTCTTCTTCCTTTGTAAGCACTGCTTGCGCATGATATACAAATATATACATACAAGTAAAACTACTCATGTACATAAAATAAAAATAGGTGTGTCTTTAAGAAAAATACCTTTTGGGACCATGATGTAGGCCCATTCTCACAGTTACACAGCACAACTGGCATTGCATCTTCATAAGTAATAACTACTAAGTGGGTACACATCTTTGATACTGCATAGCGTGCCCAAGGAATGCACATGAACTGTAACACATTGGGGTATTTCTTCTTTGTCCTTGTCCAGAATAACTCTAGATCAGGTGCTAGCATAACTTAGTTTTGAGATGCTGTTTTGGCCCCATATGTCCTTCCTCCCAAAGACTTGAGGACTGTCTTCCTGCTCTGGTGTATCCTGATTTGCATTCCCTTCCAATGGTGAGACTGCAGAGACACATATTTAAATTTCATCTTCAATTTTACCATTTTCCTTTTCTTTACAATGCTCATGTCTTCTCTAAGCATTATATTTTACTTTGGGGAGGTCTGAGCACTGTCAGCAGCCATCTTTATGGTTTGTGTACAGCATAGAGTTATATGTTGAATGAAGGTGGCCTTGGTAAGCCTTTAATTGTCAAATAGAGTCATGAGATGCTTCAATTGAGGAATTCCCTAAATCAGATTGGCCAGTAGGCATATCTGAGTGGGACTGTCTTGATTCCTTACTGATGCTAGAGAGCCCAGTTACTGTGGGTAGCACCATATTTTGGCAGGTAGTCTTGTCCTGAATAAGTAAACTTGCTAAGTATGAGCCTGGGAGAGAGCCAGCCAATCAGTCAAGTTCCTCCATGGGTCCTGCCTCCTGCCTCCTGCCTTGCATTCGTGCCCTGACATCCCTCAGTGATGGATTGTAACATAGAGGTGTAAACAAAATAAGCCTTTCTCCTCAGGCTGCTTTTGGTCATCATGTTTTATCACAGCAAAAAGAGAGACAAACTAGAACATACTTACTATATGATGTTGCCCTGAAGAAAAGCACCAAGCCACAGATACAATAGACACAATGTCAAAGGGGAAGCATGGAAGAAACACGAAAATTAAGGCAGAAATCCTTGGTGAACCTGGTCCCTGGAAGCTTATTCCTAAGGCTACACTGTTCAGAGCTTAGGGAACATTGGATGAATTCTCCGTGATAGAAGGAATTTTTACTAATTTTGTGTGCATTTCATAGGACTACGAATTTCTTTACCTGGTATTTTTATGCAATTTGCACAAAATTCAACCCAACTGAAGCTACATTCTATCCTAAATTTCTATTCATCAAAAACACTTCTTTGTTTCTTCTCAGCACACTGGGATAACCCTGTTGGGATTTTTATCATTGAAGACCCATGTAATATTCCTGCCTGAGCTTCATAAAAGGATTAATTGCTGTCTCATTGCCATGACAATTAACTTCAGGCTATAGTTACTATGGATTAGCAGTCAGTGCCCCATCCCCATACAAGAATTACATTGTAGCAGTGGTGCTGACAAGATGAACAACCATCCCCGACTCTATGGTTCTGAAATAGCTATCTGTTGGTGCTCTGTAATTTAAAGTGGTTGTGACTGAATAGGAGACAACAGGCATTTGTGGGTTTAGGATTGAGAGCAGTGTTTTCAATTCAGTTCAATCAGATGTCTGCCAACACGCACCTATAATGTTTAAGTTTCCTGATGTCTTTCTTTCAAACCTGTTATTTCTTCTACATCAAATGCTTACTTCAACAGAGCCTAGAAGAAAAAAACTGCATACACACACACACACACACACACACACACACACACACACACACACACATACACACACTCAATGGGATCCTTCATAACAGGAAACTGCTATGAAAAGGCACACAGAAAGTGTGCACAAAGTTGTAGAGTGGAAATGGCCTAGCTTCTCTCATGCTTATTACACTGTTATGAGGGCAGTAACGCAACCTCAAATGCACAATGTGTTCAAGGATGTTTACTAAATGAATTTTGTTGAAGCATCATAGTCATTGGGTTGCAGATCTTTTGGGCAATATAAGGAAAATAGCAACTCCTGGACAGCAATAATTTGCATCCTGACTCTATGTTTGTAAACACTATGGCATTGGGTAAATTTCAACTCTCAGATTGGTGCTGGTCTCTCTACCCAACCAGAGACCTATTGTTAGTTTTATGAGCCTTCTTAATTCACACCTTAATATTCATGGAGCCTCTACTGTGTACCCTGTACTAAGTAAACCCTTGGTGATGTATGAATGAAACTATCAAAACTTAAGATACATCGTTCCCTTTAGGAATTATCTTCTAACAAGGGGAAACACTGGTGAATATAATTGTTCTGTCTTAGATGTTGAGCAAGCCAACTACCCTTTGAGGCTTAAGTGAAAGAATCTAACACTTCTTGTCATGCTTGAATTGAACACTTCTCTTTTCACTTCTGGCTCTCAATTACTGCTTTTTCTATGTTCATGCTGTTTAAAGATCCTTTCCCTGATCAACTGTTGTGTCCTGTATAGATAACAGAGTCCTCTATGCCTAAGACCCATAGAGGATCATAACTAGGAGACTATGGATTAAGAATATTAGACTTTGTGGCCATAGATATAGATTTATTATATTATATACTATATTATGAATTATATATTTTATACTATTATATTTATATATTATACACATAAAATTTTAAGGATAATGTTGTTATTATTAATATTAATATCTGAGGTTTTGAGATAACATCTATCATATGTCCTTGCGTGTCCTGGGACTTACCACATAGATCAGGATTGCTTAAGCTTACAGTGATCTTCCAGGTCAGCAAGAAGGAAAGACAGACTTAAGATGGTATAGGTTTTTATTCAGCAGAGGAAGTGGTGGTGTGGTGGCAGTTCACCATAAGAATCAGAGTGTGTCTTGCTTGTAAGCTTGAATACTTATAGGGCAGAAATGGAGAAGAACTGGGGCAGGAGTGAGGCAGGAGTGGAGAAAGAGTGGAAAAGTTGCCTTCTTCACCCCTATATGATCATTGCTAGGGATAACGTGAGAATAGTCAGCTAAAGTATGTCAAACGGCCAATAACATCTTTCTGGGGCTGTCCATTATTGGAGGTCCCTAGAGCATGGCAATCAAGAATCTAGAGAAATATGTAACTTTACTTCCAGGAACCAAATCGCCATGGTTACAAGACCTGTCACATTCAATGAAACTGGGGAAGCTTTATAAAATGGTGTGGGCCTTGCTAGCAAAAAATTAATTGAAAAATATTATTTTAAAGGTGTTTTCACTATAATAAGACTGGAGGATGCCACCCCCATGTTTCTCATAGTTCATATGCAAACACATTTAGATAAAGGGTATTCATACACACAACACAACATGACACTTACACACATGCACACACACACCATGCACACACACACACACACACACGCACCCACGAACACACACATCCCATTTAGAAGTGTACAAGATGTTGTAATTAAATTAACACGCTTTCTCATTTTGTTGTATTGTTCTTGATGCTGAGCCCTCTGTTGAGCTACTGCCACAACAACATTTTTCACAACAGTCAATGACCTTGGCAAGCTTAGGTCCACAGACGTTCCCCTGCGACGAAGGAATCCAGCCACGCTTGTGACTCTGTATTCTCACTGCACCACCCTTAGGGTGAGCCAAGAGTCTCTCGAGTAGAGCTGAAACTCAAAGAGCACAACGTGAGAGGAGGAGAGTAGAGGACAGCAAGGGCAGACAGCTCACATCTCAGCAGCTGTAGAATCCGAGCTACGAAAAGGCCCTTAAGTAAATGAGAGCCCTTTAGTAAGTAGTACGTGTGTCTCTGTGGGAAACTGAAGAGGCCCAGTTTCAAAAACTCATAGCTGCTTCTTACAAAGGCTGGGAGAGACCTCCTCCCTTTACCCTTCCGGCCTGTTGGAAAGATTTCTGATTAAGCTCTGGTTTCAGGATAAGTCCTAATACCCAATCAGCCAGTCTTTAACAGGCCCGGCACTAAGGATCACCATGAAATGACAGCATGTGCCCTCCGGAAATTACAGAGATAAGTGCAGTCTCGTATCGTGCGGGGTCCCAGAGTCCCTGAGTACATTTTGGAAATGTACACCATCCACCCACCGGCTCAAACTGTTTCATCAGCACTTTACTAATGCGGTTTCCAAGGAAGGTCAGGGAGCTAAACTTATCACCCACCAGCCAGGGTTGATAGTTCATATCTTGATCTTATCACCGAGCCTCTTTTCTCCATTCCAATTGCTTTTTGAGGGCTTAGAACTGCTCACTTGGAGGAAATATTTGCTGCGCACGGGAGGCAAAGTTTAAAAAAAAAAAAATCAAGTTGTGTAAGGTAGAAACAGTATGTTGAAAACAATGCTGCAGTTGACTCCTAAATGTAGGTTTAACCCGTCGCTTTCTGTCACAGCGGTATGACCTACTATTTTCCTTTTGTCTTTGCTTCCCCATTCTCATGCTTCAAAGGAAAGCCTGCTTTCAGACAGGTGTCTGTCTGCAGAAACCTCTCTTTTGTCTTCGCCATCCAATCAAATGTAATTGACGGTGCGGGCATCTTGGCAGCTTTTACAGGAATTCTATGCTTGAAACAAGAGGCCACTGAAAATAATGTAATGCAATTAATTAGATGCTGGACAAGCATCCTCAAAGAAGTCTAATATGTCCTCAAATCTCCCAGTTCAGAAACACCATAGTATGTAACGTCATTAGCAGACACTGCTGTTGACATTTGGATGGAAGCTGACTCTGTTGCGGTGAAGATTGTGGGCCTGGTAAGGAAGTCCATCAGCAAGGCTGGCCTCTGCCATTCCGGATGGCAGTAGTGTGCCACCCTGCACAGTTGTCTAACTAGAACTGTCTTCAGACATTGCCATGTTCCAAGCATATCCAGTCACCTCTCTTTCACAGTCCAGAACCATCCATGTCAAGCTCAGGTCATATTTCCTTTTGTAGGTTACAGAGAGAATCAGAGTATAAAGTGGGGGCAAGAAATCTCCAAATCATGAACTCTGAGGGAATTCTGCAGTGTTCATGCATGAGCTGGTGGTTAAGCTGGTTGTTAACCTCCAAGTAGGAGTTTAGTCTTAGCAAAAGTACATGAGGTGCCATTTCACCAAGAGTCTCAAGAACACCAGATATATGAGATACTAAGAGGTTTGCTGAAGTCCCTCACGTCCCCAGCACCTGGGTGTGAAGGTACATCCCACCTACTTTACTTTATTTTTCCTTGGAATGTTGCAGTCCTGGTGGTGAACTCACATCCTGACACATAGTATGAACTCTAAAGAGAAAGAGGGAAAAGAGGCTCTCAGGAATATCCCCGACCATGCAAGGCTAACACACCAGGCACCATGCTATAAAATGCCAGCTCCATTCATGTTCTCAATCTTCAAAGTCTATGGCCTATCATTCTGGCAAGTTGTTTTGCTATTCCATGCTTGCTTTTCACTCCCAAGGTAAAGATCTGAACAGTACATACTTGATGGAATTATAGGAAGGTTAAGTAAACTAATGTGTGACAAGTAGGAGCCTGTTGCATTAGATGATTAATCAAAATCAGCCCATTTGTTACCAGCACATTATAGTAACAATGTGAAAGTGATTTATTTTGGCCCCTTGAGCTCAGAAAAGGGAGGTAAACATACAATTACATATTGTTGATACAGGAAAGGGTCTGTTCTGTTATTCCTCCTTCCTACCTCTTTCTCCCTCTTTCCTTTCCTATATTTCTTTATTACTCCCTCTTTCTAGAGAGGATCTCATGTATTCCAAGATGATCTCTGAGTCTCTCAGTAGCTGAGGATGACCTTGTATTTGTGATCCATCTGTCTCTACCTCCCAAGCAGAGGGTTATATAGATTTATGCACAACTAGGCATCATCGAATCCAGGACCTTATGCATATTAAGCAAATATTCTACCAAATGGACACATCACCTGTCCCCATTGTCGTATTTCAAGACATTTAAAAATGGTTTATTACATTTATGTTGGGCAAGAGCCTCATGCCATGGTGTGGATGTGGAGGCAGAGGACAGCCTGCAGGCGTTGGTTCTTTCTTTTTATCTTATAGATCACAGGGATCTTGAGGCTTGTATCTTCCCTTGCTGAGCCATCTCCAGTCCTTTAACTCTAGGCTTGAGAGTGAAAAACAAGTCTTTCATTCCCATACTCAATTTCTATCCCACTTCCCCTGAGCAGAGACAAGGCATTCCATAGAATTATTGAGCACATTTGTCTGTTATCTTCTAAAATATATGTTGTTTTGTTTGTGCCTACCCTCAATCTGCAATGTTGACACCGCACTATATGCGATGTTTCCTCATTCTTCACAGAGCCTGATCCTGCAGGCTCTCACACACTTAGACTCATCACACTGTTGTACTCTATAGTTCTCCGTAGCTAGAGCCACTAGGAATACCCTCATTCATGGGCCCTGACAAAACAGGTATGTGAGGATGCATTTAGACAACTACTGTTCTCACATTGCTCTCAAATAAGAAAGCATTTTGAAGCTCTGATCCTGTGGTATCAAATCCACTGTTTCTTGTAGATATGCTCCCAGCCACATCAGTATGCCAAGATGATATACAACAGCAAGTAGACTTATTTACTGCATAGTTGCCTCTTTACAAGCTAGACACTACGCTAGGTAGCTATGTATCAAAGACCACACTTGGGTCCAGCCATATAAGAGAAAGACCCACAGGATGCAGAAGATAGTCTTCTTTGTGGTTATGATGTTTTTAATAAATAAGATACAAAGGAAATGAAATGGAGGAATTTGGCCTTTTCCCAGGGAAGTCACACAAACTGCTTCATCCCCCAGCTCTTAGGAGTGATGGTATCTATGAAATGTTGCCTGCCCGGAAGAATTTAGTCTTAGTGTTTCTGGTTATCTGGGCAAGGTATGCCTGAGACAAACCTGGAGATTTGCAGAAGGGAAGTAGACATCGAGCAATAATACCCATTGTTTGTGCATGCCGTAGAAGAATGGCCATTCTCCGCAGCTCTCACAATGGCATATACTTCCTAAAATATAAGTTTCTAAGCTGTATACGGAGACATCCTGATAAGGATGACTCTCAAAGAGCAGCAGCCAGCCGCGTCCCCCATGCTCAGTGTTCACTGCACATTGTATTTTTTTTTTTGATATACACAAGAGCAGATAATATTCTTATTTCAAAATGAGGAAAGTGAATCTCTGAGAGGTTAGGTAAGGTGCTCTCAATCTCAGAGTGCCGAAGAAAGAGAGCCGGGATGCACACAGGCTTCTGAGAAGACAGCTTTGTAAAAACTGCTTTCATCTCGACATCTCCTCAGCAGTGAATCTCAACTCCAGCTCCTCCCCAGTAATTAGACATACACTATTGGATAATCTCAACACTCCTGGCTGAAAATAACTTGACCTGTCATTTTCTAATTTTAGAAGCAGTTTCTAAGAGAAACCTTAGCGGACCCAGTTGACATAAGTGTAGAGTGTGACTGTTGTCATTGAGAGCAACGGATATTTTCCTTAAATGAGTTGGACGATGGCTATTTTTTTTTACCACAAAGGAAAGTGATTTTCTATATCTTACTTAACTGGATCTAGTGGGATAAGCCTGTAATCCCATCTACTCAGAAGGCTGAAGTAGGAAAATGGAGAGTTACATGTCCAAAATGAGATATAAGCAAGACCAGCCTAAGTTACTTATCCAGGCTCTGTTACACAAAGTTTTAAAGATATGTGCAGGAGGTTATAGCTCAATGACAGAGCATTTATTTAGCATGTATAAGATACTAGGTTAAATCTCCAGCACTATAAAAGAGGTATATGTTTAGATATAGTAAATATTATATGTACATATACATATATGAGTAAATGTAAAGTTGGAATAATAGTTATTTCCTTACTGACAAGGAAGAGACACTCTTTGCACTGAGTACAGTATATGCAGGCTCCCCAGCATAAAGACATTGGTACTAACAAATGCTAAATGCCACATGTTCTCCTGCTATCCGAAAATACTGACCCAAGTGAAGCAGATTTGGTAAAGAAGCCATCCAATGCCACAGTGGTGGCTGAGACTCCATGATGACCCTCTATACCACTGGCTCGATGAGCCTTCGTCAGTCCTCTTTGAGGCTGACTCTTGTTCCTAAAAGTGAAGATTTCAGTTCTGATCCACAGCTGCAGAGTACTGTTATGAAAACAAACAAAACAAAACAAAATAAAACAAAACAAAAAAGCAGCAAGTATAAAACTACTGAAAGCAAATGGCAGGGAACCACTGTCAGTTAATGCTCCTTCAGCTCCTGTTTTGGCACAAAAGTCTCTTATCCATGGAAAATGAAGATTCTAGGAGCTAGCTGTTCCTGACATGAACCCTTCTGAGAATGCTAGAAGTGTAAACTTTAAGTTAGTTTTTCTCTATGGGTTTCAGACCTTTCCCTTCATATAAGCCTCTCCCACAAAAATATCCCTCATCATGATTGCAAGAAGACAATAGCTTCCTTGACCTTATTGTCCCAGAATATGAAATGGCCTAGGAAAGAAACTGAGTGTAGTCATTCATTTCTCACTACTATAATAAAACACCCAAGGCTGTTCCTTTACCAAGAAGAGATTTGTTTGACTTAAAGTTGGGGAGGGTCAGAAGTCCAGTAGCATTAGCACCAGGTGTGGACTGTAGCAAAGACCCCTTTTGCCTGGATTCCTTCTTGCAGATGCAACCACAGTGGCCAGACTATGAGAAGGAGCAATCCTGATGCAAAATGTACGTCAAATCAAATGGAAGTGGTTGTGTTACCGTAAACTAGATTTGTCCCTTAAATGTCCCATCATCTCTCAGCATCACTTCACTGCAGACCAGGTACCAACTTTCCTTGAGACCTTAGGGAGCATATTCAACTATATCCAAACCACAGTTTTGAGAGCCCCGCGATCAAATTCCATTGTCTGCAATTGGCATCGTTTACATAGCATGTCTGACCAGGAAACAGTCCCTGTTACTGAGAATTGCCAGATCCTCTGTGGCTGTACCTGGGCCACAAGCCACCCTTGCCTCTGAGACTGTGAGAGCCACCTATGAAGGCAGAGTGAAAGGTGTGGTCTCTAAATGGCTAATGAAAGAATACTGCTACTGTGGATGATCTGAAAGAACAGTGGCATCTGCACACTGGTGTGTGGGTGTGTGCATGTGGGTGAGGGTGGGTGTGGGGATGGGGTGGGTGTGGAGGTGTGTGGGAGGAGGTAGGTTATGACTGAAGCATCCAAGATCTAAGAAAGCAGTATTTCACAATCTGTCTATAA
Organism: Acomys percivali; assembly: GCA_907169655.1. Taxonomy (NCBI): domain Eukaryota; kingdom Metazoa; phylum Chordata; class Mammalia; order Rodentia; family Muridae; genus Acomys; species Acomys percivali. Next base: position 78,248,156 of record OU015755.1, on the reverse strand, counting down.
GAGATGAATTGAGATAATTTTTTTCTGAGTATTTTGGAGTTCAGAAGGGAGTGGCAGCTCTTCGCAGACACATCCTGTGACCCTGGGCAGCTGGAAAGTACCATTCATTAGTGAGGAACTCCTTCCCCTGCTCCCCTACTGGAGGCTTTCTTTTGCAGTTCTTGTCATATTGGCCTACTTAGGAAAGGGTAACCACATCAGGTAATTACAGAGATAGCTTTTAATTAGTTTGGGTTTCAAATCAAGGTATTTGCTGCAAGCCTGGTGGGCCATGCTGATGGACATTAATGAATGACAGTGTGTGATTAAAACATCTGTCACTGTCAAACAGGGTCGATTTGGGGTGGTGATTGGCCCATCCCTGGGAATGGGATGATGGCCACAGAAAGCCAAATTAGCCAAACTTAATGTTTGCCTAATCATTAGGCGATTGAGCTGACAGTGATTGGTCTCAAACACGCACCAATGAGCAGTAATGAAGATGCTACCAGATCATCGGTTTGGCATAGGTTTTGCAGGCTAATTAGCTAAACAAAAATGTTAATTTAATCAAAGGAACACAGATTCATTAAAGGTGTATCGGAGAGCTGGAGGAGAAAATTGGCTCAGCCACTGAGGAGCGGGAATTAGAGATGCCAAGCAAGTTATCACGACCGAAGGAAACCAGTCTTCCACATACACAGTTTCATTATACTTAAGCATGCCACATGCTCGATTTTCTTCAGATCTGGTTATTGTAAAAGACAGATCATCTATGGACGAACAGAGAATGAAAGCAAATGCCTATCTTGTTTGATTCCCAGAGGACTAATTAATTACTCTAGGAGTATTCTCTGATTCAAATTCATGGGCTGGTAGAATAGAAGCAATTTTTGGAGATTGCCTAATTCTGCCATTCTGTTTGTTTTTTTTTAATATTTGTTTTAATTTTGATCGTGTATATCTGTGTATGAGTACTGTAAGTAAGCACAGGCTTCCACAGAGCCCACATGCTCTGGAGCCCCTGGAACCTGAGTTATAGGCAGTTGTGAGCCACCAGATGTCCATCCTCTGCAAGAGCAGCACATGGCTCTTTACCACTGAGCATGTCTCCAGCCTGTGGCATAGAGTGAGTGGCTTTCTCAGCTGATCTTGACTACATGACTTAGTACCTGTTACTCTGTGTCTTACACTCAAAAGTCTCTGTATAGTAGCTCGTAAGTTAGTTACTGCCATGGCATTTTGCCCTCTTGCTACCAGGCTGTGGACATCCTAAGGCCCTTATTACAGAGACACTTATCTTTAAATCTTATAATCCATCCGTGCTTGTTATTGTGAAGAAAGTGAAAATCTGCATGGTGGACAAGATTCATCAAGTGCTCGGCAAGAAATCATACCTTCAAGAGTGTCAGAGATACCAGGGGGTTATCAGCTCTTGCCATACATAAATGACTCAAATTATTTTCTTGTCTACTCTTGACTATCCATTTGCTCGTGATATAGGGAAATAAGCATTTTTTTTTTTGCAAGCTCTGTGGCCCATGGCTGGCAGAAGTCCCAGAATCCAAACTTTCTGACCCTTGTGGGTTACTAGCCACTTTTTAAATTGACCTGTTTGTCTCTTCATTTGTGAATTCCACAAATAACGTGTGAAGTGAGATTGGAGCAGGATCATTGTCTGGCAGGCTTCTGAATCAGTCCCTCTCAGTTAGAAAGGTCAGACACTTGTGGATGCCAGTAATTGTTCATTGCTGTATTTTGTCCAAAACGTCTCTTTCCTCATTCCGAGTTAATGAAATTCTGTTCATCTGTGAAAGCTCGCGTTGAAGATTCTTCATGCTAGGCAGCTCTCCCTGCCTAGCTCCCTGCCCCAGCTCGGGACAGCATAAGGGTGGTGCTAGGTCTCCATTTCCCATGGAAGCTTGCATTCTGGTTTAAAACAGCCAGGCGCAATGGTGGCTCACTTGAGTCTTGGATATTTTGGCAGCTGAAGCATGAGGTTCCACTGAGCCCAGGGGTTTGGGGCCAGCCTGGACAGTGACGTGAAACACCTACCTGTCAAATGAGAATTCATAACGTGTTTGATTTACTTGTCTCTCTTTCTAGACCCATTTCTTAAAGAGTTGTCTAATCACTGCACACGTTTAAATCACACAAATCCTTGATTAAAAGCCTGAATTGCAGGCTGGGCATGGTAACACACGGCATTAATCCTAATGCTCAGGAGGCAGAGTTAGGTGGACCTCTCTGAGTTCTAGGTCCGCATGTCTGCATAGCGAGTTCAGTGCCAGACTAACAGTGAGCTCCAACAATAGCAATAAAAAGATCTGCACCGCTTCTTCATGCCCCATATTTCATCAAGGAAGACAAGGAGACAAAGAAATTTATATCTCTACATTATAAGGTTTCAAAACTCTATTGTGTTTTCCGGTAAGGGAGGGATGGACAGGCTCATAGTGATTATTCAATACGTCTTTTCTATGCCATGTCAAGATCAGTCATCAAGTCATATAGTAGAGATATTGTGAAGGAATTTAAAGCCCTTGATTTCCTAGTATAGGATCCCATTTCTTAGCACTAGTGCTACAGGTATTGAGAAGCAATGCTATTTTGGAAGTTTAAAGGGTCTATGAGGATCCCCTCAGTCTACTGATGAAATGGAAAGAGATGAGATATATCTGTGTATACTAATGATATTACCGCGTAGGGACAGAGTTGATACCATCATATCACCTTTACACCAGGCCCTTCCAAAGTAGTTATGTTGCTATATTAATCCTTAAGGGAATGTCTGAACTTTCAGGCTTTTTAGGATATTAATTTACTATAATTGATGCAAATTTGTGACGTATTTCTACAGTACAGTATGCTAGTTCAATACTCTATGAGTTGACCTATTTGTCTATTCACTCACGAATATAATGGTGTGTAATGATCAATTAAGTGTAATTACTGATTATTTTGTTGGGTAGAAAAACTTTAAAAACTTTTTTTTACTTGTTCTTCATAAAATACATACTCAAAACGTATTTAGTTCAAGTGTAACTAAACACTTACTCTTACCCTTACCCTCTTTCAGAGCAACAATGTAACCAGATCAAATATTCAGTGTTACGGTTTGAATGTGAAGTATCTCCCACAGAGTCAGGTTTCAAACACTTAGTCTCTAGCTAGCAGTGGACTCTCAAGAAACCCCAGGAAGTGGAGCCCAGGTTACTAGAGCATGTCTTTTAATGAAATGTTTCACTCCCTTCTCATACTCTCTGTGCACCATAACATAAAGAGTCGCTGTCCACGCACATTCCTGCCATCACCATGTGCCACCAATATCATGCATGGTGGCCAGCGCACAATCGACGGAAGCCTCTGAAGAGTCAAGGAAAGTCCACTCTGATGTTTTCCCAAGAATGAGCTTTTAAAGACACGGGGATTCACCTTAATAGTAGTTGTCCTGGAATAACAGGCTAGGTGTACTAATAATTATTTTAAATTGCTAGCATTAGACTTCAGGAGATTACCCAGTAGAAAAAAGTGCTTGTTGTGCTAATGTGGGCACTGAATTCAGATCCAGAGGCCCCATGTAAATGCGGAACTGTCACTCCAGAAGGAAGAGTCAGAAGATGCCAGGGAGCTCTGAGTTCAAGTGAGAGACCCTGCCTCAATATATAACATGCGGAGTGATTGATAAATACATCCCATATAACCTCTGACCTTCACATACATGTATACACACATGCAGACAGACAGACATATGTGTGTGTGTATATATATATATATATATATATACATATATACATATACATCTTATGTAATCAAGGGTGCAACACAGCATGCTCTGGGGTGCAGCTTCCTCATTACTTTGGTTGGGCTCTCATCTTCCCACAACATCCCAAAGGCGTGTATTCATTGCATTTCAAAGGAATATTCTGGTGGTCTACATTAGAGGGAAATAAAGATGCTATACTAACATTTTCTAATTCCTCTAAAGTTTTGACTCTGGGAAACCATTTTTGATGATCTTCTTTCTATGTCAAGGTCCTGCTTGGAGCTATTTGGTTATTTTTAAAGAAGGTCAGTACTGCACAAAGGACTAAGATGGAATTATGGTTCCTATGTACATTTGGCAGATTTTATAGCACACAATAGCAGCTCCAGTGTGGTGGTTAAAGAGTGGAGACAGGTTGCCTCAGCACCTAAACTTTACGTTGTTTTCAAGAAAATACTGCCCTGGTAACAGACGGAAATGACTGCTTTTTACCAACCAGCATAGGGAACCACAATTTGATGCTAGTTGTTTCGATTTAGGCTAAGAATGGAGGTAGTAATTCAGGAAAAATAAAGCAGAGATGGCTTACACCATTCTTTGGGGGAGGAAGAGTTTATACACACGTACACGCATGTACATATACATATCTGTCTATATGGGTGGGGTGAGTTATTTGAATGAGAGCTTGGATGACCAAGAAGAGATCCCAAAGATGGTCCCTCAGTGTACTCTCTAGACAGTGTATTGGGCAGACTGCATGTGGACCCCGGAACCAGTCCCACAATGGCTTGGGAGTCCAAGATAGCCCCATGGGTTTGGAATTAGTAGAGCATATTTGTAAGACCTGGAGGCAGTGGGAAATCAAGCATTTTTGGAAAACCATAAATGAGTTAGTATAATAGTCAAGCAAACTGTGACTTGGCCTCTCAAAGGAGGCTTGTAGAAATAACCTGGAAAAAAATCCCTACTGCCTCTCTAGCAGTTTCACCATATGCTCCTGCTCTGAGAGCTAGCATTCTCTGGCAGCCAGTGGCGCTCAAGCATCTACTAGGCTATGCAAAGGACTCAGGCTCCTTTTCCTGTGTGCTTTCAGATTGCCAATTTTCAGCAGGGCAAGTGGCCTGTGGGACATCCAGTAATGATGGAAGGGTCTCTTTGATAAGGTTGTTTCTGTGCACAGCAGCAAGGAGTGCATAACTAAAGAGGGGTTTATGTTCGTAATACAAGGAATGAAACCACACTCCAGCCCCCACCTCTCCCAGAAGCCTTCACCTGTCCCAGTTCCTACTGTGTCCGCTCTCATTTATAAAATTATGCAGCACATAAAGTCAGCTGAGGTATTTAGTCGTAAGATATTATCCACCTCCCTTTTCTTCTCTCCTTCCCTTCTCTCCCCAAGCTAATGGTGGGCCATTTGCTACATTTTTTAGTCAGTCTTCTGTGGGCGCTCTACCACCTGGTTTAAGTGTGACGATGATGGCCACATAGGCTAATAAAAATAGTAGCTGCAGTGGTGATCATAACAATCGCTACGATGACTAGAATGGGTTGAATATATTTTGAGTGTCAGACACTGCTTAAACTTTCTCAGAAGGAAGCCTTTTAATTTCTGAATGGCTCCAAGGGAGTGATTATAATTTCACGCATTTGCACAATTGTGGGGATATTGAAGGCAAGAGATTTGAAGACCATGATGCAACTGAAAGCATGTGCTCAAGTCTCAGCCTCTTTCTTCATAGACCTGATTCCTAACCTATGAACTTATTTCTTTGGCTGTGAAAAGTCAGGAGTGACATCCAGTCATTATAGAAGGGTCACTCTTTCCTGGAGCTGTGCCAAGTACCTTTGAATGACAGTTGTATCTAACGCAGTAAGAGGCACGCTGTCTCTAGCACACTCTTGTGTGGCTCCATTTGAGGAAGCTAAAGTTGAAAATGGCTGTTAGTTGCTCACTGTCCTGCAGAAAGCAAGCCCAGTTCCTGCTCAGGAACCTGCTCTCTGCATCATGTGTTGTATGACACTCTTGATATTTATTTGGATGTTAATAAATGCTATTTATCTAAAATATCCTTCTTATGCAAACTTAATTATTCCTTAATAGAATTCCAAGATTGCTTCTTTCTTTCTGTCTTTGTTTGTTTCTTTCTTTCTCTTACTTACTAAGATAGTGTTTCTCAGTCTTTTTCAAAACTAAGATTTTTATGTATGTGTATTTTGCCTACATGTCCATCTGTGCACCACATACATGCAGTGCCCATGGAGGCCAGAAAAGGGCATCAGATCCCCCTTGGAACTGAAGTTACAGAGAGTTGTTAGCCAACCTGCAGAGGTTTGGAATCTAACCCAGATCCTCTGTAAGAGTAGCCAGTGACCTTAACCACCAAGACATCTTTTGAGCCCCTATGATGATGGTGATGGTAGTGGTGACGATATTTGTTTGCTGAAAATATAACTCATGGACTCATATAAACTAAAGAAGTACTGAAATCATAAGCTGCACATTCAGCCCTGAGGGAAGTATGTCCCTATATACTTTTATTATTACCCCCATCACCATTAATACCACTATTACCAATATCACACATCAGGTTCTGTGTGAGTGATATTTAATAAAATAATTCCTGTCTTAGTTTGTTTTCTTGTTCCTGTGACAAAATACCCTGACTAAAGCAACTTAAGGGAGAAGAGAGATACAGTGTCTCACAGTGAGGAAGACAAGGCAGCAGGATGTTGAAGGAAATGATGACATAGCATACACAGGGTGGAGCAAGAACAGTGAGTGTTACGCTTGTGTTTAGCTCCATTTCTCTGTTTATGCAGCATCCAGGGGATGGTGCCACCCCCCAAGTGGCAGTTCTTCCCACACAAATTAACATAATCAAGCCAATCCTCCCAAAGCATATCCAGAGGGCCTGTCTTCAGGTTACTATAGATTCTGTCAAGTTGGTAAGCACAAAATTGCCCTCACCAAAATGTTACTGTCACAGATATATCCCACATATGCTTATGGACCATACATTTATGTTTTATGCACAAATGAAATAAAACATTTTAACCATAAATAAGCAGTGTTCAGCACATAGAAGTGAGGAGTGGTTGAGTCTTTATATAATCCTATTTTTTAAGATGCTTTGCCGTATACTACTAAAAACAACCAGCTAACATGTTAACCAAAGGTAAGAGTGGGTGGTGCATGATTCTCCTCTTGGTCCACTTGATGTTTGTGCCTTATTTAACATTTTTACCTGATAGTATCAAACTGCCCTGGGGAAAGATAGAACTCAGGAAGGTTTACCCTCTGGGGTTTTTACTCTCCTTTGATGCTCAGAACTCATGAGAAATCCATTCAGTAGAATTTCAGTACCGTTGTTTTTAATGGAGGTTAAATTTTACATTGTATACAAAATAAACATTTTAAAGTAAACTATTTCATACCATTAAATATGTTTAGGATATTGTCTGGCTCCTGTTTCTAATTCCACAGCAGTTTTATTACCTCTAAATGAAAGGTCATGTCCACCAGGTTGACTTTCCCTTTCTTCTCCCTTCAGCCATTGGCAACTACCATGTGTAGCCAAGTCTCATGGATTTGTATAGTCCAAATATCTTTGGTAGTTGGAAGCACATAGTCTGTAGCATCTTTGTTGATCCTGGCTTCTTTAAGTTGTCGCAATGGTTCACTCATCTATACCAAATTTCCTCATTAATATTCCTTCGCATGACTGAACCTGCAGCTTATCTGTCAATAATGTACATTGATTTCTAGACTACTATGTGCAATGCTGGTGTGGACATCTGTGTGCGGAGTTGCATGTAGACAAATATTTTCAGTTCCATGCTGAGGCATAGAGTTTCTCTTTGTTTAACCTAGTAAGGAACTGCCAACCTGCTTCCCATTGGGCAGTCCTGTTTTGCACTCATTCCAGAGTCATAAAAGGGCTCCAGTTGTTTCACACCTTCACTGGCAGCACTTATCACCATTGTCATCATCATAACATGAAATAATATTTTGCATTTCCATAAAGATTAATACTTTTGAGCATCATTTCATGTTTTGATATATTGTCTTTGACTAAATGCCGTTTTAAATAATTTTCAAGTTTCAAGAGCTCTTTATATATTCTGGACACTAGATCTATATGATTATATATATATATATATATATATATATATATATATATTGCAAATATTTGCCCTTATTCATGAGTTACCTTTCTATGTTGCTTTAGGGCAGGGTCTTGATAAACAGCTCATGCTAGTCTCCAATTTATAATCTGTATCCATGTACTGGCTACTGCATTCAGATTCTTTAAAATTTATTGACGATTCTCTTTAGTATTTACTCATTCTTATTTTATTCCTATGAGAATTTTGTCTGCATTTATCAGTGATGTGTGAGTGTAGTTCCTAGTAGGGGAAGAGGAAGATATTAGAACCCCCAGAACAAGGGGTCCAGATGGTTGTGAACGACCATGTGGGTGATGGGAATTGAACTTGTGTCCTCTGGAGGAACAGCAAGTGTTCTTAACCTCTGAGCCATGTCTAGCTCCAGGTGATGTTTTTTAGAACTTATTTGTATTTTGTTTGGCTAAAGGAAAATTCACTGAGTTCATTCCCTTTAGTTCTGTCCTTTTGTTGTCATGTCCATTTCAGTGGGTTTGTAAAGTTGTTAACTTAAAGGTTTAAGAGTCAGTGCGGTGGTTTCCGGCCCTGTGATAGATCAGACCAAGCAATTTTAGGTAAGCATGGCCCTGAGGAATTTCTTTAAAGCTGAGCTTTTCACCTCGGGGACAGGGGAAGCACACCTCTATCAGGTGTAGCACACTGGACACAGGTATGTGTGGCTTTGAAAGCAAACAGACTTCAGCTTAAATCTAGCCTGCCCTGCAAGTGGTATGTCCTGGAGTGAGCTCCTGAACCTCTTGCAGTTTCTTCTTCTGTGAAGGCAATGATTATCTCCCTTTTGGGCATATCTCATTAAAGCATCTATAAAGCACATGGTACATACTGCACACTTGAAAGTGGCATCATCGTTGTCAACGTTATTAACAATTACCACTTTATTCTTTACTAATCAGTAGATATAGTAAAGAATTAGGAATGTGTAACCATCTCCACATTGAGTAGTTCTGCACTAAGTGGTTCTTCTCTTTCATTGTGACTAACGCAAAGATGATTGCCCAGAAAAATCTGGTTTTTTTTTTGTTTGTTTGTTTTTTGGGTTTTTTTTTCCAATCAAAATTTACCATTAAGATGCAGTTCTGTGTGTCCTTGTCACCTGGAGAAGTGTAGGGCAATTCTGCCTAGAGATGTGCGTGATACACAGACAACGCTATTTCTTACTTCAACTCTCTCCACTTTGCAGAGTCATGCTGTCGTCACTCTTTGTGCCACTAACTTCAGGTACTCCCTGGGTGCCACAGATGGGTCAGTGTTTTTCAGTACCAGGGTAGACATAGTTGATTTGGATGGAAGGAATGTTTAAATGTGTGCACCGTCCTGAGAGAAGTTTCCGGTGCATTAGCTCAAATCTTCCACGTGGGGAAGGAGCAAGCCCTTGCTGGAGAACAGGAAGCACGTGCCACCCATAAGTCATCTAGGCCTCAAATGGTGTACTTTCTTCGGTAGAATTAACAGCTTAACAGGGGGCACCAAGAGAAAAACAGTGGGGCTCTCTCATTGTGGCGCAGCAGGGTAGTTTTTCCGGCTGGAAAATTGTATGCTGTTTCTCTGTGTTCTCTCCGGTGATGAAATAGACCCAGATTACTTCAGTGTGAGTGTGTTGGGGTTAACAATTCTCCAGAAGCAGTCCTAACCTTAGGCGTCTGTGAGCAGTGGCTTTGGAAGGACTCTATATATACTCACCAGCACTTCAGCTCCACTATTCTCCATCTTCCCACCTTTCACATTCCCCACACCTCTAGCCATCACTTTTCTCAACCATACAGTGAAAAGATTGGCATGAAATAAGTATTCTAGTGGCTTTGCAATTATTTCACTTTCTTGGGGACAAAGTTAGCAACCCACGGGATACAACTCAATGGAACAAGACTGTGGCATACAGGCAGTTTTCTGCCTAATTCTTTTCTTTCCTTTATTCTGTAAGCATTTTCCAAGTTTACAAGTCATCCTTATAACTATCATTTATGCCATTGCATACTAATTTCCCTTTGGGATGCTCATATACATAATAAGGTCTTTGTGTTTTCTTTAGAAATGCTTTGGGCTTTATTCACTAAGTTACTAAGATGTTTTCAGCACTCAACCTTATCCTGAATGTAATGCAAGGTCCTGGAGGATATAGACACATAGCAAGACAGAAAGTGTTTCTGTCTGTGTCAGTGACCTTCTGTTGCTGTGATAAAACACCAGAACCAATGGCTACTTATGGAAGAAAGTCTTTATTTGGGCTTAGGGTTTCAGAAGGAGAGTCCGTAATAGTTGTGTGAGAAGCATGGCAGCAGGAGGCCAGATCAGAGAGGTCTCATCTGCAGCCACTCCTAGAGAGCAGGAGAGCTAAGGGGAAGTGAGGTTAGGCAAGAAACTCTCAAAAATTTCCCTCAGTCATGTACCTCTTCCAGTGAGGTTCTGCCTTCTAAAGAACCCATGATCTCCCCCAAACAGCTCCATGAACCTGTCATTACCAAGCATACATTCTAGTGGAGAAGATGATAAAGAAGAAAATGAAACAATCTTAAGGTTTGTTTAGTGGTTTTGCGAGAAATAGCTGTGACAGAGCAACAGAGGGAATGGACCTATTTTAGGAAGGACGTAAACTTCTATACATGTAACTTTTCCCACATTCTTAGAGATTTCTTTATAATAAAAAAGCATGTCCAAACTTGAGACTACCATTACAGATGGTAGTAATAATTTCACAGACCCTTGATAGATTACACAGCTAAATTATTAATGAAAGTTGTTTTGCCACATGAATTAGCCAGTGACTCTGTGGGATTTTCACTAGTGAATCATTGGATAAAATATCATAACTAAAGGCAACTTAGCAAATAGGAAAGCTGCACTGGTTGAGGTGGTGAGGTTAAAACCGATGATGTTTCTTTTTTTCTTTTTTCTTTCTTTCTTTCTTTATCTGGAGATTTTCAGATATGCTGTTAAGTTGCCAGTATATGAGATCTCTTCAAATTCTTTTTTAGATTTATTTTTAAAATTTTTACATATACATTTATATAATTATACTTATATAAAATAAACTACATACAGCAAGAAGAACCACAGAACATTCAGGGATTACATTCATGTTACATTCATAATGTTTTGGCTGTTTGTATTTGGCAACCTTGAAGAAAACATCTTCTTAATTTGGTGAGTCTAATATTCTGAATGTAACTCAATATCTATCATGTCTCATCTCTATCAACTTAAAAAAAATCTATCTACACATAAAAACATCTAAACCCCTAAACAGCTAGGCTTAATTGTGGAACTCAAGTATTTGGTCTTCAACCGCATCAGAGACTTGAGGAGTAAAATTAGTTACCTGAGTGAACAGGAAGTGTGGGTTAGCAGCTTCCAAATTTAACTTTTAGAAAAAATGACAGAGACAGTTTGCTGCCTGAACAGTCACCCATAGCTTCCTAAAACACTGGAGCATCATCTTCAGCCTTCTGGTCCAGTATATCTGATAGACATATTTGTGTGGTCTTCAAATTCTTTGGCACTTAGTGCTATGAACTTCCCTCTCTGTGCTGCTATTATTGTGTCCCATAAGTTTGAATATGTTGTACCTTCATTTTCATTGAATAATAGAAAGTCTTTAATTTCTTTTTTATTTCTGTCTCAACCCAGTAGTCCAATAGGGAGCTGTTCAATTTCTATGAGGCTTTCTGGTATTGGTGATATCCAGCTTTAATCTGATGGGATACTGGGAGTTGCTATTTCAATCTTCTTGTATCTATTGAGACTTGCTTTGTGACCAAGTGTGTAGTTCGTTTTTGAGAATGTTCTATGGGGTGCTTAGAAGAAAGTATATGCTTTTGTGTTTGTATGACCTGTTCTGTAGATGTCTGCTGAGTCCATTTGATTCATCATAGTTATTAGCTCCATTGTTTCTCTGTTTAATATTTGTCTGGATGACCTGTCCATTGGTCAGAGTGAGATATTGAAATGTCCCACTATCAATGTGTGAGGGTATTTGGTTTTTTGTTTATTTGATTGTTTGTTTGTTTTTATTTTGGAGGGTTCAAGGTTTTGAGACAGGGTTTCTCTATGTAATAGTTCTGGTTGTCCCGGAACTCTCTTTGTAGACCAGACTGATTTTGAACTCACAGAGATCCCCCTGCCTCTGCCTCCTAAGTGCTGGGATTAAAGGCGTGTGCCACCATGCCTGGCAATGTATAAGGTTTGATGCGTGATTTAAGCTCATATGCAGAGTCCTATGGCCAAACATTAGGCAGAGCTCAACAGAAGCTTTGCATAATCACCATCAGAGAGGCTCTATCCAGTGACTGATAGAAACAGATGCAGGGACCTACAGCCAAACATTGGGAGGAACTCAGTGAATCCTGTGGAAGGGGAGGGAGGATTGTAGGAGCCAAAAGGTCAAGAACACCAAAAAAGAACCAACCAAATCAACAAACTTGTACTCACAGGGGCTCACTGAGACTGCATCAATAATCAGGGAGCCTGCATGGGTCTAACCTGGGCCCTCTGCATATATGTCAGGGTTGTGTGGCTTGGTGTTTATGTGGGACTCTCGACAGAAGAAAACACGGAGCTGTTTATGACCCTTTTGCCTGTTATTGAGACCCTCTTCCTCCTGCTGGGTTGCCTTGTCCAGGCTTAATATGAGGAGAGGTGCCTAGACCTATTGCAATTTGATAGACCATGTTTAGTTCATATCCCTGGGAGTCCTGCCCTTTTCTGAAGGGGAATGTGGGAGGAGTGATGGGGAGGGGAGGGGGGAACATAATAGAGTCATGGAGGAGAGGAGGGAGGGGAAACTATAGTCAGGATGTAATATATGAAAACAATGAATTAAAAACAATGAGGCATCTAGATATGTTTCTTTTTACTCCAAGGGCAGCTTGCAGTCTCCAAGCTGAACTTCCAGAAACACTTGCCGAAGGCTCTCAGCTGGCTAGGTGTGCTTCCAAGCTTGCCCACTTTGAAGAAATGGTTTGCTTGAAATGGTTGGCAGTTCAGAGCAGAGGAGACTCTCTGTGCCTCCCTCCTTCGCTAACCTTCATATCTTTCTTCTTCCCAAGCAAATGCTTCCGTGATAGAAGAAACATATAAGGTCCTGTCAGGTCTCTTTCATGATCATAAATAGTTTTCTCTTCCTTTCCAGAGAGATTATGGTTAATTGCATTACAGGATATAATAGGTGAAGGACATTCAGCAGGAAAATGTATCTATCCAGTGTAATTACATCAACATTTCTAAGCTTTAAAAAAGTGTGAGAGAAAGAACTCATTTTGCATCTATAACCAAGAATGCTCCATGTGTTTTTACAAGAGGATAATAAAGACATAAATGGGATAGATGGGCTAAGTAGTTTTACAGATGGTGGCTGCATATTAAAGATTAAATTGCTGTCTATAAATAAAACCACTTTTACAGTAACTAGGTTACTGCTTTATCTTAATTTAGGTGTAATTGAGAGCATTAGCGTTCTTGGTAATAGCCCAATGAATGTTCCGGCAGAATGTAAACACGGCTCTGCAAATGCACACTGATGGATATTTCCTTTGCCACCGAGTGGCTCCAACTGAAAGGTTACCCTGGAAACTGCTGCTTCCCGGCCCTATCATTGACAACTCCGACCCAGAAGCATCTAGAGGGAACTGTGCGTGTGACTGCACATATCTCAGCTTCCATTGTGGTATATCTATTGTGTTTGTCCGTCTCGTGCCCCGTAGGTTTTAATCTCCAGCATTGCCCTTTTCGGAATCTTCATCAACATTGTTGCATTTTGACAAAACATCCAGATTTAGAGATCTTGAACTTCCCATATTCTTGGCAAATTGAGAACCACAGTCACTTGGGGGATGAGAGACAATTTAAAATGAAATCTCTCCAGATGAAAGAGAAAAGTAAAGGGTAACTTTCCGGAGCTGGAGAGATGGCTCCATGGATAAAGAGCTTTGTTGTGCACTTGTCAGGACTGGAGTTCGGATCCCCAGCTTCCAAGTCAAAAGGTAGGTGAGCCGGGCAGACCCTCTGTAGTCCCAGGACCCAGGAGGAGGAGCCAGGGAATCCACAGGACAAACAGGCTGTCTAGGTGGTCATATGTCTGGCCTTTTGGTAGAAGAAGAGGCCCTGCTTCAATGATGTAGAGAGTGAACAAGAGTCATCACCAGTGTCAGCTTCTGGTGTGCACACACCTACCTACATGAACCTACATCCACATACGTGTGCCTGTGTGCAAGGGGATATGCATACACTTGTGCATGACACACAGTCTGAAATGTACAATACACACATTCTATATTTATGTATAAAATGCACTCTCATTACTGTATTAGTGTTTTCCATCATCTCACAGTCAACATGAGGCCACATGTGGTGATGATGTGTATAAGGAACTGGTGTGCCCAGCCTTAAAGCCCTGCCTCGTCTGCTAGCAGCAGAAATTACTCATGTAATTTCTCTGGGCTCATCTGTAAACTGGCATCATATAGTGTCTGCAAACTGACGTGCTCTGCAGATTGAAGAGAAAAACCTGTGTAAAACTACACGGAGTACTCATAATATCACACAAAGACACACACACTTTTTATCGTCATGTGACCTAGACTGTTTTTTTTTTTTTAGTCCCTCATCGAGCTTTTGGAGATATAGAGTGTTGTTCCATGTAGTCTGACAGTTTCTAGAAATAGAAAAATACATAAGCACAGGCCTCAATCTCGAGGAGCCCCTACAAAAATATAATTTCTATAAAAAGCAGAAGCCTTGCCATTCTAGCTCAATACCTTTGATGCCTGTGACACACTTACCTGAGGAAAATCCCCACTGAATGGATGACATGGGTCAACAGAGGTCTTGAGCACCAGCCCCTGAGTCCCAGCAGACATAGGTCAAGAATCCTGTCTTCTCACCAGCCAAGTCAAATTGATTTTGTCAAAGAAAATTGGTGCTACCCGTAAAATACATAGATAGACAAATAAATAAGCATTCCCTAAGGACACTGGAAAAGTAAAGTCTATTTGAAAGAAAATAAAAGATAAAATGGAAAAAGGTGTCATGAGACAGAGCTAATTATGGAAAAAAGTAGCACTGGGCTAGAAGAAGAGAAACTAGGCATAGGTGTGCACATTAAAGCTTGTAGCTATTAATTTTATTCTGTACCTACGTGAACCATGGCATGTATAGATGGCGATCAAAGGGTAGCATGCCAGTGTCTGTTTCTTCTTTCTACCAAGTGGGTTCTGAGGATCAGACTGAGGTCCCTTAGGCTTACTGACAAGTGCCTTTACCCATCTGTCATCTTCCCAACCTGAAGCACAAACATTCTTGCGTCTCTAAACCCGTGCAGAAGTTTGTGGTGCTATCGGAAGGAGAAAGAGAAACCCAGACATTCAGTCAGCTTCAGAATGGTGAAGGGAGATAAACCTTATTCAAGAGTCTCTCTTATTTTCTGGTCTTGTGGTGCATTTTGTGATTTCCCCCAACAGACTGGCTTTCCTAATTAAATTTATCCTAGGCAACCATTCAAACTAGGGCTTGTCGAATGAAGGGACAGATGGTGGGGTTCCTCCTCCTTTCCTTGGCCAAAAGAGCTGGGTCCAAGCAAAGGCTGGCTGAGTAAGAATAATTGGTGTGCAAATTAGGCCTTGGTAAGATTCCTGAGCTGGACTGATTTTTATGAGCGTGAGCTAATGTAGAAAAGAATATGAATCCCAGGTTCTCACACCAGAGCCCAGCTGTAGAATCGGGAAATTTTAACATTGGAAGTGAATAAGAAGCCCTCTACTCTATCGCCTCCATTTCATAATTGGGGAAACTGAGGGTGTGTGAGATGAAGCAGTTTTAAATAGAGCAAGCCAGAATTCAATCCCACATCTGTCTGAATGTTGCTGCATACTGTGGATGCCATCCCTCTAGACTGTAAGTCTCATTATCCTGCATCCCCAAGTCAGGCCATGGTTTCCTCTGGAGTCCCCAGTGCCTGATCTCAGCAGGCCCAGAGGCGCTTCCATCACTGGGAGGTTACACCCATTCAGGAATTCGCCTGGACTCTCACCTCAGCCTGTCCGTAGGTCCCTCCACAGCCCTGCGCTTTGACTCAGCACCTGTTGCATAAAACATCAGGTTCAGCTTGACCACCTGCCTGAGTTTGCACAAGGTAAAATGAGATTGCATTAATTAGAGAACTCTATTGGGGATGAATTATATTGATTTTTCAATCAGAGCATGACAGTGGAAAGTGGTTCTTTCATTTCTTTATTACTGTGGTCTGTGGTGCGATGCTGAGCGGCAGCAAACTCTCTGTGGGACTTCTGCAATTCTGTGCTTTCACAAAGCAAAATAGCATGAGGGGGCAGGATCTGCTTGAGATAGCCTCACATCACATTAATTTCCAGGACATTTCTGCATAAACATACTGTTTTGGTGTTTGCTAGACTGAAAGGCAGGCAGCTATCCAGGGCTGTGTACACAGGCTGGGAAGCCTCACCTATGGGAGTTCCTATAGCAGGTATGAAAGTCCTGAGTAAGTTCAGGAGTAAGAAATACATGCTTCCGTAAGAGTATTACCAAAGCGTTCAAAATGAGTGCTAGCGCTTCCTGGATCCATTAGTCTTTGAGACTAAGGTCTTATTTTGAGCATATCTGCGGTCAGACAATAGTATTGAACACCCTCCAGCCATAGCTTGACTTACCCTTAGTGTACAATTAATCTTCCCTTGTCTGATTGTTTGAATTACCTCCATTTTATATAAGACATAAATGTATGTATGATTTATAAGAACAGAAGGGACTATGCATCTCTTCCCTACAGAATCTCTAGTAACTGACACAATGTCCCCAGGAACCCCCCCCCCACCCTCGAGCTGTGATCTGAATGAGTAAATGATTAAAAGAATAAAGTGGGGGAAGGTTAGACAAAGCGTAGGGGAAACAGGTGGCCTGAGAATTCATGGGCTGAATAAGAGAAATGAAATGATTACAGTTGCGTTCTATCTCCAGTGTCAGTCTTGAATAAACCCCTTGTCTTAGCTTGGGGATATTCACCTTGGGGAAGATAGATAGTTAAGTTTGGATTTTGAGAAACCAAAGCTGTGTGTCCCAGATAGGAAGGGTGAGAACCAGAGTACGTGGAGCACTCAGTTCCTCCCAGAGTCCTCTGCACCCTGGCAACCAGACAGAGGAGCCCCCATTCACCACTGCATTTTGACTTTCTTCTGTCTTGGTCTCCTTAGAAAGCTTCTGTGGGTGACGTTTGAATTCCTCCTCCTTCTCAGCGATGGGAATTGTCATCCATCTGGCAGCTTAGCTGATGTGCTTCCTGTGCTTGTCCATCCTTTTCCACATCCACACTGTCTATGGAAAGTGGGGTGCAGAGCTGAGAGGTGTGGCAAGGTGGTTAGAGCCTGCAGCCCCCCACACCCTTTCCTGTGCATGCTGCAGAGGGGAGTTCAGGCAGCAGGCTCTTAAAGACCTTTTGGAAAGTTCCTCTGAAACTCAGCCTGCATTTTTCCAGAAAGTTCGAGTAAATCAGGAGGTTTGCACATAGTGAGTGGAATTCGATGAGTCTGCTGGAGCAAAGAACTGAGCTCAGATGAATAGATTTAAAAATAGTGCTTAGGTGTCTCCCTTTATTATTTGTGGGAGGGAGGCTGGTGAGCATTGATGTTCATTATCCAATCTTAATAAATATTGTATTGAACTTCAATTATTTTGTATCTAGAAACATAAAAAAGAGTAGTTGGAAGTTTAATCAGCACTAGGAAAAAATAATAGTAAGGTGTGTGTGTGTGTATGTGTGAGAAAGAGAGAGAGAGAGAAAGAGAGAGAGAGAGAGAGAGAGAGAGAGAGA
>OU015755.1:78198189-78223446 GCA_907169655.1 Acomys percivali | reverse complement strand
GTAAAAGGTATATCGATGTATGGTAAATATTTTTCTTTTTGTGATCTTAAAGATTCTTTACTCAATCAATAAAATGGTAAAAAAGGAATGCTTCATTTGCCAGGTATTTTTTTTTCTTAAAGTGAGAAAATGGCAAGAGTGATTGTTACTTTCACACTCTTTTCCCCCTGAACAAACATGGCTTGTACAATACAGTGAGGTTCACGAATGGTCCCTGTTATGTTTGTCAAAGAATGTGATGGCATTTCCTAGTGGGCAGAGGGTAGCTGAGGTATTTCAGCCCCTACATAATTGAAAGGCTTTTGTATTGCTATTGATTTTGTAAACTCAAAACTTCAACAGTTCCCTGACTCAAACATTAATTACAGTGCTTTTCTGCTCTTAGACCAGAATGCTGCATTGGGATAATGTCATTTTCTGCACGATCTGGGTATGGAGAGGCTGGTTTGATGCTTAAGTCTCCCATTTCTCAGCCACAACTTGAGATGAAATTGGATGTTATCAGATGCCTTGGTGTTATGCTGGGTTGTGGTGTGTGTTTGTGAAGGCTCGGGGCTACCCCTTCTAACACTCTGAAAACTTGCCCACTTACCACTTAGTGCTTGATGGTTCAGCTGCAAATTGATAACAGTATTTCTCAAACCACCATGTGTCCCTCAGCTTCTGTGCCTCTGGAAAAAGTCACAAGCAAAAGTGGGGAGTTTGGGGTGGAAATGTGGAATTCTGACCCAACAAAATATTTTGAAACTTAAAAGAATAAAGGGCGTTTTGTGTGTTTGTGTTTGTGTGTGTGTGTGTGTGTGTGTGTGTGTGTGTGTGTATGCGTGCTCTTATGAAATTATTTGGTATACCATGCCATGTTCTGGAAAGCTAAGTCCTTGGACACTTTCTATAGTTGTGACAGGGTTCCTGGGTGAAAGCACTGTGAAACAAGCAGGATTTCTTTTTAGACTTTCTCTCTTTTCTAAACACGTAGGCTCCAAGTCATTAAGTATTAGTAATCTTTTAACCCCATGGCCTCTAAGGTCATTGTTTCTCGATTCCCACATGGCCGCCTACAACTTGAAAATGACACCCTCTATCCTGGGTCTCTAACCTACTGCTAGACCCTTACCCTCAGTCCATTGACAACCATGTTAGTCCTACCACTTTCACCCAAAACAAACAAATCAGAACAGGATTGTAGGGAAGACATGAGTTCTAGCCACACACTCCCCCCATGACGTCATGAAGGGTTGGTGGCCTCAGGAGCGAGGGGAACAAGTGCTCCTTCTCTCGGACACCCAGTCCACTGTTCATGTGTATGTGTTGCTGTAGGCTGCGTAGGTGTCCATGCTAATGGATATATATATCTGTTTCTTTTTGTTTCAGAAGTTCTTGGTTAGTGTGTGTTTTTAAAGAAAAAGAAAGTAATATACTTATTCTTACCCTTTCGGGACAGTATCTTTCAAATCTCTCATTTCTTTGCAGCCTCCCGAGCTTTCTCTGCAGCCAGCAGTGTCATACACAAGTTGTAGATAACACCAGAAGGCAGCTTAAATTATTTTTCAATATATTCTGAGAATAAAAATGCCAAGTCATATATTTTTTTTGTGAGCAGATGTAACTTAAGACCCAGTGTTTCTTTAACTGGAGAATTGTAGTGGAGGGCCAGGTGACAGGGCCTGTCATTCCATCTCTACCCTTGGTAAAGACTCATACCAAGGCTATAGGAAGCAGAGATATTTGGGGACGGAAACTTATTTAACTTTTGTCTACAATTCCTTATCTTAAATATTTGTTGAAAATATGAATTAATCTTCCTGATGATGTTAGGAATAATGAAGACCACAGAGCAAGTCCAGGACAGCCAAGGCTATACAGAGAAACCCTATCTCAATAACAACAACAACAAAAAAAAAAAAAAAAAAAAAAAAAAAAAAAAAAAAAAAAAAAAAAAAGAAAGAAAGAAAGAAAGAAAGAAAAACAAATGAAAGAGTTTTTTATCTAGAGTCAGGCAACACCTGGGCTTTGGATTCTAATTATGTGGGCTTTCCCAGAGCAGCTCTGGTGCTTGCATGTGGATTTTTCATCTCACCCCAGGGGGCAGATAGAAGTTAGAAGCTTAGTACCACAGGCAGGCCGACCTGATGTCTCTGCTAGTTGCATTAGCTATCAGGCATGTGTGACTTAGTTTGCGTCATATCGCTGTGATAAACACCATCACCAAAAGACGTGGAGGAAAGGGTTGGTTTGGCTCACAGGTTCGAGTCCTGCATCTAGGAAAGCCAAGGCAGGAACTGAAGCAGGGACTGACAAAAGAGCAGGAGCAGAGACCGTGGGTGACCAGTGCTCACTGGTTTGTCCCCATGGCATGCTCAGCTATCTTCAGTGTACAACGCAGCAGCACCTGCCCAGGGATGGTGCCACCCACATCAATCATTAAGAAAACGTCTCATATACTTGGCTCTATGCCAATCTGATAGAGACGTTTTCTCAAATGGAAGTTCTTCTCAGTTGACTGCAGCTTTTATAAAGCTGACAAAATAAAGCTAACAAAACAACAAAACAACCCAAAAACTAGATACCAGTTTGGGGGTCACAGAATATATTGATTTAATTTC
This sequence comes from Acomys percivali, assembly GCA_907169655.1. Taxonomy (NCBI): domain Eukaryota; kingdom Metazoa; phylum Chordata; class Mammalia; order Rodentia; family Muridae; genus Acomys; species Acomys percivali. The sequence continues at coordinate 78,220,843 of OU015755.1, read as the reverse complement.
TTTAAAATAAGAAAAAAGATTTTTACATAATTCTTTGAAACAAGGTCTCTCTGTAGCCCAGGTTGACCTGGAACTCACTTATGTAGCCTAGGTTAGCCTTGAATGTGAAAGAATCCTTCTGTCTCAGTCTTCCAAAAGCTTGGGTTAGTGATGTGAGCCACTGTACATGGCCTAGATTAAGCAGGCATTTAAATTTTTAAAAAAATTTTATATGCATTTTTTGTTTTATATGTATAGATATTTTGCCTACATGTATATCTGCATATCACATGCATTTCTAGTGCCCATGGAGGCCGTAATATGACATCCACTCCTAAGACTGGAGTTACAGGTGGTTATGAGCCACCATGCAGGTGCTGCTAGAAATAGAATCCGGGTCCTATGGAAGTGCAGCCAGTGCTCGTAAGCACTGAGTCATCTCTTCAGCCCTAAGTGAACTTTTAAAATGTATAATATCTCCATGTTTATAGCAATGCATTCATAAAATTTAATTCTATATATTTTCTGTGGAAAAGATCACAGAAGCAAAATACAGAGGACCAAAAAACAGTCAGAGGGGACCCAGGATACATGCAAATCGCTTAGTACCATGGCTGACAGACACACGGGGAGCATGCTGGAGATTGGTTTTCATAACGTCAAGTGGCAAATATTTTAGGTTTTGCAGATTAGCGGGTTTCTGTTGCACCCACTTACCTCAGCTTATGTGGCATGAAAGCAGGCCCAAATAATACATATGAATGGAAAGAATATGTTCCTGCAAGACTTTATTTACCAACCAAACAACAGGTTGGATTTAATTATTATCCCCCTTCTACTAACTCCTAACCTAACACTGGTAGTATTCTTACTATTGATAGTATTGATTTTGTTATCTATGAGATATCCCCCAAAAGAATCTCTTTAAGAGTAAAAGAGTGAAATGATATTTCAGGATACTCAATCCAGGCAAATAATAGGACACAATTAAAGTCTGTTGTTTAGAATCATCTGGCTAGACTAAGCCACCACACTTTCCCATCACAGTACTAAAGAGAGAAAAGAAATGGAAGATATCAATGTTATAGCCAGTCCTTGATGTTCTCAGTGAAATCCTCATATGAAAAACAGGGCACATAAGAATGTATCTAATCTTTCCTGAGGGGTAGAGAGTCCACTTACACAAACCCAAGGACATATTATGTACATTTGGGCGTACCTGTAACTGATGCTGCGTTGGAGTCTATTGAAGGCCTTCTTCCGGTGATTTATTTTAAGCTCAGAGGACTGCATGGGGAGAGAGGATATTTGCTTCTTATGTCGGAAGGAGAAGATCTTCTCCCTGTCTAAGCCTCAATTCAGAACAAAGGCACAGCTATGTGTCAAAGGGAATTCTCTGTAGTTGGGTGCTTCCTGTTCATAGTATGCTACACCGGTCCTTATTTCTCATCTTCCTTCACCTAAGAAGAAAAGATGAGTCTTTATGGTAGTGGTGTCTATTAGGAATAGTGGAAAGGGAGGACCAGAGCATTTATAGAAGTAATATTGAGTTCAAATCAATCTGTTGCATGCTCATTCTCTGCAATGTTTAGGCAAGTTATTTTAAATGTTATAAAATGAGACCCAAAATATCCTTTTAAATGTGCACAGAACTGAGAAGACGACATGTAAAGTCATTGTATCATCAACATGAAATACGTGACAATTCTATATTTCTATAGAGGTGAAATAATTATCTGCAGAAAAATGACCAACCAAAGAAAACACATGCTAAGACTTCCAACTTCAATGTTTCAACCTTCCCTCTGTTTTCTTGCTAAATATATTACATTTTATCACTTACTCTGATCTCCAATTTTGTCATCTGAAAAATGGTCAGAGATAAAATGCATATCATAAATCTCTTGGAGATATTTAATATGGCCATTCACAAGGCAAGACCTTCGTCATATTACGTTTGTCCATCTTTGATTGCTGTTGTTGCTTAGTTACAGGATAGAATTTTTAGTCCCTTGGAGACACATTGTAGCCTTTAAGAACGTATGAGTCTTGGTTAGAATTGCACAGATTGTAGTGTTGCTACCATTTTGCTTTATTTTATGAAATTTCGTTAATCCGTAAGTTCAGTGTTTTAAAGCACAAGTCAGAAGCTTTTAGCCACTTCTCTGTGAGATTCATGACCCAAGAAGAACACAACCAATCAGTGCCTGTTAATGGAGTGGCCTTAAATATCACATCATCAGACACACATCCATATACCCTGAGTGTAATGGTCATTGTAATGCAAGTTCTGCATTATAATTATTTAACTTGATCATATAAGTTAGTGAGAACTTGCCCCCTAAAAGTAGTGTGCTACAAATAGCATATTTTAGCAAGATTTCCAGTTACTAGAGCTTAAGACATGGCTTCACACTTAAGAATGCCTGCTGCTCTTGCAGTGGACCTGGGTTTGGTTGCCAGCACCCATATGCCAGCTCACAGCTGTCTGTAGCTCTAGTTCCTAGGAATCAAATGGCCTTTTGTGGCCTTTAAGGGTACCAGGCACCCATGTGGTGCACCTGCATACTTGTTGGCAAACACTAATACAAGTAACATAAAATAGATCCTTTTAAAAAAGATTTTAGATACTGATGAGCTGATTTTTGTGTAAAAGGATAAAGTTGATCTGTAGATGTAAATTTCAATGTCTTAGAAAATCAAGTGAAACAAATTATTTCTTAATTCTGAATAATCATGGTACCACTAATTGAGTATATGATATAGTGGTGGCATCTTTAGATACTTTCCCAATGATTGGCTTATATGTATTATAACATTCAGCTGTTGTATGTATTATAACATTCAATGACACAATAGTCACAGGTGTTCTGGTACTTGGTAGATGTCAAGTAACAACATTCAGCGACTTGGTATGGGCTAAGACACTGGCGATCAGATTAGCAATCCCCACTCACTACTGTTGTTAAGGACTAATTACTGCTGTGAATAGTGAGCACACCATTAATCCCAGCACTCTGGAGGTAGAAGCAGTCAGATCTCTGTGAGTCTGAAGCCAGCCTGGTTTACATATCAAGTTCCAGGCCAGCCAGACCAGCATACTGTGATCCTGCCTTTAAATGACCAAAGAATAATTACTGTGAGGCTCATAGCTATCAGCAGCACATTCAGAGAGGTACCTACGTGGGCCAAGTCAAGCCCTAGTTCTCCAGTGTTCATGTCTCCTGGGTTCACATTGGCTTCATAACCTCAGCAAGTGTGCTGGTCTTAGAGAAGGGTAGGATTCCTGAGGTAATCAGCAGCTAAAGGAGCAATGTCTATAAATCATGAGTAATACTTCCAAGACAGACTTGATTGTCGAGAGCCTGGGGAGAGAAGTTGGCATAGGTGGTAAAAGAGTCTTTCTGGGTGTGAACAGCTTTCTTTCAATTTAGATTCATTTATTTCCTAAGTACCTCAGAGGAAAGAAAAATGTATATACAAAAATACTTGTATATTCGACATTAGCTTCTCAGCTCACTTCTGGGGATATTATGTGAAATGAATATTAAAACAGAAGAATTCTTCCACAGGCTATGTGCCTAGCTGTGAATGGCTGCTACATAATTCATGAAGTTGCTGGTATTTTGACATGTTTCTTTATCATTTCTTTTGCTTTGAATTTTCTAAAAAAAAAAAAAAAAGAATATTTACTTTTACCAAGTTTTAAATTTGTACTATATAAAAACTGCTTAACATGAACCCAAACAGAGTATCTCAAAAAATACTCATAATAAAGATTAATTTCAATCGAATTGTATTCATCCTCTATAAGAATGCTATAGCTGTTGCTTGGTAGCAAGCAACAGTTTATGTAAGAAACATTTGAATGGATAATAAATAACTCATTAAATTAAAGGAAAAATTAACGACTAGCATCTACAGATATGAGGGAACTGGATCATCTCTGGAGATCTCATTTATAAATGCTAATCTTTACTGTGTATTGAATCTAAAGAATTCGTCTAGTTTAAGTTTCTTAGAAATAGAACAGATTAGATAGCAATGACAGACACTCCTTACACATTGCTAATGCATGGATGCCTTTACACTATAAAAATGTAATGGATGGAAAAAGAGGATAATAGTCTATTCTATACAATAAAAATGTAAGAGACATGATTAAATGCAAAAGTCTACCATGTTCATGGATTGGAAATTTCATTTTAGTAAAGATGTTATTTCTATCCAAAGTGAACTATAACTTCAGTATTATCATAATTGATATCAAATGCATTTTTAATAACTGACACATTTCCTAAAAGCTAAGTAAAAATGTAAATAACTAAAAACAACCCTCAATTTTTGTATTAATATGTTATGTGACTGTACTATATGGATGGCTCTTCTGGAAGACACCATTTTACTACCTGTCACAACTCCTAAGCAGAGACAGCTTCCAGTACCAGCCAACTTTCAAGAAGTACCAGTCTCTATTAACTTTGGCCATATCCACAAGTCTTTGGCACCATGATACAACACACAAGGTATTGAACTAAGAAACTGGAGGAGTGTGAATCTGTCTGCCACCAATTCTCTGTGGTCTGCAGCTCTTTATGTGTGATATTGATGAGAAAACTAAAGTAACATCTTAGGAAGGAACCTCTGTGGAAATATTTGCCTAGCTCCTTTATTTTACAAAAGTAGAACCTGAATACCAGAAAGCAACAGAGGCTTCCTCAAGGTCCAAAAACTTGCTAGAAGTGAATAGAAGCCAAGACTCCACTCTAATGACCCCTAATCTCATCTCATTCTTCAATGTCAGTCCTCAAAGTCTCAAGATAACAATGTTCAGTCGTTCCCGAGTAGAGGGTAGTGTGTCTCCAAGAAGACATTTGGGGATGTTTGAAGATATAATTGGTTATTCTGGCCTGAGAGGAATGTCATGGCTGTCATTTAGTGGGTAAAAAACAGATATGATGTGAAATGCTTCAAGATATACTAGACCCCCCTCCCCCCATAGTAGTAGTCCAAGGTAGAAATAGTCCCTGTGGAATGTATTAATGCCAAAATGACTCAGCTTTGTGCAAGGACGGTGTGTCAAAAGGCCCCATCCCAGCACTCCAAAGGATGAACTGTGTGGTTCTGCTACCTCCTCTTGGCTCGGAACCCCAGGGTTCAGTAGGCATCTTGTGCCACATCCTTAACACCTTTGTGGCAGCTTGTTTCATTTCTTTGACAAAGCAGCTGCCAGCAGTAGGGCACCATTCCCTGAGCCTGGACCACTCCAACCAGGTTGTCAACTCCTTGGTGAAGGTGGGAGATGTCCCAGCTGCTTGTAGAAAAAGGTAGCCAGCTGGGTTAGACTGGTAGTGTAGGCTTTGGTCTGGTCCTGGTTGAAACAGAAACCAGCCTGGTGATGAGCCCTCTGTTGCTGGAATTTTAAAAAGATAATAAGCGTATAAGCTAGAACAGGAACCCTATAAGTGTGTTGTGAGGAAGGATGGGTGCTCAGGATGTGCCCATTTGGTTTACTTTGTTTTGACATTAGAATAGGATTAAACTGATACATGGGCACTGAATTCAATGGATCAGTACTTCCTAACCATGTGACCGTATAGACTTAATAAATTGCTGTAAGCCTTAGTCTCTATGGACTACATAATAGGGACAATAATTATGTCAGCACTAAAGGGTTCCTGTAAAAGATTAAATAAGCATAATGAATGGAGAGAAATAATTTAATGTAGTAAGTGGCCTTCGATACATGCTAAACAAATGACAGCTATTAGGCATACTTTCCCTGCACCATTAACCTGGAGGCTACATCAGGTTTTACCAGGTGCTGACTATACACTAAGCATCTTCTCTTTTCATTTTTATGTCAACAAGTCTCTTTGCCCCAAGCAGAACAGTTAGCTCCTCCCCATGGATTCTCTTCATTCATTCATATGAGTAAATGGTTCTTCTCGTGTCTACAAATCAGTTCTTCAGCTGAAGTCCTCGGCTGGTCTGTCTCCTGTGGCAGGGTCCCCTGTGCTCCCTCATTTGGAGATACTTCTCCTCTGCCATGGCATGTCTTCAGACCACCAAAGCTCACACAAAGGGTTTTGTCTAGGGAGTCTCCCAGAGGTAGAGAGGGCAGAGGACATCTGCAGCTCTTTCATAAAAAAAGATGAAAACTTGTCTTCCATCGCTGTAGTCTTTCTCCAACAAGATTATGTGGCTCTCATCTAGAAATCTATAATAAGCAGTTCTGTCGGTTTACAACTTTCGCTGCAGTGCCTCACAGGACTTGAATCTGATAGGCAGTGTACTCTGTATCTACTATTTCCTCCACCATAATACTTCGAGCAACTTCTCCTATCATCCAAACACCTGGTGGCTACCACCTATGTATGGACATCTTTGGTAGAGGCATGTACAGTATAAGCGCATTTCTCATGTAAGGAGCTTCTTTAGCATATTCAAAGATCAGAGAGGAGTAAAAGCAAAAGGCTGGGAAGTTCTTGCTTGGGGAAACCAAGTGAGGAGAGAAAAGAAAGAAGAGGAGACCTTGAAGATGCCAAGGAGAGAGCACATCCCTTCGGGAGGGTGCCTGAGAACTCAAAGACTAAATTCCCCAGGGCTCTAGAGGGGAACCAGAACCAATCATCTCTTCTGTTTTGGCGTATTCTGGCTTAAGATCTCAGCCACCTGTCATCTCCTCATCTAAGCTAAAGCTGAGCAGGCTTAGATGGTGTAGCTCTTCCTACAACTTGCTTTCAGACCATGCCAAGAACTGGATGATGCTCTCCTTTCAACTTCGCATTTTCATTTGGTGGGGAGCGGGGGGAATGGAAGGCAGGGGGAGGGTAGGTAACCCACGAAGTCCAGTTAGTTATGCCCATAGATGTATGGATACAAGGCCATACACTGGATCACAAGAATCCTACCAATGGCCACACATTAAAGTAGAAGAGAAAGAGGAAGGAGGGAGGGGAAGGAATAGGAGGAGGAGGAGGAGGAGTAAGTGAGTGGTTTATCCATTTCCTAGCAGCTATCAATCGCTGATAGTGCCTTTGTAAAAGATGGCACCTGGAAAGCATCCCTTCAGTCTGTGCCAGAATTTTGGCTGTAGGAGAAGGCATTTTGTGGTGGCAATTTTCAGGCCTGTCTCTGGGCAGCCTCTGCAGTTACCTCTTAACCCAGGAAAATGGTGAGCTTTTGGTTCTTCTGAAAACTTGGTAAAAATCCATAAAGTCAGGAAGGAGTGGTTCTCAGAGTGAAATTGGATATGTATCTGAAAGGGGGCAGAGTAAATTTGACAGTGGAGCTTGGGAGAGAGGAGAGAGATGAGATCAAAAATTTAGCAATCAGCACGCTTTACCTCTGGCGGTTTAAAAGACCACATTCTAGTAGTGCCATCATTATTTTCCAATATGGGCAATTGCAGAGTGGACGTGGATGACTGTAAAGAGAGGTGTTTGAAATGAGCTTTGAAATCAGAACATAGAAAAACCATATCTGAGACAGGGGAAGAGAAAAATGCCTCCCAGGAAATAGGGCATAGTATAATTCTTCCACGGCTCAACGCTGTACTCAGGGGAACTGGGACATAGTGAGTGGCAAATCCTGGCCTTCTTCAGTAGGATCATTGTAGAGGAAAATTGTTGCCCAAGGGAGACGCATATCCAGGATGTTCTGCTATTACAAAGATTCCAGAAATTCTAATCAGGTGTCTGATAGGTAAGCTAAATCCTTCCCCTTTAAAAATGCCTGTCCAGACCAGCCAGTATCCCCCATCTAAGTCACAGGTTTGTCTCAGAATAGATCCTCACACCAGGACTTAAGCAAGGATTTCTTTTTGCCAGAAAATACATTTTATGGGCCCAGAAGGAGCGTTGTGGGACTCACAATACCCTTGAACGAACGGCATGCAATAGCAATTTTAGACAAAGCATTAATTCAGTGAATTTAAGGAGAAAAAGAAAGAGAGGGAAAACCCATGCAATTGTCACTACTAAATGAACTGAGAAGTGGTTTGAAAGAGCATTTCAGAACCCATTCTTTCTAAATTCTGTTTTGATGTTTAAGAATTTGTTTGGTATTGTTGAGCCTCATGTAGAATGCTTACCAACAAAGTACAGTAATTGTTTGGATGTGTGCATTTTTCTATAATATGGTCCTGGAGCCAGAACACTGAGCATGTGTGACAAAGGAGACACAATCTGGTGGCAAAGTTTCTCTCCCCGGAACAGTACGCACCATGGGATCCCTGTGTCTACATCCACTGTTTCCTATTGGATAAATTTAAACCAAGCCCATGGCTTTTCTGAGAGCTCTCAGAAAAATGAGAAGCCACGTGGAAAAGTCAAGTCACAAAATAATAATAATAATAATAATAATAACAACAACAACAACAACACTTAGTTTCAGTAATTCTAAGGAGCCTAGTAAGGCAGCCAGAGGAGTCTTTCTTGAGTAGTGCCTTTACAGTTAGGCCTCTGGTTCTTGACCCCTTTGATGGGACTTTCTCTCATGAGGGCCAAGTAGCATCTAATGCTGCCTTGATACGGATACCTGCCTCTTCCTGCCTTGCTGCAGTGAGCATGACTTAAAAATATCTAAGAGGGAAAAGTAATAAATGAATGTGATGTCAAGGCCGCGGGCACTTCATCTCCATTTTATTGTAATGATCTGCCCTAGCGGTAATGTAGGTAAAATGAAGATCTTCAATTTACCTTTAAATCACTTATTTTCTATGTCATTAAGTACAAAATGCAGCACTTTTCATAACTTACTTTGCGAGGTGCTCCCGTATGATACTGTTGATTAGTAGGCAGTAGAGAAAGAAAATAATGTTTCAGTCAAACACTGTTGGGATTCCTGGCTAGAAATATAGTTGGTGGCTAGAATAAAAAAAGGATGGAGAAAGAGTGATCCAGCAAGATCCCTCAGAGAGGCGATGGAGACCAGTGGCACTATGATTGGGGTTCAGGCCATATACACAGGCTGCCTGACATTAGCCCCGCGACTCGGAAGTGCTGTGTAGCCTTTCTAATCCTTACATCCATCAACTGACAACAATTCCTAGAGTGATGTAAGAGCTGTAATTAAAACACAATATATCAATTTCTTTTCATTATCTGTCTTTATGTTCCAAGCGTGCCCTCATGAAGCTTAATGAAACCCTACATAAAGAGAGAGAGCAAGGGGGGGGGGGAGACAGAGACAGAGAGAGACAGACAGACAGAGGCAGAGAGAGACAAATAGGCGGTGACACAGAGATACGGAAAGAGACAGACAAAAAGAGAGTGAGAGAAAGAGAAACTTTCTTTTGTTTATTTGTATGAGTAGAGGTTTTGTGTGTGTGTTTTGTTTTGTTTGTTGCCTGCCTGTGTGTAGGCATATGTACTGTGTGTGTGTGCCTGATGCTTGCAGAGGCCAGAAGTGGATTCTAGATTTCAAGGAACTAAAACTAAATCCAGGTCCTCTGCAAGAGCAGCAAGTATTCTTGACTCTGTGCTATCTCTCCTACTCTACAAAAAGACATTTTAAACTAAAACACAGCTACTGAGTAGTTGTCTCCATAGCGTTAGGTTACTATACTCGTCTTGTAAAGACAAGAAGGAAGCTGCTGTGATAGTCATCATCCAGCCATGTTCCTAGCAGAGTCGGTAGTCCTCAGGTCTGTTTCTTTGATGCATACATACCCTCACCTCTGCGGGCATTTGGAGTCTGAGACCCCTGCTTAGCATCTATAGCACTGAGATTTGAGGAAAACTCTCATTGTATCCAAGGCAGTTGTATTATCTGATCTAGACTCACAACTCAAAGACAGCTAGAGGTTCCTGATTTTCCCTGGAACATGGAAGCAGAGATGATCCAAAAGGCTCCAAAGGGGCTGGGACATGCTTGCGTCAATACAGTACTTGCCACAAAAGCCTGAAGACCTAAGTTCTATGTGCAGCACCCATGGAAAAAGCTGTGAGTGTCATGGTATGAGGCTACAATCCCAGCACTGAGGAGACAGAAAGAGAAGTGTCCTAGGGTGTGCTGGCCAGATAGTCTAAACAACTGGTAAGTTCCTGATCTGTGAGAGAGCCTATCTCACATAGTAAGACAGGCAGGAAGCTAATGGAGACTTCTAACACTGACCTTTAGACTCATCCATATACATGCACACGCATGTCCAAACATGTGTGCACGCACGCACACACACACACACACACACACACACACACACACACACACACACGGCACCTAGGAGACAAGAAGACAGAACACTCGGGCTGTTCTGAGAGTTTTGAAGCAAATCACTGCTCTTGTTTCTCTGTAGAGTTGTGTTCTAATGAAGATGGGTGGCAGAAATGAAACAAATCCACCACTCACAGGACGCTGTGACTGTAGCATTAACATATGAAATTGCTGCGGCTTCCACCCAGTGTCCAATGTCCCTTGCTTCTATCCCACAATGACACCAGCAGCTGCCTTGCAAGGTGGGCGGCAGAAGAGTCCGTCCCCAAATGTTCTGTTTCTTATTTCTCCTCTGTCTATCTGAGATTATAAAAGCAGCAGCATGACAAGTCACTGTCACAAACACTCTTGGCAGCCAGGATGGAAATACTCTATGGTTCCCTCAGGCCCAGTGGTTGTCTGACAGTCATTACTTTGGACTTACCCAGTTCAGTTCAGCCCTGCTCTATTAGTTACTGACCATCTTGCTTATTCCAGGCAAAATACATGACCAAAGCCACTTGAGGAAGGAAAGACTTGTTGTGGTTTGTAGTTTGAGGGTATGGTCTATCCCAACAGGGAAGTCCACAGAGCAGGAGCTTGAAGCAGCTGGTAACATTGTGTCTGAGTCAAGAATTAGAGAGTGATGCATATTGATGCTCATCTGGCCTTCTCCTTTTCATGGAAGATGGCACCTAAACACAGGGCATGGTGCCACACCTCCTTCAGAATGGGTATTTCCATCTCGATCCTTCTATCCTAAAAAATACCTCACAGACAGTCACGGAGTTTTCCCTAGGTAACCTTCCATATTCATGGCCAGATTGTTTGTGTCCTAATCGATTTGGGAACCGTTCACATTAATATTCATCATCCCAACCCCTCCCCTTCTTAATTTGACACACAGATGCATTGCTTTCAAGTCATAACTGTCCATCTCTCATTTCTATAGGTTCACAGACATCCCATAATACAAAATGCATTTAGCCCACCCTCAAAAACCCTCATAGGCCTTGACAGTTCCAAGACCATTTAAAAGTACAAAGTGCAAGTCTCACCTGTTACCCAAGGTGATTTCTTAACTGTGAACTTCTATGAATTCCGAAGCCAATGTCATGCTCCTTATAGACAACAGCACACAATAAACATTACCATTCCAGAAAGGAAGAATAGGTGCATGAGAAAGGATGAAGACACCAAAGCAAGACCACAGGGCAACCACATCCTGCAGTTCCAGGTTCAGCATCTGGGGCACATAGTGGAATCCTCTGGGCTCTCAAGGCTTCTCAGCCCTGAGACATGGAACATACACAGCCCTCTCTCAGTCTGCCTGTGCTCTGGGCATGCATCTTCCTAAGCAGATATCCTGAGGTCTGGCACCTCTGTTATCCTAGGGTCTCTCTTTTCAAAAATAGTGTTAGTGCTTTGCTACATGGATCCCACTATTGGGTGTCAGCTGTGGTGTTTACATCTGTCTCTTTCTGTTGTTGTTGCTCTTTGTAAGAAGTCGTCAAAGGCTGCATCTCAAGAGGTTAAGGAATTTGCAGAATTGACCTTCCCGGGTCGTTAGGCATGAATACTCTGACTGTGCTGCCTCTGGAGGCCCAGCCTACAGCACCCTTATAAAAGGTCATGGCACGCTCTGAGAATTCCATGAGAAGGGCGCACTGTAGTGATAGAAAGGATTGTTGTGGAGTTGGATCCCGCTCATCCACTGGCCCTTTCGGTTGACCAGGCCTTTGAGCATATCTCTACATCTCTCTGGCATTGATTCTGCCTTCTGAAAAATCCAGTGCACAATAATAGGTGGATTGTTCATCATTGGGGGAGATTGCGGTAATGTTCCTGAGATCAATGCACCAGGAATGTCGGCAACAAAACTGCACGTTCTTCTCTCCCCTAGAGCACTGGAACTTGAAATCCTGCCATAGCACTTTTCTTTCTATCTCTACAATTTAAAGCCGCTTAGTTTAAAAATAAACTGCCCTTGTTTAATCTAACAGATTAAGATGGAGGTTCAAATTCAAAATGATGAGAGGCTAAAGAGAAAATGCAGAGTAGGGAAGCCAGAGTGTGAAGCAACCATGATCCTTTGAACCCAGATCAAAGCCCCAAGCGCATGAAGTGGAAGAACTATGGAGCCTCAGTCAGGATGTCATCATGTGGAAATTTGGGATTTCTCAATAAGTCTTAATATTTCAAGATAAAGTAAGAAATGTAATCTCTTAGTTTCTGGGCTGCTTTATTCTTCACTTAACCACTGCTCCCACCAACCCCCAAAAAGCTCTCTTACGTGTTAGGCCGGGTTATCCCAGGAGCAGGTAAGCTGATGTTTGGGTAACCAGTTCACTTCATCTGCCATCTGGGGTTTTCTTTCTGGCATGAGGGAATTCAGGGAAGACATGGATAGGCTTCTGTCATGGGCTGAAGTCCCCTTCCTGGAGACCAGTGACAAAACAGAGCTGATGAGAAGGCATACTTCCAGGAAACATTTCAGACACATCTGGAACACCTTTCCTCTTTCGCTGGGCCTGGGCGAGCCAATGGATACAGAACAGCAGCTTCCTATGCTCTGTCCAATCACAGCCTCTGCCCATAGAGGTTACCTCCCAGGGCCACGGGAGATACTGTCTCTGGACCACCTAGGAGCAGTTCTCTCCTCCCTCACTTCCTCACCCAGATACCTCCATCTGACTGTCTGATAAGACATGGAGATGAGCACATGGGAGTCACTGCCTGGCCTGGGAACTAACACACCGGAGGGATCCAATGTTAGGTTCTAGTGCTGAGGATAATGGAAGAATCAAGGACCAAGCCGGAGAATGTTGGAGCCCAGTGATGAGGGCCCCAAGGGCTTCAGGTATTGCATTGTCGTGCTAAGTGAAGGAGTGAGTAAAACACCACTGGAGTTCAAAAGATCATTGGGATGCTTGGCACAGTGGCACATGCCTGTAATCCCAGCAGAGGGTAGAGGATCTCTGTGAGTTCGAGGCCAGCCTGGTCTACAAAGCAAGGACAGCCAAGGTTACACAGAGAAACCCTGTCTTGAAAAACAACAAAGAAAGAAAGAAAACAAAAACAAAACAAAACAAAACAAAAGAAACATTGTGACTTGAGCTCCTGTTGGAAGTTTACAAAAAATTAACATGCCAAACAGGAACAATAACAAAAAATCCCAATGCCTGCCTAGATCCCAGTGTGGTAGCCTCTGGCCACATCTGGGGCACTCAGCTAGTCACCCAGTTAGGGAACACTTAGGATGGATACAGTTAGGGAGTATTTATTCAGTGTTTTCTCTCTCTTTATCCTCATTGTTTTAAACTTCTAGCATCTGAAAATGGTAATAATTGAATCCACAGACAAAATTATTGTCATGAGTTTTCCCTAAGGAAAGAGCTCAATGTTCCCCTGTGAGTACCTTTATGGTCAACCCAAGAACTTCAACCATAGTAAAAAAGGAGTTCTGCTTTCTCTCTAGAATCAAGATCCTAATCCTGTGATTGTGCGCAAATGAATAGGATGAAACATTCTTTCTAGGCCTCCCTGTGTGATCTTAAGTTCAAGGAAGGAAAAGTAACACTGTGAAGTACTTTACAGACGCAATTACATTCCTTTACCAATTTCTGCCCTGTATAAGGAAATAAGTTAGAGAGCTGTCCTTCAGAGTAGTTAAAACATGGAAAGTTGTTGACATTATTTGAAATATCTAAGACAGGGATTCCTAACCTTGGAATCTTTGGAATATTGCAGAAGATTTCTGTATTGTGGGACACTCTAGTTCCTTCTGGTATGTTAACATTGCAACTCTTGCCTCTGCCCCAAAGTAGGACAGTAAATGATTCTGGATGTTGCCTGTATCCTCTTACTGGGCATGGTCATCCCTGCTGAGAACCTGTAGGCTAGACCTGTGCAACTGATGAGTTGAAGAGCCTTTTCATGGAGCCCCAGACTCCTGATATCTTCATGTTGCTATGGAAATACAGTTGGATCAGAAAGACAGAAAAAGTGATATTCCTTGAGTCATGGGGTACCAGCAGCAAGGATGTGAAGGTGAATGGGAGATGACTTTCTCAGCGAGGAGTTGAATGGGTGTAACCAGGACAGTACATATATAAGGGTGATGCACATTTCCTAAAATGAATTGTTCTGTTGTATTTATACCCCAAGTAATGCTTTTCAATGTCACAGTCAAATATATGTGACTACTAGGAATAGTTCTTGCTGAGAGTCTTACACATGTTTATTCCCTCATTTTATACAAAGGAGACTCTTTGCTAGGAGCTGTCCCAGCTAGATCATAAGTATCCACTTATTTTTTAAAAAATATTTATTTTTAATTTGATTATATGTCTGTATATGGATATGCAGTTGAATGCAATGGTCACAGAGGTTGAAGGTGTCAGATCTCCCTGGATCTGGAGTTATGGGCTATTGTGAGCTGCCTGACATGAGTGCTAGGAACTAAACTTGTTCCTTTGAAACAGCATGAGAAACTTGACAGACAGTTAAGTACCTCATCCCCACACATATCCACTCTCATGATTAATGTCCAGCCAGTTTTCTCTGCCCCTCTGGCTATCTCACAATAGCGTATCTTGCTGGTGTTTATTGATGTTAAGTTTTTGAAACAAATCCTCACTTTTATTTATCCAAAGCAGGCTTCAGCCCCCTGCCTCATCCTTCCAAGAGCTGGGATTACAGGTGTGTATCAGTGTACCTGGCTGTGGTGCTTTGAGTGAAAATGATCACTAAATGCTCATATATTTGGATACTTGGCCCCTTGTTGATGAAACTATTTGGGAAGGAGCAGGGCAGTGGTTCTCAACCTTCCTGATGCTGCAATCCTTTAATACAGTTCCTCACGTTATGAAGACCCCAATCATGAATTTATTTTCATTGCTGTTATATAACTATGATCTTGTTACTTTTTAAAAAAATTATGGTCTAATTATCTGATATGCAAGACATGATATAAAAGAGAGTCAGTCAACTCCTGAAGGGGTTGTGACCCACAGATTGAGAACCACTGGACTAGGACATAGAGTCTTGTTGAAGGTGTATGACTTGGAGGTGAGCTAGGATTTCAAAAGTCAGTGCCACTCCCAGTTAGCTCTCTTTGCTTTTGTGGTCATATCTTAAGATGTAAGCTCTCAGCTACTCCTCCAGCGCTATGCCTACAGACCTGCTGCCATGTTCCCCACCATGACCATCATGGACTCTAATGCTCTGGAACTGTGAACTTCAAATTAAACTCTTTCTCCAGTAAGTTGCTTTGCTTATGTTGTCGCATCACAGCAGTACAAAAGAGATTAAGACACAGGCTTAACCTTAGTTTTGTTTTGTTCTTATCAAGTATAGTTCATAGCCTCAGAAACTTTTGAAACAGGCCTGCTTACCTGCCTTAAACTGTTTAGTCAAAGACCATTTATAAAATATTTTTAGAAAACTTGTTTCAAGTTTGTGTGTGTTTCTCACACCCTCTTCACAACTGCCATTCAACTTTTTGTTCAGCTAGAAACTTAGATCTTCACTTGACTCACAGACTCAGTTTGGGCCCCAGCTATAGGGACTGTCTTCCAGAAAACTTCTTAGGGGTCTTTGAACTCTAGTCTGTTACCATATCAAGAATTTTGTTTCTGAGTTTCAGATTCATGAAAAAGAAATGGAATTATTTCTGTGCTTTTACATCTCTATTCTAGTCCTTTATTAATTCTACTCATTCCTTATTCATCTACCTATACAATTAGCAGCCACTACATGTCTCCATTGGATGAGGTTCTGGGTAAGTCCAAGACAGATGTAGTCACCTACACCAAGCAGAGCAAATACCATTCCTGTACCTCCATGGTTCTTCATTTTGACCAGAAGCATGTAAAATTACAGCCCTGTACTTTCCGGTTGCTAAGGGGACCCCTAGCTCTAAAAGTGAATTCTAAATGAGTTCAGAAATATTCTAGTTTTTGTTTGACGCAGTGACTTAGGCAGTCTCTGGCTACCTGCATTCTTTTGATTCCCTACACTCTAGAGTTCTTTCTTTGGACCTTTTCACACCTGAGGGCTCTAACAGGCCAAACTAAGAAACCTGACCTATAGATGCTTTCTGGCCTCAGACTCCCTGGGAAATTCAGATTTTAACAAAAGAGTCTCTCAAGATGGTACTCATCCCTGCCACCTAAGCTACAAAGAATGATGTCATAAGATTCCTCTCTGCTGATTGGTTTGCCAGAGGAATCACAGCCCCACCATGAGCTGCAGCTGGATTTGAGACTCATAAGACCTGTGCATTCAGCCTGAGCTGAGGGAAGGATAGCTCATCTCTTACCCAACTTTCCTTTCTGAAGGACCTTCTGAAACCCCTCCCTGACACCAGAGAGTTGCAGCAGGTAGGTGGTAGGGGTAGGGGTCAGGGTAGCATTCAGCTTGCTCCTCTGTGTTTTACATGTGGACTTTGGTTTCTGCTCTTTTCCTTTACTTCATGAATCTATGAAACTTCTTGTGTTTCTATCCTTAGGATAAAGCCTTGGTTCTTATCCTGACTCTACTTGACCAGTTCACATAGAGGCAGTGGCAACCTCTACTCCACGTTACTCAACACTCCCCCAGGAATGTATATTTAAGCTTTCTGCAAACCTAACACTGGAGTTGGGTAGAGTGCCTGTGTGGGCTTGTTGCCTGGCATTTCCACTCCATGTCTATTCCATGGTAACTTCTAAAAAGACTGACTGGCTTATGTGAGTTTCATTTGGTACTAAAGGATACTGAAGTAGACAAAAGTCCTAGATGAGGTAGCACAAGTCTTAAGTCATTGCTCTGTCTCTGTGACTATCACAGTGTGGCCCTGGGTGACAGCTACTACCTTGAGTCTATTTGTCTTTTCCCATTAAACACTAAGCTGGCACTACATCTCCTCCAAGGTTTCCTGTTGCTTTTAAATTCTTTAGACCTCTGTTAAGCCATAGAGATCCCGTTAATTTCAGGCTAGTCTGTCTTCAAGAAGCAAAATCAAAGGGAACACTTTGTTTTCACAAGGGAATCTCATTTATCTCACATGGATATGATGAAGTGAGAGTTCCAAGAGTGACAAGAGAGATGGGTCTTTGACAGAATGACATGTGCAGTGCAGGGAACACTTGGGCCAAGCCCTCTGCCACATCTGATTATGTGTTAGGAAAGCTAGTGGTACGTGTTCCCTCCCCACCTAGCAGAATCTCTACAACCTGAACTGTACCTCCAGCCATACGAACCTCTGCCTCCCTCTAGACTGAGTCATGTCTGTTGTCTTGTAATAATGATGTTGTTTTCATTTACTTATGAGCATGACATTATCATTGACTTGTGACCTCTAGATGCTGGTCCAGCCCCAGTATCCTTTATGCTAAGTGGTGTAGAACGTTGGGTACTAGTCTGTTGCCCAGATTCATGGGTCAGATCGCTGATGTCAGCACCATCTCCTTTCTTCTCACATTTCTTCTGCAGTTCTTCATGCTTTCATTCATCTGTCCATTTGGCTGAAATTGGTTGGCTCTGCTTTAACTCAAGCCTGAAGAAAAACTTATGAAATTTTACTATTTTTAGGGAATTCATCCACTCTTTATAAATCCAGGGCGAAACTTCAAAATTCATTGCTACCCTGGGCTTTAATGGAAATTTTAATTAACATAAAAATGATAACAACGGTCACTAATGTCTCGGAGTATTTTATTGTTTATTAAGTAGTTTGCTAGTATGTTAGTACCTTTTATGCATGCCAGGCACTGCTCCAGCTACATTTTAAACAATTTTCCTCTCTATGTGGAATTACATTCTAGTGAGGTTAGCAACTTACACATGTGAATGAAAACCACTGGAAAGTGGAAGAAGAGCTACTGGCCTCAGAGCAGTCAGGGAAGGCCTCATGAACAATATTTGAACCAGGACCTCAGTTAGTTTAAAGGGCCAGCAATGCAGAGAGCAAAGAAGACCATCTGAGGCACAGGAAACAGTAGAACCAAGGGCCTTAAGACTGGGCCCATTTGGGATGCTCCGAGGAACAGCAATATGATGCATATAACAGGAATAGAGATGCAGTCCTCCTTTCTAGTCCCTAAGAGAAAGGATTTGACTTAGTCAGAAACCTCTTTTTTTTTTTTTTATTCAACATGAGTCAGGCTGTGACATTTTAGGAACAACTAGTCTCAGACAGATGACTGTGAGGGAGAATTGAATCACCCCAAGGTTAAGGAAGAAAATTAACACTAATCACAGTTGACATTCTTTGCCACACCCCTATTAATTGTTCACTGGCTCCCACTACACACACATGTTGCCACCCTTGTCTTTATGCTTGGATAATCAGAGAGGAGAGTTTCAGGTGTTTGACAGCTTCATTTGTGTGGAAAGAACAACCATGGGGGTTATCCGGTTCCTTCTCTTCTTCTCCATGTTTTAATTGCTGTCTTGAGAGCAATAACTTCTCTGTACATGCCTTGCTGCCTTGACATGTAGTTACACTTGTACCTTGACCTGGTGGCCTGGTAAAGAACAGTCTAGTGAGCCCAGAATAAGAGGAAGATGCTGAACCAGGCATGGTAGCGCACGCCTTTAGTCCTGGCACTCGGGAGGCAGAGGCAGGTGGATTGCTGTGAGTTTAAGGCCAGCCTGGTCTACAAAGTGAATCCAGGACAGCCAAGGCTTCACAGGGAAACCCTATCTAGAAAAACCAAATAAATAAATAAATTCTAAAAGAGTCAGATGCTATGATCTTTGTTTAAATGGAAACTCTCCCTCTCCACCTACCAGCCTAAGCAGTAGTGTCTGGTTTGGGAACTTCTCACTTGTACATTCTTTCCGCCTTAGCAACAGAACTCAGAGCAACTATCTATGTACTGAGCAAGGAAGTTAAGAGAGGCAATTGTTTGCCACCGGTTAGAATGGCCGGCTCAGCTGGGATGTTTGAGGTTTCAAGAACTGAAGAGTACATTCACTGATGCAGAAGGACATTTTTTTAATTCTTCCCATCCATGGACTAAAGTTGATATTGCTAGAAACCCTGCTTTGTAATAAGCAGAGGAGATAACTCAGATGAACCATTCAATGTAGGCCTGGACCTATGGGAAATAATTCTATGGGCTTCAGTCTACAAAGACCAAAGAACTCATAGGCCAAGTCATCAAAGAATGGGGAAATGAGATTATCCCATCTGAAGAAATCTCTGTGTTGGAGTTGAAAAAATGGTTCAAAGGCTAACTGAGACTGAGATTGTAAAGAACCTAAATTCAGTTCCCAGCATCCATATACAGTGTCTCACACCCAGGAGATCTGGTATCCTCTGAGGACACCTGTACTGAAATGTGTGCATGCCCACGCATGCGCTCGCACACACACACACACACACACACACACACACACAAACACACATTTAAAAATCAAATAAATCCTTAAAAAATATAATCTCCATTTTTAGAGGGTCATTTTTAAGAAGCAGAATATGCCAAGGCCAAATCTCTATATTTTACTTAGAAAAGAAGTTACATTTATGAAGCCCTCATGGCTCACCTTGCACCTTGCCAGAAAAAGTAAATCTGTTCAGCCCTAACACCCATCCTCCTAGGCAGCATGTCTCTACTTTCAAAGAAAGGAAACTGAAATTAAAATTACAAACTGGTGTGCCCAAGGTCATTAAAGATGTAAGGTATCCAACTGGCACTTGAACATAGGCCCTTCGGATGCTAAAACTGCCGCTGCATTAAACCACAAGGGATACCTTTTAAAAACTGAAGTTCAGAAAGAAAGTATTGAGCCATTCTGAAGCTGTTCTCTGCATGCCTGTTAAAATGTGCATTTTCTCAAGATATTCATGTGCTCTTTTTGTTCCACCACACCGAAGTAGCTTTTTTTCATGTGTGTTTCTCTTACATGCTTTCATTCTTATACATATGGCAGTCATGGCGACAGATACTTCTTTTTTAAGGCTTGACCATTATAAGACATTGTGTGATTAAAAGCTGCTTTAGTTGATAAAACATTAACAAGAAGAAGAAGAAAAGAAAACGATTGGAAGGTTGTCCCAGCACCCTCTGCATGGAACGAATAAGAGCCATGTCTGTCACAGGGGCTTCCTTTTACCTGGGCTTATAATTTCCTGGGGTCATCGTGGTTAAATGAGATTTTAATTCTGAATTACTATTGCTAGAAATGTTCCAGCATGGGCCAATTCATACTCCTGAATAATAGGATTCAATCCAGACTTAAAGTGCTAGTGAAATGAAGGGTGCCTGCTGTGTCACCAGTAGGACTCCGCTGCAGGTGTGTGTGTGTTCTTCAGATGGAAAGTTGTCTAGAAAGAAGTCACTGCAGTGTGTACACCAGACACTCCTACAGGCAAAGAGGCAGCGGCTCCCTTCAGAAGAATGTCCTCCAGCTAACTTGGTCTCACACACATTCTTAATACAGTAGATATATTTTATTCTTTCTCTCCTGAACATAACGTTAGAACTTGTACAGGATAGAGGGCACAAGAACCTTTTAAAAATTTTACTCTTCTTTCGTCTATTACTTCACAACCACAGTTTCCCCCTCTCTTCTCTCCTCCCATTCCCTGCCACCCCCATCCTCCCATATCTTTTGTTGAATATTTATTAATTTAGAGGGTTTTACTAACCCAGCTAGCTCCCAAATAATTGAGGCGGAAACCTATTGATTTATTTTTAAAGCTTTAGCACAATAACTGGGAAGGTACTATTTAAACTAATTTCCTAAGCTAGTCTGGCTCCATCCCAGCTGCTCTCCCCCAAATGACTTACTTGCCAATATGGGCTGGAGATGCTCCATCAGGCGACAGGCTTTCTCTCTTCTTATTTTCCTTCCTCCTCCTCTCCCTTCTTCTTTCCTCCTCTCCTCGGCCTCGTGGTTCCTACCTGACACCCCAAGCCCTGGAACGGAAGCTCCACCTACTTCTCTTCTGCCCAGTTACAGGCTGTCCAGTGTTCTTTGTTAACCAATCAGAACTAAGTAGGGAGCAAAATTAAACAATATCATTCAGTGCACATGATAATGCATTCATCTGGATTACAGCCAGATTTGGGGGCCCAGAATTTAGCATTAGTATACATAGCAACAGACCAACCCCCAACAGAGACCTACTCCTTCCCTGTTTCCCATCAGAAAAGAGCAAGCTTCCCAGGCATATCAACTGGAAGTAACAGACCAAATTACAATAAAACTAGGGACAAACCCTCCTATCAAAGCTGGGCGAGGCAACCCACTAGAAGGAAAAGGGTCCTAGAAGCAAGAAAAAGAGTTGGAGACAGCCCTCACTCCCGCTGGTCGGAGTCCTACAAGAATACTAAGCTACACAACCCTAACATATTTGCAGAGGACCTCCGTCAGAACCACGGAGGCTCCCTGATTGTGGCTTCAGTCTCTGTGAGCTCCTGAGAGCCCTGCTTAGCTGATTCTGTGGGCCTCGTTCTTACAGTGTCTTTGACTCCTCTGGCTCCTACTTTCCTTTCTCTCCCTCTTCTGCAGGATTCCCCGAGTTCTGCCTAATCTTTGGCTGACTCGCACATATTTTTTTCTCTTCTTATCTCATCTGTATTTACCTTTTAAAGCAGAATGTGATTGGGCACTACATGTCCACTCACACGCCTTGCTGAGCTAGCTACAAGACCTAGGGAAGTAGCTTAGGGTTTGTTCTCGGTATGCTGGGAAAGCTGCACACATTTTTAAGCAGGGACTAAGAGAGGTTTTGTTTTGTCTCCTCACTGTGTACATTTCATCTTCTGCTGCTATTTAAGCATGAGAAAGAAAGGCTGTTTTCTTGCTAAGTTGTCTGGCGTGCTTGTGATGTTCAGAACATAGGGGAAGGAAGTCTTACTGTGTCTGACACAGAGCCATTCAATAAGACAAGAGTAAATCTCTTGTGACCTTTGTAAATGTGTTCAATACAAACTAAAGAGACGAGAGATGGCAGCAGTTGCTGTAAACTCCTAACAAACTATGCCTAAGCGTACAGTGCATTAGACAGTTGATGTCTTAGCACTAGTAGTAGGCACCTCTCCTGGGAAGGTTAAAATTACCCTGACTGTGCTTAGCCATGATTCATGTGTGCTGCTTTATGGTCTGCAGTGCTCAGAAAGAGGCTCTGACACTGTGCTTGAGAACTCCTGAGAGCTTTCCTCCTTAAGAAAAAGGAAGGGACGACAGGGTACAACAGTAATGACTAGCAGTCCTACAAGGTCTAAGAAAGCCTATGTCCTTGGCAAGAATGGCATTGGTTGCATAGCTTTACAGGGTATGTAGTAGGTGAAGAGATCGTCTAACATGTACAAATTCTCTCTGAAAGCCTTAGTTCCAAGTTATATGGTTCTCTTTTTAGAAAACACATGTGGGGACCAGACTCTTCTGGAATTTTGTTAAAATTCTACAGAGAAGCAGAATAGAATAGAATAGAATAGAATAGAATAGAATAGAATAGAATAGAATAGAATAGAATAGAATA
>OU015755.1:78183663-78198179 GCA_907169655.1 Acomys percivali | reverse complement strand
TAGAATAGAATAGAATAGAATAGAATAGAATAGAATAGAATAGAATATGGATGATGATGATGATGATAGATAGATAGATAGATAGATAGATGATAGATGGATAGATGATAGATAGATAGATAGATAGATGATAGATAGATGATAGATGGATAGATGATAGATAGATACATAAATGCATAGATAGATAGAGAGATAGAGAGATAGATAGATAGATAGATAGATAGATAGATAGATAGATAGATAATAGATAGATAGTATCTGTGGACCCATAAATAAATTGAATAAATATATTTAATATATTTATTGTAAGGAACTGGCTTATGTGACTATGGAAGATGACTAGTCCCAGAATATGCAGTTGTCAGTTGTCACTCTAGCATCTCTGAGGGGCAGAGGTACAACTTCAGGACAAATCCAAAATCATGAAACCCAGGAGAAGCCCATGTTTCAATGTAAATCTGTGCTACAGAAAGAGACTGCCGTTACATTCTTTCCAGGATGTCCCCATTGAGTGAGGCCTACTCATACTATGAAGGACAATCACATTTGATCAATCTACCAAATAACATGCTAATCTCAATGGGGGGAAAACCCTCAGACATGGTTTTTGACAAACGTATACACTTTAATGACAAATTTAAAAACATGTATTTGTGGTCTAGAACATGATGCTTTGATATTTGACACATTTATTCATTGTAGAATAGCTAAATCAAGCTAATCAACATATGTACTACTGCACATATTTTGTGATGAGAAAATTACAATATAGTCATATGACAACAATAATATGAAAGAATGCATTTTTATTAACATTTTAAAAATATATTTCATTAATTTATTCATATTACATCTCAATTGTTATCCCATCCCTTGTATTCTCCCATTCCTCCCTCGCTCCCATTTTCCCCTTACTCCCCTCCCCTATGACTGTGACTGAGGGGGACCTCCTCCCCCTGTACATGCTCATAGGGTATCAAGTCTCTTCTTGGTAGCCTGCTATCCTTCCTCTGAGTGCCACCAAGTCTCCCCATCCAGGTAACTTTTATCACAATGACTTTTTTGAACACCTTCCTTATGTCTGACTCAGAATAATGTTTGGCCAAATGGCTGGGCATCTAACTGCATGTTCACTAAAGTTACTGTAACTCTGCAAATGCCACATAGAAAATGGTTCTAAGTGGACTGTAGGTTTTAGCATGCAGTGCTGCCTGGCTGGCTAGCTTTCTTGCCCAGGGAATTATTTTGACGCTGGGTCCCTGAAACTTCTCAGCCCTTTAATGGTTTCCATTTCCCTTTTTAAGGGATATATTTTGGGTGTGGGAAATATGTGGCATAGCAATTGAAGGGGCTAAAGAGCAAATTAGATCACATTAATTGGTTCTAGTCCCTTAATACTTGATAGCTAATTTCCAGGTAGAGTCACTGATGGGCTGTCTGGCCCAGGCAACAAAGCAGCCTTAATTTTGGTGACTCTAAAGATACTTCCTCTGCTCATCTCTGCTCCTGGGTTGCTGGCTTTGAAATAGCAGTTGGGTTGGATTCCCCTCACTTTCTCCTGGGAAGCATCAAAGACAAGTTTTAGGGCACACTTCTTTGACTCATCTCTTTTCCTTTTCACCTTGGCTTTCTATCATCTTGATACTGACAACTCCATTAGTGGCCCTCCTTTCTTCTTCTTCTGCAAACCTGTTGGAGCAGACTGCATCAAGTACGTGCTAAATGGTGTGTGGCAGACTATACACTGCTCAAGAATATCAGAGAAGGCAATCAGAGGAAGAAAGAAGAAGGACATAAATGGGGGAGCTAGACCATGGCTGATTTAGTGTAGGGCTTAGCAGTAGCATTTGCAATGCTCCAGGTAGCCAGCTAAGCAGATCACTTGCACAGATAGATACACAGTCCTCATGAAGAGGATTGTGATCACCACATTATGGGTGGTGAAAGGGTCAGGAAAACCCTACAGCTCTTAAGTGTTGGGATCTGGACTCAAAAATGGATCACTGTGATTCTGAAACCTGCAGTCTGGCCCATCGTTCTTGTGAGTTTATTTATAAGAAGGAAGCAGAGAGAACATTCCAAAACACATCTACGGTTCATACTTTTTTTTTTAAGAGTGGCTTTTGATGTGAAATCTGTAGCTCTGTGTGATCATGAACATTTCACTAGAATCTATTTATAATGTAAATCTCCCCTTTATAACTCCATGAAGTAACATGTTTATCAAGTATCTGGTGACATGAAGAACACAAACCAAAAGTCCACCAAGCATCTTCTCAAAGATGACATGGATTGGTCCCTTTCTACCTCTGAGTTTATCACCTCCTATTCTTTATCTTAGGGTAGAAATCTTATGATGGGAGTCACTTCCAGACCACCCATTTTTTTCAATTGTTTTTTTTTTCTAAAAAGAATTCTTTTAGTCTCTTGTCTGAATCACAGCCCCTGCCATATGCACCATACACAATGTTTATACTTAATCCTCCTCTGCCTCATTTTATTTGTATTATATCATACATTTGTCTTCTGCGGCTGGTCACAAGAGAAAAATCAAAGTCATATCATATGTTTGTCCACTGAGGAGACAGGACTGGATTTTGCAGGGGTTCATTGATGCCCTGTGCAGCATCCAGTTGCCCTACCCTGTTAGAAGCTCCAGTGTGAACTGTGTGAAGTACATGCAGGAGGGCAGGAGTAGTCAGCACCATTGGACAACCATTTCTTTTCCTTAGTTTAACACTATACATCAAGTCATGGAAATTGGTTGTTCAACTGAAAGACTGAGAGTCCTTCTAATAACACCCTTTGGAAGACCAATTTGGATACTAACACTTGAAGAAGAGGCCAACTTAATTGGTAGCCTGCTCTAGTTCAGGGAGTTCACATAGAAGCTTTCGTATGTCTGAACTCCTTCTTAGAAGCCTTTCTTGCAAATATAAAAAGGCACTGGGCCCTTTGAAGATAGAGCTGGAATCCCTATAAAAGACACTGTCATGTACAACTGACAACATTTCCTAATGAAAACAGAGAAGACAGGAAAAGCAAGTCCCTTGGGGATTATGCCCTGGGGAAAGAGTCTATTTTGGAAGTGATTTTCACAGCATGCATTTCTAGCATCACTGGTGCCAGCATCTTAATCGGGCTTTTAGTGGTGGGAAGCATTCACCTAGCAGCAGGGATTGCCATGGTAAGGATTTAATCTGAACACTTGGCAGAGGCCTAATCATATTTCACTTATTTTCTTTTCTGTGTCTCTATAAGATAAATGAGTCTGCTCCTTTATCAACAATAGTTCAACAATCAGAAGTTCCCATTTTTCACCCAGGACAGGGGCTGTAGCAACTTGCACTTTATTATCCATCTCTCATTTTCTTCCCTTCAAACTATCGATAATTTCTCCACCCAATGTCTCTTTAAAGGTTGCTTACAAGTTTCTGCTTCAGAACAATGTGCTGCCATTGGTTTTTATGCCAGAGTCCTTTCTGCATCTGCTATATGTTTGGAGTAATTTAAAGATGCTTTTTTATGGACTTAATTTGCAAAGGTCCAAACCATGCAAATCCTTATTGTCGCCCCTAGACTGTAGGTGCCAGCTTCCAGCTACAGCTATGATTTGTGGTGGTTCACACAGCCAGCTTATTCTTATACATCCTCCCAGAATTCGACCCTTTTTAAGTGGGAAAGACTTCTATATTAATAACATACGAGTTCACACTATGGTTTAGGAAGATGATTCAAGGGGGCTAGGTCTATCCAGATTGACATGAATAGCTAGTCAAGACTTGAATAACTAGCCAAGACTAGTAGCCAATGTGCTGAATTTCCCCCTGTTATTCTATGAGGTCTATGTCCTTGCATTGCCTCACAAACATTTCTATTTTAAGTGATTTAAATTTACTTTTAATTATTATGTATATATTTGTGTGTCTATGTGTGGGCTTAGACACTTGAGTGCTCTGCCTGTTGAAATGAGGGATGGCTGTTGGGTCTCCTGGAACTTGAGTTACAGACAGTTGGGAACTGCCTCCTGTGAGTGCAAGAGAGCTCTGAATCAATTCACCCTCCCCTCCCTCCCCCACGCCCCACCCCCACCCCTCACAAACAGTCTTGAAGAACAGCCTTTTCTGGGCTTTTGGAGTTGTTTGTTGTTCCCACTGTTATTTCAAGATAGAATCTTATGCTCTAGCCGGGCTACCCGTAAGTGCCTAATAAAGTGATGGTCTTTCTGCATTGCATGTGCTGAGATCGCCGGTCTGAGCCAACACTCCCAGCTTAAGAACAATTGTTAATGTACAGAAGTGTACGTAAGCCTCATGAGAGCCTGGCTGCTTTCTCAACGGCCAATAGGTATAGCATGGGCTGGATGTGTGGTATTGGAGCTTACTGACTTTTAAGACCCACTCGTGTCCATTTGGGAGCTGGGAGCTGGCTCCTTGTGAGTGACTGGAGACTTTGCTTCTGTTGTAATAAGTGAAAATGTACTCCTGAGTCAGAGATGAGATGAGAAATGCTTGGGGTAAAATATTGTTCAACTGTTGGCCCTGCCTGTGACAAGCTGGTAGTCAAGAAAAAAGGAAAAAAAAAAAAAAAAAAAGAATGAGGCCAGACATGTAGCGCCTTCTCTTAGCTGACAAAATTGCTCATAGTTCACCAACTGAATCAATCATAAGTGGGTGTGGAAAGATAAACCTTCATGGCCCCAGAGAAATAAAGAATGATAGAGTATTTTAAATGGCAGTATTCTGTCATTCTGTCATCCTGTACTACTGAGTGACTGTTTTTGATAAACCCCATGGACATGTCACATGGGTGAGAACTAAATCTTCACTGTTCACTGTTGGAGGCCACAGAGGTATTTGGTGTCTGTCTCCACAGTTGTAACCTGGCTTCCCTTGAATGACACGTATGGATTGTCTGACATAATCCTCAATTTAGAAATAGTATTTGCCTTGATAATCTAGGTGTTGCTAAGGTTTGAGTCAATGTTCTAGCTAACGGTGTCTGGTTCCAGAGCTTATAGTCATGGTTAGAATGCCAAAACACTTGATGTGTGTAAGCGTGTCCTGCTACAGTTTCTACGGAAAGAAAAGGACAAGCAGTTTCTAAAGGACTATGGGGATCAAGAAGCACCTTCTCAAAGAAATAGATAGAAATGTGTGCTTTCGTCAAAGCCCATAAAGACAAGTAGGTCTCGGGCAATTTGTCAGTAAGAAGACCTAGACGCAACATGTTTCATGTGTGCTTTGGTAGACAGCCACCCTCCTTGACTTAGTCACTTCCAGACCAGTATAGAGCAAAGAGTGCCTATGCGGACAGTTCTGCCGGTATCTTGAAAACCTGGGTGCTTCAGATACAGTCAGCTTTGCTTTCTAAATTACTTTAAGCAGCCTTATAAGTGAGTAGTCACAGTCCTGATCCATCGCTGTGTCAAGCAATCTGACAGAAGATAGTAAGTGTAGAAAGCAGGAAGTACATAATCCGCCTGAGTGACCAAAGAAAGAACGGACTTCACAATGACCCAGCAGAGGACTGAGACCCAGTGGTCATGTTGGCCCTCTCCTTTGCTCATGTTCATCACCAGCACTGATGACATTCAGGCTTCTACTCCCCAGAAAAGGTCAGTAGATGCCTGTGAGTCTCCATGTCAGCCAGTCTTGATCCCCAAATGTATCCTATGTGAAAGCTCCATCTTGGGTCCTCTGATAAATTCTTCCTGGATCTTAGTCTGTGATGGCAACAGAAAACTGCTGGCCTATTCCTTTAATAATGTCACACAAAGAGCACGCAATCCCAGACATTTGTCACCGGCCTCCTCTTGAACCTGCCACCTCCCCTGCCTAGTGCGTATCTCTAAACTGATATGTTGAAGTGATTTGGGGGTTTCCCAGGCACAGAATGCTCAGCCCTGAGCCAGCTTCTTCATGAGCATTATCTCTAGCCTGTCACTCTTTTGAAAAGGACCTTGTTAAGGCTATATTTGCATACTCTAAAATTCTCCTACATTGAGTGTACAATTCAATGATTTTTCAGTAAATTTTCCATTTTGCAGCTATCTCCACAATCCAGTTTTACTGCATTTCCATCACCTCAATATAATCCCTTGAACCTCTCTGCAGTCAGTTCCCATTTCCACTCAAAGCCTTGGGCAACCACTAATCTACTCGGAGTTCTCTCTAGATTTGCTTCTCAGGACATTACATATAAATGGGAGGATCATGCAGCACGTGGACTTTTATGTCTGTCTTCTTTAACTTGGTATAATGTTATTCATATTTTGGAATATATCCATATTTCATTTTCCTTATTGCTACCTAGCAGCATTCCTTTGCAGGAGTGGAGAATATTGTCAGTTGGTGGACTTTTGGTGGTTTGCACTTGTTCTTCTCTGAATGGTGCTACAGTGAGCATGTGTACATTATTGTATGGATGTGGGTTAGAACTATCTTAGCAGGCACTTCATGCTGTGATTCGTGGGCCATAGTATAACTACATGAACAAATCAGTCTTTTTCAAAGTGCCTGTACCATTTTCCACTCTCCCTGGTACCACGTTAGAGATCCTGTCTCACCATCTCCTTGCCATCATGCATGTCTCTCACGTGGTGTCTTTTAGATTTGGAGCTTCTGGAAGGGATGATCTCATCTGTATCTTTCTGTGCCAGTTCACCTGGCAGCTGGTATACAGCTGGAGCTTAACAGGGCACTGCAAGGTGTGATGGTGAGTTTTGTTTGTTCACTTGTGAAATGAAGATAAAAGTACATTCCTTCTCCCAAAATGATAACAAGGAATAATAAATATGGTGTAGGTAATGCACCTTACATAATGCTTGGGGAAAGGGTAGCTTTTATTTTCAGTGTTTCAATAGTCACATTAGCTGAGTATGGTGACACAAGCCTGTAATCCCAGCACTTGTGAAGGCAGAGGCAAGCAGATCTCTGTGAGTTTGAGGCCACCCTGGTCAACAAAGCAAGCCCAGGACAGCCAAAGCTACACAGACAGCTAAACCTGTCTCAAAAACAAAACAAAACAGAACAGAACAAAAGACTAATATTCACATTAATGAGTACTTCCTGTATAACACGTGTCTCTTGCTTTTCTTAAAGGTACATATGTGGGGATATATGAATGACATACTAGACTCCATTAGAAGAAGAAATAATACACAAATGTTTTATCTCAAGGTATCTGAAGTCTAATGAGGGAGAATGTAGATCCACGTGGCTGGCTGTGTAATGAGATAGGAGAAGACCGAGACTTACAAGGAGATAAGACAGAGGACAAAGAGCCCCGAGACAAGAGACATGGCTCAGTGACTCAGAGCTCTGAGAGGGATGAGCATCCCTAGCTTTAGGACAGCAGCTGCAGAGAAGACAGTCACAGCAAACCAAAGGATGGAAGAGAGGAGTGCAGAGGTGGGGAGGGTTTTATTAGCCAAGGGGTGATATCTGTAAGCACTCGAAAAAGGAAAAGATGGAGAGGCTAGAGAGAGGCAAGAATGTGGAGGCTAGCAGGTGCAGGCTGGGGGTGAGGGTGGGGAGCCAGGACGAGCAGAGAGGGGGGAAGCTGGGGTCTGGATGTATTGCATGAGAGAAGAATAAAAAAAAAAAGAGTTGCATGTACAGTTCAGAAATTCCAATTTTACCTCTTCTGGAACTGTTTTATTGTTGTAAAATCTGAAAGAAAAAATCAGAGACGGTTCGATTCACTGATGTTAAAAGCTACTATCTATTGGGAAAAACACAGCCTGGAAAATTCTAACACCGTAAGACATGGGCCCAAGGATCATCACAGAGAGAAGGCAGAAACATGGCAGGAGTCAGAGGTTCGGCAGAGCTAGGGTGAAACAGTCTGTTCTGGATACAATAGGACTCTTGAACTCAGAGCTGCTGTGATGCCCATAAAAGATCTACAGGAGATCAAGCCAGCTAGCATTCTAGCATGGATGGGGAGGATCACAGGAACACCCATCCCTTAGCAGAGGAGCTATTGCAACTGACAGGAACCAGGCTAGGTAGGCAGAGTCAGTTTGCCTTAGGGCTGGTTAGATTTTGGTGTTGGCTTAACACCCGTATGTGTGTTTTGTTGTTGTTGTTTTGTTTTTTTATTGCTTAAACTCATCATTACTCTATTATTGCATACTGGGCCTGTCCATCCTGGTTGAGAAAGCATGTTGTAACAATTTGGAAGCTGGTGTAGGAATAGACCAGTTTTGAAAACTGTTCCCCACCACGAACCGAACACACACACACACACACACACACACACACACACACACACACACACACTCACACACACTCACACACACACACACACAATTCCAAAAGTAATTATACAAGATCCTCATCTCGAATATTTTTCCTTTAAGGATGTATGAAAGTGGTAACATTGTGTAGAAATTATACCTCATGTACGTTCATATTTGTCTAAGCTACTGAAGGGTGTTGGGTGGAGCAGTGAATGACAGATCTGTCAGCTATGTGATTACAAGGGTCAACAGGTGCTGAGCTGTGGTTCTCAGTAGATTACATAAAACAAATACATTTTCTACCAGTGATATTTTCAACTTAGGATCTGGTTCAATTAAATTCATGAAAAATAACATCACTGTTAAGTTATAAGACATTGCTATTTCAACTTAATAAGTTATTTCACTACAAAGCATTTGTTGAACTGGCTCTATTATATCCCAGGCAAGATTTTAGAAACTTGAGTGTCTAGTAGTGAAGAAAACTGCCCAAAGCCTTACACCCCATCAAGCCTACATTTCCATGCAGTGTTCATATTACCTAATATCATTTCCTGCTTGGTTCAAATCTAATTCATACCTACCATTAAAACTGCTTCAGGAAGAGAGTGCCGTGTGAGTGCTTACTAAAATAAGACTTGGCGTCACTTCAACACTCAAATGTGCTGACAAAATTAAAACCTGTCTGATGCTGAGACAGCAGAGAGACCACAGGACCAAGAAGTACACTTCCTTAAAAACACATCATGCCACTCCACAGCTCCTAGCCTTCAAGGCCAGAATCCAGTTCCACTTTGCTTGAGATTTTCCAGATGTGTTCATGTCTGACCAAGCACCAGACCCTGCCCCATATTGGTCTCAACTGAGAGAATTGGGGTCACACTCATGCATATGGTCCCTTAACCTTGAGTGTTCTCTGCCACTCTTGAATAAGAGATTTGCTATGGTGAAACCAGCTTTTTGGCTGGCCCACTACTACTTTAAAGAAATTAAAATTTTGCCATCTGAACAGGGGGAAAAACAGCAGGTCTTTTGAAATATATGTCATATATTTAACAGTAAATATCTCTTTTACATCTTACTAGGAGGAAAGTTAAGTTTTAGGTCTGGTCTTAGTCCTACCTTCAACTGCTTGTTGTATTTAAAGATGGGACCTCTTCAGATGATGCTGGTGTCAAGATATTTTGATGAATCTTTGACAACATCTATGAAGAAGATGCTCTAAAAGTATGATTTTAGTTTACCACTGTACTGTGCTTTTGCAAGCAGAAACCAACAGTACAGTCAATTACTTAATCAATTTATATCACCAAGTATTTTTAAACAGACGAAGAGAGTAGGATGGAGACTAGAAAACTAGAGCACATGGTACATACACATATGAGGAACCTCTAAGAAGTAGTAGTGAGTTGGCAAGGGTGTGGCACATTTGCAGCCATGCGAGGTTGTGGAGGTTAAAAACTAAACTACTGCTCTAAAGGAGTTAGCTACTGGTTGGGATAGATTCGTACTCCTCGGGCTTTGCTCATTTCTGTATCTTGCTCTTCTTTGATTTCTTCATTTCTGCTTTATTGCACGTTCTCTCAACTACTGGTGAGACACATACATATCCTCCAGCCTAGTTCCTCTCTAATAGGGTTTGAATGGCTCATCTGGGACCATATTGGCAAAGCTGTGTCTATAAATGCCAGAAATAAAATATTAGCGGTGTAGAGCATAAGGTAGTGCTGTGGCTCTCTAAGACCTGTTCTCATCCATAGGCTGAAGTGTACATATAAAAAGGGGCAGGGGAACGTACCCATTGCCAGTTCCGTCATTCAGTTCCATTGCAGTAACACCAGTACTAAATGTATCGAGACACAGATGTGAGGACTATGCCTGTGATACAAAGTTATCATGGGAGTCTGAAATCTCATATCTTAGTGAAATACGTGGTGAGAATATGTGATGACCCTAAGCAAGGGGGCTATGGGCAGTGACTGTATGTGGGCCTCACTCAGGATTGACAGGAGCTCTCAGAGACTTCAGTTTACAAATGTCAATAGAAAACAGAGAATGACAAAAGCAAAGCATGTACATAGTTTGCAAAGCTGCAAAACAAAAGAGGATGTTTAAAATGTCATGAAAGAAATTGCAAATACAGGAGACATTGAAGTCAACCATCATGAATAGACGGCCTGACAACACACACCACAGTTCCAGTGAGAGAAAGGCTGAGGTGGCAGGCAGGTGGACAGAGACAGTAACAGAGACAATGTTTTTGTTTCTTATAGTTCTGTTGGTCTGGAACTCAGTATATAGCTGAAGATGACCTTGAGCTCCTTCTACCTCCGCTTCAGTTCAGTCTTCTGAATACCAATGAATAAAGAAGAAAAGTTCAAATTCTGTTTTGTTTCTCTGTAAAGTGTAACTTAAGTAAATAAGGAATGAGATGAAAGTTTTCTCAACAGAACAGTCTAGCTAACAAATTAAAAAGCTTTCATGGGACCAGCCTGTTGTATGTTTGGAACTTCTAGCAAAATTTTGGCTCCTTTTAACAGAGGTCAGCAATAGTTAATAACATTATAGCAAGGATGTTATGTGCCTCTTGGTAGAAATATGCCCTACATGGCAAACAGAAAAACCCACACATCCCAAAGATATTTATACCCTGTTCTCAGAACTCGTGAAGATGCTAGGGTTCTTGGCTAAGGAGAGTTAAGGTTACAGATAGAATGTGTGAGCAGATGATAGTAGGAGGGAAGGGTTATCCTGAATTAGCTGCATTAGTTACTTGTCTTGTTGCTGTGATTAAAGAACCTCACAAGAACAGCTCAAAGAAGAGCTTTTGGTTTTTCACCTCACAGTTGAAAGAGACATTCCATCATAGTGGGGAAGTCAAGGCAGCAGCAGGCTGATGCAGTTTGTGACATTGTGTCTGTAGTCACAAAGCTTGGAGGAGTGAATTCTGGTACTCAGCCTGCCTTCTTTCTCTCTTGTTCAGTCCAGGGCATTAACCCTTGGAATATGCCACTCACAGTTAAGGTGAGTCTTCCCACCTCAGTTACCTAATCTAGATACTCTCCACACAGATGTGCCAGGAGGCTAACATAATGTAGTCAATACCTCAGGAGTATATCAAGAGGCTTATCACCCAGATGATTGTAGATCTTGTCCATTTGACAATATTATCATTAGCCTATTGATGTCACAAGCCTAATGAAATCACAGAACACCGGCTGATTGTCAGAGTAGTGGTTATTAAACTGGCCATTACTAACTTTGAGGGTGGAAACAGGTCAAAGCCCAGGGCTGTGTGAAGTCTATAGAAGCTAAGCAAAGAAAAAGATGCTCATTCAAACTTCACAAAGGAAGCAGACCTTCCAGCACCTGGAATTTAGTCTCATGAACACTTAGGCATAATTCCAACATTAAGTTCTATCAGATACAAAGTTTTCGCTGTTTAATATTAATGAGTTTATGTCTTCTGGTTTATTAAAACAATAGAATATAAACACACCCCATTTCCTAGGATATACTCTTGATACAATCTTTCTAGAAAACTCAGAGACTGGTCAAGTCCCCTGATGTAATTGACAATATAGAGAAAAGACAGCAGTCAGAGAACATGTATAATATGATAAGCACAGAAAGAAAAGGAACATTGTATAAATTAAATAAAGTGAAATACATTCACATATGCATACACAAACACACAGAGAGACAGAGATTGAGGAAGAGGGACAGAGGGAGAGGGGGAGAGAGGGAGAGAAGGAGGGAGAGAGAGAGTGAGAGAGAGAGAGAATATGAGAAAGAATGAATACTAAATCTTTTTGTGTGGGGAAATACAGGTAAGTGATTTGTCTGGAAACTTTAGAAAACCAACCTAGTATTTTGTCTATCAACCAATAACAGTAGAAAATGTCATTCAAATAAGCAAATTATTAGAAAGAAAAATAGATTATCACTAAGTATGGACACTGATATAACACAAGAATGGTTGTTAGGGCTTGTTATTTTATATTTGATATAAAGGAATAATTTTCAGGAGGGATTACAATCATATGTATGATATTCAGATTATTTTTGGGCAAAGGGAAGGGGAGATCATAGGTGGGCATCATCAGTAGCAGTAAAGACACACTGATACTTGCTGAAGATGGGTGGTAAGCACATAGATGCTGCTGAAAGATTTCTACCTTCGAATATAGTTTAGCATTAACACAGAAAATACTATTTAAAGTTCTAATCACTGATTAAACTTCTCAAATGTTTGAGAACCCAAATAAATCGTGTGCCATAATCAATTTGACCATAAGCTGTTGGTGTGAAATTTGTGCAAGGAATTTTGAAAATAGGATCCTTCAATTCCACTTAGTGAATCATCCTTTTGCCCCTCCTGCCTCCTTTGCCTGTGCAGCCTAGGGAGGCGGGCCTCTTCTTTCTGTACAAGTCAGTGGCTCAGGGGCATTCTCAGAATAGAATTGGCTTGGAATAAGTGAGAAAAAAAGAATAATATGCATAATTGTATTGAACAATGCCTTCTGGTATTTTATGTTCCTTTGGATTCCCCTCATCTCACTCCTACAAATATTTTTTTTTAAAGCAAGGAAGGAAGAAGAAGGCAATAACTGTTTCAATTTTTGACAGCCTGGGGTATTTTGAAATGTTAGCTCATCACACTCTCCCTGTTGTGTCTGTGTGTCTATTTCAGGATGGAATGGGGAACTTAAGAATCACAGAAAAAGGTCTGAAGCTAGAAGGAGACTCAGAATTCTTACAACCTCTCTACGCCAAAGAAATCCAGTCCCGACCAGTAAGTTTCTGATGAGAAAAAGAAAACAGCTGATGCTCTGAAATCTAAATCTGGGGCAATCTACTGTGCTAGCCACTGAGACGGCAGATTGGGATGGTTGGGATGGTGGGGAAATTGGGATTTAAACTTGAAAACTTAGATAACACTCATAGCTGTGGTGCTGTTAACAAGTAAGAGAACATCACCATGATAGTAGCCACTATTAACCAGCCTCCAGACAGAGCTATGAACCCAGAGATAATGAACATAGGACAACCCTGGTACCAAACTTGTAAAGGGCAATATTACTACTATTTTTAATTGTCAGCCATTTCAAAATCATTGGTGAAAACAGCACTAATGAATCAGAAGTTTGGTTTTTGTTTGCAATATATATGTTGTAGGCCATGCTATGTAGAATCAGTTCATTATCAGCAACTGTAACCTAAAATTTTATTTCATGACTGAATGGAATGTCCTGTTGAGGCACAGTCTGGCTCTGCATAGATAATTGGTGTCTAATTTAATTCACAGGTTGATCATTGTGATAGGAATTATTACCACTCCATTTTACCGAGTAGTAAATTAAGACATAGATAAATAAAATGTCCAGATTTATTTTTTTAAAGAGAGAGAAAGAGAGAGCAAAGATTTCAATCTTGGACATCTAATTCTAAAGCCTTTCTGTTAAGTCATCTTTTGCATAAGATTTTTCCTTCTGGTGGTAAAATGTCCACTTCCTATATGGCATGCCTTAGTTAGGATTATCAAACTTGCTGGTTAGTGACGTTTCTTGTTGTTGGTTGGTTGGACTGCAATCTGAATGTGAGCTGTCCCTCACAGGCTCATGTGACACCTGGTCTAGCTGCCAGTGCTTTCTTGATAAGTTGTTCAATAGTTAGGAAGTGAAGGTTTAGCAGAAAAAAGTGTGTCCCTGGGGAAGGGCCTTCGGATATATAAGTCCAGCTCTGCTTCCTGCCACTCTGTGCATCATGATCCTTAGACATGTAAGCAAGCCGCCTCCCACTTATGCCCCACAGCTTCCAGCTGCCACCTGGCACACACAGTGGTAGACTATACTGTGAAACTGTGAGCAGAAATAAATATTCTCCTCCCACCCTCATGTCACTTCCTTCAGATATTAGTCACAACAGTGAGGAAGCAGATACCCGCCACTTTGTTACATAGGTTCTTATGTATTTATTTTGTGAAGAATTAGAGCCCATTGGTTGGAAATGCTTACTAAGGGCTTCACTTTGTATAGGATTAATCGGTGTCCACATGAAAGCCAAGATGAACTAGAAAGTTCCTCAAACCATCATTTACATAAGATGCTCTGGTTAACACAATTAACGAAACCCAGCCGCTTGGCTGTATGAGTGCCATTTGAGGTGGGAATTGTTTTAGACTGGACGGAAGTCCAGATGCTAAGCCCTTCTGCTTGAGAAATGCTCTCCGTTCCTATCACATCTGGGGTACAGTTCTAAGGCGAGGCCC
>OU015755.1:78163571-78183653 GCA_907169655.1 Acomys percivali | reverse complement strand
TGTGTGTGTGTGTGTGTGTGTGTGTGTGTGTGCATTGAACACATGCATGTGCCACATACAAAAGAACATGTGAAAACCGTACCACAATAAAAATGTGGAACATGCATATCACCCCAAGAGCCTCTCTGTTTCTGTTCAATGTCTCTGTCCCACCAAAACCATTCTGTCCTCCCCTACCTCCAAGCAACCATTGAGTTTTTTCCTTTACTCTGTCATTATTTTACATCTCTCTGAACTTCATAGACCTGGAGTCATAAATGATATTCATTTAGAAAAAAACTGCATAAAATGCCTTTATCATTTTCCAGAGCTTTTTCCCTTAAAACCATCTATTTACTATATAACTTGAGAAAGTTTTGCCTTTTACCTGCAATTAGGCTGTCTTGGTTTGCTAGAGATACCTGACTATGGTTCAAGGGCATTGACATTTCTCTTTTAGAGAACATCAGAAGACAGAAAGGGAAGTGGGAAGTGTTTGCTGTGGGGTAGATTTGCATCTCTTTTAAATGTCACAAGGAAAAACTAGTGTGTTGACAGAAAACAATAAGGGAAAGATTATCAGACCTGTGAGGCTAGTCTGCAGACCCTCCTCTGCACATCTGGACAAGCATCTGAACAAACTCCAGCTCTGCTGTTAAGGATGGTGGAAAGGATGATGGCTGGATACCATTAAACCCCAGCCCTAAGTGATACATCATGTTCCAACTATACTACTCAGCAGTGTTCCATCATGCTCCTTAGAATCCCTGCCATACCATCCCACAATGCACCTGCTCTTCCCTAGCATAAGACACGCATGCCCAATTGAATGAGACTGAGAGCCACTCTACGTGGGGTGGAGTAATGAAAAGATGATTGTCTTCAGTTTGGTGTTCTGTTTCACTGATCTGAGAACTGAGATAAGTTAAACCATCCACGCAATGTTCAATGCCATATCTGATTTCATTAGTGAAGGTTGAAGTCCTGGTACAAAACACTACAAATTGATGGATGTGGTGGCAATTGTTTAGGATGATTAACTTCACAGCTGTGGGTGATATCAGTGAACACCAGTTCCACCAGCCTGAGTTACCAAGACGTATGTAAGCTGAGCATTCAAAGCCCTGAGAGTTGAATTCTATTAGTCACCTCACTCAATGATTGGAGCAGTAAAACCTGGCAGAGGAGCTAGGACTTGCCTCACTACATGCGGCTCAAACAGACCTAAACTCCATGACTGTAAGACCCCAAGGACATACTGCTGAGCTGGCCTTCAGTTTTCCCATCATAGCTGTTGTGTGTAATGAACTGGCTTCCAACTGGGGACCTCCCACTCATTAAGGATAGCTGGCTGGAACACATGACTGAGCCCCTGAGAGAGAGGTGCTAGGAAAATGAACCTGCAAGCAATGATGAATGATGCGGCAAATGGGGCCTAGCTATATCGGGTCTGTCCACAGACAGGACAGCATTAGCCAATGAGCTTCTCATCAAGGTAAACTCATTTTAAAGGACCCACCTTAAGGACTGTTGGCTGTTGAGAGCATCTGACCATTGTGAGCCACGTTGCTCCCACAGACATTGCTCCACAGGGATTCCATTTTCCTTTTTAGGTGGGCAAGAATGATTTCATGTTTTTTCTCAGAAAGACTGTCCACATTAGTTCATTTGATTCTAGCCAAGTGAAGAAATCTATCCCTCACAAAGGACAGAGGATCTAGCAAAGTGGGTTACATCTGCCCACTGTGTTCTCTGTCTTTCAGTCTCTATCGATCACTTTGGTCCCTATTCAGCCATCCCATCCATGCGCATTATGTGCCCCTGATGCCCTTGCCTCTAAGGTCCCTTGTCCTCAGACCTTGGCTTACATAATTGATAAGGTATGTCCTGCTCAAGGAGTCAAGAAATTAAGTTTTAATTTTCCCTTTAGGCTTATAAAAATTAAGTATTCATACCTATCACTTTTTATGATTCACGTCTTATTTTTCTTTATTATGCCTATATTTTCCATAGTCATCTAGTTCTTTCATCCCTGCCTCAGCTTTTACTGATTATATAATTGACAAATACAATTATATGTATCCAAGGCATATAACTTTAATAATGTCCTGACATATATTGTAAAATGACCACTGCCAACAAGATATTATCATAATCCTTCTCTGTTGGCAGGCAGATTCTCTAAGCTGACTTTAAATGGATAATACAAACTATTAACTTCACCTTCCATTTTATACACTAATCCAAAACTTATTTATGTGATAACCAAAGGTCAGCACCCAATGACTACATGTCTGCACATCACCCTGGTGACTACCCTTCTACACAGTCTCTGT
Organism: Acomys percivali; assembly: GCA_907169655.1. Taxonomy (NCBI): domain Eukaryota; kingdom Metazoa; phylum Chordata; class Mammalia; order Rodentia; family Muridae; genus Acomys; species Acomys percivali. The sequence continues at coordinate 78,181,338 of OU015755.1, read as the reverse complement.
GAATTCAGCTTTTCCCGTTTCTGTATTACACTGAGATTGTTTGGTGTTGGCCCTCTTGTGCCTCAGCAATTTCACTTAGTTTAGTTTCCACCATGTTGTTACAACTGAGAGAGTTTCATTTCTAGACCTCAGTCATATTCTACTGTGTAGACATGCACAAGTTTTTCTTTACCCACTCATCTATCTGTAGATGCTTAGATTGACTTCTAATCTTCCCTCTTGTGTAATGTTGGAATAAACCCAGGGGGTAATGATAGCTCTTCAGGATAAAAACTGTTTCCATTGGCTGTGTGGGATCACTGCATCATATAAGAACTCTTTATGTTTCCTAAAGGGTGTGCATAGGTTCTCATAGGTACCCACCTACCAGCAGCATGTAAGGGTTTTGTTATTTAAACATATTTGGCATCACATGCTATCTTCTTTTTGCTAATGCAACTCTACCAGATGTGAGACTATATCTCATGGTTTTCATCTGCATTTTGCCAACAATTAGGAATATTCTAAATGTACTTTTAACACTACTGTTAGCCACTTGAATATCTCTTTTGAAAAAGTGACTATTCACGTATTCCGCCTTTTTTTTTTCAAGACAAGTCTTCTCTGTGTAATAGAGCCCTGGCTGTCCTGAACTTGCTTTGTAGACTAGGCTGGCCTTGGACTCATAGAGATCTGTCTGCCTCTGCCTCCCCAGTGCTGGGATTAAAGGTGTGCACAACTGCACTTGGCAGTCTTTTGCATTTTCTTAGTTAAATGACTACTCTTGATCTTGAGTCCTACGTGCTCTTTATATATGTTTACATTAGTTCCTTGTTAGATGATGCATGTTTTACAGATATTTTCTCCCACTCAGAGCTCAGTTTCTTTTTGGTTTTTTGAGACAGAATCTCTCTGTGTTAGCCCTGCTTATCCTGGACTCGCTTTGTAGACCAGGTTGGCCTCAAACTCACAGCAATCTGCCTGTCTCTGCCTCCCAAGTGCTGGGATTAAAGGAATGGGCCACCACACCCAGCCCAGAGCTCAATTTCTTTCTCGGTGATTATTTCCTTTGCCTTGGCCATGCAGAAGCAATCATGCTAGATGGAATTCTGTGTTTGTTTATGTTTGCTTTAGATGCATTTGATTTTGGTTCCTATATAAAAAAATAAGAAGAAAGGGGGGGGGAGAAAGGAAGCGGAAGGAACGAAGGAAGGAAGGAAGAAAAGACAGGCAGTATCAACCTCCCCCATTTTTCTTTTAGCAATTTTATCAACTTACGTTTTATATTTAAGTTTTAATCCATTTTATTTTTGAGTATAAGATTAAGATTCTGTCTCTCTCCCTACTTACTTCCCTTCTCTCCTTCTGGACATGTGAGTGTGTATATCCAGTTTTCTGATTAGCATTCATTAAAAGGACTGTTCTCTCCTCGTCATGATTGTTGGTTCTTGTAATAAAGAGTAGTCGACTGTGTGGTCTTGGTTTCTTTCTGGGCACTCCGTCCTGGTTGGCTGACCTGTGTGTTTGATTTTATTCTGGAGCTATTCTTCTTGACCGCTGTAACTGTTTTCTGATTTGACATCAGAAACTGTGATGCCTCCATCTTTCTCCTTTTTCATCCTGAGATTGTCTGCATGCTCAGTGGCAGATGGGAACATCCTTGGTACTTCTACTGGAGGCTGAAGCTGTGACTCCCTGTCTCCAATCTTTACCCTGTCTCATGGGCATGCCTCCTTTTTTGTGTTTATCTTTACAACCACTACCCAGTCCAAGCTCAGGGTTGGCAAAAAAAATGCATATTCTGAATGTTTTGTTTCAGAGGAAAAGATCAGAACTAAGTTGGGGTGAGAGACAAGAACACTGATCATTTAGTGGTAGTGAGCTATACAGATATCGAATGAAGGCTGTGGTGCTGTCTCCTGAATAAGCCAAACAGCTTCAACTCCCAGCTGAACATATTGCACACAGAACAGTATTTTCCATGCCACTTGCATGGAACATGAGCATCTTGCTGTCTTTAATTAAGAAGTTAACTGGACCATGAAGTATTGCCCGGGTAAATAAAAATGATTTGTACTAAGTCAAAGTGGGGCATTAAGCATCTTTGCATTTCCTTGCTCACACATAAATCAGGATAGTATTGCACATTGGAAGGGTCATCTATCAGCCCATCTGTACAGTGGAACCAGGCACTATTCCCCCATGTATCTACTTACATGTTGTAGTTTATTGCGGCCAATACTATGAAGCAGCTGCTTGCCTTTTTTTTTTTTTTTAAACAAACAACAAATTTTGAATAGATCAACATTTGACACTACTAAGTTTGTTTTCCTGGGATACAAATTGAACTATTGAAAGGCTTTTGGTTGCTAACAAATTAAAATGGACTGATAGGGTTCTTATTCTTTTTTTAACAAGATAAACTGTGTGTGCTCTTCTTAAATCAAGTTATGGGACTTTGATAAATGTCACTTATATTAGCCATGATTGCAGTAGGGGAAGTAGGCACAAACTTGAGCTGTGAAACAGTCTAACGGTATGACTTGAGGGTCATTGCCATTCTGCTTGGCTTGAACTCTCTTTTTATTCCCTGTCCATCATTTTTGTCTCGTTCTTGTGAAGACCCTGATTAGTGAATGACATTTTTTTTCAAGATTATTTCACACCATAAACATTCTTCCTTCACACAATGTGTAGTATTTGTGCAAAGGGTTGGAGAGACCTCACAGAAACCAAAGTACAGTAGCATATTATCAATAGATGACAAAATGGTGCAAGACTGGGAAGAGTCCAAAGTGGAACAGGAAGCAGGAACAGGCTGAGCTAATAGATGGAAGAGAAAACTCAAAACCTAGAATGTGACTGGGAATTATCCAAAAGGAAAGGATCTTCCCCTCCACTGTGCCCCCACCCCCAGAAACAGAACACTAGAATTTTCTTAAACCTTGAGACAGAAAGAGGAGTTAATGATAGCAGTTAATGATGTTTGGGGAAGGCAGCTGGATTCAAAGTTGGCAGGCAGGTTCCCATCCCTACTGATGGGCAGTGATGCCTTGAACAAGCTCCTTCCTGTCTTGGGTTCTTTGCCTTTTGGACATGATCAGTGGTTTGCTATGGCTTGTTGAAAGGTATAGTCTTCAGTAAGTGGTTTTCCCTTGAAAACTCAAATCCAAGATGATGGGGCTCAGCAGCCTGTTGCACCACCTACCTGGTACTTGGTACTGCAGATGCAAATTGTTACCTATGTGTGTCCCTTACTCTATCAAGTCTCCTTAAAAGTATAACTTAGAAGTATGGTACTAACAGTATATATTTGTTCTATACATGTGTACTACACATGAGTATCTTATAACATCAGTAGTAAACCTTAAACACACACACACACACACACACACATACACACACACACACACACACACACACACACACCACAGGATCAGAGTCTGAAAGACTGCCTTCCTTAACTAGATCCTGGGTTTTCCCATTCACTAAGGTATATTAGCTTGAATAAATGTCTTGACCTTTTCTGTGACTCACTTTGCTCCCCGAAAAATGGGCAGAGTTATATCTACCTCATAAGCCCATTCCAGCATTTTGAAAGTTACTATATGTATATAGAAGGTTAATAATATAGAACAGTGTCTTGAACATAAGTCACTAAGTTTAAATGTGATTGTATATAGCTAGCACTTATAAACGTTATTATTATCTCCTTTAAGCCACTGAAGTTCCTGGACTCATAACTGTGACAGGGTAGGAAGCTAAGTTTTTTAGGTCCATACCTGTCAGGCAGAAATAAGGACAAGTGTCTCCTTTGCAGGTGTTTGTGTGTGAGTTAACTATCCATTCATGAATATGCTAAATATTCATTCACAAGGCAGGAAGCATGAGCTACAGTGTGGGCTGATGGGAGATGGACAACTCAGTGGATAGAAGAGATAAAAGTGCTATAAAGGTTGTGAAGTCCATCCAACATCCCTACACTAAGAAGCTAGAGATGTCAGTCCATGTGCTCTCTAGGCAAATGTAGGCTCCTGAGAATGTAGAAATGCCATGGACCAAGGATTAAATGTCAGCCCTTCCAGCCCTTCAAACCTTGGAGCTTCTCCTCTCCATCAGTGTGCCTTATCAATGTCAACTGTCCCATTTGTGCTGATACAATGATTGGTGCACACTAATGGAGGACTGCCACATCTGTCCTGATACAATAGCCACCAAAGCTGAGACTGCTTGTTTCTTGATTACTTCTTAAATAACATTTAAGAGCTTAAAATAAAGCATGCCAGAGTCGACTATGGTTTGATTGATGTTCTTTAAATGGTAAGAAAAGGACAGTTACAGTCCAGGGGCAGCTCACAGCCAGTGGTGCCTGTTGAGCATAATACAGAGGATAATACAGAGAGGAGCTAGCTTTAAGGATGACTCATGTTTTGCTATATTCCTGAAAGCTTTGTTGTTCTTCACAATTTAATTGTTAGGAAAAAGAAAGTTACTTTAAACTGTTTTTTCCATAATGTTTCAATGAAAACAGACTCCTCTTCCATCAGGGCTCCTTGCACCGGGTGCTTCATAATTGCTATTGTGTATTGCACTCTTGGTCTCAATTTAAAAAAACATGTTCCTTGTCAAAATCACAGATGATTGTTTGGAAGATGTCATTTCAAAGGTGCAAGGGAACATTTCTTTGGCCGATGAAATGATGAGCACATCCATATTGTTCTATTGATCTTTGTGATCTCTGGAAGCAGCAGAGGGTACCTTTTGATGCAGTGCACTGTAATTTATTACCAGCAATGTTTTAAGTGGCGGTTGCCTAAAATTATGAGTGTGGGACTCTCCATGTTCATGATGAACTCTGTCTTTATCAGAAGAGTTTCTGCCCCTGGGCAAATACCAAAATGTCTTCGAAGGAAATGAGGTTTTTAAGACTAATGAATAGTCCTTAGATGCACCTGTTGAAAGGAAGGGAAAAGGAAAGGTATGGCAACCACCAAGGTGAAAGAGTGAAGCAGTCAGCTGGTTATGCTGTCCTCCTTGCTTGGTGCAGCAGTGTGCCTTGCTCTAGGTTGGAGCCACTGCTCCCTCCCGTTATGCAACATCAGAGTCATGGAAATCAAACTGCCTCCTCTCAAGAGAAAACCCCAAGTACAGATGGTAGGATAATTGAAGTGTTCTATCATCAAGCTATATAGATTGGTTTTAGCCTTCAGTTGAAGCTCAATTTTGTTTCTAAACATGAGGGGAATATTTATAGCAAGATGAGTTATTCTTAGGTAGTAGCTCATTAGGACTTAACAAATGGTGTTGGGTTCATTTTTTAATTATTACCCTAAAACTATTGGTGGCTTCTCACTTCACTTGATAACATAAGAAGAGTCCCTCATTTCACAGCATCCCTGATATTTTTTTTTTGCTTGTTTCTATCTGAGCTCTTTAAGATATGGAAGTCACTACCATGCTTCACATCACCGCTACAAAGACTTCATAGAGTCACGGCATTATACATTAGCAAAACATGGGACAGGGAGCGCTCTGAATAAAATGGGTCACCTCCATTTAACCTTTAGGCTTATGTAAAAATGGTTCCTTTAAATACAGGATAACCACAGACCTAAAGAAGCTAAGCAACAAGCAGAACCCTAGGGAAGATTGGTAATTATCATTCAGAAGGGCAAAGAGAATAGATATTGGAAACAGTTGAAGAAAGGAAGCAGGATGGGAGCCTACTGTGCTTGTCCTCTGAAAGACTCCAGCCAGGAAGGTATCAAAGCAGAAGCTGGGTTTTACAGCCAAACTTCGGGCAGAGTTCAGGGGGTCTTATGAATGACTGGAAGGGGAGGGTGGTAGAAGGGCCCAGAAGGTACAGGAGCCAACAAATCTGGGTCCAGGGGGAGGGGTCAGTGGAGACTGAGGCACCAAACAAGGACCATGCAAGGAGAGGACCTAGGCCCCCCACCTCAAATGTAGCGGATAGGCAGCTAGGTCTCCATATGGATCCCCTATTAAGGGGAGCAGGGGCTTCCCTACCATGGACTCTGTTGCCTGCACTTTGATCACTTTTCCCTGGTGAGGTGCCTTACCAGGCCACAGAGGAAGAGAATGCTGGCAGTCCTGATGAGACTTGATAGGCTGGGGTCAGTTGGTAGGGGAGAAGGTCTCTCCCTTTCTGAAGACTAGAGGAGGGGAATAGTGGGGAGGAGGGAGGGAGGGTAGGCCCGGGAGAAAGTTAGGAAGTGGGCTACTGTTGGGATGTAAAGTCAATGAAATTTTTAAAATAAATTTAAATTTAAAAATGGTTCGCTTAAGAGATACCTGGGACCCAGGTAAATATGCCAGGTGTGGTGGCATGCTTATTGTAAGCCTAGTATGATGGAGGCAGGCAGACAGATTCCACAAGCCACCTGGTCTACCCTACTTGGCAAGTTCAGGAGTGTAATTGAGCCTGCCTCAAGGAAATGAGGTAGATGGCATCTGTGAATCACCTGAAGTTGACCTCTGGCTTCTACACTCATACCCACCCACATATGTAAATGTATACCTACCTGGAGGCTCATGAAAGCATACATAGAGAAGATAGTCCTTATTAATTTGACACCTGAGTTATTTGGTTGATTGTTCCGAGTTATTTGGTTGATTGTTCATTCAATTGAAGAATATGTCTTAAAACCAGATACCCAACAGTGATCCTTGTTACTGTTGGGACTGTGCTGTAGAGGAAGTGATACTCTCATAGATGAGCAGTCAGGGGGACACATCAGCAAAATTGCTTAGCCATTTCTAAATTCTGAGGAAATAGCTGTGTTTTTAAAGTTTCTTTTAAAATAATCTTTCTGAACTCTGGTCCCCTTGATGGGGAGGCCCAATGGCACTTGGAAGAAAGATAGCAGACTACCAAGAAGAGACTTGATACCCTAGCATCATATTCAGGGGAGGAGGTCCCCCTCAGTCACAGCCATAGGGAAGGGGAATGAGGTGAAAGCGGGAGGGAGAGAGGAATGGGAGGATGCATGGGATGGGATAGCGAATGAGATGTAATGTGAATTATTTTATTTTTCAATAAAAAAATGTGTAAAAGAATAATCTTTCTGAGATTACGTATTTTCAGATCTGTTATTTCTGTCATAGCCTCAATCAAACAAGATTACCTTCTCATTTTACTATGATAAAGTTCTGTTTATAAACTGATATTAAATTTTTCTTAGTCTTTGTAAAAATAAAAGGAAAGAAAGAAAGGAAAGAGATAAAGAGATTATGGGAATCCTCTGGTGTGATTTGAGACCATTATATATTAAAAAAAAGATCATCTGGGCACGGTGGTGCATGCCTTTAATGCCAGGACTTGGGGAGTCAGAAACAGGTGAATCTCTGTGAGTTTAAGGCCTGGCTGATCTACAAAGTCAGTCCAGGACAGCCAGGACTACACTTCATCTCGAAACTTTGTCTCAAAAAGCCATAAAAAAAGAACATAAAATCATCTACACCCATTCTGTCCTTTTCACTGCTTGAGTACATACAGGCCTCCCCTCTGAAGGACATGGCAATGAGAAAACATCTTAGCAGTGGAGAGCAGCCTATACTATATGACTGAACTTAATGGTATCTTGACCTTGGACTTGTCAGCTTCCAGGATTGTGAAATGATAAGTTTCTACTGTTTGTAAGTTATTCTGTAAGGAGTTGTTTGGTATCAGTACAGACAGGAATTGGATGGCAATATAGAAAGAAAGAAAGAAAGAAAGAAAGAAAGAAAGAAAGAAAGAAAGAAAGAAAGAAAGAAAGAAAGAAAGAAAGAAAATAGGACTTAGCAAGATATGAGGGATAGGACTAAGGAGGAGCAGAGGAGGTAGGGGGACACGATTGAGATGTAAAGTGAATAAATTAATTAATTAACTTAAAAAGGAAAGTACAGATAAGACTGAGGAGCTGGTTCGAGGGGTTCAGTACTCGGTGTACAGCGTAAGAGTGGCACCCTGAGTTTGAATTCCAGGAATCTGTATAAAGCCACACACAGTAGCATATGCCTGTGATTCCAGCTCTCTTGGCTATGTAGGAGACAGAGACATGACAATCCCCATAAGTTCATGGGCTAGCTAGTCTGGTGAATGCAGCAAGACACAAAGAGACCCTGTCTCAAGGATGAGGACAGACCCCTAAAGTTGTCAGGAAATTCAAATGTTGTTGCATAAAAATAATGTAAATGTTTAAGTTGATGGACAACCACAGCACAGTGATGAGTGGTGTGTGTGTGTGTGTGTGTGTGTGTGTGTGTGTGTGTGTGTGTGTGAAGTGGCAGGGTGGGGTGGTCATTGCCATCTCTTCACAGATAAATACAGAAAACTCTTTGTCTGGGTACTCACCACCATTCATTCCACAAGGTTTACTAAAGTCCTTTGAGATCCAGTAATATTGAGTATAAGGTCATGCTATATATTTTAATTTTTATTACAGTTGGCCTACCAAGATGTCTTATCCATATTTTTTAAATTACCCCTTGAGGAAGAAACCTTAAAGAACCCACAAAGCGTAGTGTTGTTTAGGCTTATGCATACAGCCTTATTCAGTAAATTCATGTTCCAAGAGAGCTACAAAGGCTCTACTAAGTAAAGGAGGAAGGGCCTGTAGAGAGGTCTGGGACAATACAACTATTATGTTCTCAGGATAACTGAAAAATTCCTACTAGAAAATGGTGTAGGAACTAGTTCATTATTCTTTGTATTTATTTTTGATCCAGTGTTCATGCAGCCCCGGCTCTCCTCGAATGCCCTATGTAGTGCAGAATGTCTTTCAACTTTTGATCCTCCTGCTACCGTTTCCTAAGTGGTGGGGTGACAGGCGGGGTTCTATGCCATCCTGAGGAACAATTACAGGGACCATATCAGCATTCTATGCATCAAAGGACCTCTCCATGTCTTGGTAGCAAACCTTATGGTATTCTTATGACCGCTCTGGGTGTTGGTTCTCTTTCAACACTGGCTATTTGTATCTTTAATAGACAAAAACAGGCTTGATGTTAAAGAGATTAAATAAATTAGTTGGTATAAAAAACACTTTGTAGAGTGTATAACCCATAGTAACTTCTCACACACTTTACTGAATTTGAATGTAGGCAAAGTAGCTCCAACTTCCATGCTGAAAAGCCAGTAGATACAGAGCTAGATAAATGTCCCATTTCAGTTCTTTGTGAAGAGTCTACTGAGATGACTACAATTAGATTCCTGATGCCCCAGGATGCCTGGGCTGCATGCCCTGTGAAGAATCTGTAATTGTAGTTGTCTCACTAGAGGTAAGCACCAGAAGTTTAAAAGGAATGTACGTCTCATATTCCAATCCAACTGGATCCTCTTTATAAAAAATAAAATAAAATTATTCTTGTTTTTGTGTGATATGCATGTGTTGTTGGCGTATTTGTAAGCATACTAAAGAGGCCCGAAGAAAGTGTCAGATCTCCTAGAACTGGAGATACAGATGGCTGTGAGCTGCCGTATGGGTGCTGGGAACTGCCATATGGGTGCAGGTCCATTCCAAGAGCAGCAAGTGTTCTTAACTGATGAGCCATTGCCCACCCACTCACTCGCCACCCCTCTCCCAAGCCCAATGCGCGCGCGCGCACACACACACACACACACACACACACACACACACACACACACACACATCCCACCAGTAGATTTTAACACTGACCTTAATTGGAATGTTCTACTATCTACTATCTTAAGTGGCAGAAGGTAGTTATAGGTTATATTGTGTTGTTTGCCTAACTTATTTTCTCTGTAATCCAAGGGAAAATACAGATTTCCTGCTAGTGCCACGAAGATGAGACGATCTTATTTCCTACTTTCTGCCAGTTACTACTTCTCACACTCTCGCCTTCTATTCTAGCTTTCTCCTCCACTGAAACCACAGATGCCCCATCAGGAGACTCTAGCCTGTGCTCTGTGGGCTTTACAACCTCAGGTTAGCTATGAATTCGGCCCAACACGAAAGGGTAAATGTACGGAAAGCATTATGAGTTTATTTTCACAACATTTGTTTATCACTTAGTCATATAGTTCTTGAGCATTTACTTTGCAGATGACAACATCATTTTGCAGTTTCAAAAGTTGGACACACTATCTCCCACTACAACATGGCCTTTATCTGTTCTTTTATTGTGTGGCAATAGTATCTATTTTTAAATTAAATTTATTTGTTTGTTTATTTATTTATTATTTACTTTATATCCTGATCTCAGCCCCCTCCCTCCTTTCCTCGTGGTCCCAACTTCTGCCTCCTTCCACCATTCCCCTTCTCCTAAGAAAAGGGGAGTCCCTATCCCATCCCTGAACCAACCCACCCCAATATATCAAGTCACATCAGGACTAAGCACATCTTCTCCTGCTGAGGTTAGACAAGGCAGCCCAGCTAGGGGAAAGTAATCCAAAGGCAGGCAACAGAGTCCATGTCAGAGACGGCTCCCATAGCACTTGCTAAGAGGCTGCACATGAAGACCAAGCTGCCCATCAGTTATATATGTGTTGGGGGCCTGGATCCAGCCCATGCATGCTTTTTGGTTGGTACTGTAGTCTCTGTAAACCTTCATGGGAACATAGCCTTTTTCTAATGATGCCTTTAATTTAGAATTGTATTAAAGTACCTGTTTGGGAATGGTCAAGGAGTTGTGCACAAATTAACTTAGTGACACACAGATATACATAATCGCCATAATATTTCAGTGAAACTAAGTCCTATGGCTATGTTTTAGCTAGATTATCAAACTATTTAATTTCTAAATGTCTAAGCACTCCGATCATTTGTGAGTCTGTCAATATGAAACACTATAAGAAATGGTTAAAGCTTCCAGAACTTGTAAACTTCCAGAAACCTCTCCTTTCTTGCTACTGGTTCTCTATTTCAATAATCAAACACAGAAGATATTAGAAAGCATCTTTTCAACCCTACCAGTCCCTCCAAGTACCACTGTAGATGCATAGGAAAGGAGTCAATTTGATGTTGCTATTGGTTGTCCTAGAGCTCAATCATCTTTGGGAAACATTTAAAAAAGTTTGCCTTCCTTCTGAAATCAGCTTGCTTTGTAAATTCTTCTCATTATAATATGCACACCCTGATTATCTTTCTGGCAGTGAATCCAAGGCATCCATAGTCATGAAAGGGAGATGAGCCCTGGTCTCATGCATTTTCCTTCCTACTCCCCTCTTTTTTTTTTTTTTGAGTCTAGTCTACGGAATGGAGCCTCTTATATTCAGGGTTGGTGCTCCATAGCTCATACGAAGTTCCCTGATAGCACTCCCATGGACACATCCAGTGTGATTTAGGCAAATCCATCTCTTGTCAAGTTGACAATGGAGATTAACCATCTCGGGTACCTACCACTTGCTCCAGCTCAGGTCTTCCTTTCTTCTTCCCATACTGTTGATATGATTGTGTTTTTTGCCATATTCTGATTAACTATATTCAGCTCTACTCTTCAAGTTTTGGTGTGTACCTTCTCCCTTGACTGTGATATAAATTCCCCCTGTTTAACTCTACAGCCTTCAGCCGTGCTAAAATGACACTTCTATTCCCTTTATGGAAGTGCTCTCGAGATCTCCCCATTCCTCTGGGAGTGCTTGAATCGGGGCATGTCTAAAGAAAGTAAGCACGAAAGCATCACATGTGTGATTTAGGGCCAGTTGAAAATGGTTTGGAGTGTGGCTTTGCCCATTTCTACCTTTGTAACTTCTGACATGTGATTTGACATCCCAATACTTATACTTCAAATCACTGAGTTTTCATGAAACCTAAATCAGTTAATATAGAAATTTGCCTACAACAATACCCAATGCTTAACCTGCTGTAAGTGGTCACTGTTAGAGGTTAAGGTTTGGTGGTAGAAGAGAACCTCAGAACAGGACCAGTAGCTGGCCAGCCACTTCTGTGCTGCAGGATTCAGGAATCCTCCCTATGTTCCATTTGCTAATTTCCATTTACTAATACAGGTTAGAATGGCCAGGTGGCTGGTTTTGAATTCTCTCTACATTCTGCCTCGTGAGAGGAAGCAAATGCAAAGAGAAATCTCTCTTTTCCAGAGAGAGCCATTTCCCAGAGGTGCCTGTTCAGCCCGTATATGCAAATAGAGCCACAGTGGTTTCATCGGAAGTTATTCAGAATGTGACACGCCAGTGTGAGCCTTGAAGAATGTTACTGGGGTTTGCTACCCCTTGGTTCACAAGGTACATCCACAAGAAAAACAGAAACAAAGCAAAGGTAGGTAGCCCCACTTGGCACAGTTGATTGACTTTAATAGGTCCTGATTATGCTGCTTGTAGTCCATGAAATTAAAAAGCTTACAAATGTTATGAGCCATTACCCTTCCATTTAAGGGAGCTTATGACGTGTTATCAACATTTAATGAAATTCTTTTCAAAATGCCACAGGCAAACTCCATGAGATTCCATGTTGAAATGCAACTTGAAGTATTGCGAGGAAGCCTGTCCTCTTCCCACCTGCCTTTGTCATGGCTGTGGCCCAGGCAAAGGCTGAAGGAAGTTTCTCATCCAATATAGAGTCACTGTCAAGTTTCTTACTACATTTCCGATTTTATCACAAACTACAGAAAACAATGAAAGAATGGAGTGTGAATGTTTGGGCTTATACTTATGCTCAGTATTCAAAACAGACTTCATCTTTATACAGTGATAAATTTAAAGACTTAAATCCTTTCTTTCAGTTTTGTTGATATTGGTTGACAACTTAAAACATCCAAGCAAATATTGCAAACCTATATCATCTGTGCTGTCTTCAGTGAACTGTGCAACATAATTTAGGAGATAAGCCTTCGTGTAAGAAGACAATTAACACAAAAGTAATGAGACGATTAAGTCCTAGATTAGGCGGCACTTATTATTTATACAATAAAAGTTCAGAAGAGAAAAAAAAATTACAGTCAGTTAAAGGGAAGTTTTTATAGAAGAAAGATGATGAAAGCTATTAAGAGATAATGAATATTCTCTGCTAAATAGTTTTTCATTTTAACTTTTATTAAGGGATACTTAATGACAATATCCATTTACTCTGCCTACATATTAACACCCAAAATAACTCCCCATCTTGTTGCTGATTTCTTCTACTGCTTTTTTGGAATCTTATGGTTACTAAAGGTTACTGAAATCTTTATGTACATTTTCTGTAAGTCCCCTGGTTAAGAGGCAGATCATACTGTTTCAATGGATAAAAAGAAATAAGATACAAACCATGCCCAGTGGATGTAATGAGCAGGTGGAGTTCAAATCCAGACCTGAACTAATTTGAGACCATATTTTCTATCTTGATGCAGATCTGTTTTGAAGAATAACTGATTTCAATGAAGCACTCATGGAATGTCCCTGGCTCATGACTTCTTTGTGGGCTGAGATCCTAGGCTAGGACTTTCTTCAGTATTCAGCTATATATTAGTCTGTTAAAGAACTCCTACACATATCATGATTAGATGCTAACTTCATTTGGGATCCCACTATTCTATCTGGGTAAGAGTGTTGGGGTAATCATCTTGTCCACATTCTCATGAAATTTGGATAGCCCCTGGTAGATGTTCTGCCCCATCAAAGGCATGATCACTCTGCTGGTACTACAAGAAACAAAATACAAGCTTTGTCCAGACATTTTGTATGTCTTACAAAAGAGTTACCCATGTTTCAAACCCATTTTAATGTACTTTCTGAGACATAACCTTAACTTGATAGCTCTGAGCCTTGAATGAAGGCATCAGGTTCATAGCACCACATTCTGCCTCATCAGTCTCTGACTTGCTTGGTGCTGCTGGCTGGAGCTTTGGGTCTCATGGGAGCCAGTTGGAGGCTGGGCTGTTGCCCAAAGTACCTTGTTAGGCTACCTGCCTAACAAGAAAGAATCTATTTGGAGATTCCTAGTGCTAGAATTACAAAGCTGCTCCTACACAAAACAGCAAGGAAGGCACACCATTCTTGGGCAGGAGGTTCATATACTATTCCACAAGGATTCTGCTTATCTTTTAGAAGTCCTCTGGAACAGCTGTGTGCCATACTCAGCCCACATTTGTCTTGTGAAAATGGATCATATAGCTTTTGCCTAGCAAATTCTAAGGATACAGGAAATAGGCCTTTCCTACTTTTACAGTCCACTGAATTTCCTTATGGGACATTGTCATAGCTTCATTTCTATTTCTGTGATGAAAACACCCTGACTGAAGGTGGGTTGGGGAGGAAAGGTTATATTTGGCTACAATTCCAGGTCATAATTAATCATTTCAGAGAAGTCAAGGCAGAAACTTTTACAGCTAGTCCATCACATCCACAGTCAAGTGCAAAGAGACAACAAGTTTGTCTTTAATTTCAAGAGAGCTTTCCCCTGTCCTCTGTACCTCAGGACTCCTAGCCAAGGTAATGGTGCCACCCAAAATGGGTTGTCTTCCCATATCAATTACTCTAAAGACAAACCCCTCAATAGACATGCCTAAGATGATCTGATCTTGGCAATGCCTCAATTGAAACTCTCTTCCTATATGATTATAGATTGCATCAACCTGACAGTTAAAAGTAACCATCATAGACATCTGTGCTGACTTTTCCCACAAGGGACATATGTCAAGAGTGCAGACTAGATTCCCTGAAGCCTGTGTGAAGTGCACTGGCTTTTCTTCTTCTAAGAATAAGCTGACCAGAAAGTGATGCATTTCTCCCTTGAGCCAAGTTTCTGTGGATATGACTTTCAGAAGGCCTTTTGATTAGTGATAAATCTTTCTTTGTCTTCTTAGAAGCTAGAGGTATCTAGAAAACTTATTTTAAAAACGGACATGGATTAGGGATAATTATGTGATTGGCTGAAATGGCTTCACTGGGTGTTAAATGATTATCTGCTCTTCCTCAATTCTCTTTAGAGCTTGTTCTTAATAATTTGAAAATTGTAAATAAAATATAGTTATACGATTTTCCTCCTTCCTTTTTGTCCCATCAATCCTTTCCACACCTGTCCACTTATTTTCTCTTGAATTCATGGCCTCCTTTTCTTTGATTTGTGTGTGTGTGTGTGTGTGTGTGTATGTGTGTGTGTATGTATGTGTGTGTGTGTGTTCTCTAAATATATAAATTCTATCTACTGAGTCTTTTTATTATTTCTTGTGTGTACATGGTCTTAAGGATGACCACTTGGTCCTTTATAACCAGTTGTGGTGGGTGGTCTCTCAGGCCTTGGAGAGGCTAGTTCTCTTCTAATAAGCCTTCAGCTGCCTATAGTTCTTTGTCTAGGCTTGGGGCTTCTGGAGAGTTCCTACTTCCACCATGGCTTGTCTATGAGTGCTGTCATTGTCCAGGTCTTGTTTTAGGCAGCCATATCATGGTATCATGGATAATCAGGAAAAGATAAAGAATTTGGACTTATATGTTCTTTGTTTCTCTGTCTTCTGCTTTCCTTCAATCTTTTCCTTTATTGACTCTGTTTTCTTAGAATATATGAAGATCTGAGTTTACAGCCTATGCTTTGCCCATCACTGCAACCCATGGACTCTAGCCACCACCCCACCCACCCCGAGCTCAATCATTTTCCTCCTTCTAGTATCTTATAAAATGTGTATGTAGTGTTTGCAGACATAATTAAGCTATTGTACTTAAGGTGAATTAGGATGCCATCATTTCCTCTGCCCTGCATATTCTGGTAGATAACACTGGGAGAAACCTCTCTCTATTTTTTCTATGTTTGGTTTGACACTATCTTAAAGATTGGTGCTAAGTAGTGCCATTTTTGGCACTGGGCAGCTACTGAATATGATTGTTCAGTTAGTGTTCAGTAAGAGAGCTAAGGAAGGAAGGAATTGGAGGACAGAGGAATGTCCTCTTTTGTACTGTCTTTCCCGCCCAGTTTCCCAACTATGTCTTTAGTCAAAGTTTCTCAGACCTACTTGTTCTTTCTTAGCAATTCCTAACTGAAATTTAATTTGAATTAAATTGCAGATAGCAGCTGTTTCAAATATTATACTGAAGAGCTGTGTGTCATATGGGAGCATACAAAATGAATTTTTTTTTAAAAAAATCAAGATATGGCTCAGGGGACCCTTGGTAGAAACTTCAGGGTGACTCTGGAAAAGTGCCATGTGCAGTCCTTCTAAAATGGAAGCAGAAGGCTAGCCTCACTGTGCCAATCTCAATCACTAATTGTTGTGGATAGAGTGGTTACATTTGTTACTCTCCTATTGCTGTGATAAAACACCAGAATCAGAAGCCACTCAAAGAAGAAGAAGAGTTCTGGGGATTAACAGTTCTAGAAGAACATGGGTCCATTATGGTGGGGAGGCATGGCAGAAAACAGCAAGCGTGTCAACAGCGATCAGGAAGTCAAGAGCTCAGGTCTTCAAAAGCAAGCAGGAGACAGAGAAAGGAAGTTGAAAGTAATGTGGCAATATAGTTTCAAAGCTACCCCCCCTCAATTATGTTATTTCTCCAGCCAGGCTATGCCACCTAAACCTCCCTAATTAGCACCACTACCTAGGAACTTTGTATGCAATGCCTGAGCCTGTGGGGCACATTTCTCATTCAAACCACCGCAGTTGTCTTTCTGAAAGTTGTAGAGCAAAAGGAAGTCTTGTCACCATTATGTTTCCTTCTTTTTATTGTTGTTGTAGGGATTTTTAGTTTTTGTCTTTTTGGTTTCCAAGACAGGGTTTCTCTGTGTAACAGAGCCCCGGCTGTCCTGGACTCACTTTGTAGACCAGGTTGACCTCAAACTCACAGAGATCTGCCAGCCTCTGCTTCTCAAGTACTGGGATTAAAGGCATGCACCACCACTCCCAACCTATGTTTTCTTCTTTATGTGAATTCTAATTTCAGTATACTTCAAAGAAATGAATTTTGTCTGAAATCAAGCAAAAAGAAGTAACCTTTTGCTACGAGATGTGCTAGTGAAGAAAAAAAAAAAAAAGCTAGACTTGTCCAAGCTATATCTTACTCAATCATAGTATAAGGATGTAAGAGCATACAACATGTGAGCCTCCTGGAGACACTCCCGTGGATGTCCACTTTCTCTCTTATGTTCACAGCACTCTGCCAAAGTCTGATATACTTCCAGGTCCTTCCAGGTCCATCCTTAGGAAAGGAGAGTCTCTGAGTGCTTTCTAATTTGTTCTAGATGGGTAGGACTCTTAAGTCTAGCTTCCCTGACCCTAGACTTCACATCCCTGACTGAGTTTAGATATTGGTAAATTGTTTCCCAAGATTTCTATGACTAGAAATTGGGTAGAAATACCATAAAAAGACACTGGATACAACCTTTATCTCAACTAGGTACTCCAACAATAAGGAGGTCATATAATAGAAACAAGCATAAATCTATAATTCTTACTGAAGTGCTCTTAAGAAAAAGTATGTGGTCTTGCCCGAGGAACACACTGAGTCCTCAGGATAGTGAGGACACAAAGAAGGGTACATCATAAGAAAAAAATGGATTTCACATTGTGGAGACCTAAAGTGTGTTAGGAATCATTTTAACCTTCCATATGTTAATTAATCTTCAACATTACAACAGCTCATAAAATAAGAATCTTGGCAAAGGCATTCACATTGTGAGGGAATGAAGCTTTAGGGAAATTGAAAAACTCATAAAGGGTTCTAGAGTTTATAATTATGGAACCGAAATTTAAAGCTACAACATCATTCTCTCTCTCTTCGCCCCCCTCCCCTCCCCCTTCTCTCCTTTGTCCCCTCCCCCTCTCCCTCTCCCTGTTCTTCTCCCTCTCTCTGGTGTGTGTGTGTGTGTGTGTGTGTGTGTGTGTGTGTGTGTGTGTGTGT
>OU015755.1:78109435-78163561 GCA_907169655.1 Acomys percivali | reverse complement strand
GAGGATTAAGCTCTTTGTCATGTATTATCTGGCAAATATTAGCAATATTAGCTCATGCAATGCTCTGAGGAACTCAGGGAAGCTGATATTATCATTTCTCTATTACAGGTAAAAAGGCAATGGAAGCAAGCCTCAGAGAGCAGTGAACATTAGAGAGATGGACTAGCCTGTCTCAAAGCTAATCAGATAGTAGCCAGCATTCCCACTTGGGCAGCAAGCCTTGACTTTTCCTCTTCGCTGCCTGCCTTTAGCCCTCACCAAATCCATGGGTTCCGGGTTTGCTTTCCTGTAGCCCAGGGGCTTGTAGCAAAGCACCTTCCAAAGTATAGGCATAAATCAGGACCAACTTCAGAGCAAGGACCACAAAACATAAGAACACAGTTCCCCATTGTCTAGGCTTCTGAGAATAAGCTCTCCAGACCTGGCTGTGTTCATGATCTTGGGTGGAGCAAGGCAAATAGCCTGGGTATAGGCAAAAGACTCAAGTGTCAGAGGTCTAAAGGCAAAGGGAATTCTAACTCTGAGAAACTTACTAAAACTAATGCCGCTTTATGAGCTATGAGTATCAGCTGTCAGCCTGGCTGGCTTCACCTTCAGCAGGGTGCCTTAACACTGTTGACATCTGAGATCAGAAGATCCCTTATCACAAAAGGCAGTCCTGTAAACTATAGGATTATTGGCCTCTACCCAATCTATGCAAGGAGGACCCTGTATGTACCAGTCCTTAGAGTAAAAACTCTTCTACCAACCAAGTGTTTCCCATGTGCCATCTATAAGCACTACAGTAGATGCCAAAAAGGTGAAAAGCAATTGTATCTGTTTGTCACAGATGCTGGCTAAGTGCTGTTCAGTCTTCAACATCATGTGACTCTGTGTCCCTTTCCCAATAGCAAAGCAGGACTCCTGTATTGTGACACTGGCCTGGGGTCTTCATTTGACACAATGCCATTAAAAAGGATGCATGCTCTGTTAGACACATCCTAAATCTTGTTGGCTCTCTTTTCCTCAGGGAACTCAGTAATGCACCTCGAGCTACAGTGTCCCTCTCTGCAAACCAGAGATAGTAAAAACAGCTAACTCAGGTTTCGCTGACATGAGAAAATGAAAGTAAGCAAGTGGGCTAAGGGCCAAATGCATAGTAAATATTTTACCTCTATCTCCAGGGAGTCAGAGAGACCTCTGTAGGCTCCACAAACCCAGAGATACAGAGAGCCCATTGATGGCTTTACTTTTAAGAGCAAAATCAAAGAAATGGCCAGAGAAGAGGCCATTCTTCTGTGATCTTAACCCTTTGTACAGCCTCAAGTAGGCTCCATGGAGTTGCACCAAAGAGTGGACTAGCTGAGCCTCTCCTGCAGTTTGTGATTAAAGGATTTGAGAGATTAATAGCATCTCTCCAGGAAGTAGCTTTGAGAGCTCAGTTGGGTAGATTCCAGGGAACAAGGATTTTCTGAATTAAATCTTGTCTCTGAAAAGTGCACACACAGAAGGCTGGGGGGGGGGCAGGGCTCATCTTCAGAGTGAAGGACTCAGATACCAAGTCTATGCAAGACTAACAAGAGAGGCTGGGCTTTAGAAAGCTGGTCTTGTAAAGCTCTGCTTCCTATGTGTAATGGGACCTTCAGCAAGTCACCCAATTCACTTGGACATTAGGTTTCCCCCCTTCAAGGAAATAAGAAGATTATTTGAAAACTGTCAGGTTATAAAATTTGAAAATTGCTGAGTCAGAAAATCCTAAGTGTCTAATGTGGCCATATTTAAAAATTATCACTAGACTCAAATCACTAGCTGTCCCTCCACCGTTGACCCCATGTCACCATGGGAAATGTTGGCTGGATTGAAGTGCATTGCTGAATGCTGTAATGCTGACATGGGAACATCCAGGAATGGTGCCCTAGAGTAATACCAGGTTGTCAAAACTAGTTTTAGCCATTTACAAAACTCATCACACCTCAAGGTTTCCAAGGACAGGTCCTGGGTAAACCCCTCAGGCCTTACAATTCCTCCCATTCAGGAACATGAGCAATAGTTTCCCACAGTCTGTATTTCTCAGTGTGAGCTAACAAATTATGCAAAATGATTCAAAGAGTTTTAGAAAGATCCAACATTGAGGGACAGGGTACAGATGACCAGAGGAAACATTTTCTTCATTCATACTACAAGTAGACATTTTCTTTTAATTTTTTTGTTTATTTATTTATTATTATGTTTGTGGGTGTTTTGTTTGCATGCATATCTGTATACCATGTGCATGCATGATCCATGGAGGCCAGAAAATGTGTCACATTCCCTGGAACTCCAATAACAGACAGTTGTGAACTATTTTGTAGGTGCTGGGAATTGAACCCAGGTCCTCTAGAAGATCAGCTCTTAATTACTGATCCATCTCTCCAGCCCCCAAGAGTTTCTAGATTAGAACTACTATATTTTCTTTTTTATAAGATGACCAGGCATATAAGATGACCCCCAACTTTTAAGATATAGAATTTGGAATACTCGTCGTATAAGACTACCCCTCTTCCAATGCACACCCTGTGTAGCAGATTCAGGCTTGTGTCTGTTTGCATGCAGGGCACAAACAGACAGACACTTTATTAAGTGCCAGCAGACCAGCCTGTGCCTGGTTACACTGCCTCTTTTGCACTCCATACACAGCACTCCTAGTCAAACTGGTAGGTTCTGGTGGAGAGCCAATCCACTCTCAAGTTCTCCTCCTCAAGGTACAGAAAGATGTGTGTGACTTGCTCCTCTCTGCTTTATACTCCCTGCACAGAGCGGGAAACTAGCAGCGGCTCCCCCTACTATATATGCCAGACATATGAAGCAAGGGGAAGCAAGCTGCAGGTAAGTACCTGCTGTATAAGATGATCCCCGAATTTGGCACGGATTTTTCTCTGCATTAAAAGTTGACTTATAGGCCAGAAAATACAGTGTGTTCTTTGGCAGAGAAAAGGATATCTCCTAGGAAGGATTGCCTGGGGAAGAAAAATCTAGCTAGGGACTTGGATTTAAAAAAAAAAAAAAAAGGATGCTTATCAAGAACAAGAAGTAAAGATAATGGCTTGATCTGCATGAAAGGAAAATGTCAAGTTTAATCCCTTCATGAAAGCTCACTGGCAACATACTTACCCGTCATCCTGCTGTCCTCAGAATGTTGATGCCATCATCAGAACACCAGAAGTAAGGCCTTCCAGCCCATCTGGGTACCACTTTTATCCTACACATCACCACACCGTACTGTGTGGCTCATATGAACTTTGCTTCCAAATCTGAAACAAGTGTAACATTGCTCTGTGGGCACCCATAAATGGACTAGAAAAAGGAAAGTCAGGATGGTTCTACTGTTAGCAAAAAGGGCAAAAAGTAACTTTTCAAAAGAAACAGGAGAAAAAGAACTGTTCTGGACAAAGATAACATTTTCAGCATAACATTATCATTGGGGTAGAGTCCAAAGTTAACAGTGAGTTGGGGCTGGAGAGATGCCTCAGTGGTTAAAAGCACTGGCTGCTCTTCCAAAGGACCTGGGTTTGGTTCCCAGCATGTATTTGGTGGCTAGATCTCAATTATCTGTTATCTCAGTCCTTGGGGACCTAAAAACTTCTTCTGGCCTCCATGGATACTGCATGCACATGGTACACAAACATGCAGACAAGCAAAATGCCCACATACATAAAATAAATGAATTATCAAATGTATAACCTAATGGGAGAAGTTTTTGAAAAGTACACAAAGTTAGGTGGGTAGAGAAAGGAGTGAATCTGTGAAGAGTTGGGGAGAGTATGAATAGGTTTAAAACACATTATCAAGGACATTGTCAAACAATGGATAAAGGGATAATATGATTTATTAGAGAATGTATTACATTCGTGTTAGGTATCACTTTTTAAATTTTCTTCTATTGCCTTCCCACTCCAATGAAAGAGCAGTTTTCACTTCTGAGACTGGAAACCAGCAAAGGTGTGTGAATACATGAATATTTCATCAGCAAGTGTTTTAAACACCATTATCCCTGCTACTATGATAGACTACAGACAGTGCATTTCCTTAAGATCGTTTTTGTTTCATGGAATCCTATGCTCAAATCTTATACAAAATAAACATAGAAATCAAAATGAATTGACAGAATGAGAGAAAAATCTTGTGAATAAATGACATGTTTATCCTCAATCATGAAAATGTGTTAAATATTATTTGGTCAGATCGGACTAATATTGAGTTAATAGGAATGGGGACACAGTTTCAAGAGCATCAAGTACATCTTAACCTTATATTTAGAGTTCCACAGCCACATAAGCTGGTGCATTCTAGGATGCTTAGCAGAACCCCCAGTCTCTTCCCACTTGATTACCAGAATAGCCCCTGAATTGTAGCAATATTAATATCCCTGCACCTTGCCAGGTATCCCTAGGCACACAACTCTGGTTGAAAATAAAATAGTATTCCAAGCTAAGCCTGATGGGCATAGGCCTGCAACCTCAGCTACCTGACAGTCTGAGGCAAAAGGATCTCACTTTCAAGGTCTGTGTGTGCTGGAGAATTCTAAGGCAGCCCTGGAAACTTAGCAAAAATCCGGCCTTAAAATACAGAATAAAAAAGAGCTTGAGTTGTAACTCTGTGCTAGAGTACCTTGCTTAGGCTGTGTGAGGCCCTGGTGATTGAAGAGGAGGAAGGGAAAAACTGCTATTCCAGGTCTTTTGTATATTAGAAATCACCACACCAATAACACCAATTGGAATAAGACTTAACTTTACATCACATATGAAATTTCATAAAGTGGGGTTGAATGTCCCTGACAAATATTCATGGAGAAAAGTAATCAGATTTGTGAAGTGTATCCAGAGTTTGTGGGGGAACCTTTCAAATTCTGAGCCAATCGCTGCTCAGATAGATTGTGTTTTGGCAATAAAAATTCTAACTGAATACAAGTTTCTTCAAAACAAAATAAAAAGCATCGAAGAGAAGAATTTGCTGAGCAAGCAGAGAGAGAAAATTGCACGAGAGCTTAAGAAAACACAGTCTTGGAGGAAATTGGATATTGTTCAACTATGGTTTGAAACTTTCATAATTTCCTCCAAACAGAAGTGGCCAAGCCTGTAGCTGAGTGCATGAATTGACCAACGTATTTGTCTTTCTGTGCAGTTTTTATCTGTCTAGTTGAAAAAAATAAAACATCCTTACGGCAGTGGGTAGTGTGTGTATGAGAAAGTGAGTACAGGAAGGGACTTGGGGGAGTTAAAGCATGGTCACTGGGAAACAGCTGGTGTAGTGGTTTGAATGAATAAGAGAGTGGTACTATTGGGAGATGTGGCCTCATTGGAGTAGATATGGCCTTGCTAGAGGAAGTGAGTGACAAAGGGTGGGATCTGAGGTTTCAGATGCTCAACCTGGGATCAGTGGCTTGTTCTTGCTTCATGAGGATTCCAGATATAAAACTCTCAGTCCCTCTCCAACACCATACCATGTCTGCCTGCACTCCACCATGCTTCCCCACCATGAAGATAATGGACTAAACCTCCGAAACTGTAAGCCAGCCCCAGTTAAATGACAGGCTTTATAAGAGCTGCCATGGTCATAGTGTCTCTTCACAGCTATAGAAACCCTAAGTAAGACAGGAGGAAACTAGCTTTTCTGCTGGGATATGTAAAAGGACTCAGCAAAACAGAGGAAGGAAGGGGCCCCAGAAAAAAGAGAACTCAACACTGAGTTTGGGTCTTACCAACGTCTCAAGACTTCTCTAAAGATTATGAAAACCTGCACAATTTCTCTGGGTAAATATTACGGCATTGGGGATGGAGAGATAGATCAGTGGTTAAGAGTGCCACCTGCTCCAAACGCCCTGAGTTCAATTCCCAGCAACCACATGGTGGCTCATAACCATCTGTAATGTGATCTGGTGCCCTCTTCTGGCCTGCCGGTGTACATGCAGGCAGAGCACTATAACTTTTAAACACCTACCCCCCCAACCCTGCTCCACCCCCCCCCCCCAAAAAAAAAAACCAAACCAAAGAAAACAAAAATCACGGCACGTAGAAATGAGTCCTCCCACTGCCATGTAAAGTCTGAATTATCTATAGCACTGATCAGTTTAGACAGCAAGTTACTTAGATGACTTCATCAACCTCTTTATTCTCTTCTTTATGATGAAGGGAGAAATGTAGTGAATGACTCTCCAGAATGAAAATGAAATTAACCCAAATCTAAGAAATACAGCCAATATTTTTCAGGAATTGTTTTACCTTGTTCAAAATATGGTAGGTGCCATCTTTGATTGCAGATCAGTACTGAAGAAAGCCTCCACTCTGCAGGAATTTTCCATAATCAAGAGGTGGGGCTTTGCCATAAACAAGGCAAGATGCTCTTAGGTTGTCAGTGTAGATGTGAGTGTCATGGCATTTTATAGGCCTGGGTTCTATAAGCCTAACAGTGATGTTATATTTAATGTATTTGGCTACAAACATTTAGCTATCTCCTCAAACACATGTTTGCCTAGAGCCTGCACAGAACAAGGGTGTCTCTTGGTGCCAGTACAGAGACTGACATGGAGTAGAGTAGAGAACTTCAAGGGTTTTGTATTTACTAGATGTGTTCTACTATAATAAATGGGCAAGAGATTGGCTCTACCAGATTGAAGCGTATATATTATATAATACAATCTACTTTGCTTTCTTGTTCCTATAAGCATTCTCACTGTGTCCACTATTGACTGTGGCATCCACTTTTTCTTGGTTACTGCATCCTGGGTTATTAAATCAGAAGCTATGTGTTCATCAATAGTATTTCAGCTCTCAGCTTTCCATGTCCTCACCAAAACCACAGTGCCATCAAACAGTGATGCCAAAATTCTAGTACATGTCTATGTAGCCATTGCTTCCAAACCTTTTCAACTAAATAATATTGCTTCAGTGGTGGACTGACAAATAGCTACCACCATCGGAAAAATTAATATGTCATTGATGAAAAAAATTGAACAGATAACTTTTACCCCAAATTTATACTTATATCTAACTTTATATCTAAAATTGCTCAATAATCACTGTAAGCCAGGCATATGTCCATCCCATCTTCACCAGCACTCCTGTGAGATTTGTACAATTGCCACAACAGCTTCACAGACAGGGGAGGCTGAGGTGCAGAAAGTAGATGTGAAAGTTGGTGTTCAGTTAGATAGGTAAACTCAAGATCTCAGAAAGTCTTTCTGACCGGTCACAGTCACCCTGCTACCTCTCATAGCCCCAGCATAAGCCTGAAAGTGGTACAGATTTTTTTTTTAAGTTTGCCTTCTAACATTTGTGTGAGATTGGTTCCAGGAACTTCTCCAGATACCAAAATCCTCGGGGGACTAAAATCCATTATGGAAGTTGATGTTGTATTTGCAAATAATGTAGATATAGCTTTCCATATTCTTTTTTTCTGATTGCTTGAGAATCCCATACATGAATGTCTTGTTTTGCTCAAACCTACACCTTTTCCTCCCTTCCCTCTTATTCCTCTCCTTTCCTCACCCAATGATGTATGAGCTTCTGTTAAACCCACGGAGTTTACGAATGTTGCCTATATGTATGTGACTGTACAACCATCTGCTGTTGCATGGATAGCCCCTTATGGGCTGCATTCCCCCAAGAAAACTGACGCTTCCCCATCAGCCAAGTGGGAATAGTGCTTCAGCTAGGGCTGGGACCTGCTGAGCCCCACCTCCCCATCCACATCCACGCTGGGATGTTTTGTCTGGCTCAATCTTATGCCAATCTTGTGCATGCAGCTGTAAGTGCTACTTAATCCTATCCTAGCTAAGAAAAAGCCTGTACACACTCAATATAGAGGTGACTTGTAAATACATTTTATAACAATGGTTGGTTGAACCTGAGGATGGATGTAGACCTTAAGGATGCCAAAGGCTGATGGTATAGGTAAGGCTTATTTCTTCTTTGAGCCAGTGAGCAAGGTATTGGAGAGAAGGTGGGATTTATTCCCTTGAGGGAATGAGGATTTCATTGTGCAGAAGTAGAAAGATGAGATTTCCACCTGTGCGCAGAAAGGGAAAAGATGCATATAGGTGCCTCTGCAGGGTCAGTGTATGTGTGATGAGCCCTGCTGAGCCCTTGGCCTCACTGCTGCTAGTGTGGGATCTAGCAGTGCAGTGGAAGAGCTGCCTTTACGCCATTGATTTATCCTCACATCTCTCCATGCACATATACATCACCGAGCGCTCCACTCTGAGAATCAGTGAAGGGAGGTTTATGACTCAATTTTACTCCTCGGCTTGTGCAGACAAGTGGCTCCCATTGTGGTGGAGTCATCTGAAATAAAACATCATTATCAGGGACCCTCTCCTATGAGTTAAGATTCAAACAGGGACCTGCCTTGGCAACTTTTCCACAGTGAACACAGTGAACTAAAGAGGCCAATCTATTAGCAAACAGTCATTGCTGAAATCGGTACTTACAGCTTATTTTTATTTTTTTGTGATGATAATATAATCGCATCATTTCCCTCTTTCCCCTCGCCAATTCCTCCCATGTACACACCACTACCTGAACAAGAATGACATCAGTAGACGTACTAACATGGCTTTTTAAATAAGATAAGAAGAAATGGCTGCAGGAAGACGAAGCTTGTATGAATGGCCACTTTGGTTTTTTGCCTTTGTTTTGTGATCTTTGCTTTGGCTTATAGTGAGAAGCAAGTTATGTAGTGTGCATATTACCTTACTCTCATGTTCTGCCTTCCCAGTATACTAAGCAGGACATCCAAGCAGGATCCTGCTACCAAATGCTGTAACCTTGTCCCCAAGTCACCCCATCTGTTATTTAGACCCATCCCTCTAACAACACAAACATCCCCCTTTCCAGCAGGTCTTTTCATTGGGAGACTTAAAGCTAAATTTTAATCTCCTTGTCTCATCCCTTCTCTTCTTCCAGATATCTGAGAATAGCACCAGAATGATATCCACTTTTGAGAAATGTTTGATTTTCTTTTTTTTCTCACTGTGTGATGTGCAAGTACTGTTTTATTTATTCATTTAATTATTTATTTATTCATATTACATCTCAGTAGTTATCCCTTCCCTTCTATCCTCACATTCCTCCCTCCCTCTCACTTTCACCCTATTCCCCTTCCCTATAACTGTGACTGAAGGGACCTCCTCCCCCTGTATATGCTCATAGGGTATAAAGTCTCTTCTTGGTAGCTTGCTATCCTTCCCCTGAGTGCCATAGCGCCTCCCCATCAAGAGGATGTGGTCAAATATGGGGCACCAGAGTTCATGTGAAAGTCAGCCCCCACTCCTCACTCATCTGTGGAGAATGTCATGTCCATTGGCTAGATCTGGGTAGGGGTTTGAGGTTTACTGCATGTATTGTCCTTGGTGGTTGCCATAGTTTGAGCAGAACCCCTGGTCCCAGATCTGCCTGTCATAATGTTCTTCTTGTAGGTTTCTAGGACCCTCTGGATCCTTCTATTTCCCCATTCTCCTGAACAGAACACCAACAGCCCAGACCTTAAGGTCAACAATTAATAAATGGGACCTCATGAGGCTAAGAAATGTTTAATTTTCAACCTGCACAATTTTTTCCTTAGAATTGATCCCCACCAAGAATATTATTCATTTATTTACTTTTTAATTTGATAATATACTTTATCTACAAACACACACACATAATTCACATGAACAAACTTGTGCATGAATACATACTTTCCCTTTCTGAATTGAAGCTATCCTTCTGTTTTGCTGGAGAGTATGCAGAACATATCCTTATGAAATATGAAAGGATTGTCTCTTCAGATTCAAGACCAACTCTGAGTCAAGTGGGCACCAATGTGGAATCAAACCATTGAGATTTGCTCTTGGAGTGTTGAGAAATACACTCACCCTTTCTTTTGCTTCCTTCATCTTCCATTCTTCCTTTGATGGTGCCTGTGTAAATCATTACACAAGCTGATTTATATAAGTTCTCACTCTCAGAGAAATAGCTGCTTTTGTGAAACTAGTTGTAAATTCTCTTAGGTAACTGATTTCATAGGCCTGGAGTTCAGGGATTGTGGTGAGCTATAAGCGTGTCTCATTTGTATGTGGTTAATATATTGTGTTTTCTCCATTGGGGTGATTTCTCAGTTGTTCTGGAAGAGTGTCCTTGATTTCTCTTTTTAAAAACAGACAGACTTCATTTGAGAAAATGAAGCTTGGCTCTGAACTTCCCATCTGCAGACTTCCTCTCTTTTCAAGACTTCCCCGGGAAGTTGTCTGTTGACTGATCATTTTCAGCCCGCAACCCATGTAGTTACATCGGCAGCTGAGGAGATACCGAAGACTCCATAGCAACACCATCTGTGCATTCGCAGAATGTTTTTCTCTCAGATAAAGTTGGGAAATATTAGTCATAATTAGGCAAGTTGCATGCTGGGAGCAGTATCCAATTTGACTTCCCAGGATTTCTGCACTGAAACGTAACACAGGATCAGGCAGACATTAATGAATTCTGAGAAAACTGAACCTGTTGTTCTAGGTTGTAGCTTTTCCTGATGCAAAAGAGTCTACAAAAAAAAATATGACCTTAAGTCAAATTCAGCCTGTAAGCTGTTTATGTAAATAAAATTTTATTAGAACATACATGCCTATTCATTTATATATTCCTCACATTCAAGAACATTTTGTTCTTTTAAGAACATGTTTCTTTTAAGAACATTCAAAATGGATTATTTATGGTAGAGAAATAGTTTTCAGAGACTAGAATATTCACTAACCCTTTCCAGATAAAATTGGCCTACACTTATCCTACAATTGTTAGAAAATTTTATGTACTGTCACATAATCAGCATGACTTTCAAATGTAGGCCATGTCCATGCTAGGTTTGAAACTGTTAACTTAGGATGTATCCTCATCTCCAGGAAGTCCTCCATAGTGTAACAATCCCTTCTACCCTGCCCACACTAAGCAAAGCATAATGCTCCCTCTCTGCTCTCCTGAAACCCAGTTAAGAGATCTTAATGCCTTCATGTGTTACTATGTAAATTAATGACTTAGTATGTAGAACATCTGTGTGTCCTCTATATACTCTAAGAATGTGAAACCATTGTCATCATAGACTAATTTTGTACTTGTTCATCAGTAGAAAGAAGTATCATTTTATTATTTTAAAATGTATTAGTTCTTTGAGATATTTCAAACACTGTATTTTGACCATATTTACTCTCTCCCCCAAATCTCTTTGGATCCATCACCACCTCCTTTTTCACCTAATTTTGTGTCCTTTAAGAAAACAAACAAACAAAACCCCATCAAGTCCAATTTAGGCTGAACATACACTCTTCTCTGTGCAGCTGTCCACCCATCCACTAGAGCCTCACAATGTCGGAGGTGCAGGTAATTGTCTAGGGGAACCCTCAGCTTGCTCCCTTGACTCAAAAAAAAAAAAATTGAACATCCAAGAAAGATGGAACACCAAGATTCAGAGAAAGTAAAAGTAAACATTTTATTCTTTAGGGATTGGAGGGACCCTATGCCTGGGAGATCCTAAATGGGCACCAGCCTGGGTATGTTATAGAGGCCCTCTGTCCTCCCAAATTCCCCTTTCGATCCTTAGACACCTTCCCCCATGCCTTCCCACCATTTCTGCTTTCAACATCTTCCTGGTAGAAAAATCTGCCATCTTAGGGAAGCTGCCTTCATTTTCCCAGCCTACTTTTGTTCCCCTAGCCCCCACCTTCTAAGTTCACTCACACACCTATGAGAGGTGACCCCCTAAGAAAACTGAGTCTCCTTCTCCTGGAGTCTACCAGTTGCTGATAATTCCTCAGCAAGGGCTGAGACGCCATGTCCTCAGCTAGGGCTGGGACTTCATGTCCACGTCCCTTCTCCATGCTGGGATATTATTGTGTGGCTTGAGCTTGCATAGGTCCTGTGTGTGCTGTCACAGCTGATCAGCTGATTTTCCCCCTTAATTCTCTGTAGTAGTTTCTGAGGTGTGAGGTGGACAAACACACACATACACACACACACACACACACACACACACACATACATACACAGAGAAAGAGAGAGAGAGCAAGAGAGACAGAGAGAGACAGAGAGAGAGAGAGAGAGAGAGAGAGAGAGAGAGAGAGAGAGAGAGAGAGAGAGAAATGTTGAGTGAGTCGCTGAGGGCACTGTATGAGATTTTGGAAAAGACTTGAAAGTGTTACCCGCTCATCCTTCACAGGCAGGTTAGGTTCCTAGTTTCTGGACCCCAGTGCTCACAATGAAAGCTCCTTCTCATGACAAGCTCTGTGTCTGCCCAGCCTGCTTATCTCCTCTGTTTCAGCCTCCTCACCTGTAACATGAAGACAGACAGCAATGTTTCCTTCCTTGTTCATTGCTGGTTAGGACAACATCATGGAATCTGTATACAATTTATGTAAAATGCAGCGACCAGCGCTTGAGACTCAGTCCTTCTCAACAGATTTCGACTTGCTATCCCATCTCTGAGTCTTGCCAAACCTCTAAATTATTACTTACATGTATGCATGGATACATCCTTTACACAAAGAACTATATGGCTCTTATTCTGTGTCAGATACTGACTACACTGGTGGTAGGATGGTAGGTCTAGTGTCCTTTCTTCCCTCAGTGTTTCTTAGTCTCGGGCATGTGGAGTCGGTGGCTGGCGTTTTGGAAAAGAGGTAACTCAGTTTCAAATGGTGATTTTTATGAATGAAGAGCGCATCCAACCCACGAAGGGATAAAGCGATGCTGCAGTTGAAGAATTTTACACCCTTCCCGGGGAGTTCAGCCTTATAGGTAGAGAAGCAGTCTCATTCCCAAGGAATGCGGAGCGGCTGTTGCAGTCTGATTTTGCAGGTTGGGAGCCTAGATAGAAGGACCCTCAGACCTTCTGACCTAAGAAACGTGATAGACTCCTTGGTCTTCAGTTGCTGGGTGAGAAGAAATGCTCTGTAAGTTAAAGACATAATGGGTAGGTGGAGTCTCAACCTGTTTTCTGTACAAGAATACACCTAAGGTCCATCCTCGGTAAGGCAGATGTGAACTGAGTACCAGATCCACTGTTTACAACCTAAGTAGTATTATGCAGAGCCCCTGCTCTCTGGGTTTTCTTGTCTATAAAATGTGAATCTTGAGCGGTCACAGTGCAAGGTTTTACAGCTTGTTGATCTTGATTCAGGACTGCCATCTGAAGAATAGAGGTCCAGATCTAAACGTGTCCTGAGTCTCTCAGACAAGATCCAGGGTCCTCATATTTGAGTAGCAAGTGCTCTTAACTAACTGCTGAGCTATCGCCGCAGCCCCAAAATAGATTTTAATTCTGAATTGTAGGGTACTAAGAACTCCCCATTTCCTACAATATAATGGAACTTCTACTTAGTGTTATTTGTGTTATTTATGAGTCTTAGCTGGTTAATATATATATATATATATATATATATATATATATCTTTATATCTTTATATCCAAGTCTCCAAAAGGAGGAAGAAAAACACAGTATCAGAAATTTCCATAAAGAGTTTCCAATGGTAGTAGGGGTCAGAGGTTGAGAGAGATAAGCATGCGTTACCATGGTGATGGAATTACAATTCCTTTATGAACTTGTTTAATTTATTGTTCATTATTTCTGTTTTCTTTCATCACCTTTGGTTTTTTTTTTTTCGCTTAAATTACAAAACAATTAAAGAATTTTTGCAAAGAAAACCAGCCAGATGTAACAGCTTCCTCTTACATCCCTCACTAGAAGTAAACATGCAGCAAAGTAATTTTTCTTCCTGCCACCAGAATCACACCCTCCCCTGAGTTCTCAGCCGTGTCACAGAGACACAGCCCCCTTGGAAGTGGAAAAGCCCTTAGTCTTCATGGAATGTAATTAAATTTAAATGATGTTGCACCTGCTGTGGGGAGCGGGAAATGTAGAGAGAAGGGTCCTGGGCTATCTGAAAGTTACTCCTGCCTACCCTCCTCCCACCCCCCAACCCCCACCCCCACCCCAAAACCCTTCAGAAGCAAGGGCATGAAGCTAGACAGGGTGCCAGAATCAATGCACTTGTGGGATGTGCTTACACCATGATGAATAAAAGAGATTAGGGAAACGCACACACACAGGGGCTAAGGAGCTGGTCTGGCTTTCCCTGTGTGGACCTGACTTGATATCCACAATGCCTATGTCGAAGTCAGGCACTGCAGTGAATGCCTCGAATGCTATCCGTGGAAAAAGGAGAAAGCAGGCAAACAGGAGGGTCCCTGTCCCACCATCATGGCTGAGTCAGGGAACACCAGGTTCAATGAGTGATCCTGTCTCCAAAACTAAGGAGAGCAATTAAGGAATGACACCCAGCACCGACTCCTAGCCTTCACATGTGAGAGTGTATGCATGCAGACACACACACACACACACTCACATGCGAGTGCAAAAAAAAATCCATACACTTAGGTTGAGATGTAGTTTGTTGACTACTTGTGTAGTATATACAAGGCTTGGTTTGAAGTTTAAAATTCAGATTTGATTGAAATTTTTACCTCATAAGTAAGATACTATTTCACCATTGTTGGCACAGAGGAGAAAACTTAATTTCATTCATTCTTCGAAGTTTCAGGAAAATGCAATTAACTGTGGATAATTTTAGTAAGAAATGTTCTGTAATGTGGCTGTGACCACCATCTTTGAAGGGAAGCAGACCCCTTACCATTTAGAATCTGTGCCTTGCCTGTGGTTCTCTAGATAAAGTTAGGTGTGTTTATTCATATTCTTTACCCTTAGTTTTCACATCCAAAGAGCAAGTCCTGGGTAAAAACACCTGGAGCTAATGAGGCTGTTACTCGGTTGAAACGGCACGGTGAACAGGAAGCTGTCCCTAGCATATGACACACACTACGTAACTACCGATATTGTAATCTGTATTAGGTGCTGAGATTTAAGCAGCCACCATGTTAATTAGATTTTGCTACAGGAAGAAAAGAGTAACACACTGGCAAAAAACTGTCCTGGGATGAGTTAATGTTGATGTGGAAGACAGTCTTGTCTTAGTCTTTTCTGCTAGAGAAATAGAGGTCCTCCAGTGAGATGCAATTCTGCGACCTTGTGTGGCTTCATGGACCACTGGAGGTTACTAGACACCACTGGCCCCTAGCATTCCCCTTCTGGAAAAATGTTAAAAACCTACCTAAGTTTTCTCTGGGGACTCTTCCTGGTCTGACCTTTTGCCCTCCCAAGAAATTCTCCTCGCCTGAATATTTATAGATGAAAGTAAAGAACAGTTTCTCAAAGGAAGGGAAGCAGCCAGCCAGACTGCAGTAAGAGACAATGGAATATGCATAGTGCCACCCAGCTCACTTTCCTAAGGAAAGCTGAACAGCAGGGCTAAGGGGGGAAGGTTATGTGACTGGATAGGTTTAGAGAAGATGGCTTGCATGAGTTAGAGGCCTCAGCTTTAGAACAGCAGTGAGGCTGGGAGCAGAGCTAACAGAATCCCCGGGAGCAGGTGAGGGATAGGGAAGAAGAGATTCTGAATGAAGGTTCAAAGCTATTCAATATACTCACCTTCAACTTCTTGGATTGTAGTCATAGGTAGTCTTTATCAAATTAACCGGGTAGAGCTGTTAGCAGGGAGAAGGTGGCTATGATAGGTAATTGTTGATACTTTGTAATAGGCACTGTGCTGAAAATCTATCCACCTAACAAAGGAGGCAAGAACATTGGCTCATTTTGACAGATGATGAGCCTAAGGCACAGAAAGAACAAGAAATATACACAGGGTTTCATGCCAGTTTCATAGTGGAGATGTGAGTCAAACCCAGGTGTCCTGACTCAGCCCTGCTGGGAGGATACAGCATCCATGAGGAGCGCATTTGAGACCGCCCTTCATGTTTAGCCATTCTTCCCCTGCAGATGGCATCTGCTGCCTCAAGATTTTTAGATTAATTCAGAGGGATGTGTCATAGTCTTTCTCCTCTCTGGGATCATTACTAGAGGATGGAGACAGAGACACTGATGGTTAATGGTGGATGGATTTTTTTTCTTTGTATGGATCATAAAATAGGGCATCTGATGAGCTGACTTATAAAAATAACGAACATAAAATTAAGTCAAAATAATCTTTTTAATTCTTCTAAGGTCACTATGAGCCTATAGAATTGTTTGTTTGTTTTTAAATGCATTTGCATTTAAGCCATTGAGACCATCTAATCTCAGAACTCATCTTATCTTGGAAAACAAACTCTGGACCCATTGAGTGACATATTCAGCCTGTGGCACTCATGCTCCCTGTGGCCCTATACAGCCAAGGATAACTGTGAATATGGCCTAACACAAATAACAAGCTTACTTATAGCATATGAGACATTTGAAACTTCTATTGCTCAGTTTTCAGGAACATGACTTTGTGACAAAGTCATTTTACCCTGTCTATAGGTTGGATGAGCTGACAAGACTTCCCATTTCTTCTCTTCCATCCTATGCACTTTCCATCTTTTCTGTTTATGAATTTGAGTGTTCAGGTCCCACATAAGTGAATCATGCCGTATCTTTCATTTTATGACTGGCATATTTCACTTAGCACAACACCCTCCCAGCTCTCCTCTTGGCTGGTGTTGGGCTTTGCTTTTACTTATTTTTGAGACTGAATGGTAATTCAGTCACCACCTTCTGTTCACTCATCTGTTCATGAATCAAGCACATTTTAAAAAGCCTTGGATCCTATTGATGAACTTAGCCTAAGCATTTTTAAAAGTCCTGTCATTTTATAGTCAAGAAGAAACACAAAAGCAGAAGTATCTGCGCCTCATCCTCTACCTGTACAGATCTGAATTATCAGTGGCTCAGCAATCAACTTGTGTAAGCTACTAGGACAATCCTACAGATCCCAGAGCAGATATTTCTGTAACTCTCCTTCCATGGAATCACAGCTATAGGATATGCCCTCAGTACCCTGTCTTCCCCAGTCATGAGGAGTCATTTTTATCCTGAACCATGTGAGTCATTCTGTTTGCACAAAAGCTTGCCTTTGGGATTATACTTAGGGCTTGTGGAAGAAAGTGTTACTTTCCACAGTAATAAATTTGTTCAAATATTAACTTTGGAGAATTGTGACTTGACAGTACTTCAAAGAGTATATAAGACTAATTATGAGTGAAAATCATCTCAATTCTAATAATTAAAAAAAACCTTACCAGCTTTGGATTATTCTCTTTGAACTTGTATCATAGACCTGTCCTTCATTATAATCTGACACATGGTTTTTGACCAAATTAGATTAATCAAACCATTGGGAATTTAATCATGTTTGGTGTGTGTGTTTGTGTGTGTGTGTGTGTATGTGTGTGTGTGTGTGTGTGTGTGTAGGGTGGCATGAAGACAGGAAGTACTCTATTCAAGTTTTATTTTAAATTAAATTTGCACAAATTTAGTTTTTGAAAACTACTATTCATCTACTGAATGAAAGATATATATTTCGGAACATTTTCCATGTGGCTTTATTTTACTGATTTTAGATGATATGTTATTTTATTTTGAGAATATGAGTGCACAAGACTGAAAGGGAGTTGTGTGTGACAGGAGTGACAGGATGCACAAAGCATGGCTCAGATGTCCAGCTGTGAAGAACATTAACCAGTAGTGGTCCCCATGCTCAGCCTGAGCTAAAGCTCAGTCCAAGTGGTTACTCAAGGTAAACTAGTATGTATCATTACTGAGATGGCTCTGCCCTATGCCACCACTCTCTGAGTGTTCTGGGCAGCCCCTGAGATTTGGGTCATAGCTTTTAAAGCAATAGTTACTTAATGCGTTTTCTTTAATCATTTAAAGGAGGGCTGTATCACATATTTAAGTTAAGACCAACCTAATTTCCCATGGATAAAACGTAGATACCAAAGTTAACTACAAATGGGAAAATATTATGCTTGATAAAAATGGAAATATAAGCACTTGTAGCAACATATAAGCCACCACAGGACTTATCAGTTAGGATTCTCTAGAGAATCAAAATCTGTCTCTGTCTCTGTCTCTGTCTCTCTGTCTCTCTGTCTCTGTCTCTGTCTCTCTGTCTCTCTCTGTCTCTCTCTGTCTCTCTCTCTCTCTCTCTCTCTCTCTCTCTCTGTGTGTGTGTGTGTGTGTGTGTGTGTGTGTAAAGAGATCTATTAGGTTGGCCTATCCAGTGTGTTCTTGGTAGTTAAGCAATGGCTGGTGACAGACTAGAGAGGCTAAGGACTTAGTACCTACTCAAACCACAAGGCTAGATACTTCAACTATCCTAGTCTGGTGCATGAGGCCTGGATGGTTATTGGAGAAGCAATAGCCTACAGTCCATAGTTAGAAGGGCAAAGGAGTCTGATTTGGATGTCAGAAAAAGATAAAGTAGCAAGAGACAAAGGTGTGCATGCAAAGCTTTGCTACTAGACTTCCTTCCCTCTAGGCAGCTGCAGGAAGATGCTTCCCACTCTGCGGAGGGTCTTGTCCCCTGAGTAATCATTCCAGGAAAGCATGCCTTACAGCCTGTCCCAAGCGCATCTCTCAGTTGCTTCTAAAACCATCAAGTTAGCAATCAAGACTGAACATCACAGGCAGCAGGTGAGACATTACTTACATCATCAGTGACAATAAGAGGCATTTAAAGGAGAAATGACCCCTTATAAGGTCGTCTGTGACACCTCCTTCCTATCTTGCCCATCCCTGGTCTAGACTTTGGGAAAAAAATACATTTCACATAAAAAGCAATAATGACCATGCCCAGCAGAGTGTACACTTTCAGTTATGTTAGCCATGGCAGCTGCCATGACTATCAGTGATGGTGATGGTTATAGTATCCATGTCACTACCTGACGTGGCCACTGGCTGACATCTGTCTGTATATACAGAGAACCCCCAAAATATATAGTTCTTCATTGTCACCCAAACCATCACTCAAAATAAGTCTGACCTCTCTATTTCACAGTTATCTATGGGTTTATAAAGATGACTCTCATATCCAAGCTAACCCTTGCTTTCCTCGGATGATCTCCTTACTCTCCACATCCATTTTCAAGTGAAACAATTTTTAGCAACACCAACTCCACTCTTTCAATGTTCACTCTGTCTGTATTGTAAAGGTTCTCCAAAGAAAAATCAACAGACTGAAATATGAGAGATTGAAATACATACGGTTACACTGACAGATGTAATTTTAAGTATTTGGCTTACATGGTTATGGTACTGCTGATTCTAAAACATACAAGGTTTCTAGACTGGTAGCCTCAGAAAAGCAAGTCTACTAAGGTCAGAGGTCATCAGACTGGTGAGAGGAAGTATCAGTCTCAACATCAAGTCCAAAGGACATCTGCTGCCCAATTCTATCTTCCACTAGCAAGTTATCCCTTTGCTCTATGCAGGTCATCAAGTGATCCAATGAAGCCTACCGACAGTAAGAAGGGTCATCTGCTTTGTATAAGGTCTACTGCTCTAAATATACACTACAAGGAGAAAATCCACAATACAAAATCCATGTAGGTATGTGATTTGATCAACACATGCTATATAGCTTATTAGAATATGGCAAAAAGCCCTATTCAATATTCCCCCTGAGAGCTGAAGAGATGGCTTGATGGTTCCAGAGGACCCAGTTTCAATTCCCAGCACTCAAATCTTGCAGCTCAAAAGCAACTCTAACCCCAGCTCTCAGAGATGTGATGCTGTCTTCTGGCCTTCACAGGTACCTGTGTGTGTGCACAGACAGTAAGACACACGTACTCATGCACCATGTACTCACGAGCACATGCGACTGTGCACACACATGCAGGCACAGACACATGAATGAAAATAAATCTTCATGGGGAAACATGTTCGGACTTTATAAACCAAGCCACTTAGTGTTGATGATCACTCAGTGCAGGCTTTAACACTGATATTTTTGACTACTGGAGAACTGAAGAGTGGCCCTGTGGTTCAGAGCACTGGCTGCTCTTCTAGAGGTCCTGAATTCAGTTCCCAGTAACCACATGGTGGCTCATAACCATCTATAATGGGGTCGGATGCCCTCTACTAACTTTCAGGTGTACATGAAGCTAGAGCATTCATATACATAAATAAATATTTTTTAAATAGCTGGACCTGGTAGTACATGCCTTAATCCTAGCACTTGGGAGGCAGAGGCAGGTACATGTCTTTGGGTTCAAGGCCAGCCTGATCTACAAAGTGAGTACAGGACATCCAGTGCTATTACACAGAGAAGCCCTGTTTTGAAAAACCAAAGTGAAAAAAAAAACCTGTAACTGACTGATTGCCATTTCAAGGTCTCTCGGAGTGCTTCCAAAAGGCTGAGGAAATGTGTGGCTGCAAGTTAACACAGCCTGGGTAGGACAAAGTGGCTCTCATAGCAGGCCAGATTTGAACTCCTCAGGCATGCTGAAAGTGCAAGGTTATTCAATAGAAGCCTGCACACAAATCATCTGAGTCAGTGCATCACAGACACATGGTGCAAGGGTAAGAGGATCATGTCAGTGAACCGCAGGTGCCACTTCATTTCACAATCCATTGAGCCCTGCATGAATACAGAGGAAACCATGCTGGCTGAATCCTGCCACCAAGCTCATCATCGATGTAGTGAAATGTCACCAAACCATATTCTGCAGACACCTGGGCCATGCTGTCCTTACTACCCTGTTTGTTCACTTTTGCCTATATCCTTCTTCCGGATTTAAGTTGTGTCTCTAACCCTAATACTTTCTCCATGCCTACCAGCAGAATCATGTGGACTTAGGATCCACCACCTTTTCAGAACCACAGTATAAAGTGTCAGGGTAATCAGGGAGCTTATGTTAACTTTAGTCATTGCTTCTCTGATAAAGTCTCTTGTGCTTGCTATGAGCAACACAGGGTGCAAGCCTTGAAGGTACCCAGCAGTGAGTCAATAGACTCCATGTCTTGTGAGCTTTTTACTATGGTAAGAAAAGATACATAAAAGCAGATAATCAAGTAAATCAGTGATGTTAAGCCATGCTGAATGATATAAAGAGAAAGGCAGAGTAATAGAATCAGAGAACATGCGTCTGCTGTGGTGGAAGATGAGGAGGAAGACAGGTGAGTGAGGCAGGGCAGGGAGGAGCATGCTTCCAACCACAGGGAGCAAGAGTGCAAAGCCCTGGAGATGGTTTAAAGAACAGAGAGCACTGCAGCTCTCCCATGAAGATGTGCCAGGGGATCCAGGCCTGGTGGCACAGACCTGACATCCTGCCACTCTGGACTCGGGAGGATGAGGCAGGGGGACTGATAGTTGTAGGGTAGTCGGGGTTACTCAGTAAGACCTCAGCTCAGAAGAGGATGGGAGAGAAGGAAGGGATGAGAAGGCAGTAGGAAGAGAAAGGAAGCTAGGAGGAAATTTGATGGAGGAAGCTGATAAGGAGGAAGGAAAGGAGAGGGAGGGAGGAGAGGGGGGCAGGAAAAGGAGAGAAGAGGAAAGGATATGAGCAAGCAAAGGAGAAGAGAGGAAAGGGAAGTAAAGGAGGAAGGACTGAGGAAGGAAGTACAGAAGGGATAGAAGGAATCTTGTAGAGAATGAAGACTGAGGAGATCATGGAGGCCCTCAGTCATCCATGTCATCCTTACAAGATGGAGCTTGAACATAGACTTCAAAGGGTTTGGAAGGACTTGTTCCCAAAGCAGTGAAATAATCTGTGTTGAATTTGCACAGACCTACCTGACTTTTCCTGAGGATAATAGACTTCAGGAGGGCAAGAAAGGAAGCCAGGCAATCAACCTAGAAGGAGACAGCTAATTCTGCACCCGCAACGCATTCCCCTTTAATTATCTTTTTAATTTGATTTATACTTAATGACACCACAATCTGGAAATACATTTGGCATAGTGCTCGTTTAAAGCCCCTTTTGTGAAACAGCGCATTCTTAGTGTTTGCAAATGTTGTGGTGTGTTTGAAAGCAACGTACACCCCTATTTCAGAGAGGCCAGAATTTCCTGTACCGGTTCTAACTAGCTAAATATCGATGTCCTCATCTCCCACCCCCATGCTATTATTTTGTCCACAGAGCCTATGAGCTTTCATCAGAATTTTTATTGGCATGGGAATCTTACGTAACCATGGCTGAATTTGCCCCATGCTTCCAATAATTGCCAACCACCGTATGTTTAAGTTGCACTGATGAGTTTATATCCAATCCATGTCAGCGTGATTTCTCTGGTCAGACTTCCGCTATGTGCAGTTTATGCCATGCGTGCTAAGCCCCCTTTTTTCTTTTCTATATGATAACTTTTGTGTGATGTGCATGTATGTGCATATGTATCCATGTATACATTTATTTATTTTTAATGTTTTAGGAGTATCAGATACGAGTACAATGCATTTCCATACCCATGGGTATGCCTCCCATTCTTTAGCATTAGTTATCACAGATTGCCCTCACTGTCTGCTAGGCATGGTGCTGTCTCTTTTGCATATACTGCCTTAGTTCCTGCAGCAATGTGTAAAGCAGGTGCTGTTTTCTTTTTTTGGACTGAGAAGTTAGAAAACAAAAGCGCTGCTGTTTAGTTACTGCATACACAGACATAGTTAGGGACTATGTTGTCCCTAACAACCCAGTGGTGTTGTGCTGGTCCCATCCTCTCTGTTCCATATAAGGTTTCTAATAGCTATGTATGGTGCAGGAGAGGCCACACCATAACCTTTATGTAAATTTAAGGTGATCAAGAAAAGTGTATCAGCCTTCAACATCAATGACTCAGACCGTTTACAAAAAAAAAAAAAATACTTAAGGGACAGGGGTGAGCATGATGCCTAATTCCTTATATATACTGTTTTGTTTACTCCCTTCAACCCTAGAGGACATGTTCTGCATTTTATTTGGGACATATATGTGTGGTGTGTGAACTTCCTGTTGGTAATTCCGTCTAAAGCTTGTTCTTCTCTGAGAGGTTTACATCATCTCTGTGCAAACTTCTCCTG
Source organism: Acomys percivali (assembly GCA_907169655.1). NCBI lineage: Eukaryota > Metazoa > Chordata > Mammalia > Rodentia > Muridae > Acomys > Acomys percivali. Next base: position 78,140,658 of record OU015755.1, on the reverse strand, counting down.
AGACTCATCTCTGACTCCTGGAATATCACACACCATGCTGTAAAAGGTCATGATCTACAGCAACATGCCTTCCCTGATGGAAGGAGGAAACATGAAAACAGCTGACGAGTGTGTGGAGGCAGCCACAAGGCCCAGATATGTACTCTTAGACCTGGGGGTGCTTTCAAGCCACACAAGGCCAAGGACACATTCCAAGGAAAAGCCCTGGTTGCAAGTGTGGCTAAAAGCCAAAGAAATCTGCCCTTTGACATTTCTGCTCTGAAGACTAGCAGCGGAACAATTTTTGTCTGTGTTTGTTTCAGGAGTCAGAAAAAAGAAATAGAAAAAGAAACAGCCTGCCTGTTTGGTTATGTTATAATGTTTAATATTGGAATCCATTCGGCTTCATGGGCAAAGGCTGTAGACTCTTTATTTATGGTCTCTCTCTCTCTGCTTGTTGCCTTTCTCAGAACCCCTGGGCAGGTTTGGGTCACCCTCTATATAAAGTTTTCAGTAGCTGTGCTAACCAGTTGTAGAGGCTACACTGTGGTTCATTCATGTACAGCTCAGAATGTGCACTCAATAGTGATGGAGGAGGAGAGAGAAGCCCAGCCCTGTCCTCCTGAGTCCACTCTTTGCAGTTTACCAGCCTGGGAGCCTTCCCAAGCCACACCTGACACGTAGCCTCAGCCTCCTCACCAAAAAGCAGTGGCACAGGACTGAGAACATTAAACCCTCCACCATACGTCACAGAGTCCTGGTCTTGTCAGAGATTCTGCCTTAGCCCTTTCTGGTTTTGTTGTTTGCTCTTGATAGACAGGGTCTTGGTAAATAGACCAATCTGGCCTAGAACTAACTAGGGAGCTCAATTTGGCCCTTTAGCTCTGTGATTCTCATGCTTCATCTGGTTATACTCTGAGATTAGACCACCACCTTCTTGTTATTTCAATGTGGTAATGTCAGGTATATGTGCACGATAACTTGTGCATATAAATCTATGAGCAAATAAACACGAGAGATGCGGATTATCCACGGGAGAACAAGTTCTATTGATGAAAACAGGCTAAGAGAAAATACTACCACAAAACGAGGAGGCAGAACATAGGGGGGGAGTGTGTTGAATTTCATGGATTTTCTTGTGCTTTTAAAGCACACCCTTTTAAATTTCATTTTTATAAGAACGGCTAGGCACAACTCTCTGCAGAATGCTGGGAAAGATCACAGAGAAGGTTTTAGGCAGTTAGTCAAGGTGTGAGTTTATGTTCTGTAAGGATGAAAGTGTCCCCTGGGAATATGTAGAATTGTGCATTGCCAAGCACCATCTTGGTCATTGTCTGATCTCACCAGCGTCTGGGTTGTCACACAAATGTTACTTTGGTCTTTCCGAATGTAATACATAGCTCTAGCTACCTCTAGCTAGCTCCGTCACAGGTGCTAACATTACATGGATTGTATTAAAGGGTGACTTCTGGACTCCAGCGTGGGCCCCCGCTACTACCCAAAGTTAAAACCACATGGCTCTACAGATATCCCTGCCCCAGCCTCACTTGCACAGGGCAGAACCCTGCTCACAAGCTCTCCCTTATTTGTCTCTTTGGTTTGGGGATTTGGGGTGAGGGAGTGGGGAGACTGGGGCAATTATTCTTTCCCAAGGCAGTTCAGTTTACTTTCTATCTGACCCTGTAACCAAAGAAGAGAAAAAGATAACAATGTTTTATCCTCTTATGGACTTGGCTTAAGTTCAGGGACTTTGTCTCCATCTTGGCTTTCAGTATCAGATTGACTCCCACAAGCTGATTAAAGTGATCACATTTGTCATCTTTGAATAGTGTCCCCTAAAGGTTTATATGTAAAAGCTTTGTCCAAGGAGAGCCTGTAGATGGGTCCTTAGGACATTCAGGGACATACCCTTAGAGGGGAATTGTGGGAACTCAGTCTTTTTCTTCTTGGTTTGAGACGCAAATGCTCACTCTCCACATCAGCCCCTACCACATGGTGCCATTTCATCAATGGCCTAAACCAATGTTGCTGATACACCATGAACTGAGCTATGAGCTGAGCACACCAGTTTTTCTTCATAAGTGGCCAGGTGTGAGACACGTTGTTGGTAGCACAAATGTAACGTAATACTTACATGAAAATCAGGTTCTAATCACTTCCCTGCTTTAAATCCTTCATCTATTTCTCATTTTTTGGAAAAAAAATAAAAACTTTTCAAATGTCCTATGTTAGAGAAATTATGTTGATAGGCCCACCAGATTTTTGGACACACCTCAAAGCCACATAAATAAAGGCAAGGTCATGTTGATTCAAGAATAGTGAGGTGGGCATCAGAACAGGTGGAAGACTCTGGCATTGGTGTATATTTGGAAATTAATATATGATCAAAGTTGTGTGACATATTACTGGGGGAAACACTGGTGACTCGCTGATAGTGTTGAGAGAAATGATTTCCATTCATATTCCTATCTTACTACATGTAAAGTGAACTCCGGGGAGAATAAAGACACTATGAATACTAACACTGAATTGTTAAGAGAACAGTACATAAAGAATAGGGAAATATTTCTTAATTAATTCCCAAGACACCATCCATAAAGAGCAACAAATGAATTTTTCTTACATCAAAATTCTTGTTCATCAGAGGCAGTGTGGGTAATAACACTGTCATGTCTCTATCAATCATGAGTTTCTACCACGGTGGCTTTTCTTTTTGGCTCTTAATATACAAAGCCCTTTCATACTTTTGGGTCAATGCATGTGCACAAAAATTTTCCTCCCCTCTGGTTTTTCATACCAGTGCTCACTCATCCTTTGAATCACAGCTAGAAATTCTATTCTTCAGACAGGTCTTTCCTACAAAGAAGTCAAATTGACCCTATTTGCAATTAATATGATCCTGTATATAACAGACCCTAAAATCTCCACCTGAAAACCCTAAGAAGTAAACACCCTTTAGCAAAGTAGCAGAATACAAAATGAGCATACAAAATTAAGATCTCTTATTATATGTCAATAATACCATGCTTTAAAGGGAAACAAAGAAAAAAAAAGTCCATTCACAATAGCTTTAAAATTCCTAGAAATAAACCTTGCTGAGAAAGTAAAAGAGCCTACAAATTTACAAAAAAAAATGAGGAAAGAAATTCAAGACATTAAAAGATGGAATATCCTTTCATACTCATTGATCAGGATTACTATAGTGAAGAGGGCTGCATCACCAAAAGTGTTCTACAGATTCAATGCCATCCTCATCAAAATTTCAATGACACTCTTTACATCAATACATAAAGAAATCCCTAAATTCATAGGAAAACACAAAAGATTGTTTGGAGAACCAAACGACTGTGATTTCATCTTGTACTACAAAACTATAGTAGCAACAACCAAAAAGTATCATGTTACTGGCACAAAAATGGATACATAGATCACTGGGATAAAATGGAAAATGCAGAATTCACTTCACAGGGCTACAGGCGCCTGGATTTTCAGGAAGAGCCAAAGATACACAGTGGAGAAACCACAGTGTCTTCAACAAATGGAACAGAGAAAGTTGGGTACCTCTATATAGACTCATGAAGCAAGGTTCTTATCTCTCATCCCATATAAAAAAAAAAACTGAAAAGTAATCCAAGGCCTTAATGTAAGAACTGAAGGTTTGAAACTTAGAAGAAAACACAGGAAAAAACATCCCAACATAGAGGCATAGGGAAAGACTTTCCAAAAAGGACTCCAGTAACTCAGGAAATAATACCAAGAATCCAAAATGTATGTTCTCCATAATGCAGGAAACAAATCAAACAAAGGCAGCCTATAGAACTGGATAAAAATCTTTATTAGCTATAAATCTGACAGAGGATTAATAAATACAATATATAAAGAACTGAAAAAAAAACACTTTGCTGATCTGAATGATAATGGCCACCATAGGCTCACATACTTGGTTCCCAGTTGGTGGAACTATTTGGGAAGGATTGGGAGATATATTCTTTTTGGAGGAGGTGTGTCACTATGGGACAGTCTTAGGGTTTCAAAAGCCTGTCTGCCTCCTGCTTGTAGATCAAGAAGTTAGCTCTCAGCATTTCCTTTGCTACGCTACCACGGACTCTAATCCTCTGAGCCTATAAGCCCAATTAAACACATTTTAATAAGTTTCTTTGATTATGGAGTTTTATTGCAGCAATAGAAAAGTAACTAAAACAAAACCCAAATATCAAACAATGCAGCCAATAAATGATTGAATGAAATGAATGGGCCATTCTCAAAAGATGAAGTACAATAAACGGTCAATAAACATGTAAAAGAAAAAAGGTTCAATGTCTTTAACAATCAGTGAAATACAAATTAAAACTATCCTGGTTCCTTATCACCTCATTCATTACACCAAAAACAACAAATACTGGCAAAGATGTGGGATAAAGGAAGCCCTTATGTATTACTAGCAGGAATGTAAACTGGTCTGCCTACTGTGGAAATCAGTATAAGGATTACTCCTCCTTTGGGGGCCAAAAGGGTGGAAAAGATGAAAGAGGTTTAGGAGAACCTATTAAAACATGTTATCTTTGAAAATTCCATATACTTTGTATGCCAATCTTAAAAATTAAAAATAAGAAAAGAAGGATGGAGGTTCTTTTTAAAAAAAAAAAAAAGGCAAAAACAAAAACAAAACAAAACAAACCCTGTGGTTCCAAAGATGTAGCTACATCACTTCTTGGTATATAGCTGAAAAATTCACACCACAGAGATACTTGCTCACCCATTTGTTACATTGTTCACAATAGCCAGGATATGTGATCACCCTAGGTAGAAATCCATCAACAGAAGTATAGGGTCAAGAAAATATGGCATATTACACAAATTCTGTCATAAAGAAAAATAAACTTATGTTACTTCCTGGAAAATAAAAGCAAGCAGAGGTCATCATCATGTATACAAAATCAGTCTAATCTCCAAAGGTATTGTTTTGTGACATAAAAGTTTTATAGTTATGTAAAACCATGTATATGTATATAATATCAAATCAGAAAGAAGAGTAGAAGGAGACTAGCAAATGGGGACAGGAGAGAAGAATGAAACTAAAAGGAAAGGGAGTTTATAGTTGTAGCATAAGATATACTGGAAATATATAGTCTATATAAAACACACACACACTATTATGTGTGATTACAAACCAATAACAGTAACGAAGTAAAGCCCCCACCCCCTACCCCAAGCCTGAGTTAGGCTTGGTCTCTATGTGAGCCCTCAGTGAACCATCTCCTCAGCATTCAGCATTCACCATTAATTGCACACACTGCAGTTGTAAATGCATTATCATCTATGGAGATATAAATTTAGTACTCACTTCCCCTAGTAGAAGTGTGAGCTCCAGAGGATCAAAGGCCACCTGCTTAAAATTTGGCACAGAACGTCATGCTTTAAAGATACTACGAGAACTTAGTAGAATAGATTGGAACAGAGCAGGCAAAAGTTGGGTCATTTGACACCAGATGCTGCATGGGTGCTACTTACCCAGGGGAGGTTTCAGGCACTATTTAATCTGTATCATGTCAAGACTCTGGGGTAAAAAGTTGTGCTGTGCCTAGAGGCTAGGCAACTCAAATATAACTCATAGCCCTACAGTGCCTTGCAGTGAATTAGGTGGCGGAGACATATCTGTTGATTAAATGTCTATAATGCTACCACTGCACTGTCGTTCTTGCTCCCATGTTCAAGTTGTCACATTGCTCGGTGCTTAGTCTTGTCTTCACAAACCTAGACAATCACTGTCAGACTTCATTTGATTGCTTTATTTATTGACAATAGTCACTCTCTGTTGACTCTGAGTTTGATTTGCACATTCAGATATTCAGCAAATATTTATGGAAAGCCTAGTGGGTGCCAGGAATGTACTGGGTACAAGAAGAACTGGCTGTCCCCTTGTAACATTGACATTTGACCGTGATGCCTGGAAAGAATCCTTGAAACAGAACAGTTCGCCACAAGCAAGTGTTGATGGAAACTAAGATGCTCCCAAATTTGGGCACATCGCAGAGAAGCTGAACTAGAAAGCTATGCTGGGGTGACTGGACTGTTTCCCAGCTTATTTTGAGCAAATGATTCACAGGATAGCTTCATTATCCGATACTAGAATGACATTGTAAAACAATAGAAATCTGTCTAAGTATAGGTATTGAAAATATCCCAGGCAAAATTGAAATTCATAATATAGTATTTATTTTAAATATTTGCTTTTTAAGTGGGAGCTACATAAAGTTTCTGCTGAATAATAATGATGATGTTACAGACATTTGGTATGTACTGAAGAAAAACTTCTAAATGACCACTTTAAAAAAAGAGCTAATGACAGATGTAGGGTTCCTGATGATCTTTTCCCAATCTGTAGGCTGTTGATTTGTTCTGTGGACTATTTACTTTGCCTTGCAGAATTTTTTCAGTTTCATGAGGCCCCATTTATTAATTGTTGCTCTGAGAGCCTAAGCTATTGGTGTTCTGTTCAGGAAGTTGTCTCCTGTGCTAATGAGTTCTAGGCTCTTTCCCAATGTTTCTTGTAACAGATTTAGTGTTTCTGGTTTTATGATGAAGTCTTTAATCCACTTTGACATTAGTTTTGTACAGGGTGATAAATATGTATCTATTTGTATTTTTCTATATGTAGACATCCAGTAAGACCAGCACCATTTGTTGACAATGCTGTCTTTTTCCATTGGATGGTTTATATAAAGAACTCAAGAAATTTAACACCATCAAACCAAATGATCCAATTTAAAAAGTGGATACAGAGATAAACAGAGAATTCTCAACAGAGGAATATTGAATGGCTGAGAAAGACCTAAAGAACATCTCAACGTCCCTAGTCATCAGGGAAATGAAAATCAAAATTACTCTGAAATTCCATATTACACCTATCAGAATGGCTAAGATCAAAAAATTCAAGTGACAGCACACACTGGCGAGGATGTGGAGGAAGGGTATACCCCTCCATAGATGGTGGGAGTACGGACTTATACAACCACTTTGGAAATCGATCTGGCACTTTCTCAAAGTACTGGGAATAGTTCTATCTCAAGACCCAGCTATACCACTCCTGGCATATACCTGAAAGATGGTCCACCACACAACAATGACATTTCCTCAACTATGTTCACAGCAGCTTTATTTGTAACACCCAGAGTCTGGAAATGACTTAGATGTCCCTCAACCAAAGAATGGATAACGAAACTGTGGTACATTTATACAATAGAATACTATTTGGCTATTAAAAGCAAGAAAATCTTGAAACCTGCAGGCAAATGGATGGAACTAGAAACAATCATCCTAAGTCACGTAACCCAGACCCAGAAAGACACATATGATATATACCCACTTGTAAGTAGATATTAGCCCAAAATTGATCTCCTCTGAGAGATCCACCCAGTGGGGAATCAAGATAGATACTGGTACTCAAAGATGTTCTACGGGCAGAGTGCTGAGAGTTGTAGGGAAGAGTGAGGAGATAGAAGGTCCAGCGGGGGAGCAGGAGCTCCACAGGGGGACCATCAAAGCCTGTGCATCTGAACACAGGGACCTACACAAACTGATTCACCAACCAAGGACAATGCATGCAGAGATCAAGACCCACTGTTCAGATGTAACTGATGGATTGCTAAGTCTCCACACGGTAGCGGGGAGCGAGGACTGCTGCTGAACCTCTGATATGGACTCTGGTGCCCATGATTTGGTCATTGCCCCTTGGCAAGACAGCCTAGTGGGCACACAGAGAAAGAGGATTCAGGCTGTCTGATGGGACCTAATAGGCTAACCCCAGACAGTTGGGATAAGGAGAGCCCCCCCCCCATGCCATCAGAGATCTAGGGAGGAGAATAGGCAGAAGAGGGAGGGAAGGTGGGAATGGGAAGAAAAGAGTGAACCCCTACCCTGATCTAGCCCATGAACAGGACAGTCTCCACACTTGAGTGGAGAGAGGGATTTGACTTTCTCATGTACTCTGGTGCCTCACATTTGACTATGTCCCCCGGCGGGGGAGACCTAGTGACACTCAGAGGAAGGACAGCAGGTCACTGAGAAGAGACTTGATAACCTATGAGCATATACAGAGGGAGGTAATCCCTCTGAGGAACAGTCATAGGGGAGGGGAATAAGGGGAAAATGGGAGGGAGGGGAGAATGGGAGGATACAAAGGATGGGATAACCATAGAGATGTAACAAGAATAAATTAATTAAAAATAAATAATTTAAAAAAATAAATAAAAAAGAAAAGAGTGAGAGGATAACAATCGGGATGTAATGTGAATAAATTATAATAAACAAAATATACATTAAAAAATAAAGTTCAACACTAATCGTGGAAAAACTAAAAAAGAAAAAAAGCTAATGGCAAGTCCAGTTTGCTACTGTACCTTTTTCTTTTTCTAGAACATCTTAAGATTTTTGTATTGTTTCGGTATTAATTGTGATGCTATACTGTATGATAGGCACTACAAAGGAGCCAGTAATTTCTGACCTCCTGGATTTATGTCATCTGACCAGGGAAGAATAATCATGCTTAAGGAACTTAGATGAGGGACCAACTAGAAGAGTCTGCAAAGACAATTCTTTGGGTATTTCCAACACTATGAAAAAGGAAAAGTTGGGCAAGGGGAAACTATTTAATACAATAAAGCAAAAAGAATGGAATCACTTTTCCCTGGCCTTGCACCCTGAGCACCTGCATAGGGGCAGATGCAAGGACTCTCTCTAAAATCCTAGAGCTTAGAATTTACCAGCCTAATATGATAGTAAAAGACTCACATTCTTTCAGCTTCATTTGGAGAAAAGCCCTGAAGATTGTTCGCTGTTCTCATCTACCACACAGCCAGACTATTTAACTAACACCTGATGTCAACAAGAAAACCTTGATACAATTAACCAGCCAACACTGATAGGTTGCTGTTAATTAAAATCCCTCCTTTACTCAGATTACTTTAATTTTTGCCTAACATCCCTCTTTCTGATTCACGATCCCATGCAAAGCATCCTGATGTATCTGGTCCCCACATCTCTCTAGTCTCTTATTGGCTGTTGACAGTTTCTCGGGCATTTTGGTTTGTTGACCTTGAGGGTTATTGGAATGCTTCTCAGTGTCCCCTGTGTTGCTTTGACAAGCTCCCATGCTTATGGTATTTTGGATTTTTGATAGTGACTTGAAGACATCCTTTCTGGGATGAATATCGCTTCAGACCCAGTTTGTAGATTTTGTTTGTTTGTTTGTTTCTCTGTTAGAACCAGCAGTGTCTCTAAAGCTGTAGTTCTCAACATGTGGGTCACATATCAGATATCCTTCATTTAACATATTTACATTATGATTCATAACAGTAGAGAAATTACAGGTATGAAGTAGCAATGAAATATGATTGTGTGTGTGGGGGGGAATCAAGTCACCACAACATGAACTGCATTGAAGGATCATAGCATCAGGAAAGTTAAAAACCACTGCCCTATATCATTCTTCTAAGGTAGAGTTTCAGTTTCCTTGTTCACTGTGCCAGAATGGTTTTGCATACTGTCCTTGTGCACAGTTTATACACATTTTTCACTACATTGTGTTACCTTGAACCTCGCCTCATAGATACAGAAGCTGAGATCCAAAGAGAAGTGACTGAGTCAAAGCTACACAGTTATTGAAGAAATAGAGATGTGACTAAAGCCCAAGTCTGTCTTACTCTGAAGACAATATTCTACCTTTGTTCCATAAAGCCAGCATCCCAAGATGCATAATTAACATTAGACAGAAACAGTTGTGATTCCTCTTGCCTTTGTGTGAGGAGGAAAAACATCAAAAAGCCAGCCGGGCTCTCCTTGGGAGGGCTCACCAGGATGATAGCAGCTGGATCTTTTCCTCTGAACTTCACGCATACAGTTCAGAGCCCTCTGGAAGTGTGACAGTTGTTTATGTGCTAACTTGTGTTTTTCCTGTTTTGATTTCTACAACAGATTGCTAGCTCCTCTCTGGGCAGGGAAAATACACCACAGCGCAGGATTATCCAGATAAGAAACACCAGGCTGCTACATCCTGTCAAAACAGACCATGGTGATCTTGGTTTGATTCAGTGCAAATATTAAAATCTGTGCATCTCCCACCAAGAGAGCATAAGTCTCCATTGAACTTATAGCACATTGTTATCATAGCTACTTGGCATTCACTAAGTCTCCTCCTGGGCTGGGAACTTCTTAAAGATAAAAGTTAGTCATGTTTCCCACTCTCCAGAGCCCAATACAGGATCTGACATGAGCCAGCCTCTCATTAATACACATAGGATACCTAAGACAAGCTCTTGGTATCTAGACGAGCAACTGCCTGCTGTTTACCTGTGCACATTTTTGACTAACTTTCCTCTGAAGATGGGCACAGTATAAGGTGACCCTACAAACACAAACTCACAGCTGTGAGAACTCATCTTAGCTCCCTCACAAAAGTCTTAAGACTGTATGAAATCTCGTGATCCTTGAGAAGAAAATAACAGATAATAAAGAATCAGCACAATTTTGAGAGGTGCTATACAGGTAATGAAAGGTAACTGAAAGGGCAAAGCTTGAACCTACAGCCTCCCAGTAAGAGCAAAAGAGATGTGAGCAGACCATGGCTCAGAGCCCTGGCAAGCCTTAGTAGAGGGATTATTAATAGGTTTGGAGGTCAGGATGCAGAACAGGATGACTTAAGTCCTACACATGTAAATAGATGAAAAAGCAGTGGAGAAATTCACTGGGCATGCTGGAGAGGGGCTCAAAAGAGGACTGGGTCAAGAGGGCAATCACATGTCCTCGGATCCCACTCTAGGGAACCCAGCCTTTGAAGCTCCTCTCCTTCACCTATTAGAAGATAGAACATTTTCTTTACTTTCTAGAAAGGATTTCAACCCAGAGGATCTCTGGCCTCTGGGATACCTAACAAAGTTGAACTCAAGAATGAGGTTGGGGAAATCAGTAGGTTTAATTGAAAGCCTGTTCAGTGTAGGGCCAATGCCCGACCTCCTTTTTTTACTGATATCCATATCTAGCACAGAGAACATTCCTTGTGGTCCAGGTCTCAGCTGGTTATCTCTGTTTTCCATCCAGCTGTGTTAGCAGCTGGAGCATCTGGGGCACCTAATTTCCTTTAGATAAAATTAGGGCCACCCATTGGATCACTCCAGCAAATGAGTAAGAGCAGCCTTCTCACTAAGCCTGGTCCCCTCTTTCATCTCTGTGACTCCCTTTCATCCTGCAGCCAAAGCTTCAGTCACACGGTCTTGTCTGTATATCTTTTCACCAAACAAAGCCATACATCCTAATGCTTCCCAAATAGTTCCACCAACTGGAAACTAAACATTCAAATATATGAGCCTATAGGAGCCATTCTCATTCAAACAGTCACAGAAATGGCGATGTATTCTTTGGCTCAGCTGTAAAGAACACATACATAATCACAGTACAAGCAAAGAACAGTGATTAACTCAAAGCTAAGTAGAACCTATACCACCGGAGAAAGTAAGTGAATAACATCTAAAGTTGATAATGCTACAGAGAGCAGAAAAGGATGTGTTTCAGGGTACAGGGTTCGACATCCCTGAGGAAGCCTGCAGATATATTGAAAGGCCTTGCAAGGATGAAAAGCCCTGAATTGCTGCTCTTTGCTGTAAGTGTTGCAGATTTGACATTTACCTGTTCTGTTTCAATATAAGAATAAATAATATATTTTTAAACAGATACAATAATTTTAAATGTCAGCCGGATGGAGCCATCTGATGTCGAAATGGCCTCTTGCATTCTGTAATCACTGGGGGACATAGTGAAGTGAATAATGTTCATGCCAATGACCCCAAGACATCAAGAAAAGATTGCACTGTGCTCTGTGAGGGTGCTTAAAAGAATTGGAGATGTGGGGAGTTCTTCTCCGTCAAAGTGTCTGTGTGCTACAAATGCCAGCACAAAATATGATGCTTGGCGTCCTTTCTGTAGCTCACAGGGAGCCTCCCTATATCCAGAAGGGCGGGTTGATTGCCTGCAGTCACTCCCTGCTCTTGGCCATCAGATGAGTCTACAGATTGCTTTATGCCTATACATCTGAGTCTCCAGGCAGCTTCCTCAGGGTCCCTTCTCCTCTGGGGTCACCTTCAGGTCAGTTTGAGGGTCTCTGCTGTGAGTGGGACAGTGCAGGAAACAGAAGAAGCAGAGTGGGCACACATACGCTGCATTCTCTTCCTATTCCTCACTTATTCTGAGTCATCAGAAGTTCTGGAAGTGCTTGCTTGGGTGGCATTTTCCTGACTTTCTGTCATAAACAGCCAGAAAATACAATGGAATGCACAGGGGGCCCAGCTGCCATGTGAGGCTCTCTCCTTTGTGTCTTGGCTCCTGCCATTTGCTCAGTAATCTTTCTATCACAAGTAAACTTGATGGTTAAAACAAAAGGTACTGGGCAAGAGTGAAACTCATGGTTTAAACTCTGATGGAGCAAAGATTCTATTTTCCAAGATGCCAGTATGTTAGAACAGTGAATGCTAAGGTACAACACTATGATATGTTGATAAAAAAAAGAAACAGAGAAGGAAGATGACCCATCTTGTAGAGGTGTCTGTCACCAAGCCTAACCACCACCATTGGATTTTAATCCTTGGAACACACGTGGGGAAAGGAGAGAACAAGTCAGTTGACTTGTGCAAGTTGTCCTCTGACCTCCACATGTGCCTCTGATCTTCACACACACACACACACACACACACACACACACGCACACACACACACACACACACACACGTATGCACCATGGTTAACAATACTTCTCAAGGCCTTATGCTAGTCAGGCAAAGTTAACCTAGTTCCCTGATTCTAGGCCACTCTTTTCTCTGTAGAGCCAGGTTGATTAATATGTGAAGAAATCATTTAGTACATTTACTTCTGGGAATATAACCTCTTGCCCTGCTCCAATTTTTCCAAATTCAAAGTTCATTTGATGTTTTTGAGATTTAAGTAGAACTAGGAAGTGCTACCGGAAACAATGGTGAAACTGTTTTAGTCTAGTATTTGTTTCCTTGTGTGAAGAAAAATTAAACATATGACCATATGTATGTTGAGTATGCTCATGACCAAATTAAAGATAAGGATTTTTTGTACATTAGGGAGAATTTAAGCCTTAAACCACTGTGAGGACCATGCTAGCTCTGTTGCCTGATGAATTGGGAGTCATCAGCTCTTCCCCAGACACTAACTAATCCATAGCTCAGTTCCAAGGTTCACTGTTTCCTTAAGGTCTGAAAGATAGGGTTTAGTAATCCATTTTAACAATTTGCATTAGAAGAGCAACACCGTGAATCTAGGTTGTGGGCGGCTGGTGGCTACCATGCCCTCCCCACTCTTCCGAGTGAGAATGCCACCCCAGGCCTCAGTGCTGGCTGCCACTCCTACACTCTTTTGTTCTATCATAAGCAAGTAGTAGGTTGGGCTTAGTAATCCAACCCTTAGCCTCATCAAGTACAGAGAAAGCTACTCAGGGCAGCCAACCCCGGCTAGCTCCCTGATGTTCAATTTTTATTCCAGCATGGTAAAGCCATGCCTGTGTTCCTTCTAAGTATTTTAACACTTCCCCATACTGCTCCATACTACTCCAATATGAAGGCTTCTCACTGCTCAGCCAACGCTATGACTACTCCCACCCAGAAGGAAGGCCTTGCAAACATTTTGTAACACCAAAATTCTCTGTTTAGTGTATTTCTCCCCAGTAGGAAGCAGAACTATAAAGGCACAGACTCCGTTTGCCCATCTTTTAGGACAGTGGTTTTATAAAGTGTAGGCAGACTCATTTCACTGATGTATCAATGAATTTTTGAAGGAGGTACATACCATTCAAATACAGGCTTAGGTAAAACTCACTCTAAGTTCTTTTTAGTATTTCCCAAAACACGCAAGTGATGCTACTACCAGCAGGTACTATTGAAAAGGATAATTCCTGAACCAGAAATTGATAAATAATGGCTTTGAAATTCTTATGTTATAAAACCACTTTTCGGGGTGGGGGATTGTTTGTTTTGTTTGTTTTGTCTTTTGTCTTTTGTTTGTTAGTTTTTGTTTGGTTGATGTTATTTTTGGTTTTTTTTTTTTTGTTTATTTAGCTTTTAAATGCCTGGGACGGACCTAAGAAAATAATACCTACGATACATTAAGTTTACATAAGATTTTAAATGCAAAATGAAAATGATGTATCGTCAAAGATTAGTACCACGGTAGTATTTTCTTGGCGTACAGCCATGCCTTCTTGTGTGCGACCTTTTGAAGTCTGTATCGCAGATAGCATGATGGCAGAGGTACAACATATGCGTCCCACAAGGTTTAGGATCAGGCTTGCCACAGAGCAAGTGTACTGTGCCCTGTTCTGAATTTCATTCTAAAAGAAGAGGGTAGTGTGGTATAAGAAAAGGAATATGGGGACCTATTTGATAACAAGGACAATAGACAGTGGCCATGATTACTTAAAGGAAAAAGAGCCTGAGAAATGAGGCCATGAAAAATGGGCAGGCAGATACCTACCTGGGAATGTCGCCTCTCCTAGGTTCTTACTACTTGTGTTGTCAGCTTTCTACGGGGGTGTCTCCTCACTGGCAGGTGTTCAGCACACCTTTCTGCTCTTCTCTATGAGAGCTACATGTTTCCTCTGGAGAAATTCTAAGCTAGAAGGAACACGGGTGGGAGGTTATCAGTTGCTCATGTGCCCCAAGGCTATCTCTTATCCACACAAAGATGCAAAAATCTCCAGGTCTCAGCTATCTCTTATTCAATTGTGTGTATGTGAGAGAGAGAGAGGGAGGGAGGGAGGGAGGGAGGGGTAGTGTGTGTGTGTATGTGTGTGTGTGTGTGTGTGTGTGTGTGTGTGTATGTGTGTGTGTGTGTTTTAGAGGTCTGTCTCTTTGGAGGAAATCTATTTTGACTATGTGCCCATCACCACACACATTAAATGTTTGGACTGCTAAAACAAAGATGCATCAGCCAGACCGTGACTAAAATCAGGTCATCTGCTTGCAGAGTTGGGATTTCAGCCCCTTTTTGTAGTGACCTGCCACCTTCATGTGTTTCTTCCATTTTCTTATTACAGGGTAATGCCCTCTACTTCAAATCTGCCAGGAACGTGACAGTGAACATTCTCAATGACCAGACAAAAGTGCTGACTCAGCTGGTGACAGGTAAGAAAAGAACACATAGACAAATGGCTGGTCCATCGGAGCGCTTAGACAAAGCAGACTTTACTGCCCTGTGAAATACCATGTGAACAAGGATCTGATGGCTGTTTCCTATGTAGAGAAAGAAAATTCAGCTTTTAACCTCTGATTCTACCAAAAGACACATTCCTATCTAGTCACATGTTTAACTTACCAAAGTGTCATGACACTTGCCTTTAGAGAAAAGCTCTTTCTAGGAGATCATGGCCCCTAAACTCAAGCCAGCTGCTTTAACCAGTGCTCAACCAAGGACAAGCTCCTTTAAAATGTTCTTTACTTCTGGGAATTTCATACATGTATACAATGAGGTGTGATCACAAACAGCACCCTAGTTCCTCCCTGCAGCTCTCCCTAGCACACTCCCTCCCAACTTTAATCTCTTTTATTTTAATAACCTACTAACTCCAGTTAGTGTTGCCCATATCTGCACAGGTCTAGAGCTATTCACTAGGATATGGGAAACTCATCAGTGGCCACATCCTAAAAAAGAATAGTTTTCTCTCCTCCAGCAACCATCTGCTGTTTACATCTCCTCAGTAAGGAGTGGGGCCTGGAGACTGTCTGTGTCATCTACGCTGTCATCTAGGCTGTCTTGATCTTATATAGTCTTGTGCAGGGAACCACAACTGCTATTTCAGAGCGCTCCTTGATATCCTCCAGCTCTTGTGTTATTTTGACCTTATCTTCTGCAACAACCCCTGAGCCTTGGTAGAATAGGAGTAAATATACCATATTTTCTGGTGTATAAGAAGACTGGGCATATAAGACAACCCTCAACTTTTCCAGTTAAAAATATAGTCAGGGTCAGGGTTAGGGTTAGGAATATATTCACCGTATAAGACTAACCCTCTTCCAACACATACACACCTGTGCTGCAGGTAAGTACCTCGCATATAAGACAACCCCCGACTTTGGCACGAATTTTTCAGGGTTTAAAAAAATCATCTTATATACTAGAAAATATGGTAGATATCTCATTTTGGGGCTAAGCACCCAGTCTCTTTCCTTAGTACTTTTTGACCAGTGTTAAATCTCTCTACTGCTGGCTTCCCATGGCAAAAAGAAGCTTCTCTGGCCAAGCATGAGAGTGGCCTGGGTCTTTGAGTATAAATATTTAGAAGGCAAATGGATCACATGACCCTGCATACTACAATACTAACCTAGCAAGATGTATCTATGTGTGCATCAATACCACAAGAGTTATGAGGTAACTAACTGCTTACTGATTGGATGAGGCCTGTTTCCCAGGAAGGAATTTAATGCCCAGTACTGTAATCTGAGCCAAAAACCCATGGTCATAGGCTCTCAGATAGAACCTGCTGTTTTTAATTTTGGCAGTCATGCTGTCCAAATCTCCCTTTTCAACAGTGGAGGAAAGGCCAGCTGTGCTCAACTGAGAGAACAGAGGATGTACAAAGCCATACCCACACTATGGGTTATAAAAAGAATTTTGTGTGTGTGTGTGTGTGTGTGTGTGTGTGTGTGTGTGTGTGTGTGTGTGAGTGAGAGAGAGAGAGAGAGAGAGAGAGAGAGAGAGAGAGAGAGAGAGAGAGATGTGAGTATTTGATTGTATGCATATGCCCTATGCCCATGTGTGTGTGTGGACATGTGCATATATATATATGTGTATGAAGGGCAGAGCTTGGCATCAGGCATCTCTCTCCATCACTCCCCACATTAATTTTTGAACAGCATCACTCCCCAAGACCAAAGTGTACTGATAAGCTAGACCAGCTGTGCAATTAACAAGGGGATTTTCATTATCTCTGCCCACCCCTCTACTCTTCCGTCCTTCATCCTGAGAGCACTATGGTTACATATACAGCTAGCATGCCCAGCTTTCACATGGGAGTTGGGTATCCAAACTCACATCCTCAATGCCTACACAGCAGGGACTTTACTACCTGAGCCATCTTCCCAGCTCCTATAAAAGGAATTCTTGATGATAGTTTGGAGCCTTGTCCTATTTGCTATGCTTGTTGTCTTTGAACCTAACTCAACTGCAAGCTGCCAATGTGTCCACAGGCTGTGTGCGTGTGGCTCTTTTTAGTACAGAAGATCTGTTCCTAACAGCTGTGGGACATGCCCACTAGGTTTTAATCTTTGAATTCTAACAGTTTAAACAAGGATTGGTTGTTTGTAATAACGACTCCACTGACAAGCATGGGCCTAATGGATATGGTTATGAGTTGAGCAGTATGATCAATGCACTCTCTGTAGGTTTATAAGAAGTGACAGACTGAGAGGCATTGTATACCTCGCAGTGGAAGGAGAAAGTATGGATCTGAACGGCATTGTCAGACCTCCATAAGGAAATGCCATTTGACTTTAGGGCTGAGAGAAAGGCATCCAGATGGATATTTTAAGAGGGGAGTAACCCAAATGCCTTAAAACATTACTGGCCCTGGAATCTCCTGAGCCTCAGTAATAACCAAGTTAGAGGGAAGTAGGTGCCTTTGCACACAGAGCCTTACTCCCCCTCCCCCAGCACAGCTGCAAATGGGTGTCAGGAGTTACATAACCTTGAAGTGGACTGCGCCATACACAGCTGAGAAGCTCCTGGGTCTGTGGAAAAGCCTGTGGTCCACAAGCACACTGTTACAGCAAGCATCTGGAATGTGAACTTCACTTGTGTAACATCTGGCCTCCAGTCACCGATGCTAAATAATTAAATACATAGCTCCCGGTAAGCAGTGATTTAAGCCACATGTGTGAAAATTTGCCTCCTGGAAAGAGATAAACCCAACCTCCAGCTCTCAGATGCCAAGGCACAAAAAGAACTGATCTAGCCTGTTGATCAGTTGCGTTTATCTGCCTTGGGTAATTTGGTTTACTTGAAAGATTGTTTTTTGTTTGTTTGGTTGGTTGGTTTGGTTTGTTCTGGTTTGGTTTTGGTTTTTCGAGACTGGGGCTCTCTGTGTAGCCTTGGCTGTCCTAGACTTGCTTTGTAGACCAGGCTGGCCTTGAACTCACAGCAATCTGCCTGTCTCTGCCTCAGGAGTGCTGGGATTAAAGCTGTGCACCACCGCGCCCAATGAATTTTTTTTTTTCTGAAGAAAAAAAGGTTTTATTTGGCTTACATACCCTGGAACATGACCCATTGAGGAAAGTCAGGACAGAAACTCAAACAGGGAGAGAACCAGGATGTGGAAGTTGATTCAGAGGCCATGGAGGAGCACCTCTTATTGGTTTGTTCAGCCTGCTTTCCTATAAAACCCAGAGCAACATTCCCAGCTGTGACTCCACCCACAATGAGGAATGGCTGGGCTTTCCCACATCAATCACAGGCAGGTAGGGGAGGATAAAGCTGAAAATGACCATTGCTCCTCTAAGGAGAGCCTGCCTCTGTCTCTTTCTATCCTCCTCTTTTGTTTCTCTTGTCATCTTCCTTTTCTTTCCAACTCCCCCTCCCCCTCTCCATATTCATCTTTTCCTCCTCTTCCTTCCCTCCCCTCCTCTCCCTCCTTTTCCCAGCCCCCACCCATCCTCTACATTCTTTTTTCTCCTATTCCTCTCTTCCTTACTCATCCCTTACTCCTCTTCCTCTCCATTACCTCTCCCCTCCCTTCTGCCACTTGAACCCTCTGGTCTCCTCTTCCCTCCTTCTTCCTCCTCCTCTTTTTATTTTCTGGCCTTTCAGTATTCTTTGCCTTTTGATCTCCCGTTCCTAAATTAGTGCCTTTTAGGATCTGGAAAGTAGCAACCCTTGCTCTTTTATTTTTTTAAGATTTATTTATTTATTACATATACAGTATTTGTCTGCAGTCCAGAAATGGGCACCAGATCACATTATAGATGGTTGTGAGCCACCACGTGGTTGCTGGGGGTTGAACTCAGGACCTCTGGAAGAGCACACAGCACTCTTAACTTCTGAGCCATCTCTAAATGAGGCAGAAGAAAAACTAGTGCCTGGGGGCAGTGGAGAGGTAAAAATAATGCCTTCTAATTCCTGTTATATGGGATGCACACAAAACAAATCTCGCATGTCTTCCAAGAGTTGCAGTCACAAGGACTCCAGAGCTCTCCTGTTCACCTGGGTAATATCTTAGAAGCCCACCAGAAAGCCTGACGTTCCCAGTTCAAGTCATCTTTCTGCACGAAGCAATACTTTCAGAGGTAGAACTAAAGCCAGGTCACTGATGCATTTTGATTCACAATGTTGCTGATTGAGTATATTAGGACAATCCATCTTTGGAGCCACGGAGCCTGTAAAGAGAACAGCTTTAGAAGTAGAAAGAGCCCTAGTTCCAAAGGGAAAATAAAAACAACCTGGGGCAATAAGCCCTAGGCTTTTCCTGTCTTCAGATTCCTGGTGGTCACTGTAGCAGCAACCTAGTCTTTCCTTCTCCTCCCAAGTGGGGAGAGGAGACTGAAGAACCACTTCACACATAGACTGCCACCCAGAGAAAGGTGTTCACCTCAGGATTCATGTTTTTCTATGCCCCTAACAGTTGTAGATTCACTGAGAGGCTTCCAGACAAGTGTCCAATTCCACCAGCATTCTACTCTAGAAAGAGCCATCTTTTAAGATTCCAGCCGTGACCAGGGAATTTCGGCAGCTCTAGGTAAATCCAACAAAAGACCACGCTGTCTGCACCAACTAGCCAATAGGCACTATGAGGGCTTTCAACTGAATCTTTGCTTTGCTGTGCTTTGTGTTGGCAAGCGGTTCTGGCCCTTGGAAGATTTTATTTGTAGTTTATGGTTCTCTGAAAAGTAAGACAACTTAATTGTGTTTTAGATGCTCTAATTGCTGTGGTCTTTTTTGGTATAACCTCCCCTTCCTATAACTCCCACACATTGTTCAAGAGTCCATAGTGAGCTCAGGCTCTTGGCAGGAAGTGTGAAGCCAAGTCTGACTGTAATATCCAGATCACCCAGATCACCAGAACCCAAAAAAAGACCACCAGGACTCAATACCAATGTAACATACACAGAGTCCTATATTATGGGATCAAGCTTGCATCACAATCCTTCCTGATGCAACAGGATAGGAGAGTGGCACCAGAGCTTCAAGGGTAATGGGATTTTAAAGGGAAAAACATAGCAAGGGTTGTGGGACACAGAAATGTCGATCTTTAAGGAAAAGACCATAAGCAAGGGTTGTGGGTCACAGGAATGTCAGCTTTTAGGCAGGTTGGGTCCAGGAGGTTTAATCTCCAGTTGTTTTATCTCAGAGGATCATTGGGAGTTAATTGTATCTAATCTAATCACTCTGGTGGAGTTTCTGGAGACTGCTGGCAGGTCATTCCCAGAACACAGGAAGAAGCGAGGTCATCTGGAGGACAAGTTCTCACAGAACATTCACAGGCCATGCCATTAGTTGCGGAATATACATTACATATAGAGCATGACACTAGTTTTGTCCTTACATGACAATCTTGCCGGGTTCATGGAAGCAAAGACTAAGCATTTGTCTTCCACTGTCATATCTTCATATGACTAGTTCCTATAGAGTGGGGAAACTGCCCTGGCACCATGGCCATCCTGAGGCTGTTCATTCCTTTATCATTAGCATATTGTCTCTTCATCCGCACTCTCCTTCCCTCCAAACAGTGTTACCCTTCTAGAATTGGCAAGTGATATAGATTTCACTTAAAGTTTAATGGCATCAGTAAGATGGCTATGTCTTAACTCACATGGGAATACCTACTCAAAAGCCTTCACTGTTCTTCAAGATTTCCTTGAGTTCTTTGTCACTGATTTCTACATTTCCTCTTCCTCAGAAAAGTTATCTCCTTGATGTTCTGAATGTGCTGACTCCAGGCCTCTTCACCTTCTTAGACAGAGAGACAACCTTTGTGCTCCACGTAGCATTGTGAGAGCTGGATTCCACTCGCAGATTCTCCCTTGCTCCCACACTGACCTTGAGGGAGCCTTAGCCTCACAATGCCTATTCTTTCCCTGTTCAAGCGGACAAGAGCATCTTCAGAAGTCACAATGCTAGCAGATTTTGTATGGCCTCTGTTGCTTCACTCTCTGGCTCATTAAGAAACCTTACCTATGCACCTTTTCATGTTAGAGGGTCAATGGGAATGTCCTGGCAGTGGAAGAGGAAGACTGCTAAATGGATGTGAGTAAGTGAATGAGCAAAATGTACTAAGAGGCACTCATCATTAATAATGTTCAATACATTGCAACCATCTCCACAGAAGAATGCTGCTGGCGTTGATGAAAGGAACAATAATATGTACACGAACAGTCATCACAGCTCACAGCATTTTTGTGCCTACAAAGGTCTCTTTATAAACTCAGCATCATTTGATCATTGAAGCTTTTCTATGTGGTCCACAGAGGAGATTGTGCTAGTTAGTTCTGCATACAAAGAAACAGAAAGGTGAAATAACTTTCCCACAACCTCATTGCCAAAGGGGAAGGGGGACTTTGGGCTCCAAATCCCATACTTGTGAAAAAGAAAGTCATCTCAAGTGTAGAGGAACTGGTCTGACTCTAATAGACAGCATTCTGCCGAAACTTAAATAATTTCACAGAACATCCCTAAGACAAGGTCCTATAGGGATCATGATGGATGAAGCCATCAAAACACATACATATACACAGTGAGGAATGTACATACGTACATGGAAGTACTTGTGCATGACTGTGTAAGCACACAAACTAAACATTTCTGAACACAGTCAAAAACATCAAGACCTCACACATTTCCATCTCACATGAAATTAGTGAAGGCTGCTTATCTAACACCATTTTGGCATTTTCCATATCTCTGCCCCACTTACAGATGGGAGCTATAGGATAGCCAATCACAAAGTTACTCCCACACCATGAAAATCCTTCATCTAAATCTTGCTTGCTTAAGCAACTCCCCCGACCCCAAAAATAGCCAGAAATGAGTCTTTGCTGCAGCTTTTAGTTCCTATGCCAGTGTTTGTCTGTGGTGTGCTTTCTTCCTCCCTGAAGTGGCTAAATGCCTCTTAGGCCCCTGCAGGTGCGTTCCCGTTGGTCCCCTCATAGCCACTTATTTTAAAGAACTATCTATTGAAAATTTCCTAAAAGGAAACAAACTAAAATCAACATCAGGATCCCACCAGGGTCCTTGGAAAGATATAATGTTTGTTGACTTTCCCTGCAAGTTTTACTACAGGGTTTTCTAGACTAAAAGATCAAAGCTGACTTCAAGTCAAGATGATCATATCCTTGCCTACTTAGATGCTTTCATGTAGACCAGCTTTTGGGAGCAACCTGGATCTTATGTACTGGGGAGCCGCAGCTCATATAGGACCAGAAGACTCCTGTCAGGACTTCAGATAAGTTAACCAGTCTCACATTCTTGCTAAGGTTTTGGAGTTTTCTTATGCATTAATAAAATGAATTGGGCTGGAGAGATGGCTTAGCAGTTAAGAGGTCCTGAGTTCAATTCCCAGTAACCACATGGTAGCTCATAACCATCTGTAATGGGATCTGATACCCCCACCACCGTCTTCTAATGTACATGAGGACAGAGCACTCATATATATTATGTGGATAATTAAATTGAATCCATGTGAGTCTGGCTCCATCAGGATACAGGTGTGATGGGACCAGGGCCCTTACTTAAGCACTGATGTAGACAGCCTTGTTCAAGACCAGCATTTGATGCCACACAGTAAACTCAAAATGTAATTTTTATTAAATCAATTCCTACTGTAAGAGCTTTAACAACTTGTAGGGGGATTGCTTATAATATATTTTAGAGCCATTTCTGCTTGGAAATTATGTCTAATGAGGAAATAGATTTGCCTTCTTCGTGTCAGTCAGTAGATCAAGGGTATAGACAGACATATTTCATGGGAACCCTTTATGATATTTACAACTGGCCAAAGATGATTAGTTGCCACAAGAGATGGCGATTCTCTGGGTCCGGACACTTTTGATCAAAAGCCCTCAAGTGTTTGACACTAATTTAGGGCTAGCAGAGAGAAATTTCATTCAAGCATTAGTCTATAAGGAGGTTAAAGGAGGTTAGGAAGACCTCTAAAACCGCAGCCCAGCACCATGTGATTAAAAGCAATTGACAAGATGAGAGGCAGTCAAGACACCAATTTCCATGGTTGGCTTCAGAAAACCAAGCCACTTAACGTGAGAATCAGACACAATCCCGTGGAGCGTACATGTCATATGAAAAGCTTTTGTGGTCAAATGCGACTGACGAGGCTAATGTATTCCTCCCCTCTGTTTCTCTCTCCCTTTTAGGTCCGAAAGCTGTGCAAGCATATGGCAAAAAGTTTGAAGTAAAAACCGTTTCTGGAAAATTGCTCTTTTCTGCAGATGACAGTGAAGTGGTCGTGGGAGCTGAGAGACTGAGAGTCTTAGGTGAGAGATTTTAAACATGCAGTTGACTGGACGCTACCACGGGCATTTCGAAGGGAAAATGACATGGTGCTAGCCAATGAGTGGTTGTGATCTCCCTCATTACATACATTGAAATTCTAACCCTCTAGTATGACAATGCTTGGAAACGTATGCCTTTATCAGGAAATTCACCCTTTAAGTTGGTCAGAGCCTTTAACAGTAACATGAGGCCCCTTATGAAGAAAGAAAGCAGCTTGTTATTTGACCGTTTGTCTTCTGCCCTCTCCCTCCCTTTCCTCTCTTCGGCGCTCATCTTCCTCCTCTTTCCCCTCTCTCTCTTCTTTTGGCTCGCTTTTTTATTATCTCTTCTTACTCCCTCCTTTTCTCCCCTTCTTCCCTTCCTCTCTTCATCTGTGTTCCTTGCTCTTCCTTCACATATAGAAATACAAGGAGAACTTGACAATCTGTGTCTACACGAGAGCCCTCCTCAGAAACCAACCATAATGACACATGATTTAAATGCCTAGCTTCCAAAACTGTGTGCAGGAGGAAGGTGTGTGGCTTTAAGCCATACAGTGTCAGGTGTATTGTTGTAAGGAGCTCAAACACGAACAAATGAGGGCACTTTCCTATTTTCTTTTAAAGCAAGGAAGTTTGACCTGTGTGGACTCTGTTTCCCCAGTGAGCTTTTCTCACACCATGAAGTCATTTTTTGTTCCTGTTTCAGCCATTACCTTTGGCTTTCGATGTGTGCTCACGTAAGGAAGTATGTTCATGTAGAACATACATTTCGTCCAAACCAACAGGTTGCTTAATGGATGGATAGATGAATTCTCAACCTGCTTGCAAATAAAAAAATAACTCAGGAAGATTTTTAAAACTTTACATTTATAGATCAAACCCGAATTAACTGGATCAGAAGCTATAGTAGGTAGGTTTGAGAAGTCAATTTTCAAAGTACTTATAAGCCAGGAGTGGTGGCTCATATCCTTGGTCCCAGGACTCATAACACAGAAGGACTGTTTCAAACTTGAAGCTATTCTGGGATACATAGGCCAGTCCCAGATGCAGAGTAAGGCTCTGATTCAAAGAATGAAATAAGGATATCAGGGGAGCACTTGGAGAAGAAAAACAGAAGGAATGGAAGGAACGAAAGGAAATAATATTTTAAAACTTTTTTGTAAAAATTTATTTATATTGTGTGTGTTTGGGGGTGTTTTTCCTACATGTAAATATGTGCACCATCTGAGTGCCTGATGCCCTTAGGGGTCAGAAGAATGGGTCCTCTGATCCCCCACAACTGGAGTTGTATATACATTTGTAAGTTGCTTGTACATGTTGGGAACTGAACTTAGATCCTGTGCAAGAGCAGTGATTGCAATTAATGGCTGAGTCATCTCTCTCAATCCCTGTTTTTAAAAAGTAAAACCTAATAGAAATGTCTGTGCTCCTCTTGATGAATTAATGAATCTGAGCACACTCCCAATGTCTTTCAAGGTTGCCCAGTTAAAGGGACCAGCATGGTGGTTTGAATCCTACTACTGGGAGCAGATGTAGCTTTTTTTTAAATTAATTTATTCAGATTACAACTCAATTGTTATCCCATCACTTGTATCCTCCCGTTCATCCCTTCCTCCTGCTTTCACCCTATTCCCCTCCCTTAGGTCTAAGGCCGCAGCGGACCTCCTCCTCCACTATATGGTCATAGGCTATCAAATCTCATCTTGGTAGCCTGCTTATTCTTTCTTTGAGTGCCATCAGGCATCCTCACCAAGGAGAGGTGGTCAACTGGGGCACCAGAGTTCATGTAAGAGTCAGTCCCCACTCTCCACACAACTGTGGAGAATGTCCTGTCCATTAGCTAGATCAGAGTAGGGGTTCGATGTTTACTACTTGTATTTTCCTTGGTTAGTGCAATAGTTTGAGCAGAACCCACTGGGCCCCAATCCACCCATCATGGTGTTCTTCTTGTAGGTTTCTAGGATCCTCTAGGTTCTTCTATTTCCCCATCTCCTATATTTCTCTTACCTAGAGTGCCAATAGGATGTCCTCACATCTATCCCAAATCCTGGTAAGTGAATAGTTTCATGGGACATACCTTTTGGGCTAGTGCCCAATTATAAGCGAGTCTATACCATGTGAATCTTTCTGCTTCTGGGTTAACTCATTCAATGTGATCATTTCTAGTCCCATCCATTTGCCCACAAATTTTTGGATTTCCTTGTTTTTAATAGCTGAGTAGTATTCCATAGTGTAAATGTACCATAGTTTCTTTATCCATTCTTCAACTGAGGGACATTTAGGCTGTTGCCAGGTTCTGCTATTATTAATAAGGCTGCTTATGAACATGGTTAAGCGTATGTCCTTGTTGTGTGGTGGGGCATTTTCTGGGTATATTCCAAGGAGTGGAATAACTGGGTCTTGAGGAATCCCTATTCCCAGTTTTCTGAGAAAGCACCAGATTTCCAAAGTGGTTGTATAAGTTTGCATTCCCATCAGCAATGAAGGAGTGTTCCTCTTTCTCCACATCCTCTGCCAGCATGAGGTGTCACTTGAATTTTTGATCTTAGCCATTCTGATGGGTATAAGATGGAATCTCAAGTCGATATAGCTTTTACTTACTGATGTTGCACACTGAGTTGTGTGGTTTGGAGCAGGTTACTGACACTATTGACTCGTTATCCTTCTCTTCTCAATGACACTAAGAGTCCTCAGCACTTGAATTTGTGGAGTGGTCAGAGACACTGACACTCCCTGGCACTCCCTCAGTACCCAGTGCAAAATGACACTCCATGAGTGGTGGCATATCACCGCTACCAATAGTAGGAGCTCTAGCTTTCCTTCTTTTCTCCTTATGATTCGCTGGAGCATAGAGGTTCAAGGACTGGGATCTAAGGAAACCCACTATTACTGTAGCCCCACATCTTTCCTACACAGGGACCTCAAGAAGAAGGTGCCTGGCCTCTCAGTGCCCTTTTACCTGTGGAACTACTATCATTGAAGTTCCTTCTTCCCAGCTGGATGGAAAGATTGGGCCAAGTGGCCTTTATGGAGGGAGCGTGGGAAAGGAGACAGACCCAACAGACTTACTGAGGGTAGAATGAAAGCCACAAGAACAGAAGTCATTCTACCCTCAATAAGTCTGTTAGGCCTTTCAATTTTTCTCCTTTCCCTCCCTCCTTCCCTATATGCATTCTCATTTACAAACTCCCTATGAGATAACTTTTAGATCACCATCCCCAATTCTGATTTCTTCCCTGACTTTTTAGCTTTTCTTCTTTATTTGGATAGCCTGCCAGCTTCTCAAATATAGTAAGTTTTGTGTGTCTATTGCAGCATAAATTACACACACACACATACACACATACACACACAGAGGCACCCACACACATATGCATACCAGTACTATCCAACCTTAGTCAGTCTAGCCCAGTTTGGCCCATGTCGCTATGACTTAAGAAGATGTAAGTGGTCATACTTAAGGGTTAAGTGGAGATCAGATCCAAGGACACAGGTGGTGAGGCAAGAGGCCAGTTCAAATCCTGCTCAGCGATTTATCTATAGAATGGTCTACCAGTCTTTTCTTTTGGGAGCTTCCTGTTCACATCTGTTAAGTGGGAACTACCCACAGAACAGGTTTTCAAGCAGTGCTTTTTCATTGGCCAAAAATTAAAACTAAGTTCTAAAATTATATAGCCTCATTACATATAATAGCTGAGAGAGCAGATCTGCTTTAGAATGTGGATGAGGGTTAAAAGTGCTCAGATATTGGAGTCTTACCTGAATGGTTTCATTATTTCCACGTCTGTGTCCTCTGTGACTCTAGGCTCTGCCAAGTTGACAATAAAAGAAAGCAAACAACAAGATTAACACAAATCTTGATAACAAATGTGGTCCCAAGTTGAACTCAGTTGTTGAAGGGTTTGAAAGCCTATCTCTTTTTTTTAAGGCCTTCTAAATGCATTATCTTTTTTTTTTTTAAGTGTGTAAGCTACTTGCTCTAGGTCCTACACATAATGCACATATATGTAAATACAAACCTTGAACCTGAATTATTCTCCTTTTGCCTCCCACAGTAGGAGCTGAGATTGTGACCATGGAGGACCACATCTGGCTCCTTGCTTTCTCCATGTGATGTAGATGGCATCTTCTCACCCTTGTTCTGCAGGGTGCAGAATTGAGCTGAGGAGTGTAGTAACACTGAGGGGGCCAGTTTTCCTCTCATACTGTTTTATATACATTGTGCACCACTTTTAATCACATTTCTTTGCTGATTCCTCTTATTAATCCTACTTTAAGATGAGGAAACTGAGGCTTGACACAATGTAGAAGCTTGCCAGAGAAAATGTGAAGTTGTGGTCAGGCCCATGTTTGTCTTCTCAGCAATGGGTGCTGATCTCAGTGGTCTCCACTGCAAGTGAATATTCAAAGCATTTCTTCCCTCTCACAAAATATGCTTCTGTTTATAGAAATGGCATTTCCACACTAATTGCATGTTGGAAAGGGGTTTTGGGGAGGCACAAAACTTGAGGCTTTGCTCTTATGACTTTGCTCTTATTCAAGGGTACCATGTATTACCATCCCCGGAAGAGTTGCCCGTGAGTGGAAATGGTGGTGTTTCTTATGATGATGATCTTGCATCCATGGATTTGGCTCACCCCAGTGATTCATTCATACTTTTTGATTTATGTCACCATATTAAAAGCTGACTTTGCAAAAAAAGCAAAATGATTCCCAGTAATATCAAATATCCAGATGCACTGGCTTGATTTTACCATGCAGAGCTTTGTAACGTTGTCACTCCTGAACTTCACAGTCCCATAGTTGCCTAGCCCCCAAGCCAGGACACGGTGATCATTTCCAGTTACTTCAAAGCAGACACTTGTTTTTGCTGGCAGTGATATTTCATCTGAAGAGCAGTTGATAAGATCTGCCACTCTCCATCTTCTAGGATTATTTTCTTGTTTCTGGAAAAATTAGAAAGGACACACCAAAATGAATCCAAGTGCTGGTAACAGTGCTGGAGATTGGGAAATGACCAGCCCACAAATCTCACATCAATCTCTCCAGCTGAAAGGAGCCCAGCGTGCTGGAGAGATGAGCTACCTGTCAGCTGGGACTCTGCCATATGGTGTGGAATGAAATGTTTAGGCAATTTCATTTTCAGCTTAATGAGAAGTTTGTGAGACTGCACAAACTCTTGGGTGCTTTGGTTTTGGATGAGTAGTTCATGGGAGCATCAGCTATCACAGCTGGATTGGAATCTTTACTTGTCCTCTTAGGGTCTGAGTGTCCCTGTTCAAGGTGACTCTCTCACTAAGCTTTAGTTTCCGCCTGCCTAAAGCAAGAGGTGGAAGTAGCCAGAAGTAGCCAGACCATAGTCATAAACCTGGCTCTTAGGGAAGCCAGGCTTTCCTCCCCTGTGAGGGCTGGCTTTCAGCACCACTGGGAGCACAGAACACACTGAGTGTAGACTATGTAGCATGCAAACAAGCAAGCACTGAGGATATAGGGACTTATTTTAGTGGTGGTAGCTTCTAGAAGCCTACTTGGGCTTCAGGAGACATATAAAGACCTGAACATGAGCATACTATACTTGTGAGTACATAATGAAAATTGACTATTAACTTACAGGAGTAGTCATGTGTCAGATAAGCTGGGACTAGGAGATTCTGTCAACACAATGAGGCCAGAAGAGAACTGTGAGGCTGGGGCCCAGGGTCTGCTTCTTCCCTTCCTTCCTAGGCAGATGGGCACCCAGGCACTGATGAATACAGGTACTAGATTAGAAGGAATTAAGTTTAGCCAGGTGGGTAGGGCAGCAGGACCCTGATTCAGCAGTAAGTGAGGCGGTGGGGGAAGGAGGGACCACTGTCTCCTATATAGATTTTTCAGCTACTGAGCCTTTTCAGTGAAACAGATCTTCCAGTGATATGGCACTCTTTATTGGAGAGAATAAGGGCTATATAAACCTTGGGGAAGTGGGTAGGGGTTTTTGCGTGAATGTACATCATTGGCTGATGCTGAGGTGATGGGAATGCTTCATTTGCATGGAGAGGAATCCCAGGTGCTAACTGGAGATGTCCTGGTCACCAGGCTATGTAACTACCTCAAGAATGGAAGAAGTGGGGGTCGCAATACTACATGCACTGGGGCCTGCAAATACAGAAGAGAGAGATAGAGTGATCCTTACTCCTGCAGGTCTTAAGGTTGAGATTTTGGGTATTTAGATATGTCTTCACCTCACTCTAGCTACAGGCTGGTTCTCCCAATCACTGGTTCATGTGGCCCACAGAAAACATACCTTCGTGGTTTGGGAAGTGCTGCACTGCCTGTTTTACTTGTGTGCATGCCTGCTAGTTTGTTCTCTGTTGCTGTGTTAAAACACTCTTACCAAAGTTATTTGTGGAGGAAAGGATTATTTAGCTTCTACTTCCAGAACACAATCTATCACTGAAGGAAGTTATTGCAGGAACTGAAGCAGAAACCATGGGGGACCACTGCTCCTGGCTAACTCTCTGTTAGGTTTCTTATATAGTCCACAACCTCCTGTCAAGGGATGATGCTTCCCATAGTAATATGGGCACTCATTCACCCATCACCATCCAAGATAGTCTTTCACAGACATTTGCAAGGGCCAGTCTGATCCAGATAATTCTTCAGTTGAGGTTCCCTTTTACTGGTTGACTCTAGGCTATGTCAACTTGACAATTAAAAATTAAGAATCACAGGTAAAACAGAGCTTGATAGCAAATGTGTTCTGAAATTGAATTCTGGTCTTAGAGGGT
This sequence comes from Acomys percivali, assembly GCA_907169655.1. Classification (NCBI taxonomy): domain Eukaryota; kingdom Metazoa; phylum Chordata; class Mammalia; order Rodentia; family Muridae; genus Acomys; species Acomys percivali. Next base: position 78,110,372 of record OU015755.1, on the reverse strand, counting down.
TGACCTGACTGAATCCATCCTATGGTGAGGCTTCTCCACTCAGTCATTATGATGTTAGTATGCACAATGTGGTCTTTATGTGAGGAACATCAGCTATGGTCTCTTCGTTAGAGGCATGAACTGAAGTAGCTCTCTGCACTGTGGCACTGGAAATCCAGGGGTGGAGCCCATTGGGTTGTTTTCAGAAGCCCTTCCTTAGTAGATGCTGATGCATTCAAAACACCAGCCTAATGTGGTCGCCTGAAGTCCCTTTCCCTTAACTCAGGTGATAACTTTCAGATCAGACAATCTTTAACTACTGAGACCCAGAAAAGGTACCATACAAACACAATTAATGAACGTTGAAAGCGGGCCTGCCAAATCTGTCCAAAGTGCTAGAGCTATCATTATTTCTCATGACAAAATGAATTTGGCCAAAAAGAGCACACATACTTGTCCTCATTTCTTACATATAAGCAATTGGAGACATGGAGATTAAAAAACCTGCCCAAGATCCCATAGAGAACAAATAACCAAGTGAGGATCTGTTGACTACCATCTGTGATCTAAATCCCAGGGGTCTTTACCCTCCCCAATTTTTCAGCATCATAAAAGGAAGGAAAGTGAATCCAGTTTCCCAGCATTTCTCTCTATTTCAGCGCTAGGGACACATAGTCCCTTGGCTGTCCCCCAACTTTCTGTTTCCTCACTTACTTGGTGACCTCTTCTTTCACTTGGTAAACCAGTTGGATTCACTGTAGATATCTGTTGCCATCTGTAATACACAAACATCAGTTTACTTCTTCACACTTACATGTGAAACCCTACACCTGTAAAAGTCCTACATACTCTGACAAGATTTGTTTCATTTCACTTGCTGTCCACCCTGCTACAACTTGCTTGGCTTGGGTCTGGAGACCCGACTAGGCCTGTGAGGGCTCTTGTGGAGATCTCTGTG
>OU015755.1:78062128-78107807 GCA_907169655.1 Acomys percivali | reverse complement strand
ACACACACACACACACACACACACACACACACACACACACACACACAGACATAGAGCAACAGAGATAGGCAGACAAGGAGACAGACTGATAGACAAACTGAAAGACTAGGGAAACTACTTTCTCCCCCGATTGAAAAACCCCCAGGGTAGTTGGCTACAGGCTACACTCAGATGTTCATAGGATGAAAGCAAATGATAGAATGGCTATTTCTCTCTTTTTACTATCTGGGCACTCTTTCCAGTCTTATATTCTGCATTGAGCTCTGACAGTGAGAAGACAGAGTGCATGCCTTCCTAACTAAAACCCTAATGTGAATGCAGTGAAGTTCCTACTCATCACTCAGCCAGTCCCCAAGACTAGGGTGATGAGATATACTAGGAGAGAACAGCACTGCTATAGGCTAGGGTTAGAGGCCTGCAAATGAAATGGACAACACGGCTGTCCGAGGGAAATTGTGTCTTGTCATCAAGAGAAAGAATGGGTGCTAGGCAGAGAAAAAAACAGCAAATGTTTGTTACAATAATTGAGAGCCCAATTAAAGCAAGTTGTCACCACTGTGCAGAGGCAGAATGGCTCAAATATCCCCTTATCAGAGAAATCTCAGACCACTTTAGAAAAATATTACAAGTGTCTACAGTGTCGAGCTACTGCTTGACTTAAAATGATATGTTATTAGAATAAACATTAAGTATGGCCTATAGATGCCCTAGCACCACAGTGGCAGAATTAACAGATTAAGAGAGGCAATGCCTTGTGCAGGGCCTCCAGTATTTACTGTTTTGCTATTATATGAAAATGTCCCTGTTTCCATGCATGTAGCTTTGTGCTGTTTTATTCCTCTTTAGGACAGTTCTATATAGACACTGTATATATTGGTTTGTTCGTTTGTTTCCTGTCCCTCCGCACTAGCATGGGAACTTGATGTCAGTTGAGAGAGCTGTTAATCAGAGTCTAGAATAGCCCCCTGGCACCCAGTTAGTGTTCAGTAGTTGTTCCATGAGTGGACCACAGGAACCACAGTTACTGTAGCATTGATATGCACAGGAGGGAAGCATATCCCCAGGTTAGACGACAGTCATGGCAACAACTTCCTGAGGGTTTGTAAAGGCTAAACTGGAAAGAAAGAAAGAACACATGGAACAGAACAGAAAATTATCACTAACCAAACACTCTGGGGGACAGGAGATGGGGGGGGGCATTGCAAATGCATCTGGTGCTGTGAGCCCTCTGAGTGACACCGCTTCAGTGTCATCAACAGAAGTTTAGAGATCACAGATGGATAATGGTCCAGCTTCATACATCCTGGGGCTTTGCGTTTGGACTCTGCCTTGGAGAAGCCCACTGTCCAGAGGCAAGGGCCTGGCACAAAGCCTGACAGAGATGCCAGCTGAGCAGAGGGTCAGAGGAAAGTCTATAAGGCTTGAACAGATGGACAAGGAGGAGTTGGCCTGGAAGCAGGTTCCTAGCAGTGACCTAGAGATGCTCTTCAAATTTGGCCTTCCCAGGCAGTCCTCACCTACCTGCACATTTCTCTGAAAGAGCCTGCAAGGCTAGATTTCTAAGGCCTCAACTGTCCTCATGTCCCCCTGGGGTCTATTCTATTGTTTTGGATTTTCTTTTTTCTCTTTTCTTTTTTCTTTTTGACTATTTTTATTATATTTTATTTACATTACATCTTGATTGTAATCCCCTTACCCTTGACTTCCTGTTTCCACCCTCCCTCTCTCTTCTGCCCTATTCCCTACCGCTAGACCTCTGACCAGTGGCGTCCTCCTCCCCCACCATCTGACCATAGCCTATCAGGTCTCATCGGGATAGCCTGTATCCTCTTCCTTTTCTTAATCCAGTCTGCCTTCCTCCATGGCAGCATGGAGGGACTCATAGGTGTTAGCATAAACCATACATCTTCTGCTATACTACCATCCATGTGTGTGGACCACATTCTTCCTATATCGCTCAGTGCGGACTGCCTCTCCTTTTACAACCCATCTCTCTCTGCTCCTACTTTGTCTCCACTTCTTCTCTTTCTAAAGCAATGTATCAGTGAAAGACCAGGAAGCATTAGAGCAGTGGGTCTCAGCCTTCCTAGTGTGGTAACCCTTTAATTCATGTTGTGGTGACCCCTCAACCACAACATTATTTTCCTTGCTACTTCATACCTGTCATTTTGCTACTGTTATGAATCTTAAGGCAAATATTTTTGGAGACATGGGTTTGCCAAGGGAGTCACAACCCACAGGTTGGGAATTATTACATCAGAGCAATGGAGAATTTTGCTGAAGAATTCACTCTGGTTTCTCACATAAGCTTCAAGGAACTAAGCAATTCAGACATTTGATCCTTGGGACATGAGAGCCTACCAACCCAAGAGTAGTATTCAGATAATAAACCAAAGGAGCCCAAAACTCTCTAGAAACTTCCTCCTGTTCCCTGTTCTCATTAGCAGAGATGTTCTGCTGTGGAATGAGGTGTTTTAACAGAATTGCTGCTTGTCTGGTGCTTCAGACGTACCACATTCCAAAGTTAGTTTATTATTTACAGAGATGCAGGAATAATGTATGGGATCATAAAAACACATTTCCTATAAATAATGCAACGGGAAAGGCAAACACAGAAGAGTTTCAGGTGAACAGCCCCGACCTAATAAACTAGAAGTAGTTAATGAGAAAAACTAAAATTCAACAATAGAGAAATAATAATGGAGTTTCATTACAAACACTGTCAGGAGACGAACTCTGAAAAGAAATTATTATAAAGAGCTAGTCTAGAAGTCTAGGCTACAGCCCTGCTCATTTCGTGAGAACAGATGCCTCAGTGCTCAGGCCTCCTGTGTGCAGGGCCTTATCTGTTCCTCCCCCAAAGCTTGAGTTAATTCCGGATGCATGAGGAAAAAGAGTTTGCTGAGCCCTTCATAATTTTCCCTTTGGCAACAGAGAGATGTGATTTAATAGGAGTGTGATTGATTCATAGTTGCGTGTAAATGTCCCCAGCTGTCCCAGCAGCATTGTTGCCTTAGCAGACCTTCCCAAGAGCTCAGTCATTGTCTCCTCTGTGGTGCCTGGAGCAGGGTGGGGACATCCATCTGACTTCTACTGTGATGAAGTTCACTGCTGGATGCACAGCACTTACTGAAGGTGGGGGATATGTGGGGTTTGAATTCTTTTTTGTCTGATTTGTTGTTTTGATGTGACAAGATTTGAATTCTCTATGAAACAAGAGTCAGTTTGCTTTCAAGCATCTGTTGTGTGGCTTTATGGTCTATGCTGTCTCTCCTTGATGGTTAAGCACTTGAGTATATTCAAATGATGAGGGAAGCTTCTGCCAGGCTGTCCTCCAGGTCAGAAAGCATCCCATACAGCTCAGGCTTCCTGTTTCCTTCCCCAACAGTTATACCATCTGTTGTGGAGGATGCTTATCATCAAGGGTCACCTGTGTACCATTTGTTCATCCTTCCTTTCCTGCAGAAGCCAAAGGGATGTTAGGGTTCTATACAGACACTAGGAATTTAATGAGATGATGGTATGAGTGGAGAAGTCTCAGAGCACTCCTCACACCTGATCGCCAACTCCTCTCCCATCCAATTCCCTCCCTCCATCTACTTCAGATGTCTAATTTATTTTCTGTTCTGAGCTACATTCAGTATCTTCCCTTGGGCCCTCACTGGCTTCTTTGAGTCTGTGGATTGTAACATGGTTTATGGCTTATAACCACTTATAATGAGTACATATTATACATGTCTTTCTGGGTCTGGGTTATCTCACTCAGGATGACAATTTCTAGTTCCATCCATTTGCCTGCAAATTTCAAGATTTCCTTGTTTTTAATAGCTGAGTAGTATTTCATAGTGTAAATGTACCACAGTTTCTTTATCCATTCTTCAGTTGAGGGACATCTAGGTTGTTTCCATTTTCTGGCTATTACAAATAAAACTTCTATGAACATAATTGAACGAGTGTCCTTCTGCTATGTTGGAGCATCTTTTGGGTATATGCCCAGGAGTGGTATAGTGGATCTTAAGGTATATCTATCCCTAATTTTCTAAGAAACCTCCATATTGATTTTCACAGTGGTTGTATATGTTTGCTCTCCCACCAGCAATGGCAGAGTATTTCTCCTTGCTCCACATCCTTGACAGCATGTGCTGTCACTTGAGTTTTTGATCTTAGCCATTCTGATGGATTTAAGATAGAATGTTGGAGTAATTTTGATTGGCATTTCCCTAATGAACAAAGATTTTGAACATTTCTTTAAATGTATCTTGACCATCAGCGATTCCTCTGTTGAGAATTCTCATTTTAACTCTGTATTCCATTTTTAATAGGGTTATTTAGTTTGTTGGTGTCTAATTTCTTGAGTTCTTTATATATTTGTTTATATTATCTGTCAGATGTAGGATTAGTGAAGATCTTTTCCCATTCTCTAGGCTGCTACTTTGTCCTATTGATAGTATCCTTTGCCTTGCAGAAGCTTTTCAGTTTCATGAGGTCCCATTTATTAATTGTTAATCGTACTGCCTATGCTGTTGGTGTTTTGCTCAGAAAGTTATTTCCTGTATCAATGAGTTCAAGGATTTCTCCTACTTTCTCTTCTATTAGATTTAATGTATCCAGTTTTATGTTGATGTATTTAATCCACTTGGACTTGAGTTTTGTGCAGGGTGATACATTTGAATGGATTCACATTTTTCAACATGTAAACATCCAGTTAGACCAGCACTATTTGTTGAAGATGTTTCCTTTTTCCGTTGTATAGTTTTCACTTCTTGGTCAAAAATCAAGTATGGGTTTCTTTCTGGGTCTTCAACTCAATTCCGTTGATCAACCAGTCTGTTTTTATATCACTACCATGCGGTTTCTTATTACTATTGTTCTCTACTAAAACTTGAAATCAGGCATGGAGATACCTTCTCTTTTCTTTTATTGTATTGCTTTAACTATTGTGGGTTTTTATTTTTCCATATGAAGTTAAGAATTGTTTTTTCAAGGTCTGTAAAGATTGTGTTGCATTTTGATAGGGAGTGCATTGAGTGTGTAGACACCTGTTGGTAAGATGGGCATTTTTACTATGTTAATCCTACTGATCCATGAGCATGGGAGATCTCTCTGCCTTCTGATATCTTCTTCAATCTATTTATTCAAAGATTTGAAGTCTGTTTCTTACCCCAATGGTCCATCCTCAGATAAGCTGCTAAGTCTCTGAAAGCATCAGTCTCCACTTATAGCATACAGATAAGAGCACTTACATAATGTACATAAATACTTTAGCACAACACACAGTCCAGCTTATGTCTGAAATATTAATGGCACTTGTTAACTGTCCCTCTGCAAATTGCTACCCCATACCATTTTAACAGCTGTCACTAGCAGGATTTAGATGTGAAATGTCTGCCACACACTTGTGTTTTGGGGTCCCCATCAGCTTGATCTGTTTTGAGAAGTTATGGAACCTTTAGGAGCTGGGATATAGCTAGGAAAGGCAGGTAACTGAGGACAGGCCTTCAAGCTAATCTCTTAGGCTAGGTTCTCTTTCTTGACATCCTTTTCTGATACAGCAGCCATGAGCTGTCCTGTGGCCATGCATGCCTTCCCTGTCATTACGGACTGGATGCCTTCAAAGTAAGAGCCAGAAAAGAGCCTTCTTCCTCTAAGTTGCTTTTGTTGGGCATTTGGTCATGGCAGTAAGAGCAGTGTAACTGGCATGATCGTCAAACTAATTTCAGTTGCAGAAACAGAAGGACAAAAAATAGAGCTTTTTTTTAAATGATCTTTAAATGGCCTAGGTGTGCAAAGCGCGTACTCAGCCAGATTGTAAATAGCACTAAAATGTTTTTTGTTTTGTTTTTTAGAACTTACACAAAAGTATAAAATGGAGGGCTATAGATATGGTTGAATGGTTCAGAGTACACACTGTTCTTGTAGAGGACCCAAGTTCAGTTCTGTGCACTCACATCAGGTGGCTCACAGCTGCCTTTAACACCAGCTCTAGGGTATCCAACACCCTCTTCTGGCCTCCAGGGGCACCTATATTCATGTGAATGTACCCAGTTATACACACATATACACATAATTAAATATAAAACAAAAATTTAAAAATATGTATAAGATGGAAATTGGCCCCTTTCTGTGCATTGACAATTAAATCATAAGTCCTGGAGTTGGGCAAGAGGCCAAATCTGGAGCACTAATAGAAAGCTTCCTAGATGAGAACTGAGGCAGTGTGTAAGGAGTGGGAACCGGGGTTGTCTGATCAGAAGCCACTGAGTGAGTGACAGCTCCTCCTCAGCAAAAGGATCAGCAGACACTAAGCTCAGTGCCCTTTATAACCACAGGAGCACCTGGGCTCCTCTTAGGGGACAAGACGTCATTATCAGTATCTAGCAAACAGGATTTGCTAACTTTCCCCCAAATCTGAGCTAGGGAGATGCCATGGAGATGTGCTGAGCCTCCTGGGGATGTTCCTTCTTGCCTGTGTTCTGTGCAGCTGTGACCGGAATGCTAATGAGCATTCCTGGTATTGGTTTGATTTGCAAGTCAAAGAGAAATGGCAGTTATAGTTAGACTCGGGATTTACTGATGATGCAATAACACGCACCTGCAGGCTTGAAGCTTAAGAAGTGAATAACTAGGAAACCTCTTGTTGTTATTTAATCTGTTCTCCATTCAAAATTTAGTCTCATTCAACACATGTTAACTGATGACTTAATTTTGGCCAACTGCTATGCTGGCCAAAGCCACACCCTAGATCCCTGCCTTTCTGGAGCACACAGCAAAGCCTGAAGGACAGATGTTTCATACCTTGAATCCAAGAAGTGTGTGTGTGTGTGTGTGTGTGTGTGTGTGTGTGTGTGTGTGTGTTATCACAATAGCAACCTGCAACATACCTTGGAAACATAAAAGTAGGAGACCAATTTCATTCTGCAAATAAGGAAAATCTTCCTGGAGGGAACGGCGATTCTGCTAAAACTGGAGGGAAGACTTGGAGTGAGTTAGTCCAATGGTTGGACTATTATATGCTAATGATAATGAACTAACCATTATATCCTTATTACACAGATATAACAAAATCCAGCTAAATGTAAACCTTTAAGAAAAGGTTTAATAATCCCACAGGGAGCAGGGTGCCTAAATGGAACTCACAAGTCATAATTTGTAATAGCAAGCAGGATAAAATGCTTACTCAATACCGGGGGCTGTGAAGTCTCTTCCTGTGAGTCACCTCGGCTCTAACAACTATTATGACCATTATATTTGAGGAAACAGACAGATCAACCTAGTCCCTAATAGTCCTCAAGGTTAGATGGCAAGTTAAGTCACAGAAGTGAGATGAAAATTCAAGCAATCATATTCTAGAATGTTCACTTTTGTAACAATTTTATTGAGCTGTAATTTCACGTACCATACAATTTGCCCATTTAAGCTGTAGAAGTCAGTGTTTTGTTTTGTTTTTTTGTAAAAAGAGCCTTTGCTTTTCACATAGAGGGAGGAATAAAACATAGTTGGAAATTCCACTGTTACAACAAAGACAAATTAGCAGAATAAAAGAATAGCAAATGTATTCATTATACAAATACATAATAGGGGAGCTTTTAGGAATGAATGTCCTTAATGGGAAACTGTGCAGTTGTGTGCTCAGATTTGATAATGAGTGGACAGCCATGTAGAAGAATGATTGGACAAAATGAGGTCTTAGTGGGGCATAGGGGTATGTGTGTGTGCATGCGCATGCACATGTGCTGTATGTGTGTGGGTGCACATGTATGTAAGTGTGCCTATGTATATGAGGGCCAGAGTTAGGCACCACCCTCCTCAGGACTAGATGCTAGACCATTCCAGCTTGCTGGCTTGCCTGTTTGGTGGCTTTATTTACTTATTTGTCTGTCTATTTATTTGTTTTACATGAGTAGCAGGAATCAGCATTCAGGTCCTCATGTTCACATGGCAGACACATTACTGACTGAGCCACCTCCTCAACCACAAAAAGCCTGCTTATTCAAATTCTTTTGGGTATCTGTGTGTCTTCATTCTTCCCCTATGGGTATAGGATGTAACACTTGTCACAAGAGAGGACAGAGAATGAGCATCGTAGGTTTTGTGACTAATTTACAGGAAGAAGGCTGAGAAAAGGTCAAAATGATGTGCCTGCTTCTGCTGTCATTTATTTATTTATTTATTTATTTATTTATTTATTTATTTATTTATTTTCCCATTTATTTAATCACTTTACAGCCTGATCCCAGCCCCCTCCCTTCTCTCTTCCCAGTCCCACCTTCATGCCCCTCTTCTTCTCAGAGAACAGGAGGTCCCCAAGGGTACCAACTTACCCTGGCACATCAAGACACAGCAGAACTAAGCACTTCCTCTCCCACTGAGGCCAGACAAGGCAGCCTAGCTAGGGAAAAGGGACACAAAGGCAGGCAACAGAGTCAGAGACAGCTCCTACGCCCATTGTTAGGGGCCACACATCTGCTATATATGTGTATGGGGTCTAGGTCCAGCCCATGCATGCTTTTTGGTTGGTGATTCAGTCTTTGTGATCCCCCATGGGCCCAAGTTAGTTGATTCTGTAGGTCTTCTTGTGGTATCCTTGACCCCTTTGGCTCCCTCAATCATTTCTTCCACTCTTCCACAGAACTCCCAGAGATCAGCCTGTTGTCTGGCTGTAGCTCTCTGCATCTGTCTCCATTAGCTGCTTGATGAAGCCTCTCAGAAGGCAGTTAGGCTAGGTTCCTCTCTGCAATCATAGCAGAGTATCATTAATTGTGTCAGATTTGCCTCTCTCCCATGGGGTGGGTCTCAAGTTGGGCCAGTCATTGGTTTGCTGTTTCCTTAATTTCTGCTCCATCTCTATGCCTACATTTCTTATAAGTGAGACAAATTTGGGGTCAAAGGATTTATGGGTAGGTTGATGACCCATTTCTCCACTGGAAGTTCTGCCTGGCTACAAGAGGTGGCCACTTCAGGCTCCATATCTCCTACTGCTAGGAGTCTCATCTGGGGTCACCCCCATAGACTCCCCTGTCTCAGAGATGCCCCCACCAATTTCCATTCTCTCTCCCAGTCCTCCCCCAACTCCCATTCCTGCTCTCCCCACACCTGATCACTACCCCTGTTACCCTCCCATCTTCTCTCCTACCCAGTTTCCTCTCATCTATTTCAGATGTCTTATTTCCCCTTCTGAGTGAGATTTGAGCATCCTCCCTTGAGCCCTCCTTGGCTTCTTTGGGTATGTAGATTGTAACATGATTATCTTGTTGATATTATGGCTAATATCCATTTATAAGTGAGTACATACCATTTGTGTCTTTCTGAGTCTGGGTTACCTCATTCAGCATGATCTTTTCCAGTTCCATCCATTTGCCTGCAAATTTCATGATGTCTTTGTTTTAACAGCTGAGCAATACTTCATTGTGCATATGTACCACATTTTTTTTTATCTATTCTTTGGCTCAGGATCATCTATGTTGTTTCCAGTTTGTAGCTATTATGAATAAAGCTGCTATGAATATAGTTAAGCTGTCTTTTCAAATGTCATATATTTGGGGATGACATGTCTTTTGAGCCCAGAAACTATGTACACAAGTATTGTGTATTTTTGTATGTATTTGGGATAAGTGCATTCATTGAATATATGAAATATATATATGTATATACACACTATATAGTTTAGATACACATGTTTACTATAGTTGAGTATGTATGTGTGCTTATATATGTATGAGTCTATTAGAAAACGTCAGTATCATAGTGGATGTTTTTTGTGTGATAAACTGATTTCATGTTTGAAAAAATGGGAGGGCTGGAGAGATAGCTAAGTCAGTTAAGGATAGGCTCATAACCAACCAAAGAAACAAATTAAAAAAAAAAAAAAACAGTGGGTAGATATTGAAGACTTTCAAGTTGGAAATGGCAAGAACCAATGGGTGTTTTATAGAACTCTGAGTAAGATCATGCAGTGTTGTGTGGGACAGATATGCTCATCAAGAAAGCAAACCCAAGCTTAACATCTGCCTCAGTGGTTGAATTTTATAGACATTCCTTAAAAAGTGATACAGCCTGCTCTCTAGGGCTTGTAGAACTCAGGTTGTCATTTTAAAATTTCAGCTAAAAGAGAGCACACTTAACACCTGGGAAAGGCAGAAATACCAGTTGGAAAAGAGCTTGCACATGGCCAGTGAGTGCTGTGTACAGGCCATTGTCTTCCCGTCAGATTATTTGATGTGAGCTGATGGGAGGCCAGAGTGCATTTAAAAGACTTGTGTCATGAGTTTGTAGATGAGATTACAGTTAACCAAGCAAAGGGGAACGCCAATATAAAATCACTATGTAGGGAGCCTCTGAGTTATGAAGGAAGGTATTATGCTTTTCTTCTTTGACTATTAAGTGTGTCTCCACTCCCAGTAAAATGAATTTCCCTCTTGACTTCCTATCTCTCTAGCTGACTGGTTATTGGAGAACATTCAAGCTCTATTGGCTCAGTCGTACATTCAGTAAGGGTGTTCTTGCATGAGAGCCTGAGCAAGTTCCTCTGGCCTGATATTCCCCAACTCCCAACCAGCTCCTGATAAGACTCCAAAAACATACCTCTCCTTGTAGATTGCAACCAAAGTTTTCTGATGGGGTAAAGAAAAGAACCAATGTGTTAGCTTTAAAAGGCATTTTTCTACCTGGCATTGGGAACCTAGGTGGACACAGAAGATCTGTGAAATGGATCAAAGAGACTTGTGTGCAAACTGCTCTGGGAATAAGAGGCATGGAAAATGTCAGAAAGGGCATCTCTGCAAAGTGGAGATTCATGTTTGCTCCTAAAAGATGTCCCTGGGTAGAGTTAGATGGAGCCAGAAGCCTCTGCTTCCAAAAAGAAATGACACCAGAAAACATTTAACTCTTGTGATAAGAGCCCCAGAATTGAAGAGTAGCTTCAAAATGCAGTCCTCAACTGGGCCAGTGGCAGTGGGTTATCATCCAAGTGAAAATGTAGTCCTGTCACTTGAATAATCAAGGAATAGAAAAAGAGCCATAGGATGAGAATGAGGAATGTTTTCCTGCATGCTACAACTTGTCTGCGGCAGAATCTGTACTTTTTTTTTTTTTTTGAGACAGGGATTTTTCTGTGTAGCTTTAGCTGTCTCTGTAGACCAGGCTGGCCTTGAATTTACAGAGATCCACCTGCTTCTGCCTTGAAGCCCTGGGATTAAAGGCATGTACCACCACACCCTGACAGAACCTGTACTTTCAATTGGTGACAGAGTCCTAGAGGTTGAAACAGCAGGTCACTGTCTCCATTCTAATGAAGGGAGTCCCTTAATTTTCTTTAGAAGTAAATGAGGAGAATGATGTAAATTTGAGCCCTTCAAAGACCTCTGACCTACCAATTTCTGCCCAGGGATCCCTGGACTCCACTCTCCCTACGTGAGAATGGACCCCCAATCCTAATGTAAGTGCTTAGAGTTGTCTATATGCACTATCACTATTACAAGCCAGAGATGCCATGAAGATATTATAAGAACAAACCATGCTTCCAAAGTCTGACCTATGCCAATATTATTTCATGTTTAATGTCTTAGACCAGATGGCATTCAATTCTGATGTGAGAAAGCTTGCTGAAGATGGGGTGGGGAAAGGTGAGGGAATGCCAACACCCTAATACCAAACAATGGTTCTCCACAGAAGTATAAAGGGTAAGCATGTGACACTTTTCTCCAAAAGAGGTAGACTTCACAGAACCTAGAGACATTTTTGATTACTACAATTCAGCTTGGAGAGTGCCACTAGCAACTATGAGGTAAAGGACAACTCCAATAACAAAAAATTTCACAGATTTCCAGGCCTTTTCTGTTAATTGAGCTATAGAAGCCCTAGGAAAGAGGGGAGGTAACAGGCTATTGATGAAATACTACCATAACTGGGTTGGATATCCCTAGCCCTGTGCCCTCCCTCCCCTTAGATACTCATTTGTCCTCTGATCACCCTGATTGCAAATGAGATTCTTGCCCTCTCTCCAGTTTCTACGACCAAACCATGTATACATAGGTGAATAATTAAAACTAACCACTAGTAAGTATGGCCTGACTTTGTCTTTTTCCAGGACTCATTTTTCCAGGTCTAGCAGGAGGAAATACCTGCAGAGGAGGGTTCTTTAGAGTATAGAAACAAATGACTTAAGAATTGCACATTGACTATCTGCTAACACTTTAAACTACTTTTGTCTATGATGCAAGGGAGGTAGTAGCCCAAGACAGGGCTACTTCTAGCTGGTAAGAAATGGGAAGGTCACAACAGGGATGTCCCCTGAAAGTCTTCACCTATCAGGAGATTGGGATAGATGTAGTAACCTCCTATTGGGACTCTAGGTGAGAGAAGTATGGGAGAATAGGGAAATAGAAGGATGCAGAGGGTCCTAGAAATCTACAAGAATAACATCATGATGGGTAGATCTGGGCCCAGGGGCATCTGCTCAAGCTGCTGCACCAACCAAGGACAATATATGCAGTAAATATTGAACCCCTACTCAGATCTAGCTAATGGACAAGACATTATCCACAGTTGTGTGGAAAGTGGGAACTGACTCTGACATGAACTCTGGTGCCCCATATTTGACCACTTTCCCTTCGTGGGGAGGCCGGGTAGCACTCAGAGAAAGGATAGGAAGGCTACCAAGATGAAACTTGATAGGCTGTGACCATATGGTGAGGGAGGAGGTCCGCTTCTGTCACAAACCTAGGGGATGAGAATAGGGTAAAAGAGGGAGGAAGGGAGAAACGGGAGGAGACAAGCAAGGGGATAAAAATTTAGATGTAATCTGAATAAATTAATTAAAGAAAAGAAACAGAAGGGTCCACTCCATCTGAACACAGCGTAGATGATTCCTGCTTCAGAATTCAGTATCACTTATTCAGTCATCATTTACATAATAGTATAGTTGCAATAGACTTTGAGGGGGATTTGCAACAAAACAGACATCTGCTTAGCACCTAATACACATTTCCTGTTGCTTTAAACATATAACATTCACTCTATAACATAAAGCTTATTTCTGCTACATCTCTCGGGCCTTTCCATGAAAGTGAGAATTGTTTGTACAGGTACAGATATCTACTTGCCCTGAGGTAAATAGTAAGCTGGGCCTGTCATCCGAGGACCTTTATAGTTACAAGAAGAGGAGATGTAGTTTAATGTGATGCATCTCTCTAGAATACCCAGAGATACAACATGATAAAAAGAAAATAAGATGAAATCATAACATAAAATGGTGGAAGCCATGTCATGTGTTCAGTGTAAGAAATAAGCCGAGGCTTCCCATGGTAGCACAGATGTAAGCTCACAGCTTCATCTGTTTGAGATGCTGAGTTGTGCTGAAATTGGTGCCATTTTCTCTTCTCCTCCTAAGGCTGATTTGGCCCAATCCTGAAATGAGTCCTCAAGTTATGATCAATTGCCCTGTGGGAGAGTGATTTCAGTGGGGTCCCTGGGTCTCTAAAAGTCCTTTGCACTGATGGATTAGGGGGACTGTCAACTCCATCTGTTTAGTGAGCTTCTCTTTGAGCCATTCCCATTTGTCATGAAAATCATAGAGGGTTTTTTTTTTATTGCCTGAGTAACAAGGTTCAGAAAAAATGATCCCATACTGATTGATGTGTAGGTATCCAGTGTCCCAAGAACTGGGCCTTGGGATGGAATTTTTAGAGAACTTTTAAAAATAGATACACACAAAACTGAACAGATCTAGGTGGAAGTTTTGCTTTTCCCCTTTAACTAATCATGCTTAGCTTAGTCTTCTGATTTTTAAGAAACCTGCATATGAAAGCCATATATTCTAACAATTAAGAGTCTATAAAGGATCTAGGAGAATTCTCTGGGTGGTGTCATCTGTCACTACTTGTTATATTTTGCCTACTGTTTTCTTCTTGTTTGATAAACTGAGCCATAGGTTGTGCAGTAGCTGATGCTGACATTGGAATTGCAGGAGCTAAGCCCAGGTCAAGGAGAAGGGTTAGAGTTACATGTACATTTTGGATGTGGTCACTGTTAAACTATATTAACCACTTCATGGGCTTTTTAAAATCCAGAAAATAAACTAAGAGACAAGGGCTCTAGGAACCCACTACTATATATCAAGGCTGTATAACTCATTAATAAAGCCTAGAAACAAAACTTGGACCATGGGAAGACTGTGGATAACCAATCACTTACAAAGATAAGGTAGCAAGAGAGCAGAATAACAGGGGTCACTTACCAAAATATGGAATCTGAAGTACATTGCTCTGTTGATAACTCCTCAGAGGCTGAATATGCCTTATGCTGCAAAGAAGTTTTAATACGTTGTCAATCAGAACATGCGTTGGGATTTGGTTTTAAAGCAAGAACTAGGAGAGAAATAAATGGAATTGGACCTCCTTGATTGTGGAAAGCTTTGTCACAATGAAGCACATGGCATCATTGTGCTGGGTTTATCATCTCTCTTCTGTTTACCAAAATCACAAAAGCTGTGAAATCTTAAAACATCTTAAAGTTGTCTAACTAGTGAGGAAGCTGCCTGTAGATATCACATCTGCCTCAGTGCGGAGGAGGAAGATTAGTGTGCCCCTGAATCACAAGAGAGGCTTCAAGGCATGCCCTACAAGAGTAGCCTGCTGTCCTCAGCCAGGTTTTAATATAGATGGCACAATGTTCACACCCACTAGGAGGGGAATTCTAACTTGGTAATGTTTTCCGGGCCTTGCAGATGTGATGAGAACACCAGTTCTGAATCTGTAAGTGGTCACTATGGAAACGAAGTAAGACATTTCCTGTAAAGGTCAGTCCCCTGTGTACTCAACCAATACAACTATCCCATCATTATGAGAATGAACCCACTCCAAGCTTCACTTCTCTCACTTCTGTGTTCTTAAAGTGACTCAGGCAATGCCAGGCAAATGAGCAAGCATATGTATACTGCAATCATTGTTCTCATTCGGATCTTGTATGTTTCCTGTAAGTTGACAGCTAACTGAAAATCTGAGACCCTCATGCAAAGTAATATATAAATAAATTCTAACTGCCCAATGGCATATTAACATGCACAGACTTGAGCAATAAAAGCCAGAGGAATGACATTCAAAATGATTTCTGGTAAAGAAACTGGGGCATTGTTTCCCTGTCCACTAAGTCAAATAATGGGGGAAAACTAGGCCAAAGTTGAGATCATAAGGGAGCAAACAATTGCTGATGCTGTTTGGTGTACAGTAAAGGGACAGTAAATTGGAAGAGAGCAGAAGGGCGCTGAAGAGTGAGGTCAGGCTTTGAAAAAAAAGTCTCAAAAGATTGTGCTGCCTTCTATGGACAGTCATAGAAAAAAATGTTCTCCTGGAAACCATGAGTCACATGAAAGTTTGTGTCATAAGATAGAAACGAGCTCACTGACTAATAGAAGTATATACATATACATATATATATATCAATATATTCATTATATGCATATATATATTGTTTTTTCATTCTGCCAATTCTAAGACTTGGTAAAGCAGAATATCTTAGAGTTTACAGGAAGTAATGATCCAAGCCAGAGGTTCTTTTTCTGGGAGAGAGTCAGATCTGCAGTACATAGGTAGTTAGGTTTACAGAGCAGGAGATCTGATTCAACTTCTCCAGTCCACTGCTGCAGTAGAACAGCCATGGGCACCATGCAAAATCACACTAGTACAGCTGTGTTCTAATGAAACTTACCCCAGATGAACATATTTGCCCTTGGAGGTATAATGTGTCAACCCCTGGTGCAGCCAATGTTTCGCTATTTAAATATCAATGACTGTATCTTATGAGATTTGTGACAGCATAGAGTTACTGAACCCCAGTCTTCAGCATATTCGATGGTGCCTGGTACACAGCAGGTGACTTCATGTTCACTGGATCGAGATTCCTGAGCACTCACAGCGGCTTATGTTTCTCTTCCTCTAGACAGGGGCAGGTAATACAGTAACACTCTCTATGCCTTCTCTGTGTCAGCCACTCTCAGGCATCAGGCTGTATTGTCTCGTTAGTGTTTTACAACAGCCAATGAAATAAGGCACTGCCATGCGTTTTTAGGGTGTTTCCTTCTGAACTTGTTAGTCTCTCAATCTTAAATGAGTCACTTAAGTGCATCGTAACTTCTTTCCTAAGAATATTTGTGAGGACCGAAAACTACATATAAACACCTTTCCCACCCAACAATAGAAAGTAATGCTCAGAGATGAAGCAATTGTTCCAGGCCAGCTTCAGCATGTATGAAGCACTAGAGACTGGCCAGAGTAGAAAGGGTTAATATTAGGTATTCTTTGAAGTTATAGTGGACAATGTGGGGCCTATAAATGTTATTAGTATTTGTTCATCCAGTATATCCCTAGGACCCCTAGCAAGCACTAAGTAAGCACTGATGGAAGAATTAATAAACAAGGTGATAAGCAAATGAGCAGATGGGCCTGCCCCACCTGAAAAGGGCAATATGACTACCAGTATTGTGAATGTTAATTTAGTAAGGCCCCAAGAGATTGGAATATACATCACAATATAAAATAATGAGCAGTTCCTGGTCCACTTACTGATGCCATGAAAGCCAAGGTATTTTCATAATGAATCCAAAAGGCATTTTCAGGAGCACTTTGTAATTCATCCTTATTTCCTGGTATATACACAGTATATTCCATTTAAAAGAGACGCTAATGCATTTATGTTAAAGTATATGGATTTACAGCCTGGAATGAAATATATTCATCGGTAGTATACCTTAATCCTGTTTAGGGAAAGGGAGGAATCAGCTGCATTAGATTAGTATTGACTAACTGTCACTCCAAGTGACAGAGTGACACACGATATGCTTAGCAAAAAACCTAAATCGAGCTAAAGACAACACTGCAGATAGAGGTTTTGACACTTGATTTTTTTTTTTTTTATTTCTGGTTTAAGGGATAATCAGTTCAGCATCTAAAAGCATGCTCGTTGGCACTGAATAATTCAGACTTCGCAGACACTTTTATTTTTGTTTTATTTTCCCTGTTTTCACTCTGCACTGTGATATTGGTGCTGTTTGTAAGGACAGAGTGGGGAAAAATCCAAGAGGCTCACAAGATGCATGTGTCCCTGGATTGGTGAGGAAAGTGAGCTGCTATCAGCCCTCCCAAGTGTCTTATACCAGTTGAGGCTGAAAGAACATCTTTGAGCATGGCCATTTTAATGGCTCCTTACTAGATGGCATTGTCCATGATTTTCTGTTTTATATTAAGCAGATATTTGGTGCAAAGACCTTTAGAATTCAGGACTATGCTCAACTGAAGCTTTGATGGGAACTAGGGATGCAGCTTGTTTGGTAGACTGTTTGCCTAGCACTCATGAGACACTGGGTCTGACTCCTAGAACCATACAAACCAATGATGATGATGTATGCCCATAATGCTAGCATTCAAAGAGGTAAACGTAGAAGGCTCAAAGATTCAAGGTCATCCTTGGCTCCAGAGAGAATTGAAAGATAGCCTGAGATACATAAGACTGTGAGCCTCAAAAAGTGATGATGATGATGATGATGATGATGATGATTATGATGATGATAGGGACTGACAAGATGGCTCAGTAGTTAAGAACACTGACTATTCTTCTAGAGGGTTGGGGTTTCATTATCAGCACCCTCATGGTGGTTCACAACTGTCTGTAACGTCAATCTCAGGGGCATCTGATGCCCTCGTCTGGCTACACCCCTTCTGGCTTCCTTGGGCACTGCACACATGTAGTGCACAGACATATATCAGGCAAAATACCCATGCACATAAAATAAGTTACAATTAAAAAGACAGTGTAAAGTTTGTAAGGTCTAGAGGACTACTCTTCCAGTTTTAGTGGAGTGTCAGGGATAGACAGGCAAGTCATGGATCTTTCAACCACAGATGAAAATAAGACACTTTTCTGGGTATGTCTAATTGGAACTGAAAGAAACAAAACATTAATAGGGTTGGGGGTGCACAGTGGAAGCCTGCTAACTTTTGGGATTGAGGTGCTTAATCATGGCCAGCTGTGATGCTCATAACTCCCCTCTCCCACCTGGTTCTTTCCAAGAAGTTGCTTAGCAGACATCACCTCTGAGGGAGAAGTAGAAATTCTCTTGGCCACAGGGCCACACAGTCCTTACAAAGCACTGATTGGCTTGTCTGGTCCCATGTCCTTGGGCCATTCGCTCTTTCTAGAGACTCAGACATGCAGATTGTCTGGAAACCGTATCCTTCTGCATTTGGGGGAAAAGGAAATGAAGACCTACAATGACTAACTTTTGTTCTTTTTTTTTCCAAAGCAAATAATTGTTCCAGCAGAGATTAAAGGTGTTGAACAGTCAGGCAATAATCTGGCTCCCCTTCCTCTCTGACCCTACCCATATGCACATGTGACATCCTATATTAAAGGCCTTTCTCTGGACTGTCCCTGTTGTTGAGTATAAGAAACTTCATTGTTTACTGTCTGTCTTTTTTTGTTTTTTTAGACTTGCCTGTCTATCCTTGACACCCCACTAAAGCTGGGAGGATAGTCCTCTAGACCTTACAAAAGTTACATGAAGGCCAGTCTGGTCTCTATAGCAAGTACATACTGAGAACATGCCTGAGGTGCAGAGTTGGGGGTGGGGAGGAGATTACGAAGACATGTTTTATAGGAAACAACCCAGTTTACCTAGGTCATGAGAAAAGCAGGTGAGAAGGGAAGTCAGGAACAGCTTGCTACACGTAGCCAAGCATTATGGGACCTGTAGCAGAAAAGCCGCTAGAGTCTATGTGTTCCGTCCATGCCCCAGAAGCCAGGTGACCTCCTTTTTTCCTGCTTTGCTCTTTCACATTTTCCCACTGAGATGTCACTTACACTTTACAACATGACACCTACCCAAAATATATGCGAGGACGCTGAAAATGTGATCTCTGAACAAGTTCATCTGGCATCTCATCCCAGCTTTGTTCCTGAAGACAAAGGGACGATGCTTGTACAGAACATAGATGATGCAGTAAGTGTTGCTCATTGCTATAGTGCCATCAGCCATCCTTTGTGTTCAGGGTCTGTGGTTAAGCTGTTATCTGATTGGTCAAAGGAGACCCTTTAGCACAGAAGCTGCTGAGTAAGATGTGCACAGACTGAGGTTATGACTCTGTGGTGTCTTTTGTCTAGAGACAGTGGCCTGTGGGTCTGAATCATAATTCTCAACACAACCAACAAAGTAACACATGAGCAGGGAGTTCCATGCATGGTTTGCCAGCCTGAGTTACTGGTGCACACACACCAGCTCTCACAGTAGCCTCTGTGGATCCTTCCTGTGTCCCATCTGGAAGGGGGCACGTGATGTCACTCACCTCATAGAGGCACAGCATGAATTAGATGAGTAAATGCATGAAGATTTCAGAAAATATCTCTCCATCAAGAAGTGCTCATGAGATGTCAGTACACTTGACTTTCATTGTCCTCATCTGTCTTGAGCTCTTGCAGTGGTCCAGCAGGAAACCCCATCCCCACCCCAACCATGTTGTTCAAAATTTGAGGAAGCATTAGAGATTTCATGAAAATATGGGCAGGCCCACTGGCCGTTGGTCCATTATGATTCCCTCTGCTATCTTTAGGTTCTTGGGCTTTTGGTTATTAAAAACTGCCTACTCTCCTATGGGCAGTTGATGGCTTCTGGGGAAGAATCTATTTTCCCCAGAGATATGGCCTCTGATGGGTTACCCAGGCTCCAGTGGATGGCCCCACCCCCATGTGCATATGGACATCTCTGACTAGACTCAGTGGATTTTAATGAAAACAAAAAATAGTATATGAAGTTGAGAATGGGATATGGGGGGAAAGGTTGGGAAAATGTGAGGTGTTCATGGGTAGATATGTATGTGTATGAGGTCCTCACAGAATAGATAATAAAAAACTTTAAAATGTATTAATTCTCAACTGTCATGGCATAGAAAGGGACTGGGGAACCTTTTCTGAAATTGCAGTGTCCTTGTGGCACCGGCCCAGCCTCCTCAGGCATATCATAGCTGTCCCTTCTGAGAGGCCGCCACCTCCCTAAAGATGACATAGAATGTCAGGTCTGAGATCTGTTCAATTTGTTTATCTGTCTATCCCCTCTTTGGACTCCTGGAAAACCCTGCTAGGACCAACATAGCCCAACTAAGTATAAGCTTTTATAAAGGTGTCCGGAGCTGATGCTCAAATGCACCATTTGCTTTTGAGCCAATAAAAACTTCTATCATGGAACTAGCCTCAAGTGCCTCTTGATAAATGAGAAAATAAAAGCCAGATTCTAACATCATTCCATTTAGAAACCATTCCAAAAAAGGCATAACCATAAGGGAAGAGTGGGATCCAGGAGCTACTCCCAGGATGAAAGAAAGAAGAACAAGATACAATTGTGGTGGTGATTAAAATCCTGCTATATTCTGCTTATGGCAGTATATACAACCCTAGGTATGTTCCCAGGTCTGGAGAGGAATACCACTGGAAACACACCTTCCTTTAATGAAATAAACATCAAGGATTTGGGAAGGGCATGATAGTTGCTCTCCATGAAAGGGAGTAAAAAATATGAAGACAACAAATATAAACCAGTATTTCAAAGCTGCCAATCGGAGAGGTGAGGGTAAGCTCAATGGCCACATTACAGTTGATTTGTTTGCACTGAGTTCAGAGAGAACAAGGTACAAATGTGAGAAAGGGGAGAGCAGTGAGAAGGCCAGGCTCCTGGGAACATTCCTGTGCAGTCCCAGCCAGTACTTCCTGGAGAGCCAATTGGGAGGTATCAGTAGTTGGTGCTGACTGGCTTAAATGTCCTCCTGCTAGCACCTTTTTTTTTTTTAAACTTGAATCTTTTCCTGCTTAAGTCAAACTGAATTTACAGTAACTAAACCTGTGCTAACCTGTCTGCAACAGAATGGAGTTGTCAGAGTGGCCCTTGGACTGAAGTAGCATCTGTTGTGATGAAGGCCAGCGACCCATCTCACGAGGCAAAATGGAGTGAGCGCTTGTGTTGGGCACAGGTGAAGCATCATGGGAGTGCAAAGAAGGGGCAGTTAGTGAGAACTGAGGGAGGGCTATAGAAGACTCCTTTATTATGATGATATTTGGTACATCTTAAATAGTTTGATTTACTATAAAAGGAAAGAAAACTACTTTCTGGCTCAAAACACTGAGCAAAAACAAAAGTGTGGGAAGACCAAGGTATGGAAATTATGGCCCAACCATTAAGAGCATTTATTGTCCTTGCAGAGGAACCGAGTTGATTTCTAGCACCAGTGTCAGTCTGTAAATCCAACCCCAGGAGAATCAGATACCTCTACCTGTCACAGGCACCTACGTATATACATTTGTACAAACACACACACACACACACACACACACACACACACACACATTTAAAAATAAATATTTTTAAAACATCGTTGGGAAAAACAAACCTCTTTCAGAGATTAATGCAAGGTTGCTTCTATTCAAGTATAAAGATAGAGAAAACGTGATTTGCATCATTATATCTTTTTGCTTATCATGGAAAAAAAATGTTTTAAAGGATATGACCCACTGGAAAGGTCCATTTACTTTACTTCTCTCCCTTGGTACACCTTGCACACACTGGTATTGAACTTCAGTGGTGAGTCATAAAGTTCCCTTAATGTGGCTCAAACAAATCAGACCTAGGGGCTGAGCCAGTTTAACTGTAGACAGCTGCTGGTGGCTTTATGGTGACAAGATCAACCACTAGGTGTCTGAAACCCTCCATGATTGGGAGGATGACCCTGATAGCTTCATGTATTCATCACGTAGAAGAACAAGGGACATGGGTGGAACCAGCTACCTTTGTTATGTCCCATCTCTGGGCAGTAAAATTTCTCCTGTGCCCCTCTCCAGAAGCATGTACCCCCTCTCATTAGGGAAGGATGTGTGATGGATACAGTCTCCTGTAGTTTGAAGAGGGTATGAAAAGGTGCCTATGTAGCTAGAGTCATTGGTCTCATTAATTTGGGGGATTAATGGATTTTTCCCTTTTATTTGAGAGGGAAAGAGGGGAAATGGTTTCTGCAATGTGCTGGCCGTCCTAGCAATAGTGTCAGTGGATAAACTCGAAATCAGCGTCACCTTAAGCCACCTGCAAAGTACGCCCACCTTAAGGCTTCCTTTCCTAGCACGACTACATCCAGAAATGAAGTCATTAAAGTGCTTTCCTTAATTCTGTGAAAGCTTCGTCACCTGTCTTAAGATTTCAATTTGCTATTTTTCACTTTCCAGGTCATCATTTTATCTCCGATAAATGATTTTTCTTAAGATTCTTCAATTACATTTTAGACTGTGTTTCTCTGTGGCTCTCAATTAATACTTCAATTTTCTTCTCTGTAGGAAGGCATCGCCACCCACCTGCTTGGCTACTTTCTCAGTGTCAAGGAAACCATTAGAGACTCTGTCTGCTTTGTCTCCCCAGGCCTCTCAACCTCCATTGACTCCCTTGGTGTTGATTGCTTTCACTGTGAGAAACACTTGAGAGAGGAGGTTTCCACTGAGCAGTCCACGTGCCCTTCGGTCCCAGGTGGAAGGGCAGGTCACAGCAATGCTCTCCTGAATTTTCTGCAATAGACTGCTTTGTCCCTCACCCTTTCTCACTACTTCCCCTAATTCTGGCCACCTGTCCCATGCAGACCTGGAAGGAGGTGTCTATACAAGGTCACATTCATGCAACACACAGTGTGCCATCTTTGGGCAGCATGAATGCAGCTCTTCGTCATGGCAGTCACACAGTCCCTCTCTCCTCTATTCATATGACCTCCTGCATCAGCAGATACCCTACACTAGATGTTTCAGCCATGTTGAATGCAACCAATGGGCTGGAAATATTTATTTGTATAGTGGTATTTGCTATAAAAACTAAGTGGAGGCATAAGAAACTGAAATGAGATTGCTTGCTGCTTCGATGATTCTTTTCTTTTTCTTTCCCTCCAATTTTGACATAATGATACATCAAGCATGAATTTGAGTTTATTGATCTCTCTAGTAGAGTTTGTTTTTGTTAAGCTATGTGTCTCTCCATCACTTCCCTGGCTGTTTCTCTATGTAAATCTTAAAATTGCTGTTCAGTTTCACACTCAACACAAATGTTCACAATGTGCATTTCAGTGGTATGACGGCTTCCGTGAAACTGCCAAAGCATTTAAAATAGAACTCATTGTATTATTTTCTGCCACTAATATTCAGAGCAGTTAATGAAGCTCTGTTATCTCTCAGGCCTTATCTTCTTTTCTTGTTCTCATTATCTTCTAACACAATGAATAAAACATATCCATCATCTGTTGAACATTTTGATATCACAGCCAAATATAGCAAAGCATCAATGTGTTGCACTTTACTATATGCCCAACATATATACATGTAAACATGCCTCATACATAAACATACATGCATATATATACATAAATATGCACATATTTAAAACATTACAGTATACACATATGAATACATGCACACCTGTGCATAGTTTTTGGCTCTCTGTGTTTGTTACTTTTCTTAATGTGGTGATAAAATAACCAACAAAAGCAATATTGCAAAGGAAGGGTTTCCTCCACTGTAATGGGGAAGGCATGTTGGCAGGAGCAGGAGACCAGCTGGTCATATTGTAGCTGCTGCAGTCAGGAAACAGACGTACAATTTCTCCTCTGCAGCTTGCTTTCTGTTGTTTGTGCCGCCGGGGGCCGCCAGCCCATGGAATGGTGCCGCCACATTTTAGCATGCGTCTTCCTATTTCATCTGAATTGAGATGACCTCTCACAGACACGGCCAGAGATTTGTCTCTAGGAAGACTCTACATCCCATCAAGTTGACAATAAATACAAACCATCCCACCCTTTAAGAGTCAGTATTTGTCAGCTTGTCAGCTTATAGGCAATACTAGCTGCATTGAAATTACATTATTTATAATAGTTTCCCTCAAGAAGTTAATTTTTCTCATATAGCTGTATAAGTGACTATACTGCTATAATAAGATGATGAAGCTTGCCCTGCACTGTACCCTGCACACAGCATGATACATAGCAATATGTTACAATACTTAGAATAATTACACATACTCCTAACACTATAAATCTTAATTTTTCACATTTATTTGTTCATGTGTGTAAGCACATACATGCCATAACATACGTGTGCAGGTCAGAGGACAACTGTCAGGAACTGATGCTATCCTTCCACCCCAGGGGTACGTGAGATCCTCAGGATTGGTTATCGGTCTTTACCCATGTGCCAACCCCAATTTTATGAACATTTTTAATATTATTAACTTGAAGTTCCATAAAAAGGAACATCTGAGTCAGTTTTCTCTATGTAAACGGGGTGGGGGGGAGGCCTCCTGAAAACACTGGCTGAATGGATTAATTACCTAGTCATTTAGGTTAGGAGAAAGCAACCTAGTCCCCAAAAAGGAAATATTTTCTGTGTAACCTAGAAACGGCTCACAACAAGCCACAGATGTTTTGCATTAACAGCTTAATAAATACCACCAGGGAAGACAAGCGGGGATAAAACTGCCCCAAGCAACCTTTTCCATTAAAAGTGACTATGTAGAGTTGACTTGTTGCTCATGTCTGCAAAGACCTGAGACAGTGGCCTCTGTACTCACTGTGCACAATCCCAAATGTTGGGGAAGCTTGGCATTGGCGTGCTTTCTAATTCTCAGCTCCTTTCACGGTTCTGACTAAATATAACCCAGAATTTCCTTGAAAAAAAATGTAACAGCATGTTGCCCTCAGGAGAAAGCCACAAGTTCATGCTAATAATTAAACACAGAGGCTGGGCAGTGGCTGTGCCTGTCGAGCTGGCTGTGGAAGTATGGGGACCTGTGTTTTCTTATCCTCAGCACCCACATAAAAAGTGAGGGATGTGTGGGGGCACTGGACTCTAAGCCCAGGTGCTTGGGAGGCAGAAGCAGGTGGATCTCTGCAATCCGCTAACCAGCTCATCCTCATCAGCAAGCCCTAAGTCCCAGGGAGAGCCCCTGACTGCAGAAAGTTAGGTGGGCAGTTTGTAAGCAACAACAGAAATTGATCTCTGGCCTCTACATGTGCAGATACACACATGTGAACCCATAGAAATTTGTACTTACACACACACACACACACACACACACACACACACACACACCCCAAATTACATAATTTTTTAAAAAGCAGTTGCTTCTGAGGAATTTTCTGAGATTATTGTCTGACAAAACCTACCATGGTTTCGGAGCTGTAGAAAATACCAGTCTCAAATCTATGGAATATTATATTTGAGTATCAAACTGTTTTCATGGATGTTTGTTTCTTTGTTTGTTTGTTTGTTTCTTTGTTTGTTCTGAGACAGGGTTTCTCTGTGTACCCTTGGCTATCCTAGACTTACTTTGTAGACTAGGCTAGCCTCAAACTCACAGAGATCTGTGTGCCTCTGCCTCCCTGAGTGCTGGGATTACAGGCATGCACCACCATACCTTGCTCCTTTCCATGTTCAATATTCTGGATTTAGGCAAAAACTATAACACGTGTTATAGAAAAAATTCTAACAGTGAAAGTTATATGAAAACCTTTTAATCTAAAACTTTAAGGTAACCAGAAAAGTTTTTGTTCACAGAGTACATTCATTTTCAGTTAAATATCTGTGATTTTCTTTAATTACTAGAATATGTTATTAACATTTTAACATTAACAAAACATAGAATTCTTATACATAGAGCAGGTAGTTTCATTTAAATTGTATTATTTCTCTTGCTTTATCATAGAAAAAACTAAAAGCTAGAATTTGTTACTAAAATATCAAATACTCCTGTGGATATCATTTCAAGAATATATGGCTTCTGTATATAGCACATATGTATATGGCTTCTATGGGCATACCTGGCTGACTTTGAACACTTTTGTCAACTTGGCTTGAACATCCACCTTAGGTCTCTCCTAGGGATCTGTGATCACCCTCCCATCTCCTCTTGCCTGGTGTACTGGCAGCTCCCTCCTGAGCATCTTGTCAGCCATCTGCTCCTGTTCCTCACTGTGGGTTCTCTAGCTCAACCTTCCCTCTCCTCCCTGTCCTCTGCCCTCTTTCTTTGCATCTGTGATTGCCTTGTCCATACTGCAGCAATGACATCTGAGCATCACTGTCACCACCATGGGCTGCATGGCTCTGCAACTGATACATAGTCCTTGCGGTTCCGGTAGTTGGGAAGTCTGAATTCCGATTTCAGAAGGGCCAGACTCCTCTTCCTGGCTTGAAGATAGCCAACTTCCTGCTCTCCTTACCCTGGAGGTGGGAGATGAGTGCTAGTCTGTCTTTTCTTATGAATCTCATTCTGGGATAGTAGACAGATGACTGTACATAAGAAAAAAGAGGACATATCTGGCATTTCTTCTTAATTGGACATTAATTCCATCATCAGGGTTCTAACCTCATGAACTCTTCAAAATCAAGTTATGTTCCTGCCTGAGTTAGGGTTTCTGTTGCTTTGATAAAAACACAATGACCAAAAGTAATTTGGACAGAAAGGGGCTCAATTTATTCTATTCTTCTTCCACATAAGCGAATCTATTTCTGAGGGAAGTCAGGGCAGGGACTGATGCAGAGGCCATGGAGAGTATTTGCTCTTATGGCTTGTTTATCCTGATTTCTTACAGCACCCAGGACCACCAACCCAAGGCTGGCACTCGACAGAATGAGCTGGGCACTCCCATATCAACCATCCATGAAGAAAACACAGTACAGGCTTGCCCACTGGCCAGTCTGTTGGCACATTTTCTCAATTGAGGTTCCCTCTTCCAAAATGACTCTAGCTTGTGTCAAACTGACAAAGTACTCCCAGCATTCTCTTCACTGCCCTGTCTTGTGCTTCCATCCCGATGTCGGTTAAGACTTCAACATATCACTATTTGTTTAATGTAAACACTTAGTCCACAAAATGTAGCCACACATTGTTTTAAAAATCTGAATTTGATCAAATTATATCTCTTGATAAATAATTAATTTATTCTCTAGAACACTGCACTTCCTGGAACCTGGGTTTTCTCTATTTTCCTATCATGGCTGCCTCTTGCTAAATATGACCCAACTGCACAGTTGTTATTAGTTATGGTTTGAAACTCTCCAGCGTTTGTGTATTCTTTGGTATTGCTACATCCCTCTCTGGGTGTGTTCATTCCTAATAACGTTTGAGATATCAGCAAACTTCAGTTATTCAGAAAATGGGTCTGCTAGTTGTGAGTTTAGGAAAATTTCAAAGATCTGTCTTCTAAGTCTCTAGCACTTTATGGATATATATATATATATATATATATATAGTCTTATTTATGAGCTCACTTAGTTACCAATTATTTCAACTAGTCAGAATAAGATAGTGGAGGATACCCCACCCTACCAGTCTGGGACTGTGTGTCCCTGCTTCTAAGACCTACAGCATTAGGTCTTCAAGGCTGCGGGCTGAATGAAGTGAACTTTGGGTTTAGCTGTACACCATAATCTTCTCCTGAATCATGGGATTTTCCCATCAAGTTAGTTAATTCAACTATTGTAAAAGAACATAACCACAAGTGACCTTGCAAAGAATCCACCCATTCCTACTTTATATAACTTCAAAACACCACATTTTCTTTGGTAGGAGATATATATGTGTATATATATATATTTGAAGGGACATTTGATTTGTTTACTTGGCAAATCAGAAAAGGGGTCCAGAAGAACTGATGTTGAGTTCTAGATTTTTCCAAGTCACTTTTCAGAGTTTTAAAAAGCTGTATATGATGTTTATTGCTTCATTATTTCCATCTATAACAAATGTTGCTCTCCCCTTAGTTCATCTCTTACAGGATTTATTTTCTCTTGGTTTTATTCTGCCAATTAAGTGTAGCTGCTTAGCATATGTAGGACCCTACATTCAATTGCTAGCACCACAAAAATACAACACAGAAAAATATATAAATGTATGTATTTTTTCTAGAGTTCGTTTCTCTGAGTAAAAGGAAGTGAGCAAGGATAAAAGTCTGCTTATATCAGATGGTGACCTCGCAGAATTCTAGATTTAGAAAGTACCACTTCACTCATCTCATTTTACAGCTGAGGAAATCAATCCCTAGAGAGGTTGTGTACTATGCCTTACACCTTACACATTACAAATAGAAGACTAGATCTCAGGTCTCCTGGCATGCAGGAGTCCTCAAAAGAAAACGGTGGTAACCCTGAGCTCTGAACTTCAGTGTTCTCTCTAGAGATGCTATGCCTCTGTTACTATGGTAACAAAGTACATTCAAGATATTTTTACAAGTGTACCCCCTACCTGAACTAGTAGGGAAAAGAGCCACTGGGCTGATCTTTATGGTGTATTAAGATACTTTAGATAGATCCTGTCACATGCTTTATAAGTTTCTGATTGATTGCATGGAATTAAGTTATTGGGCAGAGAACCAGCTAATGGGGACACATCGATGAAATCATTTTCGAGGAACATTAAATGGAACTTAAAATAAAGCTGAAATGGTTTTATGGATTTTTCAGTCAAACTGTTTATGAACATTTATTGCCTGTAAATTATATTGTGTCAAAAGAAAGAATCAGTGGGTATCATTTTAATAGGAGCCTTTTTGAAATAATAAAATCAAGAATAGTATGTCATCCAAGAATGGGTTGAGGACAGCATTGTATATTTGTCTCAATGGATAGCTGTCTGGAAAAGTAGGAAATGTAGCAATCAGGAACCTGGTAGGACATAAAATAAAAGGTCTTTTTAAAAAGTATTACCATCTCATCTCATTGCAAGGGTGAGCAGGTTTGGAAAGACATGAAACTGAGCAAATGCTTGCTTGAAAGGCAAGCATTATTTGAGGACATGATCCTTGATATTTGTTCACACTCAGAGATAGAGAAGTAGGCACAGGGCAGACGAGTCGGCTGAAAGACATCGCCTGTAACAAATGTGAGAAAGCACTTGGTCTGGAACAGAGGCTGAACTGAAGTGTCCTGCCCCAGGCCTCTGAGCTATGTAACTACAGAACAATTTTCCATATCTCCAAGATACAGATTGTATACCTATAAGATACCCAGTCTCCTCACCATAAGGTGTGCTGACACCACAGCATGCATGTTGGGGTCTCAAGGCATTGTCCCTGAGTAGGGTCTCTGTTAGGGTTCTGCTTCAGTCTGCCTACCTGTGATGTCATTGCTTACCTGCCACGGGGGCATGGCCCTGCCCAGGGCTATATAAAAGGACAAACCCTCCTCTTGGTTCTCCCTCTACTCCGCCTTACACTCTCTCTCTCTCTCCTCTCTCTTCTTCTGTCTCAGTCTTAGTCTCTCTGTGGGGTACCCCTTTCCCCTTTCCTTCTCCCTCCATGATCATATAATAAACTCCTCTATAGTATAATATCTGACATCTGGTACCTTATTGTCTTATTATCTTATTGCCTTATATCTTATATATTAAACATAAAAGTCTTCCTCTCTAAGGTGAGTTCCAAGCTGAACTTAGGTGCTCAGCTTCCCATGATAAGTGATTTGCCCATAGGGCCATTTGACAGCCTGTGTTCTTTCTTTTCCAATAGGAGAACTGAGCACCATACATGTTATATGTCATGTTCAAGGTTCTTTAGCAAACAAGAGGCCTTTGTGTCTTTCTGTAGAAATTTGTATCCAGAAGTATGACCACAGGTGTGTAGGACATGAGCACCCCATTGGCCAAGTCCCAGCACAGAAGAACTTGAGATTATTGGATTAGTTGATAAATAGTAAGGAAGTGTGGGCATCTTGCTTTTACCTCCCTTCCCATGGGGAGTCCCCTTTTCCAGACACCCCTCTGGTGTGTGTTGCCTTGCTTTCCAGTAGAGGCTGCATCTCCCTATGTTAACTAGTTAGCTGCGCACCACTAACAAAAACAACCATGGCTCACAACAACAGAAGGTTCAGCATGTGGTCATTTGGCTCTGTATCTCTGGAAATATGTGAGGCAGAACACTGTGGCAGTCAGAGATGGGAGCGGAAGATGTACATTGCATGACAGGCAGGAAGCAGAAACATCAAAAAACAGACAGTTAAAACAGTTCATAGCCTCAAACAGCGCATCCCTTGCCTCGACTTTCTTCAGCTAGAAGCCCTTCCTAAACCTCCTACAATTTCCCAAACTGTCACCAAGAGCTGGGGACCAAGCATTCAACATATAAGTGAGGGGAGAGAGGATCTGATGTTCAAACTATAGTAGCCTCACCTGCACAGAGCAAGGTGCTAGGGCCCTGGAGCTAAATATGGGTCAATAGTCATGTGCTCATGCAAGTCTCTACACGTGCAGCCACTGCAGGTGTGGTTATGGGACCCTGTGAACTTTAGCTGCAGGCTTTAAGTAATTGGTTGTTTGGTCTGGGAGGGACTCACAGCCCCTGATCACCTTTGACTTTAAAGACATGTTTTTATATAGCCTTTACCATATTCCTTTATTACAATGTTTGTTGTTTTATAAATAGAGTTAAAATAATATCTTGAATTGTACTTAAAATATATGGTATTGTGTAAAGAATTTTATGACCAAAAAAAAAATCAGTTTTCCCAAAGGAATCACAGCATCAATCAGAAGCAATTCCAGTAGCAGCCCAAGGAAGCCACACCTACTTACACAGACCCTAAGACAAGTCAAAGAGGTGGAACAATGTCTGCTCTGCATGACACATAAAAATGCTAGGTGGTGTCTGTCAGATACCAAGTAAATGTTATAGCCATTTTATAATGTTGAGTGCTTACTGTTTGCCTTTGGCTGTGTTGGGCAATGGAAATATGATAGAGAAAAAGACATTCGCCTAGTCAAGAAACAGCAAAGGTATTTTTGGATTAGAGAAAACTATGGCCCTGAATTCTAGTGTCCAGAAGAGACTATGTCCTTTCTATGGATCATTAATGTGTGAAGTTTTAAGTGACCCTGTCATGGAGCCATGAGCCCCATCTAAGTAGCTTCTCCATGACCTGAGTAAAGCCAGATGTACAGGTGAATTAGCAGGTGAATTTTGATCATCATCCTCAGCTAATGAAGAAGCAACTCAGTCAGAGTTTTAATGGGACAAAAAGACTGGCCAGGCATTTGAAAGCCATTTTAAAAAGAAAATGCCATTCTTCAAGTTTGAGTGATTAGTCTGATGTAAAGTAGCCTCTGTCCTACTGTGTATACATGTTCTGCACAGTTGCCTAAGGCTCCAGATGTCTTACAGTATGAAGGTAGGCATGTGCATGGCAGTAGACAAATACCATGAGCCGTGGTTTCAGTAACAGTCCACATAGTGGAGGCTGACCATAGATAGAACAGTTGCTGTATGTACAATTAAGGTTGACTTAGAAAAGAGATGATATTCTTTTTTGCTTTTATAGATTTTTTTTGGGGGGGGGAAGAGATTCAACTAGAATGCAAATATACCAACAGTATAACCAAACTCCTTAGTTTACTGAGATACAGCACTGTAACTTTTCATTGTACTTCTGGGACTAAGATCCACAGAGTTCTGAGCTCCAAAGGGAAGTCCCTGTTCAGTTGGTGTGGCTTTGCCAGAACAGGTTTGGGATATGCCCAGGGCCTCATATAGCTTAAGAAGCATCACCATGTGACTTTTGTGGGGTTGTTTAATCCTTAGCAATTTTATGGCACCTAGCCCCACATACCTCTCCAAGGATCTCAGCAACGCTAGAGATGTGAAATGTATACTAATTGTGATGACTCATTTCTTTTGTCTACTTAATTGCATAAGAGAAACATTCACTGGGTTTTCTCTATGAGGACTTTCTAGAAGGGATTAACTGTAGAATAAAAATGTGAGCTATACTCTCTTGAAGGCTAGGGCCTCAGTCTGGAAAAAAAAAAGAGGGGAAAGGGCCACCTGAATGCTGACATCCCACTGCCTCTGCCGCCTGAACTTCCCAGGTGTGAGCAAGCTCCTCCATCATGCCTTCTCCACTGTGAGGAACCATATCCCTAGACCATGACACAACCATATCCAGTCTGTGGCCCATGAGCTACATGTGCTACAGGGATACTGACAAATGTGCCCAAACATATGTGTAGACCGCATCATGTATGACAACATTATGTCATAGTATTAGAATGTTGGATAGCCCTGTGTTGTCAAACCTTTGGTCACAGTAAAGAAAAAATAATTAATGCACTCTTCAAAACCAAATTTAGTGCATGTTTAACAAAAGCTACACTTTAGTCTAAAATTTAATTCATTCTACAGTTATACAAAAACATAATGAGGAAGTCTCAGGGGCAAAATTAGTAATTTATGCATAACAAAACTTTGAACATTCTTATGTAATTTGCATAACAAGTTGTAGATCTCATTATGTATATATTTTAATGTGTTTGAAATGATAGGGAATCTTAAAAAGCAAGAAATATGTCAGTGCTGTGGAAATACTCAGTGGGCAAAGTGCTTGTTAGTGCAAGCATGGAGACCTGAATTTGGATCTGCAGTCCCTATGTGAAAGCTAAACTAGGTTGCATACATCTGTAAGCTCAGCATTGGGAGGTGGAGACAGACTGATTCCAGGGGCTTGCTAGCTAGCCAGTCTAGCCCCAGCAGCATGCTCCAAGTTCAGTGAGAGACCCTGGTCAAAAAAATAAATAAATAAATAAGATGCGGAGAGATTGAGGAAGACACTCAATGTCAACTCCAGTTGCTACATGAACATACATGGGTAAGCATACCTGAGCAGGCAAACCCACAAGAACATCTTTAGGCTGAGAACGGTTTGAAGTGGCCTACACTTAATGTTTCTACCCACTGATGGTGCCAATGCAGTGAGGCTGCTGTAAGAAATATAGACTAGTGCATGTGACAGAATCTATAGGAGTCAGTCAAAATTGTTAACTTTTAAATTTATTTTAATCATCAAGCTATTCCTCAAATAGGTATGTGTAACGTTAGGCCAAAGTATTATTTTTGATTATTTTTATAATGGTCTTTTGATGCTATCACAGGATTGAATATTTTTGCAGTTCCTACATATATTAATAAAAAATTCATTTTTCTAGACATATCATTATACTAGGATAAATCTAAATTTAGAGTAATAATTACAAAGGAGGAGTTTCTAGGCAATAAACATGCAAGAGCATTCCAGAAAGTTGCACGTGAGTGTGAAATACTCTAATATTCTTAACAGTATCATAGACATATACCAGGTGCGAAGCACCTACCTTTTTCAAAGCACAGGGTACTGCCTCTGGTACGTTTAATTGAAAAGCTAATATCCAGGGCAACTGTCCCTGGTACGCTGCAGGTTAAATGATTTTTCAATCTCTTAGGGAGCATAAAAACCAGACAACCACTATTTTTATAGCTTGAAAAGCTCAGCTGATGTTGGCAAGTGGTACAGATGAAGACTGAGAGCTCAAGCAAGAGATGAATGCCCCAGCCGGGCTGGGGATCAGTGTTAACGCTCAGTATAGAAATAAGTCCTTCAAGTGATCTCTCATCGTGTTCCGTTTGCAGAACTTTTCAAAATGGTAATGCAGAGCTTTATTTACAGAAAAGAAAAACACTTTAGCTTGATACGAGACAAACACTACCATCTAACCCCGTGTTCCACAATCCGCACTGCACTGCAGGGAGAGGTCCTCAGCTGCTCTAGTTCCAACTCCAGTCAGAAGGCCATTAATAGTTTATAAGAGACAAGAGTTAACATTTCCTGTTTTGAGGAGTGTTGTTAAAGATGTTTCCCTTTTTGAAAAAAGAGGCTGTCAGTTTCGGGGGGCGGCGCACGGGGGGCTCACAAGACAAATGAGAGAAAAAAAAGTAATGTAATTGTATTCTGATTAAAATGTTTGTTGGTTTGTTTTTTATTTTTTTCCAGAAACCTGGAAACCCCAGTAGAATTTTCCACCTGGCCTCACTCGGATGTAACAAGAGCTGTTTCTCATTCTTTAAAGTTTTGCTTGCAGGAACTGATTTAACACCGTCCTGTCAGAAGCCCTCCTCAAGTGTGGCAAAATGCACACTCTGAGCTCCAATCAGTTCGTGTGCGGCAGATGCCCTGGGTGACCTCATGTGCATAACGTCTGTCTGTTTTTGTCTTTTCTCTGTAGGGGCTGAAGGCACAGTCTTCCCCAAATCCATAGAAACACCTAATGTCAGAGCAGACCCCTTCAAGGAACTCAGGTAAGCTTCCGGCTTCGATTTGCATAGTTCGGTGGCTGTTTCCTGTGTGTGGCTGACCAAACACTCATTTTTAATGAACTTGACATTTACTTTATAAAATATGTTAACTGATAGAGACTGGAGAATTGCTGAAGACAATAATTTTTTTAATCTTTTTTTCTGAGTACTTACGGAACTGAAGGTCTGAGGTGAGAAGTTGTAAAGGTATAAAGGTGATTGGTGATTAGATGTCTGTTTACTGCCTTTTTTCTTGTTACTACAAATAAATACAATTAGAAAATGAATCACAACTGGTGCTGATCAGCCACCTGAAAAGTATTACCTAAAAGAAGTTGGTGTCTAAACCCAATTCAAGTGTTTCTTCCATGTAACAGAATGTCCATTACTTGGGTAGTATGATGCTAGGCCTGAATTCTGTGGATATCCTTCGTATTGGAGCTGATCTTCAAACGTGGATATAAGTGTGTGGTTTTAGCAGGAGAGGCATCTGAAATGCTATGTTGTTGCCACCAACTATGGAAAATAAAAAAGAACAATATACAGACAAGATGGCCATAGAGATATAGCCTAAAAGCCATGCTAGTTGCTGACAGTCAAGAGACCCACATTACAAAAGGTGTGTTGGTATAAAGACAACTGTGCTTTCTAAGGTAGGATCTAAGATAGGATCAAAGCCAGGGAACACTGCCTTTCTTGGTAACTGTTTGGCCTGACACCAGTGGCAAATCACCAGAAGAGGGCAGGCAACACGGGTGAACTACCTCATAACAGACATCAACTGTAACCGATGCGTCTGCATTGCATAGGTGGCACTACTCCTTCACATTGTAGGCTGTGGATCTGTGCTTTGCTGAACTGGCCACAGCCACAGGGGAACCTGTGTTCCCTTAACAGAAACACATTCTCAGCCATGAGAAATACATGACTTTATTCTCAAGCCCATAGAATTTCTTCAAAATGTTTACTCCCTAAGGATAGAGGGAAATAGATTAAGAGAAAAGAGGATAATTATTGGGGAAGGAGAACTTTTTCCAGAAAAACTCCCAAATAAGGGGGAGCTGTAGTTTACAACCCAACTGTCCTACCACTATGTGTGTGTGTGTGTGTATGTGTGTGTGTGTGTATGTGTGTGTATATGTGTACGTGCATATTTGCACATGTGTGATGAAGTCAGTAATACACCAGATATCTGCCCTCTCACAGTTACTACAGGATAAGAAAAAAATGTGGCAGATGCATAATGTCACTGCATTTTAAGGATGAACCAGCATCAGGAAGAGTTTTAAGAATAACGATTCAGGCACCCAAGCTTAGATAGCAGGGGAAGTCTGAGCTTACATGGGCCATTGACTATAGAGAATGCAAACAAAGAATGGGTACCCGGCGCTGAATGCCCATAAAGCTAGAGTCCAATCACCTAGTGATGTACACCCTGAGGCTTGGAATACAAAGGCATTCATTGCCTTGCGATTCCTGTGTTATTGATGCTTAATGTGACATTTTTTACATCTCAGACAGCAGTTGGCAGGTGGAGTCATGCATAAGCCCTATGTCTTAGTGGCTCCCTGGCTCCATTTTCGGAATTTCTATCAAAATTACTTTTATACTAATTCTTATTCTTTTGCAACACGAAAGCCATTAAAAAAAAAAAGGATGATGGCAACATGTGACAGCATGGATGAACTCAACAACATTGCATTGAATGAGATAAGCCGGACACACAAGACAAATAGTATGTGACTACATTCATATGGTAAACCTAAAATTAGTAGGTTGTATAATACAGAATAGGATAATGGTCATTATAAGTAAGAAGGAAAAGGTATAGGAGATCAGGAGAGTTTTGATACTGCATACCAAATAAACATAATACACATTATATTAAAGTGTGTTCTAATGTTATACTGTGCAGTATACAGAGCTGTAAGTCACAACCCATTACATGTTTTATAAGGAACCAGAAAAGATGACCTCAAGGATTGCCAACATGAAAAGTGACCACTGTTTAAGGAGACACAAAGGCTAATTACCCTCATTTAATCATTATTATGTCATATTAAATTAGCATTAGCTGCTCATAAACACACATAATTAGAATAAAACCATACCAAAGGGCATATACATATGCCCTTTTTATTTGTATATGCCCTTGTGGTATGGTTTTATTCTAATTATATGTATTTCATTCTAATTATATGTCTAATTATATGTAATATATCCATCCACATTGAAGATCTGATCCATGGAGAGCATAGGACAGTGTTTGCTCATAGTGTCCTGAGATAAGCTTTCACTGTCTACTAAAAGCCTAAGAGAAGCCCTGGAAATTTGAATTAGAATATGTACTCTCTAAAACTCCTGAAGAAAAGTAAGTATAGTGAAACAATATAAAGATTCAAGTAAAAACCGCATATTCATTGCCTATTCTAAAATAATGGGCAAAGTTCACAGATGCTCTAAGTAATGGTTTGGTTTTTTTTAATAGGAATTATCCTTATTTCATTCTGTTGCTGTGATACAAAATACTCTGACCAAAAGCAACGTGGAGTAGAAAGGGTTATACTTTGATGGCACAATCTTTCATTGAGGAAGTCAGGGCAGAAACTTAAAAAGGGAATCATAGCGGAACCCATAGAAGCATGCTTTTTGCTGGCTTGCCCCGTAGATCACTCACTTATGCTTAAATAGTTTCTATATACATCCAGGATCACCTGCTTGGGGAATGGTGCCACCACAGTGGACTGGAGCCTCCTACAACAGTTAATAACCAAGATAATCTATCACAGGCATGCCTGCAGACCAGACTAATTTAGATAATTCCTCAACTGAGGCTTTTCCTCTCAGATTACTCAAGATCTATCAAGATGACAATAAGGCTGACCAGCACAGACATCATAAAAAAATTTCCATACATTATTCTGAGACTGTTGTTTTGTTTGTCCCTTTTGTCCAAGTTATGGGAGACTGAGACCAGTTGAAAATACAAAATAAATAATATCATAATTTAGCCTTTTCTCCTTTCTAGAATTTCTTTCTCATTGGTATTTTGTAGCATGACCAGCCTTTTGACATTGCAACATGACCATGTTATCTACAAAATTTACATCTTATAACAAAGCAATCACATTACTCTGTGTGTATGTATGTATATATGCATGTGGTGTGAGATATAATATATATATATATATACATATATATGTATATATGTATATCATAATAAAGCCTTATAATAGTTTAAGTAAGTTTGTGTTTTTCTCTTCAGCCCCATCCCTAGCTTTCTTTAGTTGTGAGCTTCAGGGTAGATAGGGTAAATACACCTGTTAGGCAAGTTGAAAAGATGCCCAATTGTGGTTCACAGACTAACTTGGACCAGACTGTTGGTGCATGTTTTGCATTTTCCCTTTATTGAGTAGCAGGATGTTTTCTTCTATGCTGCTAAGTGATGCTACCTTGCCTATGGACCCAAAGGATGATGACCTTGAAGCCCATTGCCCTGGCCTCTGCCACCTTCATGCTGCTGTGTCTTTGGGCTCAAAGAAGCAGAGTACTCTACATGAGACTCTTGAATGTATGCCCCAAAATATTTGGGGGCAGCATATTTGTCCACCCCTAGTACTACAGAGCTAAAGTACCTTGTATTGTGAGTCAGAACACCACTAAAGTCATTCCATAGCCTTGAGCCAAACAGAGAGCCCTGGCATCTACAGAAAATCAACTCACTTTTAGTCTAGATATCTATTCCTTCCATATTATTCTAACTTTTTCTTTTAAAATAATTTTAAATTTTAAAAAGAGTTATAAATTCTATACAGCTCATCCCCTTTATCCACTATTCTGTAGTGTCAGCATCCTCCAGTCCTATGATGTCATATATTGAGATTTGCTTTAGGAGATGCAGTCATCTGACAGATCTTAAAGGAGCTTTATAAACAGGAGTTGCTCAGGATGTAAGTGAATGGAGATTTAAAGTTCACATTGCAGTTAAATTGGGATGGGGGGGGTCTTTTTTAATGTAATATACATATTTTCTTGGTGATTTTTATTAAGTAAAAGCAAGCAACATCAGCAAACCACAGAAGACTTGGACCGGACTGTCTTGTAAAACTAATCAAGTTA
Source organism: Acomys percivali (assembly GCA_907169655.1). Classification (NCBI taxonomy): domain Eukaryota; kingdom Metazoa; phylum Chordata; class Mammalia; order Rodentia; family Muridae; genus Acomys; species Acomys percivali. The sequence goes on along the minus strand of OU015755.1, from coordinate 78,069,546 downwards.
AATATCCGTGGCCCTCCCCTTACCCAGATAATCAAACATGAGAAAACCGCATCTGTCTCAGTATGCTTTTTCACTGGAGTGGCTCTCCTGTTCTTGCTCTTGGCTGCTGGGGAGTTCGCTTTCCTTTGGGTTGGTGGTTTTCTTGCTAACTTGTCCACTAGAAGCAGACTTGAGACTTCTGGCATTTATTCCTTAGGTGTTCCCAGTAAGGGAGAAATAGCTTCCTCATTGCAGAGTTCTGATGTGTTGCTTTGCTCTTACATGACTATGGCCCATGCTTTGCAGTTTTTACTGAAAATGTTTGTATATGACCCTCAAGCTGAGCTCAGATCCACATCAGAGGGCTGCCTCTAACTACACACAGACGGACTATGATAACAGGCCTAGGTCGATGGCAGGTTCATGCGTACCGACTTTACCCCACAGGCTCATTATGAAATAACGATACAGTGCTCCAGATTAGAACCTATACTCAAAACTATATTAAGCGCTGAGCCTGCCCCTTGAAATAAGAAGAACTCACCTGGAATTATAATTGGGTTTGAATAAATTCACAACTCAGGGTGTGAATGTGCTCAATGTTCCCCTTGTTCAGATTCTTCTGATCTCAAGCTGCTCATGATCTGAAATGGGAAACGGGCCCCTCGGCTTTGCATATGTATTTTCTATAAGAACAAAGGTTGCCTTTGACTGTCCACACTGCTCCGAGGGCTTGCTATGACTGTGAAGACTCCACATAGGATTCTAATTCTTAGAGGCTTATAAATGAGAATCTAACATCAGAAGCACCAGGCATGAAATCGTGAAAAGTAGAGACAATGCTGGGTAGACTGTGATATCTAGAAAACTTTAAATTGCCCTCATGTCTTGGAAGGAACCCTAAGAAGTCCTAAGAACCAAGAAGCCAAAACACCAAAAAACAAACAAAAAAAAAAGCCACATATATATAATCACCTCTTACTTCATGTATACTTACAAGGAGGGTGTTCGATTGATTATCTTGTCCCTGAAGATCAGAGACCACTTACAAAGTATGGTAGGATGCTTCCTAAGGAGCCATGTACCAAACACTTGGAAGGCAGGCGTGCAGAAAATAATCACTAAAGTAGTTCTCAGCTAAGGAGGATGCAAACAGAAATACAACCCCAAATATAGTGTGACATGATAATTGTTAGGATGGAGGAATGAAATAAACTGATAGTGACACAAAGTATAATTACATTACCTGGGAGTACTAGGTAAAGCTGTCCATGGCAAATGATTGGTATTTTGGTTGAGATATGTAGAGAAGAGTCAATGATGCGGGTTTAGGGTTGAAAACGAATGGGTGCCTCTAGCCACTTAGTTTAAGAAACAAGTGACCCCACTTATCTCTGTGGTTCTACACTACATTTATGAAAATGTGATTTTCCTTCTAGTGACTATGTTGTTTAATAAATTGTGTGGAAGCAATTTCAAATATGGGTGCAAAGACTTGAAAGAGTTTATTAAGTTGCTATAGATAGCACATCCCACAGTTTGGAGGTAAAAATAATCTCCAGCATGTTGTACAACAACTGAGAAACAATATTGCTTTGTTTAGGTTTTTTCCCCAAAATATTAGAGAGTTCTGCGACAAAAATTTCTGTGGACAGATATCATATATATATATATATATATATATATATATATATATATATATATATATGTCTCAGCATTTCCTGGAACATTGTACTTGTTTTGTTTTTTAATTTAAAATAGAAAAGCTAAACTCCTTTGGGGATGTGTGAGACTTAAAATCTGTATATATCATCGGGACCCACAAATGCAATCAGGCCCACATAAGTTGAAAAAAAAATGCATTATTTTATTTTCTACTGTCCATTCCTAAGTAAGTTTAGACTGGCTTCTAATGCTTTATAAGCTTAGGGTACCAAGAGAATTGACATAGCTTCAGGGTTCAGTTAACTAAAGGTATTCAGAGTCACGATACAAAAATGTCAAATAATGACTTTTAAAACTAGAAAGGAGGGAGAGATGGAGAGAGGCATATAATGAGCCTCTTGGTCGTGTGTAGAACATTTCCACAGAATGTCATTGGCTATGAAACCTATGAGTTTTATTTTTTGAATATTTCAAAATCATTTTCCATTATTCACCTCCTCCCTCCCTTTTCCTCCATCCCCCAGCATTCTACAAACTTAGACTGAGGTCTTTCTGTTTTGCGTATGTGATATTCAATACCATTTGGCCATATAATAGGATCGAAATGATAAATTAAAGAAATATGCAAATAGTATGACTATTTAAGTTGTCTGTAAGGCTCAGAGACCATTACAAAGTACTGGTGGGATACTAACTGAGGCATGCACTATAGACTCAGACCACAGAGACAGAAGGAAAGGATCGTTAATGTTATCAATACTGGTCAATGTCTTAGGCTTTGTAGGTGTCCTGAGGTTGTTCTGAAGTTGGTCCCAATGCCCATGTGCACAGTGAATACAGGCATAGATCTGAGGCTCTTAAACCCAGGTGCCTAGAACACAGACAAATCTGAAAATACAAGCTCAAAAATTGCTATGTTTGGCAAGGAAAAATAGGCAGTTCTATATAATCGAAGCTGTTATCTCAGACCGGGACTCACAATGTTTAGCATTGTTTTTCCACCGTAAAAGTTTTTACCAAGTTATGGAAGCCCATAATTATTTTTCACTTAAGGATGAAACAAGAAATGCAAACAACTACTGTATCTGAGTGGCTATCAACATTACAGATAAATGGCTATTCCTCACTAACATCCATTGTTAAAACACAATTGGTAAAAGACAGTCTTATAAATTGGGCAATGCTGTGCTGTCACTTTTGTTTTCCCATTATTCTGGTCTTGTTGAGGAGACAGGAACAAACAGAACAAAGGGAAAGCACTGCTTCAATGATTAAGGTAGTTTCAGTCTCACTTACCTATTTTTAACAGATGTACTAGAAACCAAGTCTGATGGCATATGTCTGTCATCTTGGGAGGCAGAGGCAGGAGCATCACAGCAATTTTGAGGCACACTTGCTCTATCTAGTGACTTAAGCTAGCCAAGGCTACATAGGAAACCCTGCCTCCAAAATAATATTTTTGAAAATGCCAAGGGATTGTTCTTTGACAGTACCACCCATGTATTCCATATCTATTTACTCTCTGGTTGTTATGTTCCCACTGGGAGCCAGGAAAGGATATAAGCCAGAGGACATCATGGGAAAGATGAGGTTATAACATAGGGAAGGTCTCACTTGGAAAGAAATTGGAAGCCTGTCTCTTCTTATGTCTAGCCAGCTGTGGGAGGAAGATAACAAATGTCACAAAAACAAGAGTTAAGTAAGTCCTCCCAACGATGGAGGAAATAGCTAATTAGATAGGTTTCAAGAAAAGTCAGCTGGCCCTGGGAGTACACTCCTTTAATGCCAGCATTTGAGAGGCAGAGGCAGGAGGATCTCAGTGAGTTCAAAGGCAGTCTTGTATAATATAGAGTTCTAGGCCACCTAGGAATATATAATAAAATCCTCTTTAAATAACAATAACAACAATAATTATATAATAAAGAAAACTGCTATGTGTCATTGCACTCTCTGAGACTCTGGGAGGAAGCCATAATGCAAAGTTCTCCCAGATGGCCTCTGTGTCATGTAGCCAGGGAAGAAATTTTATGAATCTCTAGGAAAAGGGATAGGTTTTAGAAGGACCCACATGAGCCACCTCCCCCCCCCTTTTTTTTTTTTTTTGTACTGCTAATCAACTTAGAGTCCCATGTATACTAGGCAAGCATTCTACCACTGAGCCACACCCTAAGTCCTGTTTAGGAACACAAGTGGTAACTGATGGCCAGGCTGGTCAGGATTCCAGGGTGATTTCTTTGGGTGAGGCTGCTTGGTAAGCTTTCTAATCACTATGGCATGTTACCTGTTCAGAACAACTGTAAGGAGGAAAGTTTTTTTTCTCATAGTTTGCATCCACTGTGGCAGAGAAGCTATGGTAGAGAAAAGCAGCTAACATCATTGATGGCTAAGAATGAGAGAAAGAAAAGACATAGAGGCCAGGGCAATCTATAGTCCTAAAAGGACATACCTCACAGTGACCTGCCTCCTCTATCTTGGTCCTGTCTCCTACTTTTCACTGCCTTTCAATAAAGCCAACATCACTCTATCAAATAATTAATCCAATTGTTAGGTCAGAGCTCTCTAGATTCAAGAACTTTCCAGGAGTCCATCAACTCATTTCTAAGTCTTGAACATATGAGGCAATAGGGGACACTTCATGATTAAATCATAGTATAGGCTGAGGTACCAATAGTGTGTCTTGATACTGAAACATGCGACATGCCTAACTTTATGGCTGAGCAATACCAACCATATCTGATATACAATGGAACTAAGTGAGCATGGAGACAGCTGGACAAAATCCAGCATGAGCTACTACCCAGCCCTGAAGCCCATCAGAACTACATGTTCTGGAAGTTGGAATTTTTCTGTTCCATCTTACCTGGAAGTCACATAAGCCTTTTCTCCTCTATAACATTCCAAAGAGGGAAAGGAAATGTGAAAAACTGATTAAGGAAAAGCTTCTGTTTTGGGACTCACAGAAAGATTATAAGGAGAGGTGCCACTTGACTCCACCACCCGCCCCCAAAATCTATTAGGATAAAAGTTTGAAAGAAAAATTAGTCGGACAAAAACAATAATGAAAAGCCATTTGCTTTTGCCTGGATGAAGTGCTTTGTCAGGTGGCCAGGCTTTCATGGAGAGTGATTTGTCAATTCCAATTGTTTTAGCTGAAGTTGACAAGAACTAACGGCTGTAAGTCTTTCTTTCAGCATCTTGTAGGAACTGTGGAAGTAAACAAAGAAGGAACAAATCTGTTGGAACCCATCATTATGACCCTTGTCATAAGCAATATTCATGCCCTTGCAAATCGGAAGTGAGTGAGAGATGAGTTCAAATACAATACCCAAAGTGGTTTGGGTATTTTAGTCTCACAAACTAAATCTTGACAAGCACCTCTCAAACATCTTTCAAAATCATTATTAGACATCCCTGGGGTATCTGTGATAGCTAGAGTCATCAATGGCATGCTTGGAAAAATACCACTTTTACCTGTCACAATAGGCTCATATCCATCAAAAGGGACAATAAAATGACATCACCACCAGCGTCCCTGACAGGTGGTGTTAGTTAAAAATTAAAATAGTGCATTTTAGATTAACCTTTAATGTTAGGGATTAACATGTAAAAAAAATCACTCCAAGAAAAGCCATCATAGGAGGATATAAAATTACACCTTTATCCTAGTCATCAAGGCAGGTTTACCATCTTAAAAGTATGAGTTTGTAGCCTAGTCTTTGACAGCAGAAAAACTATGTGTTTCTGAACTAGGGCTACCTCCTGTCTCCAAAGAAAACACAGCAACTTTGTTATTGTTTTTGTCTTGATTAAAATGTCAGCTGCTGTCATTTATTATGTAAAGTATGTAGAATATATTGTTCTGTTGTTCTTGAAAAAACACACAATTGCCTCTGATTCCTGTTTTTCCCTCCTCCATAGATGGCCCTGCTGGGTATATAGACAGAAAAATCTTGCTTAATTACAGCCTTCATGATCCTGGCTTGAAGCCAGGCTTGTTTGATTCCAGTTAAGACCTTTTCAAAACAAAGAGTAATGGGAGGTTATCCGAACAAGATGACAAGAGATTTTATATGAATTCAGTTGAGCATCAAAAATGAATTAAAAATGAACTAGCAAGTCAATCATCTTTTCTTTCTCTTGAGCTCTTCTAAATCCAGGATTGTCTGTGGTTTGCTAGAACACAGTGTAATGTAAGTGAGAGCAAGACAAGCAGATAGCTGAGACACCTGGATAAGCTTATCTCATTTCCTAGCCATGGTTATGCATAATGTTAGACCAAATGTCACTCCATTATCTGCTCTTCGTTTATGGGTCTCACTGATGGAGTGATAAAGATTCAAAACATACTTCTCAGGGGCTAGAGAGATAGATCAATGACTAGGAGCACTTGCTGCATTTCCAGAGGTCCCAGAGTTCAGTTGAAAACCCATAGTCAGTGGCTCACAACCTTTTATAACTCTAGCTTTAAGCGATATGATGCTCTCTTCTGGCATCTACGGATGTCCCTACACACATGTAAAACACACACACATGCACACACACACACACACACACACACACACACACAATCACCTCTTAAAAGTCTCACAACCTGAGCATATCCTATTTGGTTATGTCCTACTTCTTTTCCCCACCTTCTGTCATCCTCTTATTTTTTTTTCTCTTGTTACCCACCTATACCTTCCATCCTTTCGCCTGGTTCTTTGGTTGCTGCTTCCATATTAAAAATTTTCAGAAGTCTTCATTCTAGAATGTTGCCCTTTTGTTATATCCTGCACGAATTACATAAAGGTACTTTTCCTTTGAACTATAGATTATTAAAATGACAGTTTCTCTCAAGTTGTTTAAGGTCTGCAGGACCCACCGGTGGATATTATTCAGATCAGGAGTCTAAATTGGAGGTCGCTATCAAATCCATTCCCAAGGAGCACAGAGAATACTGTGAAAGAGGGAACAGAAAGACTTTAAGAGTCAGGAGATGGAGGACACCAGGAGAATATGACCCTCTGAATCAACTATGCAAGGCACATATGAGCCCAGTAGCTCACAGATACTAAAGCAGCAAGCACAGGGCTTATATGGGTCTACACCAAGTCCTCTGTGTACATGTTATAGCTTTTAGCTTAGTTTTTTTATGGAAGTCCAATGAGAATGAATAAGTGGGTCTCTGACTCTTTTGCCTGCTCCTGGGACTTTTTTCTTTCTATTGTTTTGTCATGTTTCACTTCAATATGAAAGTTTTTGCCTTGTCTTATATTTTATTTTGTCATATTTGGATGTTATCTCTTAGAAGCCTGTTGTTTCCTAATGAGAGAAATCAAGAGAGAGGATATGTAGGGAAGGGCAGGGGAGGGGAGGGGAGGAGGAACTGGGGTAAGTGGAGGGAAGGGAAACTATAATCAGGATACATTGTATGAAAAAAACTCTATTTTCAATTCAAAGTAAATGTAGATCTAATTAGAGATTTATGAAATGGTTATTGATTTATGCATGACTTCAGTGTAAGATCTAACACATCACAATCTCTTTGGAAGGGCTGTAGGTGTGGGTCAGTATTTAAGAGTGAGTATTGCTTTTATGGTTAACTGGAATCTTGTTCCCAGCACCCAAGCACCTGTGGCTCTTGGCCTATCATAAGTGCTCTACTTAGGATATCTTTAAAAGCCTCCTGATCTCCACAGGAACCCACATGTGCACACACACATACACACACACACACACACACACAGAGAGAGAGAGAGAGAGAGAGAGAGAGAGAGAGAGAGAGAGAGAGA
>OU015755.1:78039925-78062118 GCA_907169655.1 Acomys percivali | reverse complement strand
AGAGAGAGAGAGAGAGAGAGAGAGAGAGAGAGAGAGAGAGAGAGAGACAGACAGACAGACAGACAGAGACAGAGACAGAGACAGACAGACAGAGACAGACAGACAGAAAGACAGAGAGAGAGGGGAGGGGGAGGTACACACACACACATACATGTAAACATGATTAAAAGTAAAGTGAATATTTTAAAAAATAATTTCTTTTGTGTGCATGAAGAACTAATTGAGTCATGGGCTCTAAGATACAAAGATGCTGGGATTTCTGGATGGGTTGATATCTTTTGTCAGAATCTGTATGCCTTCACTCTTGGCCTGGTCAGATTGGGGTTTAGAGTGATATCCTATCCCATTTGCTTGGGACATCTCTGCTGGTCAGTTTGTTCAGGCTAGTGGGAATGTGTGAGGTCTTGCTCTGTAATACGTAGCTTTATACTTGATACCTGGCTTTCAGTGTATGTTACTTTCAGCTGTCCTGTTACGACACAGGCCAGAGTTGACTCCAGTCTTCCTCTGTAAGGATGTCTTGGTCACAAGGTAAAGAGTGAAGAAACAGTCCCTGAAGCAAGCAGTTTCCTATGGCCAGCTCCATTAACCACCAGATTATAGCCTCACCAAATGCCCTTCCATCAAAGAGGTACTTGTTCAGTGCCATTCCTGGGCCAGCCAAGACTGTGAGGTTTCAATTATCTTGCAGCTTGGTTTTTTTACAAGACCCACAGACTCTTAGCTTTCAGCCTGCTGACACTTTCTAACGAAGTTATTGGGTGTTGATTTCTTCTCACTTTCAACGTGTGGTTGACATTTTCTTCTTGACTTTTACCACATTTATTTTTTGTGTGTGTGGGTTTGGAGCTTTGAAGGGCCATTTACAGTCACTGCATTGTCATTGTCCAAGAGAGGTAACTGCATTGAGCATGCCTTTCAATTAGAAGTTCTCTGCCTCTGTAGGCTTCAGCCACACTGCCCTTTCCCTACAGTCTCATGATATTATTCTCTTCATTTAAAACCAACTTCCATACCTTTCTTCTGGGTGACTCTATTTACTTTCCATCTCTAAGCCAGGCCCATGATATTATAATTTGTAAAGGAAATCCATTTTCCTTTCTCCATTTATACCTCTCATTGCTATTTCTGTTCACATAGGAAAATGAGTCATTAGTTCTTTGAGACTATTTTTTTTCCACTGATACAACCAAACCCACAAACATTCTCTGACTTTAGAGCTCAGCCATAGTCACTCTAGAATAGCAAAGCCCTGAGGAAATTTGAAAGCTCTGACAATCCAAACACCATACCCCTAACCTTGAGTAGAAAATAGATGCTAATAAATTCAAGGTCTTAAAAATGTGAATTATAGTCATTTCACACTTGGTGGCAGCTTCATGCTGAAGTAATAGCTTAAAACTTAATTATGATGCTTGTCCCTCCTTTAAGTGCAGATGACATTGCTCAGATAGAGTTTTGCAAAGACATCTGAGGAACAGAGCTGAGACACTAATTAGTTATTCCTGGTGGAGACTATGGACTGTGTACTGATTAAAGCAAAGTGTTGACGCCCTTCTTAGCATGATGCATCTGTCTACTAGTTTCTGCTGCTCTCTCTGGTCCTCATGAAGAGCTCTTGGGGGAAATGATGGAAATGCCCTTCAGCCTTTGCATGCAGATATAGAATGGAAGTGTGCATGATAAGTGAGGTGGAAATAGAGAGCAGAAGGCGCTAGGCTCCTTCTGATTGCTGTCCTCCTGCAAATGGCTCAACGTCACTTTGAGGAACATTTGTGAGACATACAGCCCTAATGGACTGGACAGGGCTCAATCAGAGCACTCGGGAAGCTATCGTACAATATGCTTCCAACTTCAGCTGCACATCCAAAGGGGGATGTGCACATCCAAAGAAGAGGATGACATACAGAAGATTCTGCCCTCAGTCACATAATCCAGTAGCGCCAGCAAGGCAGTAATTAAGGAATGGTAGGTCAGGTCGCAGTCCTCTCTGTATACAGTGTGATACTCTCACAATTCGTTGTGTTAATGACTTAGAGTGCTCAGGAGTGAGGGGTGGAACTAAAAGACACAGCACAGTAGAAGAAAATGTTCTGTGACTGTCTGAAGTGGCAGGGTACCTCCCTTGACACTCCTTAGCATGGGTTACTCAAGGCAAGGTTATATACCCTATCAGGACCTGCAGAAAATGTGAGGAGAAGAGGGAGAGGAAGCTGCAGTCAGGATATAGTATATGAGAGAAGAATAAATCAATTTAATTTTAAAAAGAAAGAAATAGATCACACTCAGAAGGTGGGTAGCATTTAACTAGATGGCTTCTGTGTCTACTCCAATGTGAAGACTCTAAATCTTAGCATTCTAATCTCTGTTCATAGAATTTTCTAGGCCCTCTCAGTGAGCTTGAGTTCCTTGAAAAAGTCTACCATTGGATGGCAGAGACCAGAATCTGCAATAAATATTGATTCCTCTCTGCTCATTATGGTATTTTTAAATAGCTCAGGCATAATGAAAAGGCACCTAACTCAATACCTGGATGAAGTAGGGATCATGTCTTTATTCTATTTTCAGAATCTCTGTGTGTAGCCTAGGCTTCTGACCTTGAGACCATCCTGCCACATCCTTCTGTAGTCTGGGTCTGTCATGCCTGGAATTGTTCATGAAATTCTGGAGAATGAACCCAGGGCCTCATGCATGTCAGGCGGAAACTTTACCACTCACATTTCCCTAGTCCTGATTAATGATATTTGAAGGTGTAAGCAAGTGGGTCAGATCTCGGGGCTAGTAGCAACATATGAGGCCAGACTAGTGAACAGTTTGTTCCTTAGTAGCCTGTGACTTTGGCAGAGTTTCAGTTTTCTCATTTTTGAAAATTATAGAAAAAGGATTAAGAATGAAACCCAAACTAAGAAGGAGTTTATGAGATTTCAATGGTACAGTATATGAGTATGAGTGGGGGGGGGGCGCACGCACGCACGCACGCACATGTGCACTCACAGATTTGGAGCATAATAAGCATTTGTTTCAGAGGCCATGTTGTTAAACAATACATCATTACTCATCCTTGAAAATAGCAGAGAATCTGTCCTGGTAATCTGGAAATTCCTGCCATATTTATATACCTTTAAGATAATAGCCAGCCACAGGTTAATAGCCTGTTTTATACAAGTCAAGGTAATAAGCATTGAATAATTTACCAGGTTGGTCCCAAAATCAAAAGTGAACTCTGATCCTGCTGAAAGTTTCTCACAGGAAAGACATTCAATCTGCAGCTGAAGACAGGATAAAACCAGACCTTTTCCCAAGGAGAAGCAAATTGAGAAACACAAGCTCTCCACAGGTAGAAGGAAATGCTAAGCATTATGATTATAAATGCAAAGATTCACTCTGTAAGCATTCATATTGCAGAGATCTTTCGAATGTTTTTCTGAGTTAGTTGCAATATGGTAAGTGATGGAGAGCTCATGGTATTTAAAAATGAAAAAGAGAAGTTAAGCATGGTGTCACATTCTTGCAATCAGTACTAAGCTGAGACAGTAGAATTGAAATTACCAGGCCAATCTTGACTGCAGAGTAAGACCCAGTCAAACAACAGGCACATACGAAGATACATGCATCTATATGGAATATGTGCATTACCACATAGATTAAAAAATGGAAACAAATACCAACTACATGTCAAAACACGTTAACATATTCAAGCATTAGAAGGATAAAGTGTCACCCTCCCTGGCACCTGCAGTCCTCCTCAGGAGTTGAAATCAACTCCCCAGAGAACCATAAGAGGCAGAAAATCCCAGGAACAAGATGCCTCATCAGGATACTTTTTATTTTTGTCACCAACTGCTGCCAGCAATCAATAGCCCTCTCCACACTATAGTGGGAAATGAAATGAAAACATTAAACTCTAATGAGATCTGAAATTTTTTATATTGAATATTTCACACTATCCTAGAGATTACCCATTTATTTTTGCATATATCCATAAAGTTTGTGCCTCTTCATTATACTGTGCCTTTGTGAATTGTGTTGTTTTCCTTTCCCCTGATGGCCATGATGCTTATCTACCTTTTTATATGACTTAGACAAATATCCAGTTTACAACTATAGAGCGCTGCAACTAATTGTTCCTTCTTTTTATTTTTTGAACCAAGATCTCACTAATTTGCTCAGGAGGATCTTGAGCTCACCATGCCCCTGCCTCAGCCTCTTAAGTAGCTGGAATTGCAGGCCTGTACCATTAGGCTCAATAAACTCTTATTTCTTATTGACAGTGTATTGCTAGGCGAGAATCAGCTGTAAGATGTAACATTCTCTGCCCGTGGTCCTTGTGGGCAAATTAATTGGTTAGTCGTAACAGATACTTAGATATTCCTAGAACCATTCAAAGCAGATCAGAGCAGTAATCTTGAGAAAGCTAGTGTCACATGAATGCATGCTGCCAAAGAAGTCCAGGGAATGGATAGGACACAGTCAAACTCTTGGCTCCAATGGACTCTCTGAGGCAGCACTTGACACACGATCGAATGGTTTCAGCCTAGAACCTGAAGAAAGAAAAGTAGTGCTATTTCTTTGGTTCTTTAACACTTTCATATACTGCCTAATTAGCTTGGTGAGCTAGGGGGACACAGACAGGAGAACGAGAGGAGAATAGAAATAAGAAGGACAGGAAAGGACATGACTGTTCCTAGGTATGGTAGAGGAGGATGTTTATTATAGATAATAAGGAATGCAGAGCCAAAGTCAGATATATCTGAGAGAGCAACGTGGACACGGCCAGGCTACGGGCCATGTGGGGAAATGGGGAGGAGAAGGAAGAGGAGAGAGTCAGGAACAGCAACCAGGAGGCCAAAAGCACAAAAGGGGCGGCTAACCAATATTTGTGAACTACATAGGAAAAAGCCTCTGGGTAAGGGCAGCCTAACCCTTGGGATGGGGAGTTGGGTTAGAGAGTGTGGTATGCCAGACATACACTGTGACAGGTAGGGACTGAGGGATGCTAGGAATACCTGGAGGCCAAGTCTGCTTTGATCTGTTAAATATGCACCTCGGCCATTTGTCCTGGGTTTGAAATTTAACAGAAAGGGGAATAGGGAAAATGCCTCATGGTGACACTTCACTAGAAAATCCATCTGATCAACTTTAAGGTGATTTGCTGCCAGAATCTGTGCTTTCCAGCCAGAGAAAGACTTTTCTACCTGGACTTGCCAGTCTAGCCACATAAATGTAGCCCAAGTGGATGTATTGCCTCCACTAGAATTTGATCAGCTATCATGTGTCTGACATATGATCTAGGAACACACCCATGAACAAGACAGATATCGCCCTTGGTCTTGTAGACGCTCTGCTCTAGTACGCAAGGCACTAAGTAGCTAAGTAGAGTGGTTGTCATTTCTGGAATACATTCTTTGCCTCATACCAGCCTAATTCCTATTCTTCTTACCTCATTTAATCTAACATCATTTACTCCATGCTCCAGGAGAGACAGTGGAGACATGGCTAGTTTATAGGTAGAGGAAAAGAGGCTCATAGAGTTCTGGGGACTTGGAGTAGGGCACTGAGGGGTTTAGGAAGTGAGGGGTTCTCTGCAGATGTCACATCAGGCAGCAAACTGAAGAGATAAAGATGAAAACTCGTTCATTCAACTTGTCAACCTGGGTCAAAGCTTCTAGAGAGTCTGATGCCAGGCAGTTTACTGCCAATATATTTAAAACACAGTGCAATGTGGGGAAAAGTCCAGGCAACAATAATTCCAGTTCTATGTGTACAATAAAGGTTAAGGTGTAACTACATAGAAACTCCTTTGCAAAGTACATGTGACCATGAAGATGGGTTCTATAGCTCAACAGTCTAGAATCTGGTGTGTTCTCTGACCAAGACAGCATAGAGGTCAGCAGGCTACAAAGTACATATGACCTAAGTACATATCGCCTAAAGATAGGCTCTGTTATCTCAGAGCTAACAGGCTAGGGAAGGAAGGGTCTGGGATAAACATTTTATGTGAGGCCTGCTTCTAAAGCAAAAGGTGGGTGAGTTCTTCCTCTACAGATAGCAGAAAGGTCACCAGGTCATTACCAGTATCCACTCCAAGTCTTCTAGGTAGAAAACAGGTATTTTCTCATTTGAGGAAACACCTCTGCATGTCTAATATTCCTGTTTTCCTGAGGGAATCTATGGGCATAAGGACCTTTGTGATCCCAAAAGGTGAGGGTTAATCTTGTGTCAAGTGCTACCTCAGAGAGCCCATGGATGCAGGTGTTTGACTGTGTTATCCATCCCCTGGACTTCTTTGGTAGCATGCATTTGCATGACACTAGCTTTCTACAGATTACTGCGCTGGTTCTCTCTTCCAACTCATATCTGCTCTCAGCAAGAAGAGAGAAGCTATCTCAGTGTCATGTTGATTTTCTTATGCTTTCTATTATATTCATAAAGAGCCAACTGAAATCAGCAAGAAGAGCTCCAAGTTCATGTCCCTGCTCAGGGCGATACTGGTACTCCATTATCTATAATAGCAGCCATACCAACACTGTGCAAAAACTGTGTGGAAACACAGATGAGCTGAGCCTTCTTTTGACCCTGTTTCTTTTTTCTTTTTTCTTTTATTTTTTATTTATTCTTGTTACATCTCAATGGTTATCCCATCCCTTATATCCTCCCATTCTTCCCTCCCTCCCATTTTCCCCTTATTCCCCTCCCCTATGACTGTTTCTGAGGGGGATTACCTCCCCCTGTATATGCTCGTAGGATATCAAGTCTCTTCTTGGTAACCAGCTGTCCTTCCTCTGAGTGCCACCAGGTCTCCCCCTCCAGGGGGAGAGTGGGATATGACTTTCTCACATACTCTGGTGCCTCACATTTGACCCTGTTTCTTTTGACCGTGGAAGCTTGATGGAGCTAGCCAAAGAGAAATACAAGTCCTCAGGGCCTTTGGCATCGCTCAATAATTAATAATGATAATAACTGTTATTAGTATTGATTTTATCCCTTGTTTAATATCTGTCGCTTTTAATGACTTGTAAATCCTAAGCCCTTGACTCTGAATCTTTGTTTCAGGTTAGAACCATGTGGGGCATTTAAAGATAATTTTCACTTCTAGTCCCCCATTACAGAAGGATATAGTAGAATCTTTCAGAGGTTGAGCTAGACATTAGAATTACTTAAAACGTGTCTGGTGTCTCCTCAGTACAGTCAAGTTCAGGCTGTAAGACAGACTAACTACGTCAAGCCTTCATCAATAAGCACACTACATTTCATAAGCTGTGAAGTGGTACTAGACCCAGGAGGAGCAGACACTCAGAAAATGTTGGTAAGTGGGTAGAGGAGAGTTGGGAAGGTAGGGGGGTGGGTGAGTGAGCAAATGGGTGACAGAGGTGGTAGTTAAAGCAGTCATTGGATTTAAGTACACAGAGTAGTGTTATTAGGCTATTGTTCACAGTAACCTTATGAGTCTGTATACTCCTTTATAAAAATCATCAGAGGCTTTAGATAAGTGTGTGAGGATATGAAAAAGTAAACAGCAAACTGCAGGGTGCTCACATCATCTACAAGTGTAATTCTCTTAATAATGTGCTCATCTCTGATCTTGACGCAGTTCCTTCTCGACAACTCAGGCAGCCATTACATCAGGGGTAATGGTTCATTCTTATATCTTCAGTGAATCATGTTTGTCTGAAGGAAGCAAAGATAACAAAAGGGAAATTATAGTTTGTGCAGAGTGGGATGATTGCTTGTAAACCAAGCAATGAAAGGAAGTTTCTGCAAGCAACTGGGAATTCCCTGTCATCCAGATGCAGGAAATGATCTGCAAAGGAGGTGGATGCCTTATTCAGACCATTTACATTTTTTAAAATATATTTTATTAATTTATTCGTACTACATCTAAACTGTTATCCCATTCCTTGTATCCTCCCATTCCTCCCTCCCTCCCATTTCCACCTTACTCCCATTCCCTATGACTGTGACTGAGGGGGACCTCCTCCCCCTCTATATGCTCATAGGGTATCAAGTCTCTTCTTGGTAGCCTGCTATCCTTCCTCTGAGTGCCACCAGGACTCCCCATCCAGGGGAATAGACCATTTACATTTTAACTGTGGGTGGGAGAAGGATGCTGAAGCACCTTTGACACCTGAGAGACTCACAATTTCCTTGTGATGTGGACCATACCCCTGGGTAATTCAGCAGGGTACCAACACCACATTGAACACATCAGATTTTTATTCTTGTTTTTATTCAAATAAGTGCAAGTGAGGCTGTGCATACAACAGGGAGAGAGTACTGGAGAGACTGGTACACAAAGTAGCATTCATGTGGGGGTTGACTAGTGCCCTAATACTGCTCTGTCCCTGTGTCACAGGAATATCAGTTATTGTGTCCTCTAGTTATTCTACTGTACAAGTGATTGATGTAAAAGTATTTCAACCAATTGTGGTAGCTTAATAGTAAGCAGAATAGTAGTTGATGTTCTCCCCTGGGAACCATGACCAACCTAGCCACATGTTCTTGGCCCAGTTGGTAATACTAGACATGAGCTCCATTTTGTAGAGATGACCTTAAATCCAATCATTAGTAGGTATTTATCCCATTGGCATTCATGCTACTATTATGCCTATTGGGCTTATCTTGAGAAGCTAGTGATCCATGTTACTCACTAGGCTCATAGCTGGGCAGGACTGGTGTTTGCTCTTCTTCACTTATAGCATTTAGCACTAAGAAAGCTAGACAGTAGCTTCCAGATCAGTACGAGCTTGATTTCTCCATGCCCTGTGATGGAAGTATGTAGTGTCTTCAGAGATAGAGTCTCCATGTCAAATTCAATAGTAAATATTTTTGGTCCAAAAAGACCCCAGGTTTCATACCTAGTACACCACCTCCTCCACTTCTTCCTATTATTTGTTTCTCTTCTCCACTTTGTGCTTCTGGCCTCTCTGCCCCCCCACCCCACCCTACCCTCCGTTCTGTTTCTTTCTAGTGCTGATCAGTATAGTTGTCTTGGTTACTCAGGCTCGTACAGAATCATGCCTTAGGGTCTTGCCTTTCCCTCAAGCTGCACATAAAAGTTTTTCCCAACAAAAGAGAATCCTTTCCTTTGAGAGAAAGGAACAGCCATTCACAGTGTCTCTATACATTTTCTTTGAATATGCATGTCTTCAGTAAGAACTGTTGAATGTGGAAACACTTGTTTCTCTTTCTTTTTAATTAATGTACTAATGCTCATATTTATGAGGTATAGCATGAAATGCCAACACACATACACAATTTGTATCAATGAGGTTGGCCTGACATCTTATTCCCTTGTGAGGACTTGTTAGCATTCTGTAGGATGCACTTTGCAACCGCCCATAAAGAAAAGGATTCCTAGGAACCTTGGATATTATCAAATCTATTCCTGTCATGTGATGAGTGGAAAAAGTCAGGTCCAGAGAGATGGAGTGACTCATTTCTCAGGACAGAGCCAAATTGAGCAGTGGGCACTAAAAATCACAGCCTTCAGATGCCCAGCGGGGACCTTGATGGCATAGAATTGTTTTTTATTCCATTCAGTCTGTACTTTGTATGGACCATATACCACTCCAGAGTTGTTACTCTTATACCAAGGCTCCGAGAGCTATATGATCTTCCTCCATCACTAATTACCAGGTACTTATCCTCCAGGAGCTTTGTTTCATATTTGAAAAAACTGCAAATGCTAATACTGTTAAGTGAGAAAATCCAGACTAAAATGCACTCTTTGAAACTTGGAAGGGGGGTAACTGTAAAGTCCTGTATGTCATCCACTCAAGGAGCACACACATCCTGCATGTAGAAACATATTAGGAATGCAGAAGTCCTGCTGCCGTGGTGCCACCTCAATAAACACATCAGGTATTAAGTATGAGGGTCAATTACAACAGGCCTACATGCAAAGGGAGAACACAGTGGGAAAAAGCATGCTGGCTTCAAGAGTGTACAAGCATCTGCCACAAAGGAGAGGGCTCAAACACTTCAGTAGAGGCAGCAGCTCTTGGAAACAAAGGGAGACATGGCAATTAGTGCCTGATACATTGAGTTATCAAAGTACATCCAGGGCATTTGAAGCATAGATAATATGTGATGATGGAGACAGATACAAAGTTTGGAAGACAATGAGATCTGAATGTCACACAGGTTTTTATAACCTGTAGGCAAAGGTAGGTAGCTCGCATACATGTAAAATAAAAGCAGTTCTACCATGTTCATCACTAGACCAACTTTCAAGTGTTTCACTATTATCTGTATTATTTTTTTTTTCAATTTGAAGTTTCTTTTACTGGTTAAACAGTAGCCTGGTCCTAAACTGTCCTTATGTCAAATAAGGCTTCAAGATAGCTTCAAGATATGCCATCACCAGGTGAAAATATACTTCCTGCTGGTTTTTCTTTAATGAGAGAATACAATTTACTCTAGGTAAAACACATGCTACTGGCCACTGGGTTTAATGGAAACTCATTTAGAGTACATGCAAAAATAGTTAAAAGGCAAACACATCTCCTGCCTCTCACATTTCTCAAAAATCTTTCTTAAAATGGATACAAGCTTGTGAGAAAAAAAAGTATAGAGACAAGTGTGGGACTGGGAAGAGGAGATAGAGAGACATCATTCATTCTCCAATAATTAATAAAATTATTTTTTAAGATTTTGTTTACTAAAAATCAAACATGGCATGTTACAGTTACCTGAAGAGCTGCACTGTAACAAACAAAGGAAGATATAGAATCCCAGCTCAATTTCAACATTTTGGGAAGAGTCGTCAGAGCTCTCCTGGCATAAAACACAAAAATGGCGACTGTGAAGACTTCCTTTGAGAAATAAAACCTTATTTATTCTCTTAGGATATGAAACAATATCAAGATTTCTGTTTATAAAATATGCTATGTCTTTATTTTTGGTTGACACTAAATTTGTGCATATGTATTGACTATTGGCATCTCAGTGCTGGCATACAATATGCACTGATCAGACCAAAGTATCTGATGTATTCATCACCCCAGGCAAATGGCATGTTTTGTGTGTATTGGCACCATGCAAACTCTTTTCTGGGGGCTCTGTTGAAACATTCATTTAACTGATAGCAACCATACCATTGTCCTATCACGCTGTAGGTATTCTCTGTGCCTATCTGAAAGCCATACAACATCCTGCTTGTCACGGATAAGGGTGGGTAGCTCAAGCCAAGAACCTGTTTCTCAAGGGCTCAATGACCTCAATGACCATTCTACTGTTTTAGGGGCCGCTGGTTAGGGGCCGCTGGAGATGGTCTTCCTGGTTGTTTTCTGGAGGCTTTGGTGGTCCAGCCATTCAGGAAATGCTCATTCCATGCAAATATGTTGGAGCTTCCCTGAGCCTCTGTGGATCAAGTCTCTCAGGATTTGTTGTATGAGATCTAGAATGCATGGGCAGGACCACTTGGCTATTTACAGAGCAATGGGAACCCACAGTCTCCTGCCTGTTTATCAGACATGATTACACAACTGTTTCCTAAGAACTTCTGCAGGGCATAGCTACTAAAGCTAGACCACCTGGGTTCTGGGGTTTAGGACAGTGACTAGGGCCTCCCAGCTGGTTGCCAAGGCTGGGATTTCAGGGCTGAGAACTGGTGCCTGACTTCTTCCCAGGGCCTTTCTTGGTACCCCCTCAAGAGAGCTCTGTGCAGTAAGACTTAGGTAGAAGTTGTCAAAGCATTACATGGGACTCTCTCTCGGGGAATGCAGTAGCAGATGACCCCGTACCTCCTCACTCTGGGCTCTGGGCCTGTGACCATTCCAGGGTTCTCTAGGACTCAGTTTTCTTTGGCATCTGTAGTGACTATCCAGGGAAACATCTGGAACTGTCTCTAGTAAAAATCTTAGAAGCCATCTCGTGACGTCCATGGTAAAATGTGTGCAAGTAGCAAGAACAGAAATTGGGGGAGGGACAAAAATTTACACTGAAGTATTATTTTTTGAATGCTGGCTTGCTTTAATCCTAATTCTCCAAAAACCAAACCATGAAAGCAAAATTATTTGCAGTCTCTGTAAAAAACCAGGCAGTATCTCCAGGCTATGTGTTATCTGGCTTTAGAATTCAACACAGTGAGCATGATAATGACAACGAACGCAGTACGGGTAAGGGATGTTCAAGTACTAGGCAGAAACTAATTGGAAATGTGAGAAGAAAGCAGCAGGTCCTACTGGGAGGAGAGACAGAGGACATCATTTCATCAGCAGGGGCTGAGCTCTCCAGAGCTTTGAAGCATTAGAGGTCAAGGATTGGGGGGAGTCTAGTTTTATACTTGAGCGTACTTAATGATGACTTTGGGAGCAGCATCAGCACCAGGAGTCTGTGAAGCCCTGACACAGAAAGCACAGGGACACATGGTGGATTAATGGGCACTCTGCAGAGCGGATGCCAGTGCCTCCCCTCCCTGTGCATCTTTCTCCTAGCACATACCATCAAGGGAACTTTAATTGAGAATCCCCAAGAAAGCAAAGTACAATAAAGCTACTGACACGTGTTGGGGATGGAGGTAACTCACCAAAGCCTGTGGTGGAACATGGAAGGGAAATCCTAATTCCACAAACATTTCCCTAAAGGGAGAAAGTCTGGATATGTAGGATATGTGAGTGATAGCCATGCACAGAGCTTTAAGGAACACATATCCAGTACATAGAGAGGTGCTTGTGCCTACCAGCTAAATCACGCTAAACTAGTGGAAACATCTCACAGTGGTATTTTTGACTCTGTGTGGCTTTATTAACTGAATAAGCTATATAAGATCTTGAGATAGACATGGGTTGTCTTGTGACTTTACTGATCCCCTCTCATCATATATTGCCCAATTAAAATCCATGGTGACTTTGAACATCTGTTCCAAACCGCACTTTGAGTCCTATGTTCTAGAGACCCCCCCACATCTCTCTTCTAAAACATCCACTTTCATTTTTATTACGCATGTACTTTAAGCCTGTTTTATTTCATAGTGGTCTTCTTGATCAGCCCAAAGCGTGATGCTGTAGGGTAACTTCACTTTCCATTTATCTCTGCTGTTTAACACAGTGCCTGGCACACAGTACTTACTTGTTGAGTAAGAGAAAATAAATCACAGTAAATCAGAGTTACAATGAGTCTTGAAAAAAGGTGTGTTATTTTAAAGACAAAATTATGCTTTTCTGGGTTATAGAAGTTCTTTTAATTCATTATGTATGATGCAGGTCTAAATATCTTTACACACACACACACACACACACACACACACACACACACACACAGCCCTCCCTATTAACTGACTAACAAAAACAACAAAGCCGGTACTTATAGAATAGCTTTAACTCTTGAACCATATAGATCTGAGTTAAGTCCCTGGCTTTGACACATACTAGTTTTATGACCTTAAGCAAATAGCATAACCTTCTGTTTGCCCAGTTGTCTATAAAAAAAATGAACCCGTAGATTCATCTCATAGGCATCTGTGTAGTTTGCTCTTTTAAGTGCATCTAAGACAGCCAGCATAAGAAATATAAAATATATAAAATATAAAACTCTGGTTTAAGGATGCACTAGAGAGTTTAAGATCAATTCAGTGTGATAATATACTCTGGCAAAAGCAACTTCAGGGAGAAAGGGCTTGTCTGGCCCACAGTTAAAGGTTGCAGTCCATCATGGCAGGAAAGCCAAGTAGTAGGAGCTTAAAGCAACTGACTATATGGCATCCATGATTAGAAAACAGCAGTTGATGCATGCTGCTGTTCAGTTTCCTTTCCCCAGGATCCCAGCCAGGGACAGCCCCACCCACAGCTCATGGGTCTTCCCACCTCAATTCACAAGGTCAGGCATGCCCAGAAGCCCTCCCCCAGTAATTCTAAATTCTCTCAAGTTGACAATTAACACTAACCATCAAAGGACGGTTGAGACTTAAGACCGGATAGTTTCATTGTTTCAGTTTCATTTGAAGTTACAAAAACCCCAAAGAGTAGAAATACCTTGGAAGTGATCAAAGCTGTGCACAAAGGAGAGGAATCAGGCTGCAACAGATCCATCTCCGAGGAGAGAGAACACAGAGCCAGGAGACATGACAGGGAATACATAGAGGAGATGACAAAGGAGGAAGATGCGTGGGCCTAGAGCGAAGGCGCATGCTTCTCAGAGGAGGTGGCACCATCCAACCCTGCGAACAGAATTTTCAAAAGCCATTAAAGGCAACGGGCAGATGCTGAGAGGAGTGCCTGGTGGCATGGAGTCAGCTGCGTCAGGAGTCCAAGGAAAAGCATGGCAGGGCACTAACTGAAATGCGCTACTCAGCCAAGGGTAGCTACTAGCCAAACAAATTAGACTTATACTCAAGAAAAGTCAATAAAAGGAAAGTAGAAAGTGGTAGAGAAGAAACAAAGAGGGGAAGTCACCTGCATCATTCTTTTGTTTCTGAATACTTCTCATTCCTTTTCTGCAGGGAAAGACATGGGCACCTTGCCTTACTGAACACTTAAAATAGCAGATTCCCAAATATTTGATGGTTCATACAATGCAGGGGCTGTAGGGGTGTGTGAGGGACATCAGCTTTCCTGATAACAATCTTTCTGCTTCGTTTTAAATTTCCCAAGCGTTTGGCTATTTCAGTCACCACAGAGCCTCTGGCTTGCTTTTCTGCTGCCTTGGAAGCTTTCCTAAAGTTCCCTTCATGCATGCCTGCCTTGTCAAGAAGTTTATGGTACAGTTGGGGAGGCAACAGGGATAGTGCCATTTACTTTAGTGTCTTGGCAGGAAGTGGCATCCACAGCAGCTACTTAACAAATGCTTACTGAAGCGAAGTCAAGCTGGGCTGATGTTCTTTTCTGCCACAAGGCTTGACTTACACACTCTTTCTTCTAAGTGGATGGAAAACGCTTTAGAAAGAGTTTTCCTCTAGGAATGGTGGGTAATGTAATCTTAGCATCCTGTGAGACAACTTACACATCTTTCATCTTAACAATTTTGAGATAAAGATCATCTTTAAATAAGGAAGCAAGTACTCGAATAGGTGAGGATTTACTAGCCCAAGGTCATATTGGTAGGAAATGATGCTGTTGCCACTTGGATCTGGGTTTGTCTAAATGCTGAGCCATCTGGGCTGCGCTCTTCCTCACAATCACCTCCGCTCTCTGCACCCAGATAATCTCAGAACTTTGCAAATCTGAAAAGAGCTATTTTTTTTGTTTTTACCTTTTCTTTCTTTGCCTTCTGGCCTAGATAGAAGCCAAGGTTGTCAGAGCAATTAGCACAACCCTGCCCCATTTGGCAGCATGGCCCTTATGGATCATCTTTCCAATCAGTCTTGTGTCTTGCACACCATGGGTCCCCAGCTGTCTTCATCCTTGAACAGCATCCCTGCTGAGCACACAGCAGCCATGGTACTTGGTATGAAGCCTGCTCTATGCCTGACAGGCTTGCATAGGTCCAAGAGACAAAGCTACGACTGATTATTAAATTTTCTATAAAGCCATCAAGTAATTTAAGCAAGGTGCTTGGAGGTGGCCAATCTGAAAAACTCCTTAGAGTCATTCGTGGCCACTCTGCCACAATCTGTTGATGAGCTTTTGCTCTCAGGAATTCTCAAAGCAAAGCCAGAACCACACAGAATCTCATTCTCAAGGGCATCACAGAGCCATGTCTTTACCCTGACCATTTCTTCATCTTCCATTGTCTGGAGCTGTCAGGATATCATAACAACGTCTGCGATTTATAAGCATGTCTGATTCCCTCTGGAAGGTGGACCCGTTTTTCAAAAATATCTCGGACTCTAAACAGCTCTTTTCAGAGCAACTGTCTCTCTCAGGAACCTCTCCAGCAATCAGTAGCTCTAGATAAGTTCCATCAGACCATGAGGCAATCTCCAGAGAACCAGCACACAGAATAATGACGGACACGTACAACCCACCACTGTGACAAAGGTAGAAAAGGACTCTACACCAAGGGCATGAATGCTTGAGGCTGGGAATATAGACAAAATTCTGGGATACCAAGTCATGTAATAGTAGCACTTAACAGGACTCCCTCATCTTGACGCAACAGCAGGAGTTAGCGCATGACCAAATTCTTGGTGGAGTGTCTCAAAGACTGAAAAGCTCTAAACCAGAGCATCTGAAATCTGCAGAGCACTTGACCCCCAGCAGGTGGCACTATTTTTGTGGGTTTTTTGTTCGTTTGTTTTTTAATTTATTTTTTATTTATTAATTCATTCATATTACATCTCAATTGTTATCCCATCCCTTGTATCCTCCCATTCCTCCCCCCTTCCACTTTCACCCTATTCCCCTCCCCTATGACTGTGACTGAGGGGGACCTCCTCCCCCTGTATATGATCATAGCTTATAAAGTCTCTTCTTGGTAGTCTGCTATCCTTCTCCTGAGAGCCACCGGGCCTCCCCATCAAGGGGACGTGGTCAAATATGGGGCACCAGAGTTCATATGAAAGTCAGTCCCCACTCTTCACTCATCTGTAGAGAATGTCCTATTTTGGAAAGGTTATGGAACCCAAAGAAGCCAGAGCCTCACTGGTGGTAGGTGTGGATCATTGGTGTGGGTCTTGAGGTTTTGGAAGCCAGCCCCACTTCCTGTTCACTCTTGGGTGCCTCGCTGAGAATCCTTTGTGACCAGCTGCAGCCTACTCTTGCCTGTAGTGACTTACTGTGTTCCCTGTGGTGGCTTACTGTGCCCTCAAGCTGTCCTATGTTACTTTCTTGTCAGGTATTTGGTCACAGGAATGAGAGGAACATTTAAGTGGAACACCTTCCTGTGTTTGCATCTTGTCCCTCCCTGCTATTTCCTTATCCTCTTTAAAAGCCAAATAGTAAAAGGCTCATGAAACAGAACAAAGAGAGAAGGGGGAGGAGGGGGACAAAGTGCTTTATTGGAGGCAGAAAATTCAACTTGTACTGGCATTATGTGCCTGAACTGAATAGCTGTCTGAAACTCTTTCCACAACTTCGAATGGACCCAGGATGTCACTGTTATCAAAGTTGCACAGTGGAGAAGACAGCAGCAGATAATGCACCGGGTAAAGTAGGGAGTCTCAGCCTGGAAAATGTATCACACTTACATCCCCTGACCCTCCTTTCCTCAGCATCAGCAAGTGTCATAAATCGGTGTTAACTGACGAGCGGTACTGATATGGACCCACAGCCAGTGGCAGCACAAGGGAAACATGCCATTCACTTAATCCCAGGGACTGTCAGCCTTGCTTAGCCTAAGCTGATCCCCACATTGCTAGCTTGAGGGGAGAGGAAGGAGAAAGGAAGCTGTCATGTAGCACAGGCTTGATTCCGTAGGAATCACATCAGTTGCACCAGGAAGTAGAAGAGAGACACTGAACCACCCATGGAAGCATGGTGGGGTTTCTATCAACCCCTGCCAGCTCTCTCCTGGGTCCCAACAAATACAGTTGACACTGTCTGAGGAAGTAACTCTGACTACTGTAGCATTGAACTGTCTCCATGATCACTGTGAAACACCTAATTCAGTACAGTATCAGATACCTATGAATACATGGGTTAAGTATTTGATGAAAGAGAAAGAAATGGATTTATCAACTAGGATATTCATAGCAACTGCTCTTTATTATAGATGTTCCTAGACATCAACTCACTTATTCTGTGCAGCAGTGGCTCTTCCTGTGCTCTTGACTTAGGATTCTTGGGGAAGAAGCCACAGAAATCCCAGTTTAATAAGCTACAAGTGAGATTTTTAGAAAGATTTCAAGAAAACACAAGGATCAACAGGGGGTGAGAAAATGAAGCTGAAGGTGGGAATGGAGTCACGTGGTTCAGTAGGCAGCAGGGCATGCTGCAGTGCTGGGGTCGGGTGGATCTGGTCAGGATCAGCTGGTTCTCATCTTCCTGTTCTGTTCATCTGCTCTCAGGTAGGGCCCAGTACACCGTCCCATTCTGAGTTCACAGTGTAGACCCAGATCACAGCCACACTAGGCTGTATTCAGTGAAGAGCAAGGACTCAAAGGCTGTCTATGACAAAGGTGAAATGGATGCTGGGAAGCAGGAAAACCTGCCATGCCATTCACATTCAGCAGACTTGAAGCTGAGATCATTGTTCAAAATGACACATACACTGTTGGTGAAAACAGCTTGAGCCTAGATGTTTCCATGTACCATTTCTGCATTGTTTCATAGCTATCGTGTGTGTCCACTTAGACATGCCAACACACTCTGTGGATGGTGTCCCATCCTAGAAGGAGCAATCTCAGATAAGATTCTGAGTTGTCTAAGGACACAGACATGTTCTGTGTAACTAATACATACTAATAACAAAAACACGGGAAAAGGCAATATTCAAATGCCATGAATAATTCATGGTACCATGCCATTGTTAATTTCTTAGTCTTAAAAAACCACCTTGGCTATGCAGATTGTTGATTTTAGTAAAAATATGGGCACATGATATCCAAAACTCTATTCATATAACTTTTATCTATATCTGAAATTATTCAAATATGAAAAAAAATAACAAAAAATTTCCAGTTGGTAGCACTTCTCTTTCTTCCTTTGGACAAAGTAACAACATTGATTGACATCATCCTATATGTAATGTAAGGAATTCCAAAAGATTTAAGTTTTCAATTACTATACATATGGAGACAATAGAGGGAAAGACCATGTCAAGAGGGAATAGAATCATAGTCAGAAATCTCAGAAGAAGCAGTGGATTAGTGGGACAAGCATTCAGGGAAAATGGTGTTTAGGCGTGATAAGATGTGGATCTCCAAGAGGAGGGAAATTTGGGGCATTATCCCTGAATAACAGAGGCAAGAGTAAGGCTGAAATTGTATATGGAGGCCAACAGGATGACACCATCCAGACTGAGGGTGGGGATTTCTTCCCTGCTTGCAGCTTACTGAGGTCATAAGGGCTGCTTGCAGAATAGACACCAAGTCTAAACTGTGGGGATGATTCTGAAGAGAGATGCAAAGGCAGAAAAGGAGGATGGGAAGATGGTGCAAATTTCAGAAATAATTCAGATCAGTTCTGTGCCATAAGTCCTGGAAGCCACCATCATTAAAAGTTTCTGTCCTTCTGAATGTCCAGCCAGAGCTGTCTACCAGGAGGCTCCAAACAGTAGCTGTTATCTATGGTCACAAAGAAAAGCCTACCAGATATGGAATTTAGCTTTGATATTTTAGTAAAACATTAGCAAAATATCCTCCCTCTTATTGCGTGAACCATTTGTTATCCTTTTCAAAGCATAACTTGTATAGTTAAAATATGTGGCATCTTTTTTTTTCTTTTTTTTTCTCTTTTTTTTTAATTAATTTATTCTTGTTACATCTCTATGGTTATCCCATCCCTTGTATCCTCCCATTTTCCCCTCCCTCCCATTTTCCCCTTATTCCCCTCCCCTATGACTGTTCCTGAGAGGGATTACCTCCCCCTGTATATGCTCATAGGGTATCAAGTCATCTTTATTTAAGCACATTTAAATTTTAATATCTCAATTACTTTATAATATTAGCATTTAATTCTTATAGTGCACCCCCTTAGGAGGCAGACATGAGAGAGGCCCTGGCCTGTAGACAAAGCATCGGAGGAGTGGGGACACTAAGTGACTTGCCTTTGGATCATGGAGCTAGTACAAGGTAGAGTTCAGATTCAAACTCAGGAAGTCTACTGAACCTGGTCTTTTAAGGTCTATTTTTATTTAAAAGTTGGATTGAAAGAAAACAAATGGTGTTAAAATAGCAGTAGATCTCCAAGCATATTAGCCTCACAACTGGACCCTTTATAAAACACTTAGGGAAAAACAGATCACTTGGTGTGGACAGCAAGAAAAGTGGTTAAACGTATGCTTGGGTTCATATACTAGTGAGTTAAGCAGACATGTAAAGCCAGCAGCTAGACTTGAGGGAACATGGCTCAGGAACTGTATATATGAAGGCCATTGGCTGAGATGTGACAGTTATTAGTAGAGCAATTACTAAAGGCAGTCATGAGTCACTCATTAACAAATGTCTACTTTTTAAATTTATTTTTCATTTTTCCTTATTACATGTATATACAATAAACTACCTGCAGCAAGAAGAACTGCAAAACAATCAGGAATTATATAAAGGTTACATTCATAATGTTTTGGCTATTTGTATTTGCAACCTTGAAGAAAACATCTCTGCTATCTTGGTGCTTCTAAAATTCTAAATTTAAATCAATAACAATCATATCTCATTTTTATCAACTTAAAACATCTATCTAGATCTAACGTTTATCTTAAGTCCTAAACAACTAAGCTCAATTATAAAACTCAAGTATCTGGTCTTCAACTGCATCAGAGACTTGAGAAGGAATAAAATTAATTACCCAAGTAGACAGGAAGTGCAGGTTAGCAGCTTCCAAAGTGAAAAAATGACAGAGGCAGTTTTCTGCCTGAACAGTCACCCAAAACTATCTATAGTGTTGGAGCCTCATCTTCAGCCTTCTGGCTCAATATATCTCACTGATGCTGGATAAATGTCTACTTTTAAGGGAAAAAGAGAAGAGTCTGCAGTAAGTAGGTGGCTGATGAAATATTAAAAACACAGTAAAAAGAAAGTAATACTTGGTAGGAAATACCTTAAAGGATATATGGTTTGTTTGCTTACTTATTGGCGTTAAAGAGAGAAAGCAGCACTAAATTAGAAAGCAGGCCTTGAACTCATAGGCTCAACTAATCCTCCTACTTAAGTCTCTCAAGTAGATGGAACTGTAGGTACATGTTGCCACACGTGGTTCCAGGCTATTACAGACTGTGAGCATCAGTACAGGGTCCAAAGTGCCACTGGGACTGTCTAGAACAATGATTATTCATCACATCCATGTAGCTGTTGAAGTTTCAATTAATCAAAATCAAGTAAATGACACATCTGGTTATTTAGTCCCAGTTGCCATATTATATGTCTACAGGTGTCAGGAATTTCTGTTATATAGATTTGATCTCAAATATAGGGCTCAGGAAGACTTTTGTGCAAAGAGTTAAACAGTAAGAAGTGTAAGCTCATTGGGTCACACAGTATTGTGCCAGTTGTTTCACTCTGTCACTGTAGCTCAAAGACAGTTGTAGAAAATACCAAAAAAACAGATGAATGTGACCATGTGACAATACATTTATTGGACAATGAATTTCACGATATTTCATATGTCAGAAATACTGTCTTCTTTCAGTTTGACTTTAACCATTTAAAAATACAAAATGTATTTTAGCTTGTATTTTTAGACAACAAAAACAGGTGTCAGGTCAGCTTTAGCCAAAGGCCCATGATTTCTACCAGTGCTTAGACTGGTACCCTGGGGATAATTGTCATGCACCTGAGACTCTTTAGGTCTTGGATTCACTGAACTAGAACGAGAACATATAATGAATGTGCATCAGCAATGACTTCTTCTGTTTCTGTTGTTCAAATGGATAAAGGAAAACACATAAAATATACATGGAAACTACATGGATTGTGTTAAATCAGCCAGCAGGAAACTGTTAGTATGTAACAAGAACAGAGAAGAGCTGGGCTGTTAGTAAAGGTCTGTGGTTAAGTGCTTGTGTAGCCTGTGTAAAGCCCTAAGTTCATCTCCAAGCACCAAAAGAGGGTGGAAATAAAGAAGGGAGGGAAAGAGGGAGGAAGAGAAAGCAAAGAAAAATGAAAGGAAACCATTCTCATTTTTTTTTTTAATCTTCTAAAATCCCACTGGAATGGCCCATTAAATTTTGACTGTGTCATTCTATAGCTTGTTTATCTTACAGCTCTAGTTTCTTCCACATCCCTGCTAACACCAGTCCCCAAAGCCTAGGCACCACATGGTCATGTTTGTTGATTAAAAATCCCACTTCTGGTATGAATTGTATCAATTTCCTGTATTAGTTAGTTTCTCATGGATATGACGGAAAAATCTCAAAAACAAAAACAACCTAAGGGTCACTTTGGCTCACGGCTGGAGGGCATCATCTATCATGTCAGGGATGATCTTCAACTCACCTTTTCCTTTTTGTTAAATCTGAAACCCCAATCCATGAAGTGTGGCGGACACACACTCAGAATAGATTTTTTTTTTTTCACCTCAGTTAAACCTTCCTGGATTTGTCATCGTTGATTCAACTCATAGGTGAATCTAATCCCATCAGGAGAAAAGAAAGAAAGAAAGAAAGAAAGAAAGAAAGAAAGAAAGAAAGAAAGAAAGAAAGAAAGAAAGAAAGAAAGA
>OU015755.1:78010182-78039915 GCA_907169655.1 Acomys percivali | reverse complement strand
AGAAAGAAAGAAAGAAAGAAAGAAAGAAAGAAAGAAAGAAAGAAAGACCAAAAAAGGCAAGAGAAGAGACAAAGGAAGAACATAACATGTTCTTGCTGCTGAGGGGGAAGTGTGGTACTTCTTTCCCCGCTATGAGGTCTGACTTCTAAAATTCTTTCATGATTTTCCACAGTAATTTAGTTGAAAATGGCTGTAATACATATATGAGAGAGAAAATAAGCTTAACTTCATGGATTTAAGTGACAGCTACCTAACTTGGGGAATAATTAGAATGTCAAAAACATCAGTACAACTGCTCAGTGCAGTGCAGCAATGGAGAGGAAATGGTTGACTTCTCACTGCCATGGTGCCTGAATGAGTCATCTTGTTTTGTCATTAGTAAAATCCGAAGGGTAGACTATTAGAATATGCAACCAATGGACTGTAGATGTTTAGCTTAGCATGTAAATTATGGGGTTTTTTTCTGGTTTTTTTTGTTGTTGTTGTTAATTACCTGTCCATATTTTTAATGGGAAATTTCTCTTGTGGTTTTGTTTTTAAATCCCAATTAAAACCGGGGCTTACTGCCTCTAGAACAGGCAGGTAGACTATAACTTACCTCAGTCTCTAATAGTTCTTCATCTCTCTCCCTGACACTGAAGCTAAGGGTCACTTGCCATTTATCATTGTACAAAGTCACCGTGCAATGAGTTCTGGTACATTTTACCTTTATATTCACTCCCTGGTACCTAGAGAGATTTGCAATTGCAAGAGACCTTTATGAACTCTAAGTTCTTAGAGGTGCTGTGATTGCCTAGAAAATATTGCATCCCAAATAGCTAAGGTTGCAATATGTTGTCTAATTAAAGTCTTCCAGCTGTGGGAGCTTGCGAGTATAAACTGCGGGCCTCACCTCTTCACCCGGGCCACTGTAATTTTCAAAGGAAATGCTGACTCTAGATCTGAGAGTGGAGGTAAGTGTGTTAGGGTCCTGTGATCTGCTTAGTTACACCTCCTGTTTTTGTTTTAGATTATGATTCAGCCATCCACTAAGGGCTCTTTAAACACCTCGGGTGTTTACAATCAAATATGGCCTGCAGCCAACTTGATTATTCTGGCTATTTGCTATGTTCTCTTATGTTTTTTAAGTCCCCTATGTTTGTCAAAATTCTCTCCTAAATGTAATTTATTCTTTACTTTGACCTTGATAAGGAAGAAGGACAAAACTGACCATGCTCACCTTACTAAATTGAGGGAAAGCTTGGTTAATATCAACAAAGGCTCTCATGGTTCATCCTTTTTCCTTAAAACTGTGATATTTTGGTTGCAAAACTATTTCCTTCACAAAAATAAAAACGTGTTTATTTAATTAAAACATCATTCTCCAAGGCCTAAAGACTTCCAGACTGTGTTATTCTCCCTCCCCACCGAGATATAATTGAAGACTGATATGATACATTTTATTAATTAGACTCGTCTGGGTTTCCCACAGAGAAGAAAGGAATATGTCATGTTTTATGCCAGCTGATTTAAATAAAAATCCACTTGGATTTGGCCTTTTCATGCTGGTGTGACACCAAAATGAAGAGGAAGCAAAATGTGAAATATTTACCTTCATCTCATGTTCTAAGAGGAAACATGAATCACTGCAGCAAATGCATTGCTTGACGAACACAAATGAAATATTCCACAGCTGATTTGTGCTTTCTCTTTCTGATTGACTAAAAACTAATCAAGACAAATGAAGTCAAAGTTTTAGGGAAAAAGCAAACAAACAAACAAAACCAAAAAGCAAAAACAAAAAATACCCAAGGAGACTGTGTCCTCTTCCTGGCCTTGGCGGACAGGGGGAGAGGTGTTAATTTTATATGCAAACTTGGTTGAGTCACTGTACTCTGATATTTTCTCAGATGTCCATATATTATTTAGATATATGACTCAGATGTCTCTATGAAAGTAATGCTCAAATGAGACTAACATTTAATACAGTAGACTTAGCACCATGTAGACTGAGTTAAATATGATAGGCAGGCCTTATCCAATCCAAAGAAGGAACTCTACCAGCATCTTGCATTCAGATTTTGAATGACAGCTCTTCTCAGCCTACTACCCTATCCTGTAGAGTTTCAATTGTAATATACTAGCACCAACTTCTCAAAATCTCACTCTTTGTCTCTGTCTGTCTGTCTCTCTGTGTGTCTCTGTTCCTGTGTGTGTGTGTGTCTCTCTCTCTCTCCCTCTGTTTCTTTCTCTCATAAAATGTGTGTTATCTTATTACATCTATGACTCTAAAGTAGAATTTGGAAAACATTTCCTTTAAATTAAAAGGGAGCAAGTAATTTTTACTTTGAGGACCACATAACTTTGCTAAAATTCCACTTCTCTATTTCTAGTGCTCCAAGGCAGCCACAGACCATAGTTAAAAAAAATGAATGGCTGTGCTCCAATAAAACTTTATTTATAAAAATGAGTAATGTGATTAACAAATCAATCTAACCACAGGTATTATCTAACATAACCATTGCAATGGTTACTCCCGGCGCATGAAATCTTGAGGATTTACCACATAGAGAAGCATTTTATGATTGTGGGGGAAGGTGTACTTACATGTGTGTTTCTGTGTGTGAGTATACTTAACTCACACATATACCATATATGACACTTATTTTTTGTATACACCTAATATCTAATTCTAGGACTCAATCAACTAGAATGGAAAATTTTGAACTTCTTATTGGGGTACCCCTATACTTTCTCCTGTGTACAAAGTAGCCAGAAGTCCTTGATGCCTAGACTGATACCCAGGCCAGGAAGGTGTTCGTTATCTTACCTCATGCCCAGGAATCATTGTTCAAGTGAGGTTTTCCTAGCTATTTTCTGCAAGTCTCCTTCACATCCAAAGATAAGTTATATTCTCTGCATGCTACTCTGTGTGGTCTTTCTGTTTTTCCATCACTTGAGAAGAAAGATGAGTCCTTAAAACAATTCTATGGTTTTACTCCCACATTACCAGATAGCCTGTTTTGCCTAGTATCTGGCCCATGTAGTCTTTTCCTGCCATTTGTGGAATATATTACATCCCATCTAATGGTGTCTTATTTTCACCTGTGGAATACAATCCAGGGGTTTTCATCCCAATCTCCCAATTCAGTCTGGATTTTTCTGGTTTGGGAGAAACTTTATTCTTTCTCAGCATGTTTTCAGTACCTTCCCTTTTTTAGATAAAATTTTCAAACTTAAAAATAAAACTAAAGCAAGAAGAAGCTCATCATCTGGGATTTGGAGGGGCAAGGGAAGAAAAAAGATCCTTTCTAGAAATGTGGTTGGATCTTTAATGGAAATAGTGGCCAATATAAAAGAGAAAATGTGAAAGCAGAGCACAGGCAAATTGTGAAAAATACTATCCTGTCACACTGAGCCCTTCTGACATCCAGGCTTAAATAAATCATATTGTCCCTTATACACCTAGAAAGTAGAGTTGGGAAAAATAGCCCTTTGCTCGAGAACTAACCCCAGGACTCAATGAAGGCCATCCAGACTCCAAAGCCAGGCCTTAGTTCCACCTGCAGCACATTCCTCTGGCCCAGGACAGTATGCTTCTGAAGCAAACCACAGTCTGTAAAGGCAGAAAATGAATTTGTTAGTTAAGGTGAAAGGAGAATAAGCCCCATGCTAAGAAGTGAGTCTACAGAAGAGACAAAGTTTAAAGAGAGCAGGAGTTACTGAGTGTCACAGTAGATAAGGCTTTGCCAGGTGGCACTTGGGGTCAGTTTCCAGAGGCTTACGTAACTGAATGGATAAGGATCTATAGTTCATTAAGAGGCATTCTGTGCCTCCCTGTCTTGGAGGTTGCTGTTTGAGCCATGACCATCAGCACTAATCTGTTTACCTAACATAAGCCAGTCATTTTATCCATCATCGGAACATATCTAATGAATGTGGATCACTGGTAGCCAATCATCCTTTCTCATTTCCCACCTATTTTGAGGGATAGGAGGGATGTTATGATGTCCTGCACTGTGCAATTCTATGGACCAGCCTAGTGCAAGAAAGCAGAGTTTCCCCCATCATTATACCACTTGCTCATTGCTCTCAGACATCAAGAAAGAGATAGGATGCCTCACTGAGAGTTTCTGGTTCCATGGGTAATAACTGATTCTAATCATTCCGGTACTCCTTACAAGGATTACCAAAACTTACATGGTAGTTTACTTTGCTTTTCTTCATCTTCTTAGGCCAGCATTTCTGCATCTAAGAGCCTACATTAGACTTTAAAGTGACCTCTTGTTTAGAGAACTCTCAGATTATTTTTCCTGTCACCATCTTCCTTATATACAGAAGATACTGGCCAACCAACTTCGCTGCTATAGTACACTTAGAAAGCCATCTTTCATTCTAGAAGTGTGGGCTTCTGACTCTCTAGTCTATCTAATTATTAGGCAGCCATTGTATTTATACTTTTTTATACCTGAGTTTCACTTTAAAGTAATTGTCTACTGCCTTAGGAGGTGAGAGCTAAAGGATTTGACATTTCCATTGTGAATGATAATAGTATTCTATGATTGTGGTAATAGTTGAACTACTGTGTAAATAAAAGTCATTTACTTTAAATAGATAATTATAAGATATTAATTATATCTTAATAAAGTTTTTAAGGAATAATATAAGAAATGGTGCATCTCACTGGAGATGCTGTTTGAGAAACAAACTGTTTGAGAAAGCAAGTGGAAACCATTGGGAGTTGTTGAGAAATAGACTTCTCTAGCATTGTGCATTACTTTCCTCTTCGCATACTTCATTGACTAACACTCCTCCCCATTTCCCTTACTGATCCGTTGTTTCAGTTCATATGAATTCATAATTGGGCTAGAAAATCCTGGGATTTTTTGGGGGGGGGGAAATGTGCATGTTAGCTTTTTCATTGAAGCCTTCCTCAATCACCCCAACATGAATGAAGACTGCTCCCCCTGTGTTCATATATTACCTTGACATTTTCTGTCATAGGCTGCCTTACAATTCATCTTCATTGCCTCATCACTAGGCTATGAGTCCCATGTGAACAGAACCAAACTCATTACATCCACCAGTTTAGCTCTATGTCATAGAGATACACTGGAAGGGCTAGGTGGGTAGGTAGGTAGATGAGTAGAGGGTGTGTGTGGATGTGGATGGATGGGTGGATGGATGGATGGATGGATGGAATGGTAGAAAAATGATGAGTGTATAGATGGCAAGGAGAGTAGGTAGACAGATAATGAATAAAATGGGTCAGTAGGTAGATTTATTGATTGATAACTCCCACTAATATAATTCTCTGATTTTATTTCCATGAGTTAAAAACTGACATAATAAAAATAGGAGATGGCTGAAAGAGTTAAACCTTTACTATGCAAGTGTGAGGACCAGCATTTGGGTCCCATCACCAACAGGAGGAGACAAGAGATCCCAAGAGCAAGCTAGCTAGCTAATCTAGTCAAATTACAGAGCTCCATGTTCACCAGGAGACTCTGCCATAGTATTTAAGGTGGAAGGAAATAGAGGAAGAGACAATGTATTTGCTTCCATATGCACACAAATATATACATACATGCTCATACATGCATGGCACTCAACATGAACATGGATACACTCATACACACCATACGCATATGAACTCAAAGAGAATTTGACAAGGTAAAAGAAATTTTCCCTTCTGAAATCTAGAAAAAGGGAGAAGTTATAGCCCAGGTGGTCACTTTCTTTTTGAATCTGTTATTTCAGTGGCAGTGGCTTTCTATATTATAATTAACCCAGCTCTCCTGTCCTGCTGCTATCTCTGCTTGTTTAGAAATTAGAGAGCATCTTTCAACTCGGTGGGAAGCTGTATTCCAACACAGGAACTGTAAGGTGGCAGAGTGTTCTGGACAGTGTGGAAACACAGTAGCACTGAGGGGATGCCCCACCAGTTCCAGGCTGGAAATTGCTCACTTGGGCAGGAACAAATTAATAACACAGCTAGCAATTTTTTTTCCTTAGGCCAGGAGAAGAGAGAACATGTTGAGAAAATAAGGATTTTTTCTGGGTGAATGACTCTTCCGTTTCCATCTGTTTGCTCCCTAGTGGTTTCCATGATGGTCTAACTCAGTCCTCCAAGCCCATCTCGAAATATGTGCCAATCCTTTACAAAAGTATAGAGTCAGTGGGAAAGTACCTCAGATGCCACATGGTCCAGGCTGCCATGAATGCAGGAGGGCCCTCCATGTTAATCTGAGTAGATGATGTTCATCTCAGTTCTTGTGCCTCTCCAATGATCATAACTCATTGCTGCAGGATATGGCTTATTTCCCACCTAGGTGATGACATGGGAAACTCATTTCAAAAAACCAGAGTCTCAGCCAGGCGTGATGGTGCATGCCTTTAATCCCAGCACTCGGGATGCAGAGGCAGGTGGATTGCTGTGAGTTTGAGGCCAGCCTGGTCTACAAAGTGAGTCCAGGATAGCCAAAGCTACACAAAGAAGCCCTGTCTTAAAAAACAAACAAAAAACAAAAACAAAAAAACAACAGTGTCTCCCAGTATACAGACCTATAGACTCACAGGCCTTAGAGTCCTGTCTCTGTGTCTATACCAGCTTGAGTGCCTTTGGGCATGTTATTTCATGTCTTTGACCCAATTGTGTATCTTTCCAAAGTGGGGAGTAAATTATATTTCACTCATAACATCAGTAGTCAGGATATCTAGGGTACAATATTCCAATTTAAAGGAGGGGAAAATATCACAAAAGCATACCTCCATGTTGCTTAGCACCTAACAAAAATAATAATCAGTAAATAGTAGCAGAAAAAAATCAAACCAAGAACAGTTCTTTAAAAGGTCCTAGGACTGATGTGACATTTGCAATAAAGGTCACAGAGTGAGCAGCAGCTACAGTGATTGTCAAAAGCACGCTGATGTCGCTCTCCCATGCATGATACTCTGAGACTATTCCTGGGTCTGAGATGAAGGATTCTGAACCCATGTATAGTACACAGAGTGAAGGAAGGGGAGTCACTAAGCAGAGACATATTGAATGGGCACCAGACCAAGGGCTCTCTTGACATTTGGAGAGGATTTATTGGTCAGAGTCAAGCCTAAGCTGTCATTCTAATTCTTTTTCTATTTTTTTTTCCAAGAGAGAAAATGGTAACAGATTCTCCTTTATTCTTCATGGTCACTCACTACACCAAGCCTGCTGCCACTGCCTCCAGGGCTAGTGAATACCACTAGACGACCCAAAATCAAACCTATCAATTAGCTTGGAAGGAAAGGATATTTCTTTACTACCTCTAAATGTGATTTTTGCTTGATTTTTCATCAAAAGATTATAATCACCTTGTTCGTCAGGTTGTTATTGGAATATCTGACCCATCTCTGAAAGCAATTGGCTTGCTCTTTACATGCACACATATTAATATCTCTCTCTGTCTCTCTGTCTGTCTCTGTCTCTGTCTCTGTCTCTGTCTGTCTCTGTCTGTCTCTGTCTCTCTCTGTCTCTCTCTCTCTCTCACACACACACACACACG
This sequence comes from Acomys percivali, assembly GCA_907169655.1. Classification (NCBI taxonomy): domain Eukaryota; kingdom Metazoa; phylum Chordata; class Mammalia; order Rodentia; family Muridae; genus Acomys; species Acomys percivali. Next base: position 78,032,395 of record OU015755.1, on the reverse strand, counting down.
CGCGAGCACACACACACACACACACACACACACACACACACACACACACACACACCCCAAACATTGTTCTTGAATTTCCAAATTCCCTTTTGTTAAAATAAGGAGGAGCCTTTTCCAGGAAGAAGCCCTTAGGTTAGGGCAGCAGTCTTTGTTTTTAATATTATTTAATTTTTTTTCACATCCCAAGCACAGTTTCCCCTCCTCCTCTTCTCCTAATCCCTCCCTTTCCCCTCCCCTCCCTGCCATTCTCCTGTCCTATCTTTCCTTCTCAGAAAAGGCTCAGAAAAAATGAGGCCTCCCATGGATATCAACCTACCTTAGCATATCAACTTGTAGGAGGACTAGAAGCATCTGTTGTGACTAGGCAAGGCAGTCCAGTTATGGGAAAGGGAGTCCAAGGCAGGCAACAGAGTCAGATATAGCTTCTGCTCCTGCTGTTAGGAATCCCACATGAAGACCGAACTGCACCACTGTTACATATCTGCAGAGGGCTTCTGTCTGTCCCAAGTATGCTCTCTGTTTGGTGGTTCAATCACTGTGGGACTCTATGGGCTCAAGTTTGTCAGTTCTCTATGTTTTCTTGTGGTGTCCTTGTCCTCTTTGGCTCCTTCAATCCTTTGTCCTAATTCTCCAAGCTCTACCTAATGTTTGGCTGTGGTTGTCTGTATTTTTTTCCATCAGTTGCTGGGGAAAGCCTCTCAGATAACAGTTACACCAGGCATCTGTCAGGAAGTATAGCAGAATAACACTAATAGTGTCAGCTCTCTCTCTCTCTGGCATGGGTCTCAGGCTAAGCCAGTCATTGGCCATTCCCGCAATTTCTGTTCCACCTTTACCTCTGCACAACTTGTTGCCAAGGAGAAATTGTGGGTCTAAGTTGTTGAGGCTAGAGTGGTGTCCCAGTCCCTCCATTGGAAGTCTTGTCTAGTTAAAGCAGATGGTCATTTTAGGCTTCATATCACCCATTGCTAGGAGTCTTAGCTAGGGTCACCCTCATAGATTCCTGGGAGTTTCCATTTTCCTAGGATTCTAACTCATCCCAGAGACACCATCCCCCCACCAATTCCAGTTCTCCAACCCCAATCTCTCCCTCTTTCACCTCCCAACTTGGTTGTTGCTCCTCCCTTCTCTAGTCCCTCTCCAACATGGTTCCCTCCTCTACCCCTCCCCCTCCTCATATCTATTCTATTTCACCTTTCAGTGAGATTCAAGCATCCCCCCATCCCCCTTTTTGGGCCCTCCTTGTTATTTAGCTTCTTTGGGTCTGTGGACTACAGCATGGTTATCTGTACTTTAGGGTTAGTATCCACTTATAAGTGAGTACATACCATGTGTGTCTTTCTCAGTCTGGGCTACCTCACTCAGTATGATCTTTTTTGGTTCCATCCATTTGCCTACAAATTGCATGGTGTCAATGTTTTAAGAGCTGAGTAACATTCCATTGTGTAAATACACTATATTTTCTTTATCCATTCCTCAGTTGAGGGACATCTAGGTAGGTTCCAAATCTGGCTAATATGAATGAAGCTGCTATGTACATAATTGAGCAAACATCCTTGTGGTATGAGGAAGTATCTTTTGGGTGTATCACCTGAAGTAGTATAGCTGTGTCTTGAGGTAGAACTCTTTTCAAATTTCTGAGAAACAACCAACTTGATTTCCAAAGTGATTGTCCAAGTTTGCACTCTCATCATCAATGGAGGAGAGTTCTGCTTGCTCCACATCCTTGCCAACATGTACTGTTGCTTGAATTTTTGATTTTAGCCATTTTGTCAGGTATAAGATGGAATCTTATAGTCTTTTTTATTAGGGCAGCAGTTCTTAACCTATGGGTCACAATCCCTTTGGGGGCCAAAGAACCCTTTCACAGGGCTCACCTAAGACCATCAAAAACACAGATATCTTCATTATGATTCATATCACTAGCAAAATTACAGTCAAGAAGTAGCAAAAAATAATAATTTTATGGTTGGAGGTTACCACAACAAGAAAACTATATTAAAGAGTAGCACCATTAGGAATGTTGAGAACTACTGGGTTAGGGTCTCCCTCTCAGTTCAGAAAGCTAAGAGAGAAAAAAATTTTAGAATATTTCTATATATTACAAATCATCCACTTTTAATCCATGGAAGGCAAGTCACCCTCAGATCAGTGTCATAACACTTAGGGAACAGAGATCTTAAACAATCACAAGTACTTCCTAAGTAAGCCAAGAACACTTTGTTATTTCTCTCAGTGGTACCCATGAAGCTTTGAGACAGTATCACTTATTGCATTTAAAGAACATCTTGGCTGAATGCTATGTTGGTGCTGTTATCTCAGGCTGAGGCAAGAGATAAAGGGTTCAAGGCCAGCCTGGGTTTAAAGGCACCTCTCCCAAATTTAGTCTAACAGTAAAACTGGTGTATACCAAAATTCTCAGTAACAAGAGGGAAAGCCTTAGAGTTTGCTGGAGGGCCAGGAAGGCTAGTATTTTCCAGTCACCAACATTGTCTTGTTAAACATGAAGTAAATAAAAGAAAATGCTGATAGGCTGAGGTCAGATGGTGGGGGATCAAGACAGACACTGGGACTTGCGGCTGGGCTCTGGGTGGAGTGCTGAGAGTGATAGAGAAGAATGGGGGGATGGAAAGAGCCAGAGGGTTCAGGAGCCTCACAAGGAGACCATCACGGCTGGTGGATCTGGAGGCAGGGTGTCCTGCACAACTTGTTACACCCAACCAAGGACAATTTATCAAGTAAACCTAGGCCCTCTGTTCAGATACAGCCATTGGACATCTCATTCTTCAGGTTATGGGTAGAGCAGGGGCTGCCTCTGACAGGAACTCTGCTGTTTATTCTGACTCACTTCCCCTTAGTGGGGAGGTCCAGCAGGCACACAGGGGAAGGGGAAGCAGGCTACCAAGATGAGACCTGATAGGCTGTGGTCATATGGTGGGGGAGGAGGTCCCCTTTCCTCAGAGGTCTAGGGCAATCGGATGGAAGAGGGAGGCAGGGCAGGAAAAGGAAGATAAGAGTGAGGGGATAACAACCAGGATGTGATGGGAAGAAATTATAATAAATTTTTTAAAATTTTAATTAAAAAAAAGAGCAAAATCCCATTCAAGTGGAATTCCCTTGGAAGTATGTTTATACATTTGCTGGACAACAAAGAAACATTTAGGAAATGCCAGTAGAACTGATTTCTTTCTCTCAGTTAAATATTACATAAACAACTCTGAGAACTTCTGAAAGGACTGGCTTTCTTTACCCTGAATTCTATGCTTTTAAACCTTATTTTTCCCTCCCTCCTTTGTAATCCCAGTTCCACCTTTGATATTAGCTCCTAACCTGCAAATGTTGCCTATTCATGACTCCTGCAACATCCTGGATTCAGTATCTTAGTACATAGCCTGCACCGTTGCCTTTTACTTAGTCAGCTTGCCCACCTGTTGCCAGGACACTCCAAGTTCCATCTTTGTACCCTCAAGTTCATGGCCCATAATAGTTTGCCCAAAAATGACTTTGCCAGGTAGCTATGAGGAAAATACTATTTTGGTATAATTATTTGTTTATGCTTTCATTTAAAATACAATCATCAACTTATTGCCTATAGAATAGGAAATTATAAGGAAGATAGATTCCAAGTTTGCCTATCCAAAGGAACAGTTATAAATGAGTATAGGAGCGCTATGTTAGTATATATGTATCCTTTTTTTTTTTTAATCTCTAAAACTGTTTTTTATGGTACTTCATGCTTTAGTATTCATCATTCTATAATGTTTCTCATGCACTGTAAGATTTTATGGCCACTAAACTAAAAGGAGGAAAATGTTACTCTAAATGCAGATAGCTAGACAGTTAAATATCTTCTAAGTAACTATTACATTTTTCTTAGAAAGAAATTAGAATGGCTGTGGTGTTCCTGCTCACATAGGAGTGCCTTTTTGTTGTTTTGTTTTGTTTTTAAATGTTAACTCTCAAAAGTCTCAACATGTAAATATCTGCATGGCTCCTGGCATTTTGTAGATTATCAATAAATATCCAGTCATTTTAAATATAAAGCAGATTAATTTGTGAGAAGCACATGTGCACTAGTCTCTGATAGTTACAGGAAAGGACTCGACCACTGGCATTTGGGTCACTGTGGTTCTTACTGTGGCTTCCCTGATCACTAGCACTGTCAGGACTGGACCTTAGAGTCTGGAACCAAAGTAACAGAAAGGCTGGTTCATGTAATAGGGAGCCTGGCAGTGTGTGACCCATGACAGTGCTATGCCTTGTAGACATTGTCCTCAGCCATGGAGGAAAGAGTTGCGAGTGGGGTGAGTATGGTCCTGGCCTCAGAAACTCCAAGTTATATGAATGACTTGGTTAGAATAAATAATCATCACAGGGTGTCCATTGAGGAAGAGGAAATCAGAGTAGCCAGCAGTCCATTGTCCAGATGAAAGGCCACCCTGTGAGGAAGTGACATTTAATGTACATAGTAGTTAGTTGAGTGGACAGTGGAGGAAACTATCCCTTGTGGAAATAGATTAACATAGAAAGTAAAGAGAGGCCATGAAGAAGTTCAGTGTGGCTGGGTTGTGGAGAATCACCTTAACCCTTGTCTGCCGCCTGATTAACTCACCTTTGGAGGGTCTATTTTCTTTTCACATGTTTCAGGAAGGCAGGAGACAGTGACCACTGGCATGCCACCCTGCCTCTCTACCGTTCATGAACACTAATCTCCATAACAGTGTCCCTCAGCGTGTGGGCCATAAGGGGCCATATAAGACCATCAGCCTTCTACTGCTGGAATTGCAAGTGTGTTCTACTATGCCTAGACATTCCTCATTACAAAGGGAGTCAGTCTTCCTCTTTCCTTGTCCTCTCCCTCCTTTATCTCCCTCTCCCTCTCCCACTCCATCCTTCCAGCTACCCTGTTCTGATGGCCTCCCCTTCTCAATGTCCTTGTGTAGCTCACCTCTCTGTCCTCTAACCATTGTCACATCCTAGGCTTAACACTCCACTTGTCCCCTTGATGACAGTGCCTAGTTTTGTGGCTTTAAGTACCATCTTAATTCTGATGGGTCTTCCTTGCTTCTCTTTAGCCCTGAACATCTCAATGGAATTCCATGCCTATAAATCTAACTAGTTATTTACTTATTTTTGTAGGAATCCCAAATGTTGCCTCTGACTCAAATTCTCAAAAAGCTCTTTCCTAATCCTACACCATGGCAAACATATCCATCCAGTTAGTCAAGCACAAAAGAGAAAAGAAAGGTTTTCTTTGGGGGTTCTCATCTAATTCTTATGAAATCCCTATTGATTCTCTGTGGAAAGTAATGTCAGCATCTACTTATTTCTCATCATTGTCTCTGCCCTCCTCCTGCCCTAGCTGCCACTATCACTATACATGACCTTGACTTGTACATCTGTTTCCATAGGTGACTGATTATGTTTTCTGTGTTCATTTCAAAGTCAGCTCTCATGATTAGGGACAGAGGAGCACTGATTGAAAAACAAAAATAAAAAAGCAGCAGTGGGGAGAAACAGGGACATCCAGGGTAGATCAAAAGGTGTTGGGCTCCATAGTGCTTTTAAGAAATGATGTCGTTATTTTTTACTGCAATATAATGACTCTGAAGACAATTAACCTGAGACATCCAGATTTTCTTTAGGAAATAGTAACTTTTTTTCTCTTTTTAAGACGAGGTCTCTTTGTGTAAGCTTGGCTGTCCTGGACTCACTTTGTGGACTAGGCTAGCCTCAAACTCACAGAAATCCACCTGCCTCTGCCTCCCCAAGTACTACAATTACAGTCATGTGCCACTGTGCCCATCTAGGCCATGATATCTTTGTAATGTGGAAGAATAGTCACAGGTTCTTCTTTACCTTCTACAACTTGAGAGCTTGGAGCTGTGGAGTCACACATCTTCATTTAAGCTTCCAAAGAAAGTTTTTATTACTGAGCTCTATGTGCATTCACTTCATTTGATTGATTGATTGATTGATTGATTTTTTTGGTTTTTGGAGATTGGCTTTCCTGCATCACTTTGTAGACCAGGCTAGCCTTGAGCTGACAGAGATCTGCCGGCCTCTGCCTCCCAAGTACTGGGATTACAAGAGTGCTCCATCATGCCTGGCTTGCTTTATTTAATTTTATTTGTCAAGTAAGGCATTAAGTAGATTTAAATCTTTTCATCTCATACTTCCCCTCAAAAAAAAAATGGAACTCCTAACTATCAAATTGGTAGACTAAACACCTGTAGAATTAACTCTACAGCTTTAGCTTTCTAAAAGTATGAAGGGTTTGCTGGTGAGGCTTGAGTCTCAAGAACCTAATAGATCTTACTCCTCCCACCCACCCGATTGATGACTGAGGCTTATGCAGGTCCAGGTCTCATCAATCCACCAAAGTTTGATGACCCTTCTCTTACTCTGGATTCACTTGTTCTGGCTGTTACAGTCTTTTCTTGGTAATATGACGTTGACTTAACCGGACTGCTATTTAAAACATCTTAACATTTTAAACAACAACCAGATGACTAAAATTTCCTTCAGATGTGTCATTCTAGCTTGTTCCTTTTTGTTAATTTTCTATACCCAAGTGTGTAAGTGGCCTCCCCAACACACATAATTTATTCATTTCCAGTCCCCAAAGCAACACCTTGCTTCTCAGGTCAATATCTTTTTTCTCTTTTTATTATTAAATTCTTCTGGGAGCATCATGCTAATGGTCCATTAAAAACCATGGTTATGTCTCCATCCTATGTTATTTTAAAACACACTCAGGAATAGATGCATTGACACTCACCCTGATATAACTAACTCCCCTTATAAAATGATTTGGAATAAAAAGCAATAAAATTTTTGCTTTTCATTCCTTGAGCAGTTTCAAAGTGAAATGGACTTTATGCATCTTCTCTTTGTGGTATGGCAGAAATTCTATTTGAGGGGAAATTAAATATCCAAAGATTAATACACTCAGGCTTAAATATTAAATTCACATTTACTTTTCCCCACTACTATAGTTCTTTACTATGGTGGTCATAGAACTTTTGTGTTTCTGCATGTTTCCTAAGGGAGGCATAGGCTGCCTGGTGCTTGATTCCCTTCTTAAGCTCTTTTATATAGTTAATAGCTGGAAAATAAAGATACTATCTCCCACCAGCAAAAGGAATAGCTAGCAGTGCTTATCAACCCTTAAAGTAAAACACTTTCTGCAACAAAAGACAAGCAAATTACTGCTCGTTAAAAACAGATTTGGGGCTAGAGATGTGGCTTTCAGGCAGAGTACTTTGCCTAGGATACCCAAGGCTCTGAATTTGATTCCTAGTAAAGCGCACACGCACACACACATGCACACACACACACACACACACACACACACACACATACACACACACACACCTACCCCTTGGGTCCTCTCTATGGCATTCCCCACATCATTTGTGGTATCCATTAGGTGCTACACTAATCTATGAGTTTGTGCAGCTGGCAAAACTGATAGCTGTGCTATTGTTTATGGCTATGCTGTTTTGTGGGAAGTAATATCTTTTGTCTGTGATTGGGGAGTCTCATGTCTTCTTCCCACATCCCTGTGAGCTTAAACGTAAAGTAAGATCTCAGATGTTCCTGGTTGTATCAAGTAGGAAAATACTACTTTTCAACAATGTCAAGACAAAAAAATAAATAAATAAAACAGCAATTTAACAATCCATAACAGGCCACTCTGGAACTCAAACAGGTTCCTCTGCACTCTCCCATTCTCTCACTTTCAGTGTGTTCAAGTCATTCTCTGCTTCCATTTACCTTTTCTTCCTCTACATAAGTCATTTCAGAACTGGCAGCTAAATTTCTTGTGAATGGCAATCTTTTTCGTACTCATTCAAGAAATCTGTAGTCTGTGTTGTAAAACCTGGTTAAAGCAAAGAAATTCATTTTAGCCACATTTTCATATGGCGCCAAAGTCACATCCTTCTCTAAACAACATACTGATGACTCCAAGCCTGTTGCCCTTTCTTAATCATGAGGCATGACTCTGTCTATCATACAAATAAATCCACAATAAGAATGTTGAATCCACAGACCAGTGCTTTGGACACGTGTGATTTGGTACTTGACTTGTATAATCAGAATTCTCCACTCAATCTGCCTTCATGGCCCATTTTCCCCTGTGTAGGTCCCATGCATAAGAAGGATCTCCACAGACCTCATACAATGCCTGCAGCCCTCCTTACCATCCTTTAGCTCTGGGAAGGAAAAGGGAAAAAATCTGTTCCCATCATTTTCTGTATGAATGCTGTGATTAGATCCCAGTATATTTCTGAGCCACAGATACAGCATACTGAGTGGCAGAATGAATCTAATGCTTTTCGTAGAGGTGAAGGTAAACACTAAGCCACCCAAACCATGTCTCCTGAGCATGACTGTTGGTGTAACTCAATGAATAAGAAATGAACAATGGGCAGGCAAAGCCAAAAGACGTCATTCTTCTACTCAGAGGTCGTTTCCTCTGGAAGTTCAACTCTAATGTTTCTTAAATCAGTAAGGCAGTCTCATGGCTATGAGGAGAACAAATAGTAACTAAGCAATTGCACTTGATTACAAGACTGTAAGTTATCTCCTCACATTTATGCAGTTCTCAGTGATGCTCCAAATTTCCATTGCATCATGAAAATAAGTGAGAGTGGGGCTGTCCATCATCTTTCTACATTTTATGTTTTTAATTCACTTGGCACTAGAAGCAGGGACCTTTGTGATCATCCTAAAGGAGTGAGCACCCACTAAAGAAAAATAATAATGATTCTGAAGCATTCATCTCAAAACCATAGCCACCTGTTTCAAGAAATGGTATGAAAGTTTTAGATGAGAAATGACATTCCAGTTCTTTAAATTGGGTTTTTAATTGATCACTCATGCATCTTAATTTAGTTTACATTGATTAGAAACTAATGTCTGCCAGATCCTGTGACAGACATCCTCAGCAGAAAAGCTAATCTAAGTTGGTAGTTCTTTTCTTACAAACTCAAGTTCTACTTTATAACATGGCCCATCTCCTTATTGTAACAGTTTTATAGCTGAGGCTCTAAAATTCATTTACTAACATAACTTAGGGTATTGAGGTAGATAGTTGGCTCAGTTACTAAGAGTGCATATTACTCTTACAGAAGACTCAAGTTCACTTCTTGCCACCCATGTTGAGCAGTACACACCCATCTGTAACTCCTGATATAGGTGGACCTGATCCTCTCTTCTGGCCTCCTTAAGTACTGTATGCAAGTAGATAGAGACACACCTATAAGTATAGAGGATTACAAATAATAAGTCTTTCAAAGGACAGCTATGCGACGGATCCAAACAGACGCGAAGACTCACAGCCAAACATTGGCCAAAGTGTAGGCAGTCTTCTAGAAAAGTGGGGGAAAGGATAGAAGGACCTGGAGGTGACAAGAGCTCTACAAGGACAGCAACAGAGCCACTTAACCAGGGCCCAGAGAGTACTGCTGAGACTAAAGCACCAACCAAGGATCATACATGGACTAGGCCCCCAACACAGATATAGCCAATGGGCAGCTCAGGCTTAGTATGGGTCCTCTAGTAAGGAGAGCAGGGGCTGTCTCTGACATAGACTCTGTTGCCTGCTTTTTGATCACTCTCCTCTCCTGGTGGGGCTGCCTTGGCAGGACACAGGGGGAGTAAGATATATGCTCAGTCCTGATGTGACTTAATGAGCTGGGGTGCATGGGTAGGGGGCTCCCCTTTTCTAAGAAAAAGGGGAGAGGATGGAGAAAGGAGAGAAGGATGGAGTGTGGGACCAGGAGGATAGAAGAAGGGGTGGGGCTATATCTTGGATGTAAAGTGGATAAATAAATTAATTTTCAAAAGAATAAGTCTTTATGAAAATAGTTATTATGATAGATTGTGTAGATGAAACAACATGGACCTGCTCTTTTCAGAAAAAATAACCAATTGTGGTTGAACACTTAAAAAGACTACTGAGAGCCAGGCATGGTGGCACCCACCTTTAATCTCAGCACTTGGGAGGCAGATGCAGGCAGATTGCTGTGAGTTTGAGGCCATCCTCCTAGTCTACAAAGTGAGTCCAGGGCAGCCAAGGCTACACAGAGAAACCCTGTCTTGAAAACCAAAAATAAATAAATAAATAAAAGAGCTGCTGAAATTACTTTACTTTGTCTGATTGAGTTTCAGTGACACATGCAACTGCACCACAAGAAGTATAGGAGTCATTGATTGATCCCTGCTTCATCTTTCCTTCTGCCCTGCTGTCAGTTGATTTTGTAGAGTCATTGAAATTCTGGATGCTTGACATTGCAGCATACCTTACTTTACTCTGCTTGGTACAAATTGAAAGGTTTAAAAGAAAGTTATACCATCTGAAATATGATTACCTTACAACTACAAACAGCCTTTTTCAGTCCGTCCCCTCTGAAGGTCAAGAGTATATAGTCTGCCCCAATGGAAAAAAAAATATGGCATTTTGAGCACTGAGCTATGAGTGACTAGTTTACCCTGCTTCTGCCTGGGATTCACTTAGCTCTCAAAGAATATGACTCTCTGTCATTGCTCTCTGATCACATCTCTGAAATAGTCCCTTATCAACTTTCTTCATAGGGCTCTAATATTTGATGTTGTGCCTTGGCCAGACCTTTAATAGTGATGTGACTTAGATCTTGCCCTTCATTGCTATTTTGTTTTTATTCAGGGTGAGTTCAAATATGTATACTAAAATACTTCAATCAACCTGCTGCAATCATATTCAGTTCTGTAAGAAATTCTGAAGTAAAAGTCACTTGAAGGATATATTTAATCCCTTATTTTTTTTCTATTTCTATGAAGGACATGTAGTTTAGTGTGTCATCTATGATCTGGGTATAGAATCTTAAATTATATGCATAGAAAGACCAATAACTTCTAGCCAATGATGGAATTGAAAAGATAGAATTGTAGGTATGTTACCTATCCTTTTAGATAACATGAATTTAGTACCAGCTAATTCAAGATAACGTTCCTTTGCCTCTCTCTCCCTCCACCACCCCCTCCTCTCTGACTATGTGTCTCAGTTATGATGGGAGTAATAACATGCCAAGGCTGCTGGGAAAAGAGAGTTAAGTCCTTAACCAGGCATGGGGGACCCTCCCTGCCATCCCGGTGCTTCAGAGGCTGAAGCAGAAGGACTGCCATGAGTTCAATACCAGCCTGAGATACATACTGAAGTCAAGGCCCACCAGGACAACAATATAAGATTCTGTCTCTTAAAGCAATAACAAAAAAAGTTGAGTCCCTGTTCTTCTTTACCTACACTGTTATCTGGCATGATATCAGTGTCCTTTGCTCTCCAGTCATCGATCCAAGTAAGCTATTCTTCATCCTTCTGATTTCAGCCATAATACCAAACAACCTGTGCATGTTCCATGCTGTATTGCTCTTTTTCTTTTGCTTATTTTGGCACCATGCTCAGTGGCACAATGAACAGCCACATAGTTTGGTAGATCCCAAAAGACTTGATTTCTTCTTGAGATTTGTGTGAGTCAACTTCTGGCTGCTGTGGCAAAACACTGAACATAAAACAACTTGACAGGAGAAAAGATTTATCTTGATGCATGGTTTCAGTTCATTGCCACTTGGCCATCTCTTTAGGCTCATGGTGAGATAGAGCATCTTGGGTAAGGCACCTATTATAACACAAAGCTTCTCACTTCATAATGTCCAGAAAGCAAACAAAATAGCTCAGAGCCCAAACATACTATTCAAAGGAGCACCCCTAATGAGCCACACCTCCCGAATGCTTAATCACATCTGCTTTCAATAACATGCCCATTTGAGGGCCAATGGTAAGATCTAAACCGTACTCAGATCTTGACATTTCTTTTTTAGGATGTAGGTACAGAATTTATGTTCCCTCTGCTACCAGGTTCAGGTGCCTCCCTCTCACCTGGAAGTGTCAATGGTGTGACCCTACCATTGCCCTAGACTGGTCTATAAAGCAAGTCCAGGACAGCCAGGCCTCTGTTACACAGAGAATCCTTGTCTTAACAAACAAACAAAGAAACAAACAAACCTAAAAACCAAACCAAAGCAAAAGTATCTACCCAGGCTCAGACACTTTGTAATAGCAATAGAAACTAACACATATAAAGTCCCATAACTACATCTAGTTAATAAAATGGTAACAGGGCTAGAAAGATGGCTTAGAGGTTCAGAGCACTGGCTGCTCATCTAAAGGTCCTGAGTTCAATTCTCAGCAACCACATGAACTGTACTAGGCATTGGAAATAGGTACTAAGGCTCATCATCAGAAATTTCTTGTTGAGTAAACTCAGTGATTAAACTCTCTTCGTCTTGTCTCACTCTTCCTTCATCTAGAGATTTCCATTCACTCTGGGAATGCGTTACTTTTGACTTTTCACCTGATATTTTAGAGCCCATTGTTTATAATTTAAGTCATCCTTTTTTATTTGACTATTTTATTGGCTTCATCTTTCTTCCATTTTTTACTTGAAGTTTTTGGCATAGAATCCAGAATCAGCTCTTTACCATAATGGGAAGAACAGTTGTAAAATAAGAATTCATGTGTATTCCAGGAAACAAATATGAAAATATTATTATTCAGTCACAGATACATATATGAAAATATTTGTTCACAGATTAACCAAAAACATGAAATTTAGACTTTAGGTACAAAATCAAAGATCAGAGGATTTCTGTAAAACAACAACAACAACAATACTAATAAAATTATTTCCCTTGATCTTCAATTTATTACTCTCTGTAGATTTAAATGATATCTCACTGTGTTGTTTGTTTCTATTTTATTTAATTTAATCATTCTCATCCCCCTCCTTTCTCTCTCCAACATCTTCCATATCTTCTGTTTTATTGTCGTTGTTATTTGCTATAGAAAATTGCAGCGCTGAGGAAAGCACAAGGAATAGAAGTTTTGTTCAATAGTAGACTACTATGCTGACTTTCTTCCTCTTCTTTAAGGCCACTAATGAAATTATAGCCCCCACACTCATAACCCCAGTCAATCATAATTACAATCCCAAAACCCCACCCCCAGATAACTTGATCACAACCTTGTGAAATATGAACTCTTGTGGGGGTGCATATTCAAACCATAGTAGATATTGTTAAGAATCTTATGAATCCGTGCCCACCAGCATGCCATGGGGCACATTAGCAGTGCCCATGCCTTTGCTCTTCAAGGAAATTATTGCTGCAGCCTGACATCTTCTTCATTGTTGTAATTACTACTTTCAAGAAAGAATGCTTGAATGTACTTAAATTTTACATACTTCAGTGCCTTTCAAGTTCTACTGCAAGACCCACTCTTTTGCCTTTAAATAAGAAAAGCTTTGTGCTAATTCAAGATAACAGGCCCCTGGCTAACATGAAAGAAAACAATCAAAAGGAACACAATCAACTGAATGGGTAGGAGTATTTGTCCCTTGCTTATGAAAATGAATCTATACTCCCCTTCCATAGACTAGGCAAAGAATAATTCCTTTCCTTTTGGGGATAATCCCAGCATGAGCTATCTTCAGACAGATGTTTGATATGCCTTCATCTATTTTAGAATGATAGAATTGTGGAAAAGCAACATGACAATAGAAAAGAAATTTGTATTTCTAGGTACAGCGAACTGTGGGAAGGTAAATGGGTAGGGGAGAGCGAGGGATGGGGGAGTTATTTTAGCAAGCTTCCTTGTGTATATCACTCTTGATGCCATTTGGCTGATAGGAGTACAGATGTCTTCAAGGGGAGATGGACCACTCCCCGAGGGGGAACATGTGGCTTGCTTTTGAATCTAGGAAAGATGCTTGACCAGCTCTAAGCTAGGAGAAAGTGTGTGCAAAGACAGGATGAAGAAAGAAGTTATGAGCTGATGGTGGGCTGAGGGGAATAAAGTCTGAGGCAAAGAATTCAAATAGACAATTGTCACAATTATTTGTACCCATCAGAATGTGTAGGGAACTGTGTGTTCACTTTCTTCCCCCAAGCCACTTCTACAAACAATGAATTGTGTTGTTTCACACTTGGGTTTTCTCCCTCCTTTAACCATTAATGACATTGTCAGGAAAGGAACTTTAGTTTGGAAAAAGCTAGAAACACTGACTGAAGATAGGAGTGTGGGCTTGGAGCAGAGAGCTAACACTATTTCTTGAATGAGTTCTCCCTTTTCTGGGGAGCAGGGAAGGGAATCCCCACATGCCTTACCTCTCTAAATACCATCCCAGGTTCCTATTCCCCCAGGGAACTTTGATACAAGAGTTTGCAGAATGCAGGGAAGAAGTGCTGGCATGGCAGTCCTCCAGCCCTACACTGCAGCCTTATAATCATTCCTAAGGGATTGCTCTTCCATCCTGGGCCCATTTCTTATCATTCCTATGCACTTCAGGTCACCAGAGGTATGCCATGCCTGAAGAGTAGGAGAAACCTAAAATGTATCCATTCCTCTCTCTCAAACAATCTCACTGGCTTTGAGAATAGCGGTAAAAAAAAAAGAGCAAGGCAAAAAGGTTTTCAGAACTATATGTACAGAGAAATTGGTGTTGACAGCATCTAATAAGTTCTATTTTTATAAGTAACAATTTTAATAAAAATTTAAGTGTTTTAATAAATATACATATATAGATTATATATTCATATATTTTTCATTGTATTAAGTAAAAGATAATTTAAAATGAAAAATAATAGCTATGTATTTGTTAATTATTTGACAATGTCATGCCATGTATTTTTATCATATGTTTACTCTCACTCTTTCCAAGTCCACCTCCACTTCTTTTTAAGTATTCAAGCTATGTACACATCTGTATGTGAGCCAAGGCTTGGTGGAGAATAGATGCTCAATAAAGAGTTGCCAGTAGTTTGGGTCAGTACAATTAAAATACTCTCTGAAAGGGAATCCAATATACACGACTTTAAGAAAAGTTTTTGTTTTTGTTTTTTTAAGAACCTGTGGCACTATCATGTTAGAAAATGTTCCTACATTTTACATACAGAGCAGTTCTGGCACATATCATGGCATTTGTTCCATCAAAGGGTATGTCTCTAAGATGCTGTCTTTGTCAAAGCTAAGTGCCTTTTCTGTCACCACTGATACTGTGCTGCAGCTTCCTGCCAAGCTAACATGAAGTCCTGCAGTTGTGCCGCACAGCATCTTCCCTTGTGGAGTAGGCAAAAGTGGAGAAAAAAATCAAAATGGGGTGGGAAAACATTGTTTTCAATGCAAGTACCGACAGCCTTCAGCATCAGCATGAAGACTTTGCAGCCTGTCAGATTTGCTGGAGGGTGACTTTCCAGTGGGACTGGTAACTGCTCTACTCTATTTCCTGCTGTAACTTCCAGGAAAGTTCATCCCCAGGCTGTGACCTAGCTTTGCGTCATGAGAGATCCCTGGAAACTTTAATCTTTACATGCAACTTTCTTTAAAGTCAGATTTTGAATGTTAATGACTTCCTGCAATTCCCTAAAGCAAAACCCTTTTCCTATCAAAATACAAGGACCAATTGTTTGCAGGAGAGTTACGGTGTGCTCCTGGCTCAGCAGATCTTGCAAGCCTTTTAAGGTGACCTTTTAGTCCAGGGAAAGCTCAGGACAGGTAAATCATAGCTAATAAATTATTGCCTGTTTTCTCAGCTGACATAATGATCCCACTTAACTACACCAATCAACTTTTTTTTTTTTAGCAAGCCCGCTGGGTAATTTTATTCTTTTTTTACTATTATTAATTTATTCTTGTTACATCTCAATGGTTATCCCATCCCTTGTATCCTCCCATTCTTCCCTCCCTCCCATTTTCCCCTTATTCCCCTCCCCTATAAGAGGCAGAAGTCAATAGTTGCAAGTATCAGAGACTAGAGAGACTTTGGTTTAGAAAGAGGGATAAATGTGTATACGTTTAGTTCTATTGATAAAATACAGACCAAAAGCAAGCAACTTATGGAGGAAAGGCTTTATTTCATCTCACAGCTCCCAGGTCACAATCCATCACTTACAGAAGTCTGGTCAGGAGCTCAACACAAGAACTGAAGAGGAGAGTGTGGAGGAATGCTGCTTACTGGCTTACTCTCTGTGGTTTTTCTCACCTTGCTTGCTTATACACCCGAGGACCACCTGCCAGACATGACATCTTCCACAGTGGGCTGGGCCCACCCACATCAATCATTTAATTAGAAAAATGGTCCACAGATACATCCAGAGATCAATCTGATGGAGGCTGTTTCTCAAATGAGGTTCTGTCCTCTCAGATGACTCTAGTCTGTGTCAAATTGACAAAAACTACCTAATATAATATGACAAGCTTGTCTGGCTGTGTGTTTGTGTGTGTATATGTATGTGTGTGTGTAAAATAAAGTGTCTTCAGATTGACACTTATAAAACAGATTGTGGTGATGGAAAGGTGACTCTTAATTTGTTAAGAATGTTTGCTACTTTTTTTTCTTTTTTTTTTTTTATTAATTTATTCTTGTTACATCTCTATGGTTATCCCATCCCTTGTATCCTCCCATTCTCCCCTCCCTCCCATTTTCCCCTTATTCCCCTCCCCTATGACTGTTCCTCAGAGGGATTACCTCCCTCTGTATATGCTCATAGGGTATCAAGTCTCTTCTTGGTGACCTGCTGTCCTTCCTCTGAGTGCCACTAGGTCTCCCCCGCCAGGGGACATAGTCAAATGTGAGGCACCAGAGTACATGAGAAAGTCAAATCCCTCTCTCCACTCAAGTGTGGAGACTGTCCTGTCCATGGGCTAGATCAGGGTAGGGGTTTAAATTTTACCGCTTGTATTGTCCTTGGCTAGTGCCTTAGTTTGAGCAGGACCCCTTGACCCAAATCTACCTATCATAATGTTCTACTTGTAGGTTTCTAGGACCCACTGGATCCTTCTACATTGCTATGTTTGCTACTTTTCTGGAGAACCATAGTTTTATTTCTAGAACCCATGTCAAGTGGTTCTCAATCACCTGTAGCTCCAGTTTCAGGAATATGATGTCCTCTTCTATACTTCATATAGACTCCTACGTTCATATGGACACACACACACACACACACACACACACATACACACACACACACACACTAAAAAAAAATAAAGATATTTAAAGCCTGAAAGTTATGTCAATTGGTGACTTAAATGTGACCAGAAACTTGCAAGTGCTTAGCTTTATATTTCCCCCTAGGAACAGTGTTTGCTATCCCGGCATATTCCAATGACTCTATAAAACAGATAGTATAAATAATGACAAGCAACCACCTTAACCCAGAGAGACTATAGTTCAAGGGACTTTCATGTTTGTCTCTATCTGTTACATCAAGGGAATCCTCTTTGAACTTTAGCTCTGTTTTTATTCAAAGCAAGATTCGGAACCCAGGTCTTTGACAAAAAAACATGTGTGTCTTCTGAACAAATCATATTTGGGTTTGCTTTTCTTTCCTTCTGTTCATTCTTGGGGATAAACATCTGGCTTGCTCTGCTGTTGCTTAGCGAGAAAGAGATGGTATTTCACATACTTTATTGTTGACAGGAGCAGAAAGGGACTCGCCGAGCTGTGAAAGTTAACATTTGGCAGCCAGCCTTTCAGCCTGTAGCAATGAAGCAGAACAAAAGTATGTGACATTCTTTCTAATGTGTCTGGCCAGTCATCACATGGCCAGCCACTTGTCTTAAGCCAAAAATTAGTTAAGAAGTAATAGTGGGAGTGGGAGCAATAGGATGAACAAGGAAGATTAAATTCAGTGGCATCACTGTAATGTGACTATCTCTTGTGTAAATAAAAGGACACAGGATAATAGCCTCAAAGCTGGTTCAAACCCATCATCCAAGGGCAGTTCAGGTGCTAAAGTCAAGCTTCACACTCAATGAGGATCATTTGGGGGACAAATACAAAGAAGTACTTGTCAACCTTAAACTTTCAAAAGTTGCACATTGTCTCCTTTAGGAGTCAGGCTTGCCTTGCTGAGCATGCTGGCTTCTGTCCATTCTTCAGCAACTAATCCCTGTTTCCACTCCTTCATCAGTCGGCTCGTCATTCAACAAGCATTGACTTGGAGTGGCTACAGGGTTTCAGGCAAGGTCAAATTCAGGAGCATCGTATCTTGTCAAGTATTTGGACTATGAAGCAGACGTATGTAGATTTGGATCATAGCAAAACTGATTACTAACCACGCATTCTAAGCATGGCTGCTAAGTGGCCGGAGTCTAACTTCCTGCAACTGGAAAACACTGATAAACACTAGCACCCGCCCCCTACAACTGTCATGAGAATTAAATTATATAATCCGCCTATCGAAGCTTCACACAGTGCTTGGCATAAAGCATGTACTTTTCAGAGAAGCAGAAGAAGTAGCCGTTGTGCCAAGATGTCCTTAGCAAAGAAAGAATGACAAGAAGAGAGGACATGGACCAAATCTTGTAGGGCCTTGTATATGGCCAAAGTGAGCATTTTTTAAATAACTGTTAAATTTATTTATATGGGTTTAAGCAGAACTCTGGCAACATTTGCAACCACCCCCCCCAACAAACACACATACTGTAGTCTTTTATAGAAAGTATATTAACTGTAAAAGCTTAGAAAGTAGTAGTAGTGTGTTCTTTTCTGTTCTCATGGCCACTACGTATACCATAACTCCTATATACCCTCATATGGACTCGTGCTGGAGCTGGCTTGTCTTGTCTGATGTTGCTGGGAGAAGCTCTAACCACTCTTTTACCTGAGATGTGCTCTCTTGTAGACTCACATACATCATTTTACCCAGATCCCACAACTACATTTCAAGTTCTTTTCACTCCACTTCATGGTGTATGAATGAGGCTCTGCGTCTCCTGACTAGGAAGAACCCTGACTTAAATGTAGTGCACAGTGTCTGTACCAGGGCTCCTTAGTGTATCCTCACTGTTCCCTGGGTAACATGGTAGGGATAAGATCCTGAAGTCAGGGCACCTATCTTTGCCTCTTTCTCATCTTTTTGTCCTCAGTTTCCTCACTGGAAAATGGCAATAATACTGTCTCCTGCATGGAGCGTTGTAAGCAACGACTGTGGTAGTAACACTCAGAAGTCAGTGTAGTACTGGGTTCAGCAAGCATCCCACTGTTGCCACTTGGCCAGTGTGTTCTCAGAGGTAGTGGGGCTTCTCAGCTGTTCCTCAGCTCTCTGTTGCCTCTGGGCCAGTACTTCATACAAATCACAACATCACATTGCTGTAGACTTGCTTCTTCCACATATGCATCTGCTGCCTCTACCCTCAGCAAAAGTGGAACAGGAAGCCCCGCGTTCCCATATTCAGAAAGCTAAGCCTCAATTCCTCCTAAAGTGCTTTGCTCTGAATGATGCTTTTTAATTAAACCTTTCGAGGTTTAATTAGAACATGACATGATTCATCTTTGTTTCTGAAAATGTATTTGCAGTCTGGCTAATTATGTAGGGAGATTTAATATGATTTCTCCCCTCATGTGTGAAATTAATACATTAAATATTTTTAAAAGGAAAACATCTAAAGCCTTTACCTAGGCAGCAGGTGGGGAGCCGATAAACAGTTCAAAGGAGATTCATTGAAAATAAAGCTAAGGAAAGCCCAGCTGGTTTGAAATGGTCCACTTTGCAAGGGACTCAAATTGCTGTCTCTTCATCAATGGGCCTCATGAGGCAGCTTTTGATGTTCCCTCCTGCCTGGGAGAGAAAATCCAGTTCTATATGATGGTCTTAACTCTCAGTCTATCCCAGACATATATAAAACCCACATTCGCACACCCACTCTCAACCTCACGTGTACTCTCTCTGCCCTTGACATACACTCACCATCCCAAAATGAGTAGTTGCCATGCTTCTGTGGATCTGTATTTGTGGTGTCTATTTCTGGGAAACTTCAACACACTTACAGTATTGATACCTTTTCTCATTTTCTGTATTGTGATGTACACTTTGACATCAAAGAGTTTGATGGACCCAGAAAGAACCATGCCTTGGAGGGCTAGTGATTTGCTAGAGTGTTAGTTGTGTGAGTCAGCTTTCTGTCACCAGGACATAATATCCCAGGAGAACCACTTAAAAACAGAAGCATTTACTTATACCATCATTTCAGTCTACAATCAGTAGGTCCATGGCAAGCCAGAGACACTGTGGCAGATGAGAAGTGTGCTCACCCAGCGTCATACAGAATGGGGGAAGAGTACACAACACACTCTCAAAACACACAGCACCAAGTGGCTGAACTTCCTTCAGTTAAGCCTCATCTTCTAACAGCACCACTAGCTAGAGACCAAGCCTTCAACCTATAAGCCTTTGGGAGATATTCCACAGCAGCCAAACATCTGCCTGTGAGCCCTTCCATTCCCTACCTAACGCCATCCCTGACTTACCTCCATTATCTGCCTATCACACCCTGGACCACAGCCCTTACATCTATACACTCCAGGGCCAGGAAATAAACAGCTAGGCCTTATATAGGCCACTGAAGGTCTTCAGACTAGTCGGCTCAATCTAGCCTGCTATGCCTTCCTTTCCTCCCATGAAATCCCCAGTGAAGGCTCTTGCCTACCCACTCCTAGTCCTGCTGCCTCCTGAGCAACCTCAGTATTTCCCCACATGGTTCCTCTAAACCATCTACCAAGCCTTCTGTCTTTAGGATCTGTAAGTATAAGCTGCTTCTTCTACAATAATCATTTTATGCCTGTATTCCCTGTTAGAACATCATGTCAGAAACCAGCATCTTTCCAAATTTGGCACAGTGAGTTGAGCAATTTTCTCAGTGCATCTGTCATCATTGCTCTCACAAGGTCAATGGCACTCTGGACAGACATGTCTGTCTTCCTCCCTAGGCTGAACTTTCCTGGAACCCAGGCAACACTGGTGTATGACCTCCCTTCATTTGACATGGTGCCTAACATACATAGGTGTGCTTGTATGTCATGTACAAGAGGGATGAGTCACCAAATTGAAAATAGCACAGCCTTGAGAGCAGGGTGCCTTAGTGGCAGCCAAGTATAGCGTGCATAGTTCCCTAAGTCTCTTGAATATGAGTAGGAGGCTCAGGGCAGAGGCTATGGAGTCTAATAAGAGCTCCTAATCCCAGCTCCACTGTTCCCCAACTCTGAGGCTTTAGGCAAGATATTTAACTACATAGGCTTCAGTTACCTTATCTATGAAATGCAGATAATAGTGATATGTTTCCAAGTGCAATAGAATTTAAAGGTGAAACATTCAAAGAGGCAGCTCCTTTCTTATACTTCCTTTACCACCCACACTCGATTTCAGCCAGGTCCCACTTTTTTGGAGAAAGCTACTCTGACTCCCCTAAGTAAGATACATCTTCCTACGTAGGGTGCCTTTTTCCCCATTCACACTACCTCAGCAACATCTATTGTTGTTTTAATTTTTAGATTTCAATGTAGCTTTTCCCATATTAGACTGTGTTCATCAGTGTTCTCCAAAAAGAGTGGGTGGGAAAACATGTAAATACATATGGACCGCTAGTATTGCCCTATGATTGTTGTGGACCTGAAAAGTCCCCATAGTCTAGTGACGTCACAGTCACACAAGCATACTGCATTGCCTGTGTGTCTGTAGGGGTAGTAGCTGCACCAGCAGCCATGTAAAAGGAGCAAACATATAATTATGTGCAGTGCATCACACCCAACAATAATAAAAGTGACTGCTACTATGTACTTGCTACACTGGCTATCATTGTTTTAGAAGATATTCTTACTTATTAAAAGGTTGCTATTAGAATCTAGATTTCAGTTTATATACATGTCCATGTATTCTTGTGTGTGCATATTTGTATGTACATGTGTGTGTACATACGTTTAGCAGATTACAAGGGAAGAGATGGGGACAAGTGAGGTCAGTGAAATATGTGTCATATGTAGGCAGAAGGGTCCATGGTTGGAGGGATAAAGGATGATAAAAAGAAGGTAGAGGAGATGGTAGAGGCAATGTGGGGATGTGGTAAACAAAGTAAAATGGCATATAGATGGAAATGGCATCTTGGTAATTTTGATTTTTTTATGTGTGTGCTAAGTTTTCTATGTGTAGCCTTGACCTTGTTTAAAATACAGTGAGGTGTGTAGTAGTGAACTGTGACATTTAAGTCAATGCTAGTACTCTCTCACAATCATACTGTTAAACTGCCTGATAATGTATTTCTCAGGACGTATGCTCAACTCATGAAAGGTACACACACACACACACACACACACACACACACACACACACACACACA
>OU015755.1:77981927-77993185 GCA_907169655.1 Acomys percivali | reverse complement strand
CTCTCTCTCTCTCTCTCTCTCTCTCTCTCTCTCTCTCTCTCTCTCTCCCCCCCCCATGTATATGGAGAGAGATTCAATTCAATTATATATTTTTTCAATTATATTACCTATTCAATTATATATAATCTCCTTGGTTGTCTCATTGTATTCTCTTAAGCCAGTCTCCACCTACCTGCCTCCCACTTCTCAGTAATGCAGTACTCTATTTTCTACATTTTCTTTCTCTTCTTGTGAGGAAAGTGTTGCAGTTAATTTACCAGTATGGCCTAATAATGTTTATCATTAGGCCTATAATTATTATTATTATTACAACAGTATGTTCTAACCCGCTAGCAATCAATCAAGACACAGACACCTGTTGTATTTTAAAATAGCCGTAGTTAACCTGGGGCAGGGCCAATATTCATCCTCTAAACTACTTCCTAGAGTGGTGCTGGTATGGGATACCTGTCCCAATTCCATGCCATGTGGCTATAATAATTTTTATCATGCTACCTCCGATCCATAACCCCATATCCTTGCTAACCCCATATCCTTGCTAATGTTCTTCATCTGGGCCAAATCCTCCATCCATGCCGGCCATGTGCTTCTCCTCCACCTAACCTGTGATGGCACAACCTCTTCTCCTCTCTTCTCCTCTGGTCTTTCCTCTCTCTCCCCAAGTCTGAGAACCTTAACCCACCTACCTCATTCCCCTGCCCAGGTGTGATGGCCGTTTATTGGTCAAATAGGTTAGGCTCTTAGGCAAGATACAGGTGGGGCAGAGACAGCAAGCAGTAACTGGCATCAAAATATGTCAGAGCAACCTCCAACAGAAAAGGTTTATTCAGCTTACACTTCCACATTGTAGTCCATCATTGAAAGAAGCCAGGACAGGAATTCAAACAGAGCATAACCCTGGAGGCAGGAGCTGATGGCAGAGGCCTGGAAAGGTGCTGATTACTGGCTTACACATCATAGCTTGCTCAGCCTGCTGTCTTACAAGACCCTAGACTACAGGTTAGGAATGGCACCAGGCACCATGGGCTGGGCCCTCTACCATCAATCACTAATTAAGAAAATGATCTACAGACTTGCCTACAGTTTGATCTTCTGAAGGCATTTTCTCAACTGTGGATTCCTCTTTTTAGGTCACTATAGTTGGTGTCAAGTTGCCATGAATCTAGCCAGCACATATCCTATTACCAGCTCGGTATGATCATATCTTAATCAATTGATTTCGTTTCCTTTACTCTCTTGTCTCTACTATTCCCACTCTCACCCCCTTCCTAGGTTATACTTATTATTATTACTGGTGTTGTTGTATTAGTTATTCCAACTGAAGCTTCCCCTTCTTCCTCTCCTCCCAGTTCCTCACCCTCATATCTTCTCTGCCCTCCCCCTACCCAACTCCTCTTCTGTTTCCGTTCAGATAAAGGCAGGCCTCCCACGGGCTAAATTTAGCCTACAACATTATCTCCCTGCCTCTTCCAAAGTCTTTTATAAGGTTCTTTCTCATTCTTAGGACATCAAGTGTTAGTCTTCCCATACACCAACTTTCTTTGCCACTCAACTCACACATAGTTGTCAACTCATCTAATGTCCAATATTTCCCTAAGACTCTACCAGAAGACACAAGGAATTATCGACTACATCTCATTCTGAACTTATGAGTGAACTCCTTAGCTCACTTTGTATATACCTGTAGCCTTAGCATTCTGCATTCTACTAGGAACTCAATGAAAGTCGGGTGGTCAGGCTATCAATGAAGCTCAGGGAGAACGTATTTACCTCGCATGAGCACATTAAAACACAAACAGCAAATATCGTCTTTTAACCAAATGATGAGCATTCCTAAAGGACATTAAGAACCAAGCCAACAACTGCCAATCTAGGATACAGGCTACAACTGTGTTTAATAAACGTATGTTAAACCAAACCATTACCTCTACACTGGGAAGGAAATGTTGATTTAAAACAATGTTGGTGCTACCCAGGATTGCCTTTCATCAAAGCAAATAACACAATGTTTTGTGTCTAGGTGACAAAATATTACTGCTTTTCTGCGAGAAAATGTCTTCCACTGAAACTATTCATGTCGTAGACTTTCAGAGTAGAACCAAAGGCTGTTCTGCATAGAACTTTGTGGCTTGGTCACAAAACATATCTATGAATTTGGGAGCTCCATTTGTGAAATTAGAAACCTACTACACATAAGGAGCTTCTGAGATCCTGGAGGGATGGCTCAGCACCTAAGAGCATAAAGAGCTCTTACAGAGGACCTAGATTCAGTTCCTAGCCCTAAAGTTGGGCACTTCACAATGACCCATTACTGCACTGCAAATGCATAGGATGCATCTGGAACATGCATGCACACACACACACACACACACACACACACACACACACACATTCATACACACCGTTTTAAAAAATAAAATATATTATGTCTAATGTTTCGGAGCAACTTCCATGATTTACACACAGAACCTATCTAACTAGGAGATCCTTCTTTCTTCCTACTGTTCTCAGGGGCTTCTTTTATTTCATCAGATTTCTGTCGTGCAGGTTGATATTGTTTCTGCTAAGTACAATGTGCTCAGTACAAATAAAGGCCTCTTCAACAGGGGTGACATGGCTGACTAGACATGTTTCAGCTTCTCAGGCTGGAAGTGTGGTTCCTGTGATTCTTTCCCTGAGTTAGTCTGGCTGATGATTTTAGCCAAGCAAGCACTGATTCCCCAGAAGG
Organism: Acomys percivali; assembly: GCA_907169655.1. NCBI lineage: Eukaryota > Metazoa > Chordata > Mammalia > Rodentia > Muridae > Acomys > Acomys percivali. The sequence goes on along the minus strand of OU015755.1, from coordinate 77,990,457 downwards.
TTGATGTCAAGCACCAGGATCTGCTGGAGATAACCTGCTGGCTCACATTGTTACTATGGGACTGCTTTCCATACTATGCTTCCCTGACTCCCTTAATAAACCTCCTTCAGCTTCCCCACCTCTTGGGCACCTCTTGGGTACATGCATCATGCACAGCACTGGTTTTTCCCTGCTGAAGCAGAGGCTTGGGAAGATAGGAGACTCTTATGAGTACCACATCACATCCATCTTTCCTTTCTCCTTGCGTTGTCCTGTTCATATCATGCTCCATCATCTGGCATAGCCTTGCATAAACTATTGAATCGACTCCACCAACCCTGAACAGTCAAATTCCTACAACAAACATATGCACCCCTGATCTTAGAGGCTCTCCTTTTCTACATGGTCCCTTATCAATAAACTTCTAAGAACTTTTTTTTAGTGCATTGGCAACTGTTAGGTTACATAGCGTTCTCAGAAAGTTGGTGTTTCTAAAGTATAAAAAAATAATCCTGCCTTTAAAGATGAAGTGATTTCAGCATAGGATACCAAGTTGATGCTTCTTTTAAAAGTCCAGATACCTGGAACACAAGAGCAGTAATGTGGTAGTTTCTATAAGCTCAAAAACTGAAGAATAATGGGAAATCAAGGACTGTGAGCACTAAGGCCAACTTTATGGCTTTTGCTCAACTGCAAGAAATGCAGCTTCATTTTCTTAGCCTAACCTGGCATAGGAACAGTATATAGCTCAAGCCCATTGAAGGGAATGTCTCTAAGAAGAAAGAACTCCAGTGAAACAGGGGCCCCAAATTACCAAATCCACAGTGTAAGGTGGCATTGAACTCAGCTCCCCTCCACCCCCTTCCTGCTTCAACCCAAATGTTTACAAGAGGAATCACCTGCCTCAAACTTCCCCATGACTTTGATAACTTTAAACCAAACCTTATTCTAGTTTGTAACCTGAATTCATATTCCTCAGACTAACCTAACATCTCAAGCAAAGCAATTAGCTCTCTGTGGGCTCAAGATAAGGGTACCAATTGTCATTATCCACTCTACAGAAATTATCATAAATGTAGGTATCAAATAATTCCTTCAGATAATGGCCAAAAAAAAAATCTCATAGTTAAGGAGAACAAGACACTCAGAAACAAGGCCCCATGAGCAAGAGAGCAAGCATAGAACCTCACTGTCATGGAGACTTCAGAGATGGGAGTAGGCAGAAAAAGAAGATGAAACTGGTATTCCTGCCATGCATAAGAGAAAACCACCAAGTGGTATAAATAAAGGAATATCTAGAGTGGCCAATGAATTAGAAAATGAACTAAACAAAACACCTATGAATAAAAATTGAACCTCACAAAGCAAAACCCCAATGGATATGAGGAGAAATGGATAAAGATAAATGCATATGAAAATATAGTGAAGAACTACTCCGAGAGCAGAGATGGAATAATAGACACACCTGTCTAGTCTAAATAAGGAGGAGGATACAATTGGAAGTGAAGCAAAAATAATTTTCAAACACATATCTAATGAATGCTGTCCAGCCGGGAGGATAGACACAAAAACATAAATTTGGTGTTTATGAACATTCAATTGGAGTAAGTAAAGGTAAAGCATGTATAGGGACTGGAGAGATGACTCCATGCAGTAAAGTGCCTACCAGACAGGCACAAGAACTGAACATCGTAAGACAATGCCATTCACAAAATGTTGCTCATTACTGTTGTATGAGTGCAGCTGTGCACATGCCTTGGTGCCTGTGGGAAAGTCAGAGGAACACTTTCTTGGATATTGGTTCTTTCCTTTTATTGTAGGCTCCCAAGAGTAAGATTACATCATCAGCTTGTGTAAGAAGCTCTTATAGCAACTAAAATATCTCAAGTCCAGAAAATTAAAATACCATCGTATAGTCACTAAGAGGGAACTCAACATCATTGGTAGTTGCACAACTATCTGTAGTAGACAGCACCTGATCCCAAAAATGTTGTATGTTAAACATTTGTAACCTCAGCTTCTGTGAGTCACAGCGAAGGTGCAGCTTAGCTCAGGACTCCACTCCAGATCTTGTAAGAGACTGAAGTTGAGCGCTTGGCCATGGATGTCACCTCATTGAATGCTTGACCAGAGGAAAACCAAGTTCCAAGAACATCATGGCTACAGAGAGGATTCCATGCACTGCAGGCTATTGGTCTGAGAACATTAGTTCCTAGTAAGCAATGGGTATCCATTGAGTTCCTCCATTAGTAGCTATCTGTATGACAGATGGTACGACAAGTTGCCACAACATGAGAAAGTGGGAATAGAAATATGAGTCCTGGTTTTACATCCTAATTAGATGGATGATAAACTATCACTGCTACTATATCATATTTGTATAGAGTCCTATACTTAAGGGAGGAAATTACTTAGGGGCATGAGTACCAGGAGGCAAAGGACCATCTCCAATGCCACTTTACCAAGCTTATTAAAGATGCCCTCATAGAATTTAGTTATTTGTGATTGCTTATTCAAGGGAAAGGAAATTTTCTCCTCAAAAAAAAATACTTGCATTAAGATGTTCATAGTAAAATTTTGTACTTTGTGCAAAATAGCCACAGACCAAAAACAACCAGATGTCTAATAAACATAGATTGGATTAACAAATCACGGTCCATTCAAGCAATCAAGTATCACTAAGCAACAAAAAGGATGAATGACTGATGGACACAACCACATGAGACAACAGTGAACACTTCAAAAGTCAGAGAATCCTAAAAATGGTGACGTCTGGTATATGAAATTTGAAAACAAGCAAGACTAATCTGCGGTGATGGAGATGAGGGGCACGTGTGCTTTGGGACGTGGGCAGGTGGGCCTGCCAAGATGTAACCAGGTAGTGACTTCTTGAAACCACGCTTTTCAAAACACATCAAAGCATATCATTAAGATCTGTGCATTTTATTCTATGTGGCATTTACACCAAGTGAGTATAATCTGAGGGCTGAGGAGTGGTTCTGTGTGGATGGAGTGCTTCTTGAGAAAATAACAGGACCTGAATTCTCTACCACCCCCACAGAAAAAAAAAAAAGCTGATCATGGAGGTTTACACCTCTAACCCTGAAGCTGAAAGATGAATCCAGGAAGATCCCTGGGGCTTGATAGCTAGTCTAGGCTATCAATATTCAAGTTTGCAGTTCAGTAAGAGACCCTGTCTCAACACATAAAGTGGAGAGCTATAGCAGAAGACACCCGACATCAACCTCTGGCCTCTTCAAGAACGACTATTAGTTTGTGCACTCCCACATACTATGCACACATACATATAAAATCCATATGCAATAAAAAGTAATCCAATACATAAGGCACATATCTGAAATATAAGCACATATCATGGGTCTTATTTGAAGGTATAAGGCAAACGCCGCTAGGAAAATACTGCAAGGTACAGAGTCAGAACAACTATAGTAACGGGCACATGAGTTTTAACACATGGGGAGGAAAAGACAAAAAGAAAAAAAAAACGCATTACACATCAATAAGATGACAAGAAAGATAAGCAACTGCAAGTTGGTACATATCTAATAAAGTACCTCTTCTAAAAAGTCAGGGCTGGGTGTGGTGGCATATACCTTTAATCCCAGGGCTTGGAAAGCAGTGGCAGGTGGATCTCTGAGTTTGAGGCTCGCTTGGTCTATATTGTATGTTCCAGGCCATCCAGAGCTATATAGTGAGACCCTGCCCTCCCCCTAACACACAAATTAGTCAAGTAATACAAACATGGCTCTAAAATAAATAAATAAGTAAAACCCAAGCAGAACAATTACATTGTTAATAAAACATAAAGAACATGGCACCAACACTGGAAGTATACAGGATCATAGAATGTTTACAAAAATTGACATTATCAGACCCAAATAAATGTAGTTTCAACTTTTACAGAATTGATTTCATGCAGTAAATAGTCTCTATCATAGAATTGTTAGTTCAAAGACAATGTCCAAAAGTTAAGAATCAATAGTGAAAACATATAGTAGACAAATCTAGAAATCCATTCTGGGAGATCTCATATTTTTCAGGAAGTAAGAAACAAGAATAGCTTTTGGTAACTCAGGCCACAGGAGTGATCATATTGCAATTTTTAAACATTCACAGATTTTTCTTTGAGAATTCTGCTAACATGCATATGAATGCACATATTTTAGAAAAGTAAGAATTTAAGAAATGGTACATGTTAGAAGTTAAAACAATGGGTGAGTTGTTCTAACCTATTTGAAATAAAAAAAAGACAGGGAGAAATTCAGTAACTGAAAATAAAGACTAAATAGATAGAACCTAAAGGGGCAAAATTAGCTCTTTGAATCTTAAAATGAACCTTTTGTAACAGACATAGTTCAAGGGGTAAGAAGGTAGAGCCACAGTGCAGGGCCATTAAAAACAAAAGCAGAGGTAAAAATTAAGCCATCATGTGAAGTGGGAAAATACAAAAGAGAGAGGGCGCTTATTAAAATCAACCTAAAAATAATTTTAAAATATGTACAAAATATGTTTATGCTATAATTAACTTTAATAGAAGCAATAAAATTACTTTAATAGAAATAAGAAGTTTAAAATTTTAATAGAAATATATGGGAAAGCATTAGATTACTGAAGTGTATTCCAAAACCATAACTAGAGAGACCTAATGATAGTGGGTTAGATTCAAACCCCAGCAAAACCCCTGGGCCAGTGAAATGACTGAGGGATGAAGGTATCTGCCACCAGTCCTACATGACGGAAGGAAAGAACCAACTGGCAAATTGTCTGATCTCCTTAGGTGCATCACGGTACATACATATGAATACATGCCTGTACACACATGAAATAATAAGTAAGCACGTGTTTTTTAAAGGTTAACAGGATCACTTTTGGCTCCTTGTGAAATGTAAATCCAAGGCTGCATGGAAAACCAAAAATAGTTAAGGAGCTTTTAACAAGCTAATGATAGCAAGATTTGTCTTACCAGATGGAAAGAGCTCTAGAGCCCTTAATAAATAGCTAACATACTATAAGATCTTTTCAAGAATAGACAAATAAAATAATGAATGACACTGGAAATCCCCAAAACAAAGGAGTAAGGCTACGAAAATGTCACTTATGATAGAGTTTCGGGTGTTTTTCACACACAATGCTGTCGTAATAATCTTCATCACTCCAAACCTGACCTTAGTCCACACACAAACCTCAATAACTGGCAAGTTACAGACTTAGTGAAAAAGGGGGAAAGTATATAACTTTTGAAGACAGTCTGACATGCTGTAGGGACTACTGTCCCAATAAGTTACAAGAAGCACCAATCTACTTGTCTGCATCAAACCTGGAAAGTTATGCTGATGCCCATAGACTATGCTAAATATAGAGAGCAGACAAACCACAAAGAAAAAGAAAAAAAATGCTGCAATTTTTTAACATGCATATTTTATAAATCACACCCAGAAAATAAATCAGAAGTAAAAATAAAATAGAACAAAAAAATTCACTGAAGAAAACCTCACGTGACTTACGTGTGAAACGGTGCGTGACTCTAATTAAGGAAAAACAATTGTAAAAGACAAGAGCATCCTCTTTCCTTTCACACTTAACATTACCAAACGTTAGCACCAAAGTACAGTGATTGGAACTTCCTTCATTGCTAGGGAGGGAAAGTCAAGTTCAGCAATCGCCTTGGAAACTGTGGGATACGCTCCGATACGCTGCAGCTATGACTATCCCAGGACTACCAAGTCTACTCTGTGTCTGCAAGAGTGCTCAACATGTGTGTGCCAGGAGACATGGCCCAAAGTATAAACAGACAAACTATGTATAGAAACAAAAGCCTGGAACCAGACATCTAATGGAGCAAGACAAAACATTAAATCATAGCATATGGTGACACCAGGAAAACAGAATAAACTACAGTTATCTAATGGGATGTGTGTGAATCTCAAGAGTATTGGGGGGGGAGACATTTGACATTTACTTATATATATATATAAGGAGTTGTTTGGGGTAATTTAAACCCCTACCCTGATCTAGCCCATGGACAGGACAGTCTCCACACTTGAGTAGAGAGAGGGATTTGACTTTCTCACGTACTCTGGTGCCTCACATTCGACTATGTCCCCTGGAGGGGGAGACCTAGTGGCACTCAGAGGAAGGACAGCAGGTCACCAAGAAGAGACTTGATACCCTATGAGCATATACAGGGGGAGGTAGTCCCTCTGAGGAACAGTCATAGGGGAGGAGAATAAGGGGAAAATGGGAGGGAGGGGAGAATGGGAGGATACAAGGGATGGGATAACTATAGAGATGTAACAAGAATAAATTAATAACTAACTAACTAAATAAATAAATAAATAAAAACAAATGCATGCAGAAGGAAACAATGTATTGAGGAGACAAATATGTAGCTGTGAAGAAAGCAAGAAAACAGTAAACACAAAAGGCCTAATGATATTTATTAGTGAGGTGGGAAAGGCACAAATGGAATGGAGAAGATGGGGTGTGGGTACCATACAGGTATGCAAGTTCCCTTTTATCCTTCAGGAACATGGCGCACATGAAAGCACATGTTTCCTAAGTCCCTCTGCTCTTTTTATATTTTTTATAAGGATTTTTGCATATGTTTGTGGAATTTAATGATTCCAAAGAAAATTAACAATTTTAAAAACCATAAAAACAAATCAGGAGCCTGAGTAGCAGGGAGAGCAGAGGACTCTAGACAGACTCTAGACAGCAGAGCCTCTCTAGACAGTGCCTCCATCACGTCCTTCTCGTCCAAACTAACATCCCTTGAGGTACCCTTATGCTTTACTTAGAGCTTCCCTGTGGGTCGCTCACTAGCACTGCCTAGTTGTTAGTCCCCGTGGCCCTGCGTTAAGGCAGCACCTGCAGATGTGCTGGTTCCATGCCAGTACTGCTCATCAGCTACTGTGCCCAGCACCCTGGACTTCCACAAACTCACACTGAAAACTATTCCTCTTGCAATTTGGCCTAGCCCCTTATTTTCCCTTCCTGGCCATTCTCTTCTACATTCCTTTCTTAGGGTTGTGATTCTCTTTTCAGTGGTAGCTGCACTCATTTCCAAGAATCAACAGAGCCCTTAACTTCCCCCACCAACAGGAAACCTTCTCTCTTTCTTCTTTTTAATGCCATATAAGCAGTTCTTTTCTAGTTCTCGGTTCGGTAGTCAGAAATGGATGGGCATCGCTTCAAGGATGCTTTGCCCTCTATGGTTTCCCAGGACTCTTGCAGGAGATTTTTCTTAGCACAAAGTTTAGCATGTGACTAAAGTGTAGTTTATCATCCTGAATAACAACGGCCATCTAAAAGGGATATGAAGCAGACAGCAGGGTACCTTCTTGTTTCTACTCCTAGGAGATGGTCTTACCCACCTCACCTGGTTGTTATGTTGCCTTTTACATTAGGGCATTTTCACAGTAGTTCCCTCTCTTTGTGTCCTGGTACTACCAAGGCTGAGGTTATGGTGACAGCATTCAGTTTTAAGTCTACTTGTCTGTCTGACAGCCTTTCTAGTGACCTGGGCGGCCTTAACTAATAGACAAGTATACAGTCTAATATTCTGTTGCCCAAAATGGCTGCATTATATCTATTAAGTCCTCCAAGCCCTGTTCATATGCTCTTTGTCAAGTTTTTTTTTACCTTACCTCCAACTGTCCTTTCACAAATTCATTCATTGTGAATGCTAAGGGCAGTGTATGAACATATTCAACGTACATGAAATTTGGTGTCACTAATGTAATCTACCTAAATGTGGGAAATGCTATATGACTTGTGACATCATGTGACATGTGCATCACTTGGCCATGTATAATGGTAGCTTCTCACTCTCATTCATGGGCATATCCACATCAGTGTAATATGGGTGTAGTTTTGTTTCTAGCACAGGAGGACGTGATGTCCATATAGGGCTACCAAGCTTAGACTGTCCTCTATTCCATGAATTTGTCCCACTTGCTGACTTCTGAGACAAGCGGGTCACTTGGGACCATTTTCTCTTTTCTTCTTTTTCTCCTTCACTGTCTGGCTGACTTGGGCAGATTATCTGGAGTTTTCTTACATCTTTGCTTCTTCCTGCATCACGCACTTCCATTCTTTTAACCCTACTTCCTGTCCAGCCCATCAGTATCATTATTGTCTTGCGCCATTCCCAGGCTAAAGATCTCATGGTACCGTTTTTCCCATCTCTGCTTCCTCTTATTTCACCAGTTAACTCAGCTTTTTAACTCACTTCTCCTCATTTTGTACACTAGTTTGTCACCAACCTAGATTGCTATACTTTCTGCAATCATTTGTCTCAAGTATTTCCTTCACCTAACTTCACAGGAGGATACAACTCTCTGGAATATTGAAGAGATTATCTTTTCCTTTAAAACCTTCCTAATGTCCTTGGAAAGGATTTGAACTCTCGTGCTTATCCAGCCATTTCGAATTTGATCTGATTTACTTTCTTCTTCTTCTTCCTCTTCTTCTTCTTCTTCTTCTTCTTCTTCTTCTTCTTCTTCTTCTTCTTCTTCTTCTTCTTCTTCTT
>OU015755.1:77979740-77981917 GCA_907169655.1 Acomys percivali | reverse complement strand
TTCTTCTTCTTCTTCTTCTTCTTCTTCTTCTTCTTCTTCTTCTTCTTTTTAATGTCCTTATTACTCTTCTGGGAGGCAGGGACGAATGTGCCACGGTGCACACAGGGAAGTCAAAAGACAGCTTTGCAGAGTTGGTTGTATCTTCCGCTTTCATGCGAATTTCCAGGATTGAACTCAGGTTGCCGGGCTTGCACCCACAAGATCCGTTACCCCCTACTCCAACCCTGAGGCATCTCACTGGCTCTGCTCTTATTTCTTCCTATCATCATCAACTTTGTTTTGCTGAGGGTTTATGAGCATCATATGTGGGCTCTTCGTCTTCATAAAAGCCAGTCCTTATGGTCTGATTGTTATAAACAGGTGGCTGAGCTTAAGAGACTTGATCAGGATTATCTTTCCAGTTGAATAGAAGAACCCAGATTTGAACCCAATTTAGTAGGAACCCAAGTCAAAGTGTTGCTTACTAGACTCTATCATTTCTAAAACAATGGGTTTTTTTTCCATCTATATCATTACACCCTAAATTAATGCCACTCTTTCTAAATGGAATCAGTGCTTATGTTTCCAGGATGTGTAGCAGTAAAAGAAAAGAAAAATAGAGAGAGAAAATGGTTCCTATGACTCACCTGTCTTAGAAGTGAGAGATTAGCAGCCTGTGACAAGCTCATGGCTTAGATGAAAGTCTAAGCGTGGTAGCCCTGTATGGATATCACTTCCTCTTGTGCTAGTAATGAAACTTCACCTGTATCACCCTGATATTATTCCAAGGCCATCATTAATTCCATATGCAAATTAAGTAAGACATAATGATAAGCAGAAACATACCCAACTGGGGCAGCCTTGGTGAAGTTCTTGTGAGGAAACCATGGGTTGGAGGGACTGTTGCCACACACAGGGGAGTGGGATTCTTAAGGAAAGAATGAACTAAGCATAAGAGGAGTCCTTTTCAGTGAAGAAGTATGGTAGACCTGTTGCTTCTCTTGTAGCTCTTGAGGAGTCGTTAGAGGTAGAAACCCTCCAAGGACAAGGCTGCTTCCCAGAAGCAATTGAGAATGAGGAGGATAGAGAAACCCTCCCAGTATCTATCTTGATATGCTGGGATTGCGCAGTGATACTAACTCACTAGCCAGTCTGCCCTTGTGGCCCTCTCCTGAGGCACTAAAGAGTCCATCCTGCCCATAGATGAAGTAGTGGAATAGGACAGGCAGCCAGCAGTGGGGGGAGGGGGGAGGAAGATATTGCCTGCCAATACATTCAAGATAAGGAAAGTTGGATATATTATTTTTTTAATGATCAATATATTTTAATTTAAAATGTTAGAAATATATATAAAACTTGTAATAGCTAAGTGAATAACATACTTAAAGATAGCTTTACACAAATATGTACAAGGTCTTCCTGTGCACACCACAGAGCACTGTGAGAGAAATTTAAAAAGAGCAAGTGAGTGGGTGCTAGTACCACGTGAGTCTGTCGAGCAGTAGACCCCACCCCATCATAAACCCTCTGGAAAGTTGGATATATTAACTAGGGAAACTGACCTGAAGAAGAAAAGAAGTTGTAAAGCCTTGCTGGGACCTGCTCATTGGCTAAGGTGCTTTCTCTGTAAGAGGAGATCTTTGTGAATCCCTCTCTGGTAACCCTGTTCAATCCTAGAATATTCATGGGGATGGCTGAGCATTTTCTCATTAAGGTAACCAGGTCAAAAAAACTTCAGAAGGCATATCACTCCCTGTTTTGCCACTATAATTAGCATAGAACAAGGTTGGTTTTTCTTAAAAGTCAATAAAATTGACTTATTTTTTTACATTTTCAAAAACGCATAAAGACAGAGAATGAGTACTGGAATAATGTGACCAAAATAGATATCAGAGCCCCACCACCCAAAACTAGCCCTTCCTCATAGGCCAACTAGCTCCCCTCCAGGAACAGGCAGCCCTTGGCCTGTTCTAAATCTACATTACAAGGTAAGGCTCAACATTTCATTTATACTGGTAAAATAATAATGCCAACACCAGAACAGGGTGATTGTCCCTAATCTGAAAAGCTGTACTATGGTCCAAACTCAAAAAACATTTAGAGTGCCCCTAGGAGGCCATAATTTGGAGAATTTGGGGTTTCAGATAAGGGATGCTCCAGTAAGGTTTACATAACTCTAGAAATTTCCAAAATCTAAA
>OU015755.1:77964740-77974740 GCA_907169655.1 Acomys percivali | reverse complement strand
TGGTTTCCACATGTGGACTCGGGGGAGCCCTGAATGGAGGTGTGCAACTGGCTTAGGTCACCTCGATGCCACTAGATAAGAAGCAACCCTACAACCTTGAATGAAGTTGTATTTGTAGGCCAGAATGGCGTTTGTGTTTGTTTTTGTTCTCTTCAAGGTTCTACTTTTTCTTACTTCACAAGCTGGATGGTCTGTTACCAGAGACAAAAAAAAAAAAAAAAAAAAAAAAAAAGAGGTTTGCTACTTCTGATAATGACATGCAAGCATTGGGCTGAGGTTTGCACACATGAGATGCACTCCTCAGCTGCTGATTGTCACAAAGCAGGGCCTATCCTATCCTGACTCATGACTTGGACTTCTGGTTTCTAGCCCAGGCCTGGCTCCCTCGCCCTCTCTGCCTATCTTATACAGAGGCCCTAGGTAGGTCCATCTTAGGGATAAACTTTAAAACTGCTCCATTTGCAGGATGGAAATCTAAAAAGGAACCTTGTAGGAGTCCTCAGGTTGGTGGACATTGGTGTGACCAGTATCATGTAGGTGCATTCTGCCAGGATCTGCATGTATCTCACACACGTATCATTTTAAAGTCACACACACACACACACACACACACACACACACACACACACACACACAAAATCCTTCTTTTGCTATTAGAAACACCTACCCCAGATCCTTCAGATAAACCATAACTCTGAAGCCCCTTCAGAATATATAAAATGACAGAGTATATAAAATGACGTATATAAAAATGACAGGATTGTTTGGGCCATGGGGAGGGGGTGTTTTTGTTTGTTTGTTTGTTTAAACAGACAGACTGCTTTTTCAGTTGACCATCTCACACCCATCAGCTATTGATAAGAAGAAATAACAAAATTCCCTGAACCTCTTCTGATTTTATTTCCAACTGTGACATAAAAGTTATACTCCTGGGGATTTTATGACAATAAAAAGAAATGCTATGGTCACACATGCAAAATTGACCCCTAGAGCAATCAAATCACACACTAAAAATAATAGAAAGTGGTGATATAAACCAAGAATCTCTGGAGGAATACATGATACAAAATTCTGGTTAATTCTAGTTTTCAGTTATGTTAAATAACCACAGGATGTCATGTAATAAACAGGATCTCAGGCATGAGTAATATTACATATTTCACTTCAGCCTAGAAACCAGTAAAATGCATCCTTAGTTCATCAATGAACCCCCCCACATGCATCCATCCACCCACACCTCTCCAACCAGAATATCTGTCTGTAGTCATGAAAGGAGCTTTGACCAGAAGTCTTGGAGTAAGGGGAAAACAGAATTTATATTAATGTCTGCTAACTCCTAAATTTAAAAAAATAGAGTCTTTCTAGAATTTATATATAGTACCTTCTAGACAATCACACCTCTGGGTCTATTAAGCAGCTGCTGGAATAACTGAATTCAAATGAATCTTCAGCCTCCTAGAACCTCTGCTGTGTTAATATTCTTCAGAAAACATTTCCCAAATCAAAACGTGATCTCCAGATATATTTTATCATCTAGTTCTGCTTGGCACATCTCCTCTGTAAATCGTGAGAGTTTTATTTGGAGGGACTACTTCAAGATGACAGTGGTTTGGGAGAGCTCCGTGGTGGTATCTATCTAGATAGAAACTCAAAGTGTGGTTTTATAATTGTCAAGTGACTAAGGGGTAGTGCTCACAGGCTTGAACTGGGTTTTAGCTTCCTTCCAATGATTCTCTCTCTTCGTAAATTTTATTGCACATCCACAAACCATAGACCAAAGTTTGCTTGAGGGCTGACCCTAGAGAAAGGGTCAATAAACTATGAACTGGAGACCACACTGACTCCATAGACATTTGCATGTTACATCTGAGCTATGTCAATCTATACCCCCACGGTTGACTGTATGGCCAACAGAACAACATTATGACGATACAGACCATTACAGAAAATATTTGCTGACCTCTGAGATACAAGTCACTTGTGGAGTGGGTTAGACATAGTGGAACAGAAGGCAGACTTCTCAGGAACAGGGAGTAGCCTGTGTTTCCCTGGGGGCCTGGGAATATAAAACTTGGCTGAGTATTTTAAGAAGGAGGATGTGCGTAAAAGAGAAGGCAGGTCAGAAAACTTGGGGGTACCTGAGAAAGTGGAATGAAAAGAGGCTTGGGAAGAAGAAACCTCACTCTCTTCAGAGGGGCCTTTGATGGGTGTTTCTCACGTAGTAATGCTTCTCACTTGAGCAACGCTTGACCCAAAGTGAGTGAAGGACAGTGGTCTCAACTCACAATCTCTTTCCTAAGAATACTTGAGTCCATCTCTACCCATAGAGACTGCATCTTCCTGTGTGTCAGAGAGGCTTCCACACCTAGGTTCTCCAGAGAATATTTTTGACCTTATATGACCTCTGTTACCTACACCATAGGAAGCATGGAGCCTCTGTTCCTATGGCCCCACATTAGTGTGCTGAATAACCGGAAGGATGAAAACCAGTCACATCTTGAACTATGTAGGGATAAACAAACAGTGACATTCTTTCTGTGGAGCTGTTTCTAGAAGTGACCAGATGAATGGCAGTTGACTTAGGAGTTTGGGTCTTATCTTTCCTCCTTGGAGTAGAGACCATACAAAAAAAAAAAAAGGACATGTTTCACATCCACATACATCTGCCTCTGTGCAGTAAGGGATGCTCCTACCATAGATCTGCCCCTTTTTGCTGATAGTAGACTTGTACTTACTATTGTGAACTCAGCATCCCTGTAAATGAAGTTTTGCGCGTGTGAATATTCACCTTGCAGAGGCAGGATATGTTTCAATGAGACTGTCCATCATTTTTGGTCCTTAATCTCCATCATGACAGGAAGGCCCTCTGCCTTCCATGTGAAAACATCAGAAAGATCAAGTTGACAGAGCAATGAGAGCATTCCTGGCTTTATTTTAAACAAAAGGGAAGCACAATGCTTGGGCCAAGGGGCTAGATTGATCCATTTTTTAAGCACCTGATCCTTTTTTAAGGATCAATAAAAGATGAAAAATCATATTTAGGTCACTTGTAAACAAGACGAGATCTCCACACACCTTAAGAAGTCTTAGGTACAAAGACAAGATGATAATCAGCTTTTTGAATGATGCATTTGCATGACGCACCAGTAGCAGGCAGGTGAGGGGACAGACAATTCTAATGAAAGCTACAACCTTAGGAAAGAGGTCTTTTATCTCAAAGATAAAATGTCTCTCTTGCAGTCTTTCATCACTCTTTCCTTGGAGGAAGGCTTCCCCAGTTCCAACATATTTCCATTCAAATAGTTGAAGCTTACTGCATTGGAATGTCAGATGCGTCTCTTTCTCTGTGGTAATCGGAATTTAAAATTATACAGTTGCCTCTGAATTTCTCATTCACAAAGCCAAACCACTGATAACTGATAAAGCAGCCACAAACCTGCTGCTCCAGCCAGCACAATGCGCCATAGGCATTAGCACTTTCTAAAGCAATGTGATTTCTGAATCTTAAAAGCACTCTTCATAATGGAGTCCTTGCAATTTTTCAAGGCAAGTCTGAATGGCAACGGGAAAATAATTACTTGTGGTAGGTTCTCTGTCTGAGTCTAGTTAGAGCACAAGTGTGGAAGAAAACCCCTTGGTGACACCCACACTCACACAAGGTATTTGTTCCCCATCCCCACCCTGCTTTTGTGGAAACGGACAGAGTTAGAAAATTGGTATCTTCTTTTGAGGAGGAGAGAATGCCATGAGCCTTTGATGCAGTAGTGAGGGTTATGCCACTACACAGTATTAATGATGCCATCGGGCCCAGCCATAACGAGCTACCCTTAAGCCCAGCAACAGGCAGCATCAGGACATACTTTGAGGTTTCAGTTGGAATAGATCAAAGGAACAGTTATTATAGACAAGAAGCAGCTTTAGAGTCGCAATCCACCTGTCCTTTAGGAAGACAGAGTCCTCGGCCAAAAGCCTTACTCAGCATGTTGCCATCCTCACTAGAAAGTATGTGGCTTTTGCTTCCTTGCTAAATATAACAAGCTGGAAGCTGCCCTTGCTGGGAAAACATATGTTTACGAATTAAAAAAAAAAAAAGACTCTACCCTGCATACCCAGAATGTCTTCAAAGCCTACTTTTACACTGGGGTTCTGTTGCTGGAAGCAGGGATAGTTCAGATTTCATAAAGAGAGTCCAAACTAGACCTTTGATTTAACTGAAAATGGTGAAACAATGGTTTGTCTGATGACATTGGTCGATGGAGAACACATCGGTGTTTCGTTTTCCTGTTAGCCCGACTCATGCAGGAGATTCTAGGATCTTGAGGGTCATGAGCTATTTGTTTTCCGAACAGGAGAAAAGCTATAAAATCTCTCCACAAAAAGAGCCATGTCTTCAAAACTTATGTGTAAAGCAAGAGTTTCCCTTGGATTCACAGCCTCCACTAGGATGCAGAAAGAACTAGCCTCTACTTTTCAGTCGTTATCAGAATTGCATGTTCATCCGCACTGCACTCTGCACTAGGCACTGTGCTGAATGCTTCCCAAGTATCCGCACATTCCATTCTCAGAACAGCACTTTGGAGGTGAGCTCCCAACAAGGTTCCAGTTCACAGATAGGGAAACTGGGAGTTCAAGAGTCTAAGAAACATATTCCAACTCAATCATCTATAAAATGACCAAGCCACACTGTGAGCCTCACTCCTGAGCAGTCACCGGCATGGCAAGTTAGTTCTCAAGTTGGTGGGCAGTTCTCTCCCCTGAGTTTTAGACTAGACCTTCTCAAACAAATGAGGCTACAGAACTTTTGCATCTCTGTTTTCTGTAGTTTTCCTTTTTTCACTATTTCAGTTTATATCCAGATCGTAGCCCCACCCTCCTCTCCTCCCTAATCCTACCCTCCCTTCCTTTACCTCTATCTTCCCTTCCCTACTCCTTAGAAAAGGAGACCTTCCCAACCATCCCAGAGCATCAAGTTGGGTTGCATCCCATAGTAAAGTGTGGATATGTGAAGTGGAGATATAGTAAGCCTGACTGAATAACAGAATCTAGAACAACAACAAAAGTGTTTTGTTCTGGTCATGAATCTTTTAAAGTCAGATCCCTAGTCCTTATGATTGGAAGACATCTCAGTTGTGAGCCTTATATGCAGGAGAGAACTTGGACACTCAGTAATGCATCTGTATGGGTGAGCTATGCTGTGTTACCTATACAAAATTCCGTCTCCTACACCTCCCTCCAAAAATCAGATGTCTTATTTTATGTGATCTCTTTGACACTATTAGGCTCTCCTCTCTCCATTTTCTTTTGATAAAAATAAAATCATCAAATAAATCGGGGCTCAGTCTTTATCACTGAGAACCACGTAGGACTCAACTAATCTTAAGCATCCAACACCACATAGAGCTGAGCAAGCCACTTTGACTCTGTAATGGCTTAATCTTCACCCCTTATCAGCTATCATTAGTGGGCCATATCTCTCCCCAGGTGCAGAACTCTTCTCACTAGAACTTTAGGCCATCCCCATCAATTCTTAAGAGTTGGGAATGAGAGGCATGGTACACCTTAACTAAGGTACTGCTTTTACATTGGTGTACTGCCCTCAGCCCTGAGGTATAGGAATTCCAATCAGAAAGTAGGCAGTGGATGTATCTACAGCTTATTATAACTGGGTAGCTTTGGAACATTGGCATCTTCTGAACACAGAATTAAGAGTTTGGTCCAAAGCAGTCGATAGATAATGATCTTTGTCTTTGGAAAATTAACTCAGCCAAGGTCTATCTGAAGAGATTACACCCAGGACCTTGTAGAGAAGTCTTACTGTGAGCCTGGCCTTCCCAGAGCTGAGAGATACTGTAAGATAGAGTCTTGCTTGTGCTTCTATGTGCAGCCTTCCTAGGACAGTGGAGGAGGGTCTGGATAGTCTCTCACTTGTCCCCAGAGCTAGAGCTTGTTTGTTTCCAACTCTTATAAAACTGTAGAAATGGGCTCACTAGAACTGTTAAAGACCCTCTGGTTGGCTCAGTTGGAGATTTTTTTTTCCCAATGGTGTCAGTTTCCAAATGCAAATCATGTGTGCCATATATGGGCACCTTTAACTGGTCTTAGGCAACCAACCTAACAGAGCCCGGCAAGAGTGTAAATTACAGCAAAGTAAAGGGAATTGATGGGATGCTTATATTGGAAGAAACACAAAAGCAATTTCTAGTCAATATTTTTATGAGTAGGTCGGATAAAATGCTGTCTCTCTTATTCAGCATTTATCCTCTTAGAAACCCCAAAGTCACAGCAACATATCTAAGGCAGTCATGCTTTAGACAGAATGTAGAACATCCATCATGACAGGGCTGTATCCCCTTTGGAGAAGACACTCTGGAGCTCTTATGGAAGAGATGAGGTCATAGAAATTCAATTATTGGGTGATTATGAACTTTGAAAAAGGAACCCCATCTGGATGAAACAATTGATTTAAGCTTTGTGTTATTTGTGTTATTTTAGGTTTTGTTTTGTTTTTCCTCTGAGTTTGGGTGTGATATGAGAAGAGCGTTTTTAGTTTTGTTTTTTTATAACATCAATCCTTGCACACTCTATGCAAAAATTTTGTAAGCATTGCAATAATGCTATGAAATACAAGGAACTATTTTAACTTTATTACACTTTCTGTATAAAAACAAATTTGTATTTAATATTATTTCAACTGCAGTCTTGTAAAATATATTAATAAAAAATAATGATTGGTAAGAAGGAAAGTTACCCTTGTCCACTTCTTCAGGGAGCTCCTCTCTCATGGCTAATGAAATTCCAGACTAATTTCTCTTCCACACCCCTTTGATCAGTGGTCTAACATGTTGGCTGAGACATTTTGGCTCTTGGGAAGAGTTGTATGGACTGCCTCATGAAAAAAGAGGTAAGTTTAAGGTAAGCATGGCCTGCCATTTGAGAGTCATATGATTTAGAACAGGTCAAGGGGAAGTTATTCCTCATGACTCTGAGGAACCCAGATGGGCTTTTACAGAAAGAACTCACCACAGTGCTCTCCAAGGCTTTGAAGAAGTCAATCTAAGTATTCCCTACTGAAGAGACCCATTCAACCAGCATCCTTATCAGGCTGTGGATAAACCACCTTAGAGTCAGGTATTCAATCCTGATCAAGTAAGAGTTCATCTTTTTCCAAAGAGCAGTCCAGCATACTCCTACATGGAGCACAGTGAGAGCAGGCAGCACCTAAGGTAGATGTCCCTTGACATACTTACTGATCATACTCAGTTCTTCATCCTTAGCATCGTTTCTTGCACAGTGACAAGTTATTACACATACCATTTATTCCAACTACCTAGACCATCTCCCATCTAGCACCCCCGCACTCTGGAATACCATACTTCCCAATGGCATGTGTCATCTCTTTGTGGGTCTCACCATTAACGCTGAATTCCATCATTAACTTACTTCATATTCATAATAGTAAATTATGCCATGTGCTTACCTATTTACCTATCTGAAATCTTAGAATACTTACACCCAGTTTTCAAGTTAAAACACTTGAACACATACCTAAATCAAACATCACAATCATATTTATAAGGTGAACAAATAATTTCCTCAGCTAAAAAATTCCAACACATGTTTTTATGTCCTGTACATGGCAAACTACTTCCCATTTACCGTTGTATTTTCATCAAAGGTTATCTTTCATTAAATTTACCTACTTATCTCCAATAGTGCTGAAGGGACAGAATCCTCAAAGCAAAAGGCTATATAGTCCCATTCCAAAACAGGGTACAATCTAGGTCTGAAGGGAAAAAAAATTAAGAAACTATATCAAGGAAATAAATCACCAGTTAAAAGATCTGCTAGGGGAGGAGTTCAATCTTAGCTTAAAAAAAAAAAAAAAAGATGAAGCACCCAAGAGGGAGACACACAGGCTAAAACTTATAAATCTATTGCCCTCATTGTTGATACAAAATTAGAGTGTTTGCAGATAGGAGACGCTTTAGAGAATAAAAGGCTGTTCTTCTTTTCTTCAAAGAAGGGAATTTTTCAAAGTAGCAAAAAGATATAAATCAACAAGCGCTAGATCTCTTTCTATCTTGACCCTGTCATGTAAGAGTCTGTCATGGTACATCCTCCTTGATCCTAAGCCAAATAAAAAGGTAGGAGTGGGAATCTGTGCACAGAGTAATAAATTAAACACACTCCAAAAGGAGCTGCAAGCAACACACAGGAATTGGCATCTCCCATTAAATACAACAACCAGTTAATTTTAGTTTGTGTTTGCCAAGTTTTAATGACCCTCAACAATACTAAACACTTGGCAACAATTGAGGATCAATTTAGTACCCCCCCCCATTCCTTCATTAGTCTTCAATGGGAGGGCAGCAGATGAGCTTTTTAGTTTGGCGCAAACAATTAGACATAATTATTATACTTTTAGGTATCAGGATAACTCGTTATAATTTAAAATATGATAATCTTTTAAATTAGAGTCCATTTAAGTAGGAGACAAGCATTTATAAGTAGTGAAGTTTCAGATAATAGGCATTAATCAAAAGCACATGCTATAGCACTCACTAATCAGTCTTAATCTACTGTGAGGCCATGGTAAGAACTGTATTTTAAAACAGCAAAAAATATCACCAGCAAAATCAGTATATTTTAACAAAAATTGATATGTTAAAGTAATATATATATAGTCATTTGAGAAGATGTCCAGTTTAGCAATATTCCCCACTTCATTGATTTTATATGATTAAACAACTATAATGAACAATAAACAAAAGTATAAAACCATGAAAAATAACAAGAAAAATTTACAAAAACATAATTGTGGGAAGAAGCTATTATCACTGTATTTGTAACTTCTCCAAAGTTATAAAGCATGAGACACAGACACACATGCACAAACATATACATACATATACACATAGGCAGCCATGTGTATACACTATACGCATGCCTCTACATGACAGCAAAAAGTAATTTTTTGACTCTCCATGAGCACATTTAAGAAAAAAAGAACATCAGAATGCAAAAGTTAAACTTCTCTGTCTACATTCCCTCAAAAGAAAAAGAGAAATGGCTCATGTATTTTATGCTAATGAGATCCCTGAAATTTAAAGTGATCAACATTCTGTTAGTGAATCCATGATTTGAGAAAGAAAGCAGCCTATTTATGGAATGGTAATTTTTAAATATTACGAATTGTTGGGTGAGGTGGTACAGACCTTTAATCCCAGTACCCAGAAGGCAGAGAGAGGCGAATTTCCCAATTCAAGGCCAGCTAATGCTGCATAAGATGCTCTTTCAAAAATTAAAATGTAAAAGCACACTATGAATTACATAAGATGGAAAGTCTTCCAAGATATAAAAGAGTTTTAAATTTTCAGTGAAGAAATTATAAATGCACTTCCCATTAGATTCCCAAACCACAGGAACAAAAACTAACAGTAAGGCCAAAAGAAGGGGTTCTAAACCTTATGTATAAAAAAAGTAAAGACCAAAAATCTGAAAGAGAGCACTGCCAACAAATCTTTAAAACATAAACATATATTTTAAAAACACACATATAATTTAGAAACTGTTATTTCTTTATATGAAAAAAATAGAAAACCTCAATGCGATATTAAAATTTGACCTAGCATTAAAGTAAAGATCAGTGCTTAGTCTTCAAGCAGGTGGAAAGCACTTCTTATGTAGAAAATTCCACCAAGTCTGATATTCGTTGTTATATAAATATGACATATACTAAGTGTAATTGGCATGCATCCATACATACACACATTTTGTGTGGAAGAATGGAATGTGCTTTATCTTATGCTAAGAAAAATAAGCAATTTTCAAAGAGAGAAAAACAAAATGAAGAAACCAGCCCTTAGCTGTAAAGAGAAAAGTGAATAGAGCTTTTCTTGTGTTCCCTCAAGATTATTTATTTACATATTTAACACTCTGCCCAACAGGCATTTTGTATGTATGTATGTATGTATGTATGTATGTATGTATGTATGTATGT
>OU015755.1:77945386-77956023 GCA_907169655.1 Acomys percivali | reverse complement strand
ACACACACACACACACACACACACACACACACACACACACACACACAGAAGCCAGATGCAAAGACAGTACACCTTACATGATTACACTACACTTACACAAAATGTCCCCAAAGGGGGGAACTCCATAGGTTTCAAGATCAGTGGCTGCTTGGGACTAGGTGTGAGAGTAGGGATCATTACCTGCCCACAGGAGTGAGGCAAATCTTCTAATACTAGACTGTACTAGTCACGTAATAACCATGTAAATTAACTTTAAAATGTATCGACTTGTATATTTACAGTGGTAAGTTTCATGGAGCATAAAATGGTACATCAACAAAGCTATAACTAAACAACACACAAAGGATCAGAGATGAGGAGGCAGAAATAAATAAACTAAAACTATATTAATTATTAAAGCTAAATGACAAGTATTTGGGGTTTATCATTTCTTTTACTTTCACATATTTGAGAGTTTTCATAGTGAAAAGTTAAATAAAAAATAACTGTGTTACTGTGCTGAATTATGGTCAGACAAGTCCATTCTGTTACCAGTCCAGCTGTTTAATAGCATATGAGGAATGTTGATGATGCTCCTATAATATTTGGGAATCATAATAAAAAACAACTAGGTATGACCTCTGAGGAGTTTACAGACTAGTGGGAAGCAACAATGCAAACGTGCAAATAAACAAGAATGTTTCCATTTAACACAGATGCAACTCTCCCTGCCCACCTCCCTTCCTCATTGTAGCAATCAGCCCAGAGGGCAGGGACTCAGAAGGCCCTGAGCACATTGGAAATGGCCTTCCAGGATCAGCTGTGGGGAGGCCAATTAGTTTTATTCCAGGAGTGAGGGGAATATATAGAACTTTGGGGAGAGTGTAGTGATTGCCAGGATGGGCTAAGATACTGAGATACCCCATCTATATGGGGGAGGCATTCCAGCTTGCTGAACTGGTTCTGCTGGAGAAATGGAGTTGAATCTGTAATTTCCCTAAGGACTACATGTCACTCACTCCTCCGGTAGAGAATGTGCGAAATTCAGGATCCCTAGATCAGGAAGAGAATGGGGAGCCCTGCTGACAAAGGGAGTCCAGCAGTTTGCACCTAGCTTAGGGCTTTCCAGTAATGTCAAACTTCGACCTTAGCAGCCAAGTTTCATGACACACAAATGTGCTGTAACAGAATTAAACGTTCTCCTTATGAGGTTACGTCTGAGCTTAGGTATGATGAGGAAAAATTAGGTGCACAGAAATTTAGACAAGTGTTCTGACAGGGCAAAATGCTTGGAAAATGTTAAGTATTCAATATGCTACTGGGAACACTGAGCATTCACTTACTTGCTCACTTTCCTTTTCTTCTGTGAATTACACATCTAGAGCACAATGACAGACTTTCACCTGCTGGGAGACTGTGGCTGTTCATCTGTCCTCCACGGAAAAGGGGGAACTTTTGGTTGCTGAAGAAGCTTCTATAATTGACTGTACATTTCTTGAAAGACAGAGAGGGTGCATGGAGAGCCCAGGAGGCCAGCCAAAAGGAACAGAATGAAGATCGTTTGAGATTGAACAGGAGACAGAAGTTACAAGCTCTATACGTTTAACAGTTTAACAATATAGCAGGTCAGAAACCAAAATGCCAGAAGAGAGCACGCACCGTGGATGTGGAGGCAGGCTAGATGCCACAGAGCAGAATCCTCCCCTTTGAGAGAAGTCTGGAGAAATCCTTCGAAGTTTACTCAAGACCATGCAATAAGAAGCCTCTAATTTAAGCACATATCAAAATTCAACATAAAATGGGTAAAATATAAAAAAAAAATATATATATATATATGATGATCTTTAGAACATGATATATACTTACTATGAAGCAGAGGCTCATAGAAACAGATAGTAAGCAAAGTTTTGGGGCCTCTGAACCCCAAGATCCAGTTAAGCACTGGGTGCTGGAGAATATAAGGGTAGTGTGCTGCCTGCTGAACAGAGAACACTGTGTGGGGGCTTGGCTGTTCCTACACAGCAGTAGCTGAATCCTCCTCATACATAGTTTTGTAACTTAGAAATGCAATCCAGATCAATAATCAAGAAGAGTTCAAAATTATTTGTTGCAGAATCATGTCTTAGTTACTTTTCTATTGCTGTGACAAAATACCATGACCAATGCAACTTATAAAAGAAAGCACTTAATTTAGCCTTCTGCTTCTAGAGATTTGGAGTATATGACCATTATGGTGGGGGGCATGGCAGCAGGCAGGCAGGCTTGGTGCTAGAGCGGTACTTGAGAGCTTTCCTCTCCATCCACAAGCAGAAGGCAGAAAGAGAGCTTACTAGGAATTGCATGACCCTCCTTTGAGACCTCAAAGACCACCCCCAGTAAAATGTCCTCTAACAAGACCACACCTCCTAATCCTTCCCAAACAGTTCCACCAGATGGGGATCAAATAGTCAAACATATGAGCCTATAGAGGCCATACTACCACAATCATCAAAGGGGAAAAATGACAGAATGACACTATTCCAGCTGTCTCGCCATGTTGTTCAGTAGTAAACATCAAAAGACTTTGTCTAAAAGCAATGTGGAAAGTGAAGGCGAACACTAACAATTAGCCTTTCAACTCTACACATGTGCTATGGCAAACTCACGCACACATAGGCATATACACTATACATATCAAACACACACATAAAAAAGGAAAACATGTGAAATAAGTTTCTTCCTCTTTTCATATGTACAAACATAGATATGTATCCTTATGATGTTTTTTTAATATAAAATATATGTGAGGGTATCAGGGAAGCATCAGTTACCCCAGGTCTTGTTCCATACTTGAGGTTAAAGGGGGATGCTCATACTTCAGCCCCAGTCCTGACGCACTAGTTGAAGTAGAGAACTCACTCCACTAGTACTTTGGCTCCCGCCCCAGTCAGTCTGCCCCTGAAGTTAGAGGGTCTGCCTGTACTTCAGCACTAGCTCCATTCTGCCCTCTGTGGTAAGACATTTTGTCCATTCAGCCCCAGCCTGGTTTGTTAGTTGAAGTTTGGGAACATGGAACTACTTTAGCCCTAACTGCAGTTTGCTATTTCGACTTTTTCCACACTCACAGCCATGGCCATAGTTAATGGAGAAACTCTCAAAGCTGTCCCACTAAGATCAGGAACAAGACACAGGTGCCCACTCTCCATACTCCAATATAGTGCTTGAAGTTTTAGCTAAAGTAGTAAGCTATGTGGAGAAAATAAACGGGATACAAATAGGAAGGAATAAGCCACATTTTCTTTCTTGCAGATGAATTGATACATGAGCTACCCTGAAGACTCCACTAAGAAACCCTGAAAGTTAAGAAACTCTTTCAGCAAAATGATAGGTGACAAAATTAACATATAAAATTCAGTAGCCTTTCTATAAACTGATAACAAATTTTTTAAAAAAAAATTAGGAAAGCACACTCATTCACAATAACCTCAATTTTAAAAAAAAAAAAATACCCAAAATATCTTGGAATAAACTCAAAACACTGGAGAAATTGAAGAGAAGACTTAAAATTTGGAAAGACAACATACACATGGATTGGTAGGGTTAATATAGTAAAAATTGCCATCCACCAAAAAACAATCTACAATTTTTATACAATTTTAATTAAAATGCAAATTCAATTCTTTACAATTTAAAAATAAAGTTAAAATTTATTTGGAAGCAGAAAATACATCAGACAACCAAAACAATCCTGAACAATAAAAACACCACGTTGGGCTTCAGAAACCTGATTTCAAGCTATATTATAGAGCCAAAGTAGAACATGACACTAGTACAAAACAAAATAAAAATCAATAGAATAGAAATACACACACACACACACACACACACACACACACACACACTTGAATTTTGACAAAACCAAAAATACAGATTGGAGGAAAAACAGCCTCTTCAACATATAGTTCTGAGAAAACTGGCTATGCCCATGTTAAAAAAAAAAAAGTGAAACATAATACGTATCTCTCACTTTGCACTGAATGGATCAGTGTCTTCAATTTTAGACAGAGAACTCTGAAAAAAAAAAAAGAGGATAAAGCAAAGAGTGCAATAACATTTAGACATAGGTGCGGACTTTTACTAAGACTCCAGTCATATGGCAAACAGGACCAACAACAGGTAAGTGGAACCTCAAACAATTAAAAAAGGTTCTTGCTACAAAAGAAACTCTTGAGTGAAGAGGCAACCTACCAAATAAGAGAAAATCTTCACCACCTATACATCTGACAGAGGTTTCATGTCCAGAATACAGCATTTTTAAAAACCTAGCATTAAATTAAACAATTAAATAACTAAAAAAGAATTCTCAAAAGAAGAAAAACAGACAAATACAAAAAAATCAACAAAACCAAGAGCTGGTTCTTTGAAAAAAAATTATAAAGATAGACAAACACTTAGTCAAACTAACTAAAAGGCAGAGGGAGAGTATCCAAATTAACAAAACCAGAAATGAAAAGGAGAATATAACAACAGATACCATGGAAATCCAAAGAATCATTAGGCCTTACTTCAAAAGGCTGTATTGCACAAGATTGGAAAATCTAAATGAAATAGATGATTTTCTTGATAGATAACACTTTACCAATGTTAAATCAAGATCAGGTAAACAATATAAATAGAACTATAACCCCTAAGGAAATACAAGCAATCCTCAAAAGTTCTCAAAAGGAAAAAAATAAAAAAAGCAAGCCCGGGGCCAGAGGCACAGAATTCTACCAGACTTTCAAAGAAGAGCTAATAGCAATATTCCTCAAACTATTCCACAAAATAGACACAGAAGGAACATTGCCAACCTCATTCTATGAGGCCACAGTCACCCTGATACCTAACCCACACGAATACCCAGCAAAGAAAGAATTTCAAGCCAATTTCTCTCATGAACATTGACACAAAAATACTCAAAAAAGTACTCACAAACTGAATCCAGGAACACATCAAAAGTATCCACCATGATCAAGTAGGAATATAGGGATGGTTCAACATTCAAAAATCCATCAACACAATCGACCATATAAACAAACTAAAGAAACAAAGCAAAACACATGATCATCACATTAGATGCTGAAAAAGCTTTTGAAAAAATCCAACACTCCTTCGTGATAAAATTTTAGAGAGATTAGCAATACAAGGCACATACCTAAACACAATAAACAGCAAACTCATAGCCAACATCAAGTTAAATAGAGAAAAACTTAAAACAATTACACTGAAATCAGGGATAAGACAAGGCTGCCCGCTCTTTCTGTATCTCTTCAATATAGTGCTTGACTAGTTCTAGCTAGAGCAATAAGACAACTAAAGAAGATCAAGGAGATACAAACTGGAAAGGAAGAAGTCAAAATATTGCTATTCACAGATGTTATGATAGTATACATAAGTGACAAAAGAATTCTACCAGAGAACTCCTACAGCTGATAAACACCTTCAGCAAGGTGGCTGGATACAAAATTAACTCAAAACAAAACAAAACAAACAAAAAACAGTAGCCTTCATGTATGCAAGCAACAAAAAGGCTGACAAACCAATTAGGGAACCAACACCTTCACAATAGCTACAAATGACATAAAGTATCTTGGTGTAACTTTAACAAAGCAAGTGAAAGCCTGCATGACAAGAACTTCAACTATCTAAAGGAAGAAACTGAAGAAGATATCAGAAGATGGAAAGATCTCCCATGCTCATAGATCAGTAGGATTAACGTGGTAAAATGGCCATCTTACCCAAAGCAATCTATAGATAGATTCAGCGCAATTCCCAACAAAATACCAACACAATTATTTACAGACCTTGAAAGAACAATTCTAAACCTAATAGGAAAAATCAGAATAGCTAAAATAATCCTATACAATAAAAGAACTTCTGGAAGTATCTCCATCCCTGATTTCAAGTGGTGCTACAGAACCAAGGCAATAAAAACGGTATGGTGCTGGCATAGCAACAGATTGGTGGATCAATAAAACTGAATTGAAGACTCAGAAATAAGTCCCCAAACCTATGGGCATACAGGATAACCATACTACAAGTCATAGAACCAAAGAAGCTAAGTAACAGGGAGGGCCCAAGGGAGGATGCTTGAATCTCACTGAGAAGGAGAAATAGAATAGACAGAGGAAGTGACTGAAGAGAGAGAACAGGATAGGAAAAGGAGTGCTAAGGGAAATGAGGGTGGGGACCAGATATGGGGGTGAGGGGAACAGAGGACTTGAAGAGAGAAGAGAAAATGTAGATGAGATGAGGCTGGGGCATCTCTGAGAAAAGCCGGAGACCTGCAACAGGGTAGGCTCCTAGAAGGATATGGGGGTGACTCTAGCTGAGACCCCTAGTAGTGAGGGACATGGAGATTGAAGAGGACAGCTAGTGGAGGGAGGGGAGCACCATCCCACCCGTAACTTCAACCCATCATTTACCCTGCCTATGAGATGTGCAGGGATAGAGATAAAGGAGAGATTGAAGGAAGGCCCAACCAATCTCTGGCCACATCATGAGAGAAAGCCAATGCCTGACACTATTAAGGACATTCTGCAATGCTTGGAAAAGAAGGTTCCAAGCTGTTCTCTGAGAGGCTCCACCAAGCAACATATTGAAACAGATGTTAGGACTCTAGGTGGAATACAGGGAGCCCTGCGGAAATGTGGGGAGAAAGTTAGAAGATCCTAGAGGGGACAGGAGCTCCACAAGAAGACAAATAGAGCCACAAACCTGGGCCCAGGGGGGCTTACTGATCCTGAAACATCAACCAAGGACCATGTATGAACAGGATGTAGGGCCCCTACACATATGTACTGGATGGTCAGCTTGGTCTTTATGTGGGTTCCCTAGTAAGGTGAGCTGGGGCTGTCTCTGACAAAAATTCTGTTGCCTGCTTTTTGATCACTTCCCCTGGCAGGAGATGACTTGATGTGCTGGTAGGGGTAGAGGGAAGGGGGAGTGGCTCGTCTTTTCTGAGGGGTAGGGTAGGGGAAAGAGGGAGGGAGAGTGGAACCAGGAGGAGAGGAGGGAGAGGGTACAATTGGGAAGTAAAGTGAATAAATAAAATGTTTTTAATTTTTTTAAAATGTCTAACACCACTAAGCCATCAGAAAACTGCAAACAAAAAATATTTTTATATTTAATTTTACTCCATTCCAAGTAGCTATTTTCAAGAAAAAATATTAATAATGACAAATACTAGTAAGGATGTTGGGAAAGAAGAGCCCTTATCCATTATACCATGGCTGGACATAACTCAAAGGATTCCATACTCTACAACAGAGAGACCTGCACTTCCATGTTCACTCTATCTCTGTTTACAATAATGAGGAAATGGAAGTAGTCCAGATATGCATCAATTGATGAATGGATAATGGAAATATGGTACATAGATAAAATGGAATTTTATTCAATTAAAAAAGAATATATTTCTGAAATGTACAGAGAAGTGGGTGGACCTGGACATTTTTATAGTGAGTCAGGAACCCCAAGCCCAGAAAGACAAATGCCATGTGTTGTCCTTTATATGAGGATACCAGCTTCAAATTGTTAGTGCATTTAATATAATATAATAGTAAATGCCAGAAAGGTATTAAAGGGCCATTAGAAGGATGAATGAAATAGGAAGTAAGACAGGAGAACACATCAGACATGAAAGTAGAGGGCCTGGTTCCAGGGCTACAGAGCTTTTAGCAGTAAGAATTGAGAATAAGGAGTAAATGGCTGGAAAAGAAGAGTAACCCAAAGTAAGGATCTATGAGAAAGCCACAGAAATGCCTATTATTTCCCAAGCATATTAACATCATAAAGTAACAAGCAGAGAAAGTGTTTCAGTGGAAGTACCTTTTATGGATAGACAGTGCTCTTCCTGAAAGCCATGGGTGATTAAGTGAAACTCCCAGTACTAGGTGGGGCATACCTCAGTATGAGTTGTTGGTCTTGGAGGCCTGAAATTCTCCCAAACAATATAGGTTACTGACTTGGTTCTTGGCTACCAAAACTTGACTGTAAGGCTGTAGTACTAAAGATAGCACACACTTTGGTCACAAAACAAAGAAACCAGGATGGAGGTGAGCTGGAAACTTCTGACCTACCAGCTAGCTTTCACGGTGCTTAAAGCTACTATGCAGAATGCTTGGGTAAAAAAAGTTATCTGAATGCTACCATATGAACCTACCAGTGGCATGACCATTGTAGGGGTAATCAATTAATTTCTGATTGGATTTTGGGCCCACTTTGAAAGAGGGAACACATTCTGGCTCTAGAAACCTACTCAAGAGCTCATTGCTTGGGAGAGCAAAGGCCTTAGTGGGAAACCTACTACTATTGTTTCATTAAATAATCTTTTTGTCAAACTACCTTTTAAATACTCATAGATAAGTGCCATACCCAGCCTTCCTCAGCAAAGCTCCTTACAGAATCTGGCACTGCAGAGAAACTTGTACTTCGCCAAAGTGTTAAGAATAAATGGTGATGGAGTGCTAAATTAACTCACCCTACATAGGACAGCTTTATTAACACATCCTTCCAAAGCTCAGTGAACATCATGGAAGAATTCACTACAGCTGTGGTCATCTGTACACGATCTGCACAGGACTGGATTCATCAACATATCATTATGGATGCATGGGTGTGGGAGGAGCCCAATAGGATTCACCCCTCCCTGGGACACTATTGATATTCAGTGGTTGTAGGAGGAGGAAGCACAGTGCATCTTCAGTAGTATGGCACTTAGGTAAGTGCCAAGCTCCAGTAACAGCCTCTCTACCTGGGCTCTCACAAGCAATTCTTATCAATTCAGTGAGAGGAGAGAGGAGAAGTCAAAACTTGCAGAGATGAAAGGTTTCAAGTGGAATGGGAATGGGGTAAGAAGTAGGTGGCAAAAGTGACTAAATTCACTATGTACAAGTATAAAATTGTCAAACAGAAACATTTGTTTGTTTGGTTGGTTTAGTTAGGTTTTTCGAGACAGGGTTTCTCTGTGTGGCCTTGGCTGTCCTGGACTCATTTTGTAGACAAGGCTGGCCTTGAACTCACAGTGATCTGCCTGCCTCTGCCTCCCTGAGTGCTGGGATTACAGGCGTGTGCCACTGTGCCCAGGCAAGAAAAGTTTTTAAAAACATGTATCAACAACGACAACAACAAACAAAACAAGCAAACAACAACAACAACAAACAGTCACTAAAATAAAACAGGGCTTAAAGATAAGCTTTGGAAAAATAAACAGACAAAAACGAAATCAATGAATCAAAGAATATTCAAGAATTCCACTCTAGGGCAACATGCAAAACAAATACCAATTTGTAAAGTATTGAGATGACTTTAAGATTCATCTTATGTCTGATTGGAGGGTCATAAAAATAGAAAAGGAGGATACTGGCGAGAAGATATTCAAAGATACTCATGCAGTACTGGTTAGTTTTTTTGTCAACTTGACACAAGCTACAGTCATCTGAGAGGAGGGAAACCCAGTTGAGAAAATGCCTCCATAAGATCAAGCTGCAGCAAGCCTATGGAGCATTTTCTTAATTAGTCATCAATGGGGGAAGGCCTGACCCATTGTGGGTGTGGCCACCCCTGGCCTGGTGGTCTGTAGCTTTGTAAGAAAACCTCATGATGGGTAGATCGGGGCCCAAGGTGGTCTGCTCAAACTATTGCACTAACCAAGGACAATACAATAGTAAACATCAAACCCCTACTCTGATCTACCCAATGGACAAGACATTCTCCACAGTTATGTGGAGTGCGGGGACTGACTCTGACATGAACTCTGGTGCCCCATATTTGACCACCTCCCCTTGGTGGGGAGGTCTGATGGCACTCAAAGAAAGAATAAGCAAGCTACCAAGATAAGACTTGATAGCCTATGACCATATAGTCGGGGAGGAGGTCCCCCTTGGTCATAGACCTAGGGGAGGGGAATAGGGTGAAAGTGGGAGGGAAGGAGGAACAGGAGGATATAAGTGATGGGATAACAATTGAGTTCTAATCTGGACAAGTTAATTAAATAATTAAAAAAAGAAAACAGGCTGAGCAAGCCAGGAGGAGCAAGCCAGTATACACCACTTCTTCATGGCCTTTGCACCAGTACCTGCCTCCAGGTTTATGCCCTGTGTGAATTGCTGTCCTACCTGCTTTCAGTGATGAGCTGAATGTGAGTGAAACAACCCTTCTTCCCAAGGTGCTTTGGCTGTGGTGTTTTATCACACCAAAAGTAATCCTAACTAAGATATATGCTGAAGTGTTTCTAAAGTAAAAAAGCTCTCAGTTTGAACATGCATCAGACAAGATAAATGAAAATTTATTTATTCACATAAAATCTGAAAACAAAACTGAAGAAATCATGGTCCAGAGAAAATGTAAAGGCTTTGAGCACTAATTTGAAGGAGTTGTTATCATGAAGACAGGGTGAAGCTTGGTAGCTTATGCCATTTAAGGTGCCAGTGGGAACAAAATTATGATTATGAAATTAATCCCACCTTTAAGCTATCATTAGAGACTAGGCAGGAAAGAGATAACACAAATGCTTCTGTATGCAATGCCTGGAAGGATAAAGCATTTTCCAGATCCCTGAATAAACTACTCAATAAAGAATTCACTAAATAATAGTGACACCATGAAGAGGAAACAAGCCAAGAAATTAGAAAAGCAGA
>OU015755.1:77909956-77939357 GCA_907169655.1 Acomys percivali | reverse complement strand
CACACACACACACACACACACACACACACACACACACACACACACACTGCATTAATTATAAACTCATAGAATAGCTTATAAATGTAAAGCGAAACTCCAGATGCTCAGTGCTTAGTACCCAGGGTTTCAGGTAAGGGAAGAAGGTGGCACTATTGTCCTACAGATCACACCACCTCTAGCTGTGCACACCATGTGCTCTGTATGACTCTGTCGACCCTTTAGTAGAAAGTAAGACTGGTTCTTTTACTTTTCTGAGCACGCACCAGCAGATGCGCTCTGCATTTGTGAGCAAGTAAAATAAAGATTAAGACGGGGTGCTTGTGCCGCCTCTGGGGTTTAATCACTGAGGCTTATCAATCTTGATGCAAAATTCTACCACTTGAGATCATATACTCAGCGTGCAATAAGCTCTGTTGTTCTTCACAGACAATATACACATATACATATACATATGTATATGTATATACATATATATATATATATATATATATATATATATATATACACACACATACAATTTCTTCAAGGCATTTCCTTTGCATATGATCAATAAGGCAGAAAATTCCTGGGCTCTGCCTCTGTGCAGGGGAGAGAGGTAGAGAGAGAAAGACACCATTAAGATATATGCATCTAATGACTTCTTAAAAACTCTCTCCACAAAGCTAGTCAGTCTCTAACACCTCAGGAAATAAAGTTACTGTGACCTCACTCATTTTATAATTCTGTCCCGCTCCACAGCTAAAGAAAGCTGGGAACAGAAAGCAGACCCTGCTATTTTTTTTTTAATTAAAGTTTTTCTTACAATATATTTTAACCTTGCTTTCCCCCTCCTCTAGCTCTGCTCCCAGATTCTATCCACCCCAACTTCATGTCTTCACTAGCTGGCGCATACAAAAGCAAAATCAAGACCATCCACCCTATCTTTCACCCTAATGTCCATCTTCAGAGTGGGCTGTCTTTCTCCCCTGCCTAAGACTCCATTTTTTTGGCTTGACATAGTACGTTCAGAGAATTTTCAGAAACAAAATCTACTTGACTATAAATATCACACACATGGAAATTTCCCCTGGCCCATCGCCCCTCCCCACCCCCATCAGGAATGTCCTTTGTTGTCTCCTAGTATGTGTCAGCTGGCTGACATCTGTGGTTGAGGAGTAATCATCCAGGCAGCATCCTTACAATGTAATGACAATCAGTTACCAAAAATGTGCAGGCACTGATAACAGGATTCAGAGGGGTAGGAGAGGAGAGGAAGAAACCGGCATTTCAAACAAGTGCACAGAGGCAGCTGCCGACCTTGGCTTGAGATTGCATCCGAAACGATTATTAATTTTCTACTATAAAACAGAGAAACCGAGTGAAATCCTGATAAAGAGTCATTCAGGACAGGGAGGAGAATGCATTTCTGTCCCAGTGGCATTCGGGAAGTTAAATTCAATTCTGCCAGGAACATCTTTCTTTCCCCTTTGTTCATCCAAGAAGAACAGGGTAGCAAAAAGGAGGAAAGATTTAACTCCACATGTATACCTTCGTTGAGGGGTGTGTGTGTGTGTGTGTGTGTGTGTGTGTGTGTGTTCTACGGTTCTTAATGGATTTGGAAAACTAAGCAAGGATCTGTAAAGAAAATGTATGCCAAAGATTTCCCTGAACCAGTAACAACATTAAGGATTTATCCCAGCTAGGCATCTTGTCAGAAGACACTCCGTACACAAACTGTAGAAGCAGCCATAGCACCAAACTTTCTCTATATTCCTACCATAATCCAGTTGTTTTCATTTAAAAATTACCCCCATCAAATTTGGCAACACTTGTGTCATGCCATCAAAGGTAGAGTAAGTTCACTTGTTCCTGGGCAAATAATTAATGTGAGAATCAGGGGGCTTATAAGTAACCCCATCTGATTAAAAACCCATGAGTGCATTATGTGTGGGCATTGTACTTAAAGGGAAAATTCAAAATGTAAACTAGAATGGCAATTGGTTACGTAATGTCACATAGAGATCATATTACATGAACTGGAAACAGTTCAATTATTTAACTTAGAGTAAAAGGCTGGGTAGGCCTTTATGAATGAAAAAAGAGTGTCTGAAAGGTCACCACATAGATGAGGAAAGATTTACTTGTAGTCAAGTATTTTTTTTATATTTTTATTTATTTATTTTTTTATTTTATTAAAAACAAACGAGGGCCAGCAAGATGGCTCTTCAGGAAAAAGGCTCTTCCCATCGAGGCTGATGAGCTCAGTTTAATACAGGGAACCCACATGGTGAAAGGAGAGAACTGACTCCTAAAAGTTGTCCTCTGACCTATACACAAACACACACGTGCACACACACATACACACACACACACACACACACACACACACACACGCAAGCACGCACGCACGCACACACGCAAATATACGCAAACACACACACACACACTCTGAAGGAATAAATAGACATAAAAAAATTAAAAACCAAACAATAATCTGTATACTTTTTACTTCTAGCTACAATGAAGAAACCCAATAGTAAACTAACTGCTAAAAGCAATAAAAGCTACATAAAATACATTTTAAAGTATACTCATTGCATAGCAATTAAGGCAGCCAGAATTCAATGAATGAAGACCTAAATGTCCCCTGGCGGGGGAGACCTAGTGGCACTCAGAGGAAGGACAGCAGGTCACTGAGAAGAGACTTGATACCCTATGAGCATATACAGAGGGAGGTAATCCCTCTGAGGAACAGTCATAGGGGAGGGGAATAAGGGGAAAATGGGAGGGAGGGGAGAATGGGAGGATACAAGGAATGGGATAACCATAGAGATGTAACAAGAATAAATTAATTAAAAATAAATAAATAAATAAATAAATAAATAAAAGCACAACAAACAAAAAAAATAGAAACGTATAGAAAATTCCTATGCTTGCCATGTTTTCTCTCCACAGGTCTTTTCTTATTACTTTTAGAGAAATACAGAGAACAAGGAGAAAGCAGCAGGGCAAGGAGGCTGGGCTTTTCACAGGGCTGGGGAATCAGATGAATGTGCTCAGATCCAGCTACCAAAGAAGCCAGGATTTAAGGGAATATAGGAATGTTTCTGGCTAGCTCTAAAAACATGATTTAAGTAACATAGACTTAGAAGGTTATATTTAGGCATATACATTATGTGTACATACATAATATATATAATAACAATAAATAGAAAGGCCATACATTTGAAAGAGAGCAAGGAGGGACATATAGAGAGTTTGAAGGAAGGAAGGAAGGGGAAAAGGGAAATGATGGGATTATATTATAATTTCAAAAATAAAACAAATATTAAAAATAAAAACCTTGGATAGGTGCAAAGAGTTAAAATACAAACATAATTAAACACTTTTCCCTTCAATTGAAAACTACCCTTTTTATTTCATGATAATCCTAATTACTATTTCCCCTTCCTCTACCCATTCCAGTTCCTACCCACCTCCCCTCCTATCAGGATCCACCCCCTTTCTGCCTTCCATTAGAAAACAAAAAGCCTCCCTCTCCCTTGGCAATGGGCAAAGAGGCACCTTGTTCCTATATCAGTCAGGATCAAAGCAGATGGCAGTCCTTTGTTCATCCTAGCTTGATGCCTGGCTTGGTGACCAAAGCTGTCCTATGACTAAGACACATAAAAATAAAATAAAATCCAGGCAGTGCAGCACGGAAGGAAGAAGACAAACAGACACCTCCAGACTGCCATGCCTCCCACAAGCCTGCCCTCCAGCACATAGCACTGGCAGGTCATAGACACCTAGGCAGCAGAGATGGAGAATGTTACCCAGGGTCCTGCCAGCTGCATGGCCAGCCTGCAGCGAGAGCCATAACAATGTACAAGCATGTGGCGGTCAGAAGTGGAGCAGCCTGAGTGATATGAAGAGAGATGGAATTGGAGACTCCAGGGTAGAAAAGAGTAGCCTACTGTGATTGGCAAGCCCTGCAACCTGGGGCCATCTCAGCCAAAGCTGCCTCTGAGGGCCATGTCTGAGTCTATGCTATGCAGTGGCAGGGATAGATGCTCCAGGATCATATTACCACCAGAGAACATGAGGATGCCTCTGGGTGAGGTACCAACTAGGAGCCACTTGGATGGGTCTGTGAGTAATTGGCTTTGCTCCTCACTGATTGCAGTGCTCTGGAGAGGTGGTCCCATCTCTCACCAGTGGTAGCCCTGCCCCTCACCAGCTGCAATACTAGGGAGAGCTGGCCCTGTGGTGTGCCCAGGTAGCAGAGTGGAGCTGACCCTGTTGGCAGGGATGTGGGTGAGCCAGCCCCAGGATGTGAGTATGGGAGAGCTGACCCAACTGCTCATCTACCATGCGGTGACACTACACAGAATTGATGCTCCCACCCTGCGCCATCTCCAGCAGTCAAGAAAGCTGCCCATGGGGTCATGAGCTCTTGAGGAATAGCCCTGCCCCTCACCAGCTGCAGTACTGGGGAGGGCAGACCCTGTACCCCATCAGGACAGCACATCAAAGATGACCCCAGTGACAAAGGAACACACGAGCCAGCGCCCCCTTCCCCAACAGTGAGAGCACAGGAGAGCTGCCCCGCCACTCTCAGCTGCCATAGGTAGCTTCAGTGCAGAGGTGATGCCTTCCCTCCCTTATCCCTCACCACCTGTGGTAGTTGGGAAAGCTGGCCCTGGGATCATGAAAGTGGGTGAGCTGTCTCTGCCCCTTGCCACCTGCATCACTCAGGAGAGCTGGGCCCTGCACCTCTCCTGGCCACGACAGTGAAGCTAGCCCTGATGGTGAAAGGATGGGTGAGTGAGCCAGCCCTGAGAGTGTGAGAGCATGAGAGCTGGCCCCGCCCCTCAACAG
This sequence comes from Acomys percivali, assembly GCA_907169655.1. Taxonomy (NCBI): domain Eukaryota; kingdom Metazoa; phylum Chordata; class Mammalia; order Rodentia; family Muridae; genus Acomys; species Acomys percivali. Next base: position 77,934,518 of record OU015755.1, on the reverse strand, counting down.
CTGCCCCACTTGGGAGACTGGACCCTGCGCCTTGACTGGACAGCACATTGGAGCTGGCTCAGGAGGTTTGGGTGCCGGTAAGCCAGGCCCAAGGGTATGAGAGCAAAAGAGCCAATCCTGCCTCTTGACAGTGAGAGCATTGGATGGTCTAGCCTGAGCAGTGCTGGAGAACTTGCCCTAGTGTTTTGGATATGAAAAAGCTGGCCTTTGGGTGGAATGGCTAAGCTGCCATCTAGGCCCAGATCTAGGGCTCTGAACTGGCCTACCCCAAAATCTATATCATCTGCAAATATTTGGGAGGACCTTGCTATTCCAAAACTGCAGAATATTCACAACACAGGGCAACAACAGGATAACCAGCAGAAGTCCCAGTGAGGATGCAACATTGATGGTGTCACAGAAGCCAAAAGACTCATTGCAATGAACTTTTGCAGGTGAAGATGTGTGAACAGAGGGATATACTGTGGGACACACTGTGGCATACTACAGCTTCCATGATGAGAGGTTTTCTATGCTTTGTTGGGTTTGTTGTTATTGTCTTGTGTATTTTATTTATGGGGGTTGCAAGTGCAAAGGGAAGATATGAGAGGATGGGGAGATAAGCAAGACTGGGGTGTGACACTCACAAGGAATCAATACAAAAACAGAAACAAAAACAAAAATCTTCTAAGGAATAATTAAAACAAAATAAAATGAGACAGAGGAAATATTAACACATTGGAATAGAACAAAACAAACAAAAGGAAAAGAGCCCAAAAAACAGATATAGATGCAGAGACCCACTCTTTCACACACTCAAGAATCACATAAAAACACTAAACTGGAAGCTATAATATATATACAGGAGACAAGCAGGGCAAGAAGAGAGAAAAACAAACAAACAAATACAACTTGAAGAAAAGAAAAGGCCCTAACCCAACATTGTTAAACCAAGACCCTCCAAAGATGCTGCTGTTTTCTGTTGGCCATTTACTGCTGGACATGCAGCCTACCCTTAAAAGTAGTCCCTACTGAGACTCCCTAAGGAAAAAAAAAAAAACCTAAATTATCATTTGCAAGTGGTTGTTAGTTGGAAATAGCTTCTGGGATAGGTATGGAGGGATGTGTGTCCACTTTAGGTTCTAGGACCCTATCTAGTGCAGACCCATGCAGGCCATGTGCCTGCTGCCTCAATCTCTGCGTTCATATGTGCATCGATCCTCTTGATTTAGAGGGCTTTGTTTTCCTGGTGTCCTCTATCCCCTCTGGGTATTATATTCTTTTCACTTCTTATTCATTGTGGTTTCCCTAAGCTCTGAAGGGAGTGATTTGGTGGCAACATCCTGTTTCGAGTGGAGTGTCTTTCCTTCCCTGTATATTGTCTAGTTTTGGGTCTCTATATTTGTTTCCAACTGCTGCAGGAGGAAGCTTCTCTGATAATTCCATTAGGAGTCATTTTATTGGCACATTCTAGTAATAGCACAGTAGTATTTGTTTTATTCTAGACCTATAGCCTATGTAGTCTCAGGTTCTTGGTCACCCAAGCAGTGTCAGATATAGGTTCCATCTTATGGAATGGGCTTTAAGTCAAATCAGATATTGGTTGGTTACTCCCACAGTTTTGTGCCTTGACTGCACTAGCATATCTTGCAGGCAGGACAGCATTGTAGTGTTTATGTCTTACTTCTTTGTTAAAAAAAAAAAATGGATGTCTGTAGGTGTGTGGACTTATGGCTGAGTCTTTGATTAATTCCATTGATCAATGTGTCTATTTAAGTGCCACTATCATACATATGGGGTACAATTTGAGGTCTGTGGTGGTGATAGCTCAAGCAGTTCTTTTATTATTAGGTTTGTCTTACCTGTCCTTGGATTTTTGTATTTACATATAAAGCTGAAAAGTGTCCATTCATGATCTGAAAATAACTGTATTGGAATCTGATTGGGATTATATTGAATCTGTAGGCTGCTTTTGGTAGGATGGCCATCTTTACTATGTTAATCCTACTGATCTATGAGCATGGGAGATCTTTCCATCATCTGATATCATCTTCACTTTCTTACTTCGGTGTCTTAAAGTTTTTATCATATAGGCCTTTCACTTGCTTGGTAGAGTTACCTCAAGATGTTTTATATTATCAGAGGCTATTGTGAAAGATGTTGCTTCCCTGATTTCTTTCTCAGTTCTTTGTATACAGGAAGGCCACTAGTTTTTGTGAGTAATTTTGTATCCAGCTACTTATTATCTGTGAGAATTTCCCAGTGGAATTTTTAGGATAACTTACATATTATTTATGTATATCATCCACAAATGAAGATACTTTGACCTCTTTTTTCCAATTTGTATCTCCTTAATCCTCTTGATTTGCCTTATTCTTCTAGCTAAGACTTCAAGTACTATATTGAATAGGTATTGAGAGAGTAGATAACCTTGTCTTGTTGCTGATTTTAATGGAATTGCTTTGAATCTCTCTCATGTAAGTTGATGTTGGTTATGGGCTTGCTGTGAATTGCCTTTATTGTATTGAGTTATATCCTTTATATCTCTAATCTCTCCATGACTTTTATCATGAAGGGGTGTTGGGTTTTGTCACAGACCTTTGCTGTAGCTATTGAGATGATTATGTGGATTTTTTTCTTTCAGTTTGTTTATATGCTGAATTACTACATATGTTCAACCATTCCTACATCTCTGTGATGAGGCCTATTTGATACTGGTAGATGATCTTTTTGATGTGTTCTTAGATTCAGTCTGAAAATTAAGTATTTTATTGAGAATTTTTGCATCTATGCTCACAAGGGAAATTGGTCTATCATTCTTTCTTTGTAGGCTCTTTAAGTGGTTTGAGTGTCGAAGTAACTGTGGCCTCATAAAATGAATTGGGCAATGTTATTTCTGTTTCTATCTTGTGGAATAATTGGAGGAGTATCAGCATTAACTCTTCTTTGAAAGTCGATCGAAATCTGCTCTAAAACCATCTAGCCCCAGGCTTTTTATTTTTGCTGTTAGATTTTAATTACAGCTTCTATTTCACTGGGGATTATAGGTGTGCTTAAATTGCTTATCTGATCTTTGGTAAGTGGTATGTATTGAGAAAACTGCCCATTTCTTTTAGATTCTCCAATTTGGTGGAGTACAGGTTTTTGAAGTATGCTCTGATTATTGCTTCTTTAAGTCACCTGGGTATCTATTGCTATGCCCCCCTTTTCATCTCTAATTGTGTTAATTTGGATATTCTCTCTCTGACTTTTAAATTTGTATAAGGATTTTTCAATATTTTTGGATTTTTGTTTTTAAATAACCAACTCTTTGTTTTGTTGATTCTTTGTATTGTTGTTGTTGTTGTTGTTGTTGTTGTTTCTTTATATTTTGCTGACTTCAGCTCTGAGTTTATTTCTTGCCATCCACTCTTTTAAGTGTGATTTCATCTTTTTGTTCTAGAGTTTTTGTTTGTACTGCTCAGTTACTATTATGAGCACTCTCCTTTTTTCTTTTTTCTTTTTTCTTTTTTTTTTTTAATGTAGGTACTTAGTGGTATGAACTTGCCTTTTAGAGTATCATTGATTATATCCTGTAAGTTTAGGCATTTTCTCTATCCATTTTCATTCAATTCTAGAAAGTCTTTCATTTTTAATTAATTTGTTTTGACCCAATTTTTATTCAGTAATGAGTTTCTCCATTTCTATGAGTTTGTAGATTTTTTGTTGACAAACACAAAATTAGTTTCTCTAAGTGTGGAGCAGCAGCACATACCTGTAATCCCAGAACTCAGGGCACAGTTCAAGGCCAACATAGGTTTTACAATTAAACAGTCTTTTTTTACATAGGTCCCTTAGTGAGATAACTTGCTACAAGCAAAGGGATATTAAAGAAATACTGAAGAATAATCCAAGATAAAAGGACAATTGTCACACAGACAAACAAACAAGCAAACAAAAAGACCACCAAGAATGGAGAGCATATGTACGTATATACATGAGTCTGGCTACTTAACAAAACTCCTCTTCTGGGAATAATTTACACATATTGAAAAGGGATGAATAACAAATAAAGTTTGAACATCTTTAAGACTTTATTGGGATTAGAAATGATTTTTTAAAAAAGGAAACATAATATAAAGTGTAAAGATTCCAAAATTTACATTTGTTTAGTACATTCTCTTGGGGGTCATGCCAAGGCATGGGAGTAGGACTGTCCAAGGACAATTATGGGAGTTAACTCTTTCAAGACCTAAACAGGAGGCTGGCATGAAGAGCTTGGTGTACTAGAAGCTCACAGCAGAGAGATCATTCTTCTTGTTATTATTCTTTCTGAGTATATAGAATTGACATGAAAACTGACTTGGAAAAGAGACATTATGTCATATTTCTGTGTTCTCTTCCTAGAGTTCTAGCAAGCCAAACCAGGCTGGCCCTAAGGACATCCAAAAACACAGACAAGGCTCTGGAGAGGTGGCTTAGAGGTTTAAAGCATACATTGTTATTGTGAAAGGCCAGAATTTAATTCCCAGCACCCATAAAAGTGGTTTACAACCACATATACCTTCAGATCCAATGTCCTCTCCTGGATATCCTGTGCTCACATGTGCACATAAATGCATTCAGATACACACATGCACATATTTTTTTTATGAAATAGGCAAAGCGAACCTACCTAATGCCACATTCCAGCTGCCAACCAGTTGTACCCCTGAGGTGTTTATAAAGATGGTTCCTTCCCCTACTTACAACAGGAAAGGAGTTGGTGACCATTAAAAGATATCATAGATATCAATGTCTTACCATGCCACTCAAAGTTATGAAACAAACAAATAGGAAGGCGTACGTACAAGTAAAAGAAAATGGTGATTAGAAGGTTCTGACTGGATCAGATATTTTAATTAAAAAGAGCCTTTAACTGTGCAGGCCCCTTTCTCCTACCTCAACTGTCTGGCAACAGCCCATAAGGTCTCATCAAGATAGCCTGAACCCTCTTCCTCTGTGTGCCTGCTAGGCTATCTTGCCAAGGGGCAGTGACCAAATTATGGACACCAGAGTGCACATGCGCATCAGAGGTTCAGCAGCAGTCACCCTCCCCCCTCCCCACCCACCCATATGGAGATTTGGCATTCCATTCCCGCTTTTCAGAAGTCTAAGGGAGGGGAATAGGCAAAAGAGGGAGGGAGGGTGAGAATGGGAAGATAAGAGGGAAAGGATAATAAACAGGATGTAATGTGAATAAGTTATAATAAAATATACATTAAAAAAAGAAAAGATCGGAAGGAAAAAAAGAAACTTTAAAATATATCAAGGAAATTAGAAGAGCAAAACAGTTAAAAAAGAATGAGAAACTGGGCTTTTAAAAGCCTTCTAAAATTAAGTCAAGTATAAATTCTGTATTTCAATTAATAAAATTCATTAAGCTAAGCACTTTTTTACAGACCTAAAGAATAACAGAGAAGCAAAGATCACTTATTTCAAGCAGGGCATCCCATTTAAACTGGCTAAAAACCAAAGGTAAAGGAAGAAGTTTTAAAAGCAGGCATGAAACAAAGTCTCAGGCACTTCCGATGGTTAATCTCAATTTTCAACTTGATGGGATTTAGAACCAACCAGGACACAAACTTCTGCGCATGTCTGTGAAGGTGTTTTCTAGGCTGCACTGAGAGGGGAAGACATACCAGGACTGTGGGTGTCACCATTCTATTGGCTGATGTCCTAGACTGAAGGGAGACATCAGAGGCAAGGGAGCTACCTCAGGGGGTTAACCACATGCTGTGCAACCCTAAGGACCTGATCTCAGATGCCCAGCACATGGACTCCAGACTCAATGAGAAACTCTGTCTCAAAAAAATGAGGAGGAAAGCAACAGAGGAAGGCATCCTGACATCAAATCCAGGCTTCTACCTTCACCTTCATAGACAAGCGTAGCCACAGACATGTGTGCATACATACGTGTACACCCTCCCCCGTGCACACACCCTTCCACATATGCAGACACACACAAGAAAAATGGGGAGTACACAGCCAGCATTCGTCTTTCTCTACTTCCTGATTGTGGTTGCACTGTAACCAGCTGCCTCGTGCTATGTCTACTCCATTACAATGGGCTGTACCCTAAAACTGTAACTCAAAATAGACCCTCTGTAAGCTGCCTTGATCAGGTATTTTGACACAAAAATGAGACAAGTAGCCAATACAAAGGAAGAGGTAGAAACGGATTATATTTTGGAAAATAGCAATTGAAACCATGCCTGACACCGCCCAGAAAAACAATGGAAGGTGAAAGGCAGTGGCGTTGAACATCTTTCATGTGTTAAGAGGTAGAACTTAGGAATTAAAAAAAAAAAAATGGAGTGCATCTAAAAATGCATCTGAAGGTCATGCAACCAGCCTCTCAAGCTCAAGGGAGTAGTCCAAGATAGGAGTTCAGGTTTGAAAGAGCAGTGAAGACTTCAGAGAAGACCAAATACATGCAAATATATATATAAGATATAAGTATCCCAAAATGTAATAGTATTGAGATCAAAATAGCACCACGTATGTTTTATTCTGAATTCGTTATTCAGAAGAACTATGCGCGACTGCAGGTGTAGGAACGGCTTTGTAGAGCTGCTCGCTTGTAAGAAGTTTTTGCATCTCTCTGCATCAAAGCATGAAAGGTGAGCATGGAACCTTCTCTTTGTTAATGTCACACTTCCAAGGAAAATGACTGATGGTCTGACCCCCGGCCCAGACAAGTCACCACAGGAATATTACCTAGGTGTGTCATCTACATCACAGGACAGCCCTTGCTCACCGTCCAGACCTTTCCTTACATTTCCCTGACCTCTAACACCCCTCCTCCAAAATGCCCACGTTCATATCCTGAGGCCAAGCTCCCTCCAAAAAAGTTGTCAATCGCCTCCTTTGAGCTTTATATTCCTGTTAATATCATGTAATGAAATCTGCACGGACTTGTGTGTTGTTTTAAATGCTGTCTTTTTCTTCCAGTGCTGGTAACTGAAGTCAAGGCCAGGCATGAGCCAGACAGGTAATCTACCACTGAGCTCCATCCCTAGCCATTGTTGTTTCATTTCATAGACTAAAATTATTGAACCTTCAGAGGGATGGGAGTACATTTCAAGCTTCTCTGCAGACATCAATAGGACAATGGAATGGAGAGAGATTAAACAAGATCCTATTTCTGGAAATCTTTTCCAACATTAATTAAGATGTAAAATACTAATTAAACAAGCTGAGTAAAGTGGGGGAAGTTCAAAGAGCAGGTTGTAGTCAGTAGATTAGTTTTCAACTTCTGCTAATTCCCCCATCTGAGCCTACACCAGAACATTTTTAGTTGTCACGACTAATTTAGGGTTATAGTTCCTACTGCTGCTTACTGTTTCTTCCTGTTTCTTCCAGACAAGAAGAACTATTATAAGTTAAGAGAAGCATTCCTAAAGCTACCTGCAATAAACTAAATAGTGACTCCTCAAAGATGCCCAGCTCCTTGTCAGCACTCACACATATGTCAGTGTCTGTGGCTGAAACAATTTTGCAAGATGAGTTAAGGATCTTGAAGAGGGAAAAACCATCATGGATTATTATCACGGTAGGTGTCTTCATTAGGATTTCTAAGGCTGTGATGAAATAACACGGGGGAGGCAGGAATTACATATCCTGAGTCACAGTTCATTGTGTGAAGCCAAGGCAAGAACTCAAACCCAGAGGGGAATTGGAGGCAGGAGCTGATGCAGAGGCCATGGAAGGGTGCTCTTTACTGATTTCTTCATCATGGCTTGCCCCCTCTGCTTTCTCATAGGGCCCAAGCCCACAAGCCCACGGGTGGCAGCACGCACAATGTGATGGGCCCTCAAACATCAATCATTAATTTAAAAAACTGCCCTACAGGCTTGCCTGCATCCTATCTTATGGAAGCATTTTCTCAATTGTGGTTCCCTCTTCTCAGATGGCTTTAGTTTGCGTCAAGATAGCAGAGCTGTGGGTCAAGTGTGGTTACAGGTACCCCATGAAAAAAGGGGTCAGGGGGTCAGAGTCAAAGACAAGGTAATACAATAGAAGACATGGCAGGCAGGGAAGGCAGGAAAAGAGAAAGGAAGAGGAAAAACAGCTGCAATTCGAAGATGCTATTGCTGGCTTTGAAGGTGGGAGATGGAGCCCCACAGTAAAGGATGAAGGAAGGCAGCCTTCAGAAGCCACGAAAAGTAAGGAAGAGCTTTCTTCCCTGGAGCCCCCTTCAGAGACTGGAGCTCAGCCCATCAAAACCACTGCGGACCACGACCTCCACATTGATAAGGTAACAAAACGAGGGGGTGTGACCACCAAGTCTGTATCGATTACAAGAGCCATACTGCAATAACATGCCTTCCAAGCCCCGTTTTGCCTGCTTCCACAGCCCAACCTTTCATTTGTAAAAATGGGTACCACTGCAATGATAAAGACAGTAATGTATGAGCAGAACCATTAGTCCTGCAGTTGTCTAGCCCTGCCCAGTTGATGATGGTACCCTAAAACTGAAACATAAAAGCAACCAAAATAAAGTACCCTCAGATTGGGGCCCTTAAAATATAGAAGCATTTGCTTGTCAGAACTCAGCCAAGTCCTCACAGACCCTCCACCAGCATTAACCATACCTCTAGACTAACAAGCAAGATAGTTTTCAACTACCTTTTAGTTGAATGCCATATACATAGCTGCCATTTTTAAAAAAAATCTTGAAGCATACTTTTTAGAACAGCTTGAAGCTCTGTATGCTGGGGCTGCATCCTACCCATCCCCACTTAAACGAGATGTTCTTCATTCTCAAGTCTCCCCCCCCCATCCCCCCATTAGCTGACATGTCAAAGCCTCACCTGAATAATGTAAGCATTGCAGGCAACCAGAAGAACGTGACAACTGGTGGGATTCTCATGCAGTTAGAGATCACGGAACAGCTCAGGCTCCTCTTCAAAATGTATTGATATATAAGCAAACCAGATGTTGTGGCTCTTACCAAGCTCAGAGAAGGCAAGTAAATAGAAGGCTGATGCAGGAGGACCAGGAGGTAATCCTGTGCCTTGTCTGAGACCTTGTCTCAAGAAAATAAAAAGTTACATATATATATATATATATATATATATATATATATATATATATATAATTCTACATGTATATATTGCCTACTTTAAAAATAATGCATGTCTCTTCTCGGTGACCTGCTGTCCTTCCTCTATGAGCATATAAAGGGGGAGGTAATCCCCCTCAGGAACAGTCATAGGGGAGGGGAGGGGAATAAGGGGAAAATGGGAGGATGGGAAGAATGGGAGGATACAAGGAATGGGATAACCATTGAGATGTAACAAGAATAAATTAATTAAATAAAAAAAAAGAAAAAAGAAAATAAAAATAAGTCAAATGTTAAAAAAAGAAAAAAATAATGCATGTAAATGTTTAAAACTGAAAGGATGCCACTGTTAACCAGAATGACCAGGAAAAGGTAAGTGTGTGTGTTCCTTTTCCAAGACCCTCGGCCATTTCTTTCACCCACCCACTACCTTTCTTTCACTCTCTGCCCTGAGACTCTGAGGCCAAAGCTTGTTAGCCCCATTATCCCTGCTCCAGCAGGAAGCCTGGACCCTCTCTCTATGTCAGGCCCCAGGCCTCAGAATCCCATTTCCGGTAGCTGTGACCTTTGGCACAATGACCTGCCACCATCCTTCCATGCTGTGCTTCATCTGATGACCCTCTGGCAGGATTTGTTTGACTTTGTTGTCTTAAATCATTTCCTGTCTCTCTCCAACACCCAAAAGGCTCTGTGAGGGAGAGTCTGTCTGCCTTTTCTCTCCTGTTTCCCAAGCACTTATCACAATGCAGGCCCCTAGCAAACATTAATCAGAGACTTAATCAGAGAGCGAGAGAGGATGGAGACATAAGAGCCAGTGAGGGATCTTTCATCACTGTGGTGATTTGAATAAGAAACATACCCACAGGCTCAGGCACTTGAACACTTGCGAGATACAGCCTTGTGGCAGGAAGTGCTAACTAAAGGTGCATTTAAGAGTTTACAGCCTTCTTCCCCTTCCAGTAATCTTTCTTTCTGCTTCCTGTATGTGGCTGAGATGTGATCTCTCAGTCTACTGCCCCTGCTGTCACCCCAGCCACTTACTGCATCCCATGATGGACTCTTATCCCTCTGGAATCACAAGCCAAAAATAAACTTTCTTCCTTAGGTTTCTTTTAGCCATAGTGCTTTAATACATTGAAAATGTAAAGTTCTAATACAGGAGAAGTGCTGAAACAGTCGGCCTCAGACCCTGAAGAACAACCAAATTCTTGGCCGCTCCAATGTGAACAGCCATTGTCAGATTAAATGGACCACAAGTTTACTGTGGCTTGGGAGGATCTGCTGAGAGTTCTGTTAGTCAACACTCAAATGGAACGGGCACATCCAAAGATATTGGTTCTTGTGTGGAAACACACTGTACAGAGCCCGGCATAGGGCGAGCACTCAATAACATCTTCCTCTCTAGGACCCAGCAAGTGTCCATTGGGGAGTAGAGAGGATGAAGCCATGCTGTGACTGACTGGCAGCCTTTGTGTTTCTCAGAGTTGTAGCATCAATACTGTCTGTTGGTAGGGCCTAGGACTATGCACTGGGTTTTCTAGCCTGGTGAGATGAGGATGCAGAGAGAAGCAGCCCTGGAGAGATTACAGCTTCTAACCACGAACAAGAAGAGTATAGCCTGCTTAGTGAGACTTGCAAAAAGCGTAGAAGAAAGGGTAAAATAAGGAATGAATAAAAGTATGTTAGTCAGGAGAGAAAGAATACTGTTTGTGTGAGTAAAGGTTCAGTGGGGGTGCGACCAACAAACAACCAAATGTTAAGAAAAGAAGTGGGGCGAGAGGTCTGAGGACTTCCATAACTTTGAGACTCTTCCTCAAGATTTTACCTTGTGCTCTGTAAGTCTCCAGGACAGCGGTATGACAAATAGTATTCCTTCATTTTATTTGACTATGGGTAGTTTACTGTTTGGATTTGAAATTTTCTTGACAGGGTTGAGAATGTAACTTAGCTGGCAAAGTACTTGCCCAGCATGCAAGAATCCCTAGCTTTGAGTCCACCGCTGCATTGTGCTGTACATCCATAATCTCACACTGGGAGGGAGTGGTAGGAGAATCCGAAGTTCAACAACATCTTTGGCTATTTAACAAGGCTGAAACCAGCTTAGGATATGTGAAATAAATAACTCCCAGTCAAGAACATGCCATCTAAACGGTTTAGGGAGTAACTTAGGCACTGAACCCAGAAGTTAGATGTAAAAAACAGTTTTGTTTTGTTTTTTTAAAGAGCTATAAATATGATCAGAATGGCATATTACAAGGCTAACGCTAGGAACAGAGATGGTTTGCTTGAATTATGATAGCTGTAATAATGGGATTAAAGAAGATCCCATAATCTCTGCCAAGAACACTTTCATAAGAAACCCTTCCTGTTGAGAATCTTCAGAGCCATCCGGCTTAAGTCCTTCTTGCTACAAATTAAATTCCTCTATCCTCCCTTCATTGCCCTTTATAATTAAGGCTCTTCTTGCTGGAGATGATGCCAGAGTACTTTCCTTCTTCTACACTTCACTTTACAACTCTTGCCATACACAACAGTACGCCAGGGAGCTGGATATTTTTCTAATGAAAACCTATGTTCGGTGACATACAATCCCACTTCTCAGGCATCTGCTCCAGAGGCTAACATTTTCTAGATGTGAGGTTAATTTCTTGAGAGCCCGTTCCTACCTCTGAAGAGCTGTTCTTCTGTCTTCCCGTTTGTTTCGGTTATTCTCCTTATCTCCATGGCAAAGTCTCTGAGATAATCAACTTCGGGAGGAGTGTGTTTTGGCTCACGGTTTGTGGGAATGCTCCATCACAGGGAGGGCAGGATAGCAGAAGCAGGAGCCAGCTGGGCACCTTTCGTCCACAGTCAGGAAGCAGAAATGAGTGAAAGCTTGGTGCCTAGCTTGCTTTTGTGTTTATTCAGTCATATGTTATCATATTTTTGCTATTTTATTTATTTATTTATTTATTTTTTACTTTAAGAGAATCACTACCGAGGGAAGGAAAAACAAAACACGATATGAATAATGATAGAGTAGAGGAAACAAAATAATCTCTCTGTGGGAGAAAGGAGCACCCTTGCTGTTTACTATTCAAACACAGTGTGCTCCTGACTCTTATATTTGTGTGACTCTGTGGGCTTCTAACTTTGAGACCCTGACCCGTGTTGGCTATTACCTCCAAACTGAGACATTCCCTCTTATAGGAAGGAAAGAGTACCCTAAAGCTGGATCCATACAAACCTAAGCTACAACTAATAAAAATCCAGAAGCCTGTGACTGAGGGGGACTTCCTCCCCCTGTATATGCTCATAGGGCATCACAGTCATAGGGGAGGGGAGTAAGGGGAAAATGGGAGGGAAGAAGGAATGAGAGGATACAAGGGAGGGCATAACCATTGAGATGTAATATGAATAAATTAATAAAATAAAAATTTTGTTTAAAAAAAGAAGAAAAGCAAAAAAAAAGAAAAGAAAAGAAAAAAGAAATCCAGAAGCCCAAGAAAGGAGCAAGAATAAAGAGGCCCTTCCCAAACGGTAGATAATTATGCCCTTTACTTTGGGGCAAAGGGGATTCTCTAGTGTTATACTGTCATTTCCCCATGCCGGAGTGAGTTTTTCAGCTGTGCATCTTGCCTGGCAGTTGCCCACGCCTGGCAGTTGCCCATGCTCCTTTAGGTAACCACAATAAACTCCTTGGTTTATCAAACGGGACTTGGATGGAATGATTTCTTAGGGCCCTGTCCAGAAATGTGTGGAGCCTGGAGTGACAGGGCCATCCTGAGAGGGATGAGCTCTTCCTTCTTAGTGTCTCAGCCAGTCCATGCTCCCATGCAGTCCAACATCCTGATATATATATATATAAGCCACAGTCTCTGAAAAGGATTAAGACAATCCATTCTAGGTCCTGCCAGGGTTAAAAAAGACAATACTGACACCCAGTGGTCCATGGACCAGCTCCCATCTGATGCCCTACAATTCCTGAAGAATACAAGGACGCTTAGCCCAGACTACACCTCCTTCCTATTGTGAATATTCAGCAAGCAAAAAGGTCATTATCAGTCAGTACTGTATAAAACAAAGCTACAGCTACGGTGGGCTCCTGTGCTTTCCTGCATTCTGATAAGGTTCTGGTTACACCTTGGCTTCGCTTCAGTTCATCCATTACCACAAGGCATTTATATTCAACAAGGTATTTATCCTGCATCATGGAAACAATTATGCCTTTGAAAATAAAATGCAAGAGTTATTTCTCAGGAGGTTAAAAATCCCAACACGCTCTACTGTTCTAGCGATTTTTATTTATTTATTTATTTATTTAGTGATAAAACTTCTAAGCTCTGAAAAACACATAAGGAATGTCTGAAGCCAGGAGGACAAGGATTCTGTTTGAACTGTACTGGGGACCTCCAGCAGGGCCTGCAATCCTAACACCTGTGATAATGAGGCCCCTGCAGGAGTGAGGGCAGAGGCAGCTGAGGCAGCAGGAGCACACGTTTTTAGAGTGGTTGCCACTTCTGGAGGGCTAATAGTAACTGCAGTCTCAAAACCAGCAAGACCTAAAATAAAACTTTTGGTAACATTTATTCTGATTGTTAATTTCAGGAGAAAGAATAAAAGAGGGCGGTCTATGTTTTAATAATTTTATTTTACATTGAAGATTTTAATTCTTCTGGAAAGGTCTATGATAGCCTGCTCTTCTAACATATTTCTAAAATTCATAACAGGAATAGCATTTTCACCTAACACTCCAAATCAGCCTTGAAAAAAATGGTGTTGAGGACTGAAGGGGGGTTAGAAAAACACCTAAGGACCATACTTTTAAAAAAAAATCTTTGCAGGAAAGAAAAATAAACAAATGCTGCTATGGTGGCATAGCCCAAAGACTCTTAAACAGTGAGATTTTTTTTAAGGCAAGCCAGACACAATTAACCATCGCGTTTGAAAGATGGTGACCAGAAAAAGAGATTTATTCCAAGCCAATCCCTCAGAGGCTCCCGACTCTCCAAACTTATTCCTCAGCTGAACACAGGGAGGTCGGTGATTTCTCCGTCACCTTTGACCTCAGGGCAACACCAAGAATGGAGATGTTAAAAGGAAAGTGAGCAGTCAAGTGGTCTACTTGAGCTCCTGCGCAGGCCACTGGACACCAGCGGCACTATGACACTGTGCCTCATTAAGTGTGGCTATCACACACTCGGGACAGAAAGTACAACTTAACCAGGAGAAACAAACTCATTCATTCAAGAAGCGCTGCTGGCGCCCAGCGCGAATCGTGACAGGCGGTCTTCACTGTCGACCTGACTGGATTTACAGTCACTATGGAAGGAAGCACACCTCTGGGCGCAAGTGTAAGGCTATTTCCAGAAAGGTTTGGCTGAAAAGGGAAGACCCGCCATGATTGTTGGGGGTTCCTCGACTGACTAAAAAAGGAGAAAAGGGATGAGTTCCACCTTCGTCTCTGTATGTCTTCCTGCTTTCTTCTTCCTGCTTTCTGACTGTGGATGAAACAAGATTGGCTGCCTCAAGATCCTCACGTCTTCTCATTATGACTAACTGTACCGCAAACTGTGAGGACAAAAATGAATTCTGCCTCCCTTAAGTTACTTTTCTCTAGAATTTGTCATGGTAACAAGGAAAACAACAAATTAAACGGCTTGAACTCTCTTCCTCTACAAACTACAGACTGCGATCAGGAAGCCCTACACCTGGGGCAAGAGGAAGAAGAGCAGAAATGGCTAGCATGGGGAGCCTTAGTGAGTTTCTCTAGCCGGCCAGGGAGGAGCGGGGCACAGAGCCGAGCTCCTGAACAGGAGAGCGGAAGAAGGGTTACCCAAGGAAATCCCCACGGGAGAGAGAGATACGTGTGTATCTGCTTCATGGAAAACATTGCTCCAAGGATTATTCCCAGGTACGGAGTGCCACAGAGTCAGTTAGTGGGCATGAGATTATTTAAAAAACAATAAGCAAAATGTAAGCCTCTCAAAGCCAAGCCAAAAAAATAAAGAATAAAAGGACATAATGGACAATGGAAACAAAATTTTAAAATTGGATAGTGATTGAAGACATCTTAACGTCAACCAATGACCTCCACAATGTGTGCACACAGATAAACATGCACATCCCACATACATACACACAAAAATTTTTAACTTATTTATTCAAAGTGTCTATATGGGAACACTGTACTTTTTGCTCAATTTCCCAAAAAGCCTGAAGCTACTCTGAAAAGGTGGGATTTTGTTGTTTTGTTTTGTTTTGTTTTAACATAGTTCCTTTTTCTGGTCATCAATGTCAACCCAAACAGAAATTTTTAAAAATTCCTAAGTTACAAATTATAGATTAAGGCTGACATTACCTTAGTTGCATATTCATATTTCTTCTCAATTACTGGATGAGTTTTCTGCTTAATAACTATTTTTATATATCAAACAATTTAGGCTAGTACTTGTGAAGTACCTACGCTTTGCAAGGCACTCTGTTAAGCACCCATGCACTTAACGAAATAAAATAAGGCACTCTTTGCAGAAAAATCACCCAGAGGTGGGAAAAAAGGATGACCAAGCTATCTCCCAACTTTTCTCTGCACACTGGGGTCACCTTGTTCCCTGGTTGTTCTCCCCAGCAGTCTAACAGGAAATTGGGACTCTCTCTCTGCCCCTCACCCATCCCTTTCTCTCTCTTGCCATCTATACAATTTTTATAGATTCCTGGGCTCTTCTTAGCAGAAGGATGATCATTTCTGCCAGCCAACAGCCACATTGATATTCATGGGACAAACGTTTTGTAACTATACAGCAACACCCCGCTAATGTAAATTTCATACATAGCTTCCAAAAGGTTAAACAATGCTGCCCAGCTTTACTGTGCCGGGAAAGCAAATGACAGCAAGAGGCTCAACCTTGGCTCAGGTTGTCCTCATTGAGGAAGTTCTCTCACAACAAAGTATTGCCCTCTGCTTAAAGTCTCAGTGTCCTTTACTGTCAGTTCCCTGGAAATGGGAAGCTACACACACACACACACACACACACACACACACACACACACACACACACTCAATTTTCCTGTCTCAGAAACACACATCCATAAGTAAGGGATAGGAGAAAAATAAGAATGTATTTTCAGATTTGCTTTATGAATATACATTTTAAACAACTTCCCCACTTATTCTTACTGAGTATTATTCCCCCTCCCACTGGCTCCATCCTTTCTCATTCAGTCAGTAATATGTATTGAGAGTGTCCCATGTGTCCAGTTTCCCTATAGACACTACGATTAAAGCAATGAGAAATTCAGATAACTTGTGTATATACTAAAGGTCTCATAATGTAGGAAAGGAAGACAACAGCAAGCTTTGATTATGCTCAACACTGTAGTGTTATAACAAGGAGAAAAATAGGGGTATACAAACTTTAAATGGGGAGGCCATTTAAAGGCTCCATATAGGGGTGTGGTGACATCTCCATTGACACTTGGCTGCTGAGAAGGATTAAACCTTCGAGAGATGCACGGAGGTCTCTGAGTAGCAATACACTAGTGTGCTCTAGGCTAGAAAGCAAGCCAGAGTGAGAAGTGGAGAGTTAGGGGGTAGAAAGAGGATGTATAGGCCAAGTCAAGGAGGACCTTCCAACCACAGGAAAAATTCTGGTTTATGCTGCACAAAATAGGGAAGCTGGCAAGGTTGTTATTCAGAAAAACAAAAGTATCTACTGTATCTATGATACACAAAGGAATTCAGAGGAAGAAAACTAGAGAAAGAGAGATGTCTAGGGCAAGATGGAAAGAAATAAATATATAAAAGGTCTGGGAGAGTTATAGAGTCCCCAACCTGGCAGACAAAAGGAGCAGAAATCTAGTGATCACTACTTGTAAGCCCTGGTACTCAATCTGGAAAGGCGCAGATTTCAGATTGAGGGAGTCCTTTTTGTAAACATTTGTTGTTGCTGCTGCTGCTGCTCTTGGTTATTGTTGTTGGTTGTTTTTGTTGCTGCTGCTGCTGCTGTTAAACCTACAACTGAGTGTTTGCCATAGCACACATGTGAACATGTCAGAGGACAACTTCTAGGAATTCTTTCTCTCCTTTCATCACATGAGCCAAAGAGATTAAACTCAAGTCCTCAGGCTTGGCAGCACATACCCCTCCAGTGATGCTGAGCCATCTCATCAGTCCCCAAAGGGTGTCTTCTAACCACTAGGCCACACAAAGGAACATTTTACACTCTATTGAAGATGATCTATCTCCTCAGGAGCCTCTTAAGCTAAGAAGGAAATCCCCAGTGTCATTAAGAGAGGAATTCTGATGGAGAAAACACTATGGAAGGTACCAGAACAGACAATTGACGGGTTTAGCTATGAGTACACAGACAAAGGAGAAGTAACTGTGATGCAAGAGCATCATGATGAGTGGCCCCATTTTCTGAGTTGGAAATGTATAGCTCTGTGGTACTTTCAAAAACTGTTTTAAGCATGACTTAATGTCTTGTAGACAGTATAGAAACAGTCACGTCAGGGGAAGAGTAGAAAAGAGCAGAGAACACTCAACCCTTTTGTCAGGTGTCAACATACAGAGGTCATGCAAAAGACGAGCAGCCAGAAGAGTCCATGCTCATCCTGTCTGGGGCTTCCCTGAACTCATGAAGAGGGACTGGATATGAGGACCATCCATTCCAGACATGGCAGCTTGGAGGATGAAAGCTGGGCAGTGTTCACTCAGCATGTGTTTTATAGCACATTTTCAATCAAGCATTCCCATATCAATCTAGAGAGTAGATCATCCACAAATTTAATTAAGTGTATTTGTACAGAATCTCAATTTGACCATAAAAATTTAATGCTTAATAGAGTTTAAGGTTCAATGGCCTTTCTTCCTAAAGGGAGACAGATGAAATGGCCATGGATTAATTTTTCCAGTCATTCTCCATATATCAGAGTTATAGAGACAACTGAGAAGACTGGATATCCACAAAGCAGGCTGAATATTAGGTAAAATACAGGGCTTAACTGTCTTCTACAAAACTCGCCTTGAGCAAGAATTTATTGTCTCTAATTAACTAATTATATGCTTCATAGTAACATCTAAGTAAACGATGCTAGAGCTAAGTATTTCTGTTCACATGCCCTTCTAGTGCCAGTTTGCCTTTGAAAATAGGCAAGCCTGCTGTGCATTTGCTGGTAGTGGTGTGGGTATGGTGGGGATAACTGCCTGCAATATGTTTTGCAGACCTATGAACACTTGTAAAGCCTGAGGATTCATTCATACAGTTGGGTCTTCCAACTTAAGAAGGGTTTTGATAAATCACACTAGATCTGGAGTTCAGTCTTAGCTACTGTGCTTGCCAGCTTGGTGACCATGGAGAAAGCAGTTACCATTGGTTTCTTTGCCTATGAAAGTAGTAGAGTAGAGGGAGCCAAGATGGCAGCACTGATCGCACACTGTATCTGATTACCAGGAAAACCAGGAATATACAATGACCTAAAGACCAAACTAAGAGCTAGAAAACACCGGTGCTGCTGATTCCCAGGTGAAAGGGATGTACATTGTGTGGGGCACAGATGGGTCTGACCTCTGGCCACCTAGCTAACCCACAGAAAAATCCCAGGGACAGCCCACATTAGCTGCCATCTTGGGAAGAACTGTGAGATATCTGTGCAGCTCCGGGCTCTTACTGCCCGTCTACTGCTTCCAAGATCAGGGATGGGGACCAGACAGGCAGAGCTGAGTCCTGGCACCAGATACAATCCACATTAGCTGTCTCCCAAGAAAAAGTGCAGGGGCACCCAACCACCTTAGAGCTCTGATCTCTCTCAGCCCCCAAGCTGCTTGCCAGCCTAGTCCAGCTGAGTCACAGAGCAGATAAGTACAGCCCTGCCATCACGAGAGGGCCCTGTGAAGCTTCTGAAAAGCTTGGAGCTCTGATTTCTCACAGCCCTCTGCCCCCACCCCCGCCCCCCAACACACAGCTCCTTACCAGCCAGGCCCATTTGTAACAAGGAGCATACTAGCGCAGCTAAATCCAGGCACCAGCCACGATCCGCATAAGCCACCATCCAAAGAGTGACTTCTGGCCTTGATCTGTCTCAGCCCACGCACCTGAAGCATACACCAGAGAGACATAGCTAAGACACAAAGCAAACAGGCTGAGCAGAGACTTCCTTTGGCCACAGTCCTCATTAGCTGATAGTAACTTCTGGCTCTGATCTCACCCCACTCACCTACAACCTATTGGCCTGATCCACCTAGGTCCCAGAGCAGACACATAGAGCAGAGATCTGTGTGGGTCATACCCTCACATTAGATGCTGTTCATGAGCAGCTTTGACCTCTAATCTCTCTCTGCCAGCCAGTACCAGACTAGCCCATTCAGGCCACAGAGAAGAGAAGCAGAGCCCTGTTATATCAAAAGGGCCTGTAGAACACACTAGCAACTTTGGGCTCTAGTCCCTCTCAACCCACAACCCCCCCCCCAAGCTGCTTATCAGCCTAACCTATCTGGGATACATAGCAGATAGACAGAACTGAGTCCGATGCAGACCAAGACTCACATTTGCTACCAGTTCAGAAAGGTCTGTGGGGCACCGAAGCAGCTTCAAGATTGAGTCTCTTACAGGCCTCCAGCTGCTTACTGACCTAGCCCATCTATAATACAGCCGATAGACAGAGCCCTGCCATCTTGAAAAGGACTATAGGGCACCTAAGCAACTTTAGGCTTGGAAATCTATCAGCCTACTCCTCTCCTGACTGACTCAACTGGGATACAGTCAGGGAACCCAGCTAGGCTGAGCTGGGTGCAGGCCCTAATACCCACTGTCCAAGATCCTAAGGAGGCCTCTGGGGAGCCCTAGCAAACAACCATTGGCTTGGAGCTCTCTTTGCTTGCTCCCAACCTGCCTGGCCCACATGGGACAGAGACAGTGACCTCATTGGAGGAACCTTTAGGCCTACTAACACCAGAGAGAACCAGGTGCCCAGAGGACAGCGCAAGAAAACTAGCAACAAAACTCTGAGCTATATAACAACACCGGAAACCAGTGATCCTACCACAGCAAGCCCTGGAGATATGAACACACACAAAGTGCAAGGAGGATGCTTTAAATCTGAGGTGATATAACTAAAAGAAGCTTTGAAAGAGGAAAATAAATCACTCAAAGAAACACAGGAAAACACATTCAAACAGATGAAGGAATTGAATAAATCCTATAAAGAATTACAGGAAAATACATCCAAAGAGATGAAGGAATTAAATAAATCCTATAAAGAATTACAGGAAAATTCAATCAAAAGGGAGAAAGAAATGAGTAAGACTATTCAAGACCTAAAGAGGGAATTAGAAGCAACAAAGAAAACACAAGCTGAGGCAATCTTATAATTGGAAAACATAGGGAAGAAAACAGAAATGACAGACACAAGCCATGCCAACCAAATACAAGAGATGAAAGAGAGAATCTCAAGTGTGGATGATATGATTGAAGTTATTGTTACATCAATCAAATAAAATGTTAAAACTAAAAGGTTCCTGACATAAAACACCCAAGAAATCTGGGACACTATAAAAAAAAAAAAGACCAAATCTAAGAATGATAGGAATAGAAGAAGGAGAAGACTCCAAGCTACAAGGCCTAGAAAACATTTTCAACATAATCAAAGAAAACTTTCCCAACCTAAATGCCCATAAACATACAAAAAGCCTAGAGAACTCTAAATAGATTCCACCAGAAAAGAAAATCATTCTGCCACATAATAATCAAAACATTAAATGTACAGAACAAAGAAAGTATTAAAAGCTGCAAGAAAAAAAAGATCAAGTCACATATAAAGGCAAACCTATCAGAATTACACCTGACTTCTCAACAGAGACTATAAAAGCCTGGATGGAAGTCAGGCAAACATTAAGAAACCACAGATGCCAACCCAGACTGCAATACCCACAAAAACATTCAATCACCATAGATGGAGAAAAGATATTCCATGAAAAACTCAAGCTTAATCAGTACCTAACCACAAATCCAGCACTATAGAAGGCACTAGAAGGGAAACTCCAACTCAAGAAGGCTAACTATACCCAGGAAAACACAGGAAATAAATACCTCCACATCCACAAATCCAAAACACAGAGACACACTCTACCTCCAACAATATTAAAACAAAAGGAACTAACAACCAGTGGTCATTAATATCTCAACATCAATGGCCTCAATTCTCCAGTAAAAAGACACAGATGTAGCCAATGGGCAGCTCAGACTTCATGTGGGTCCCGTAGTAAGGGGAGCAGTGGCTGTTTCTAACAAGAATTCTGTTACATGCTTTTTGACCACTTCCTTCTGGTAGGGCTGCCTTGCCAGGTCATAGGGGAAGAAAATTCACTCAGTCCTGATGTGACTTGACTAATTAAATAATAAATAAATTAAAAGGCAAAAGAGAGCTGATCATCATTGTATCTCTGCTTCCTGACTGCAGATGCAGCATTACCCATTTTTTGCCCCATGTCTTCCCTATCACGAAAAACTGTACCCACAAACTGTGAGCCAAAATAAATCCCTTATGTTACCTATGCCTAATTCTATCACAATAACATAAAAGTAACAAGTATATCCCATAATAGTGGAAGAACAGAAATTAAATGTTTCTGGGCTGATACTAACACAGTCTGAAGCCTGTGTTTTTTCACACTAACATGTAACAATCCATTAATAGACGTTGTATCCTTTCACACTGACACATAACAGGCCATCAATAGATGTTGTATTCTTTCACACTGACACACAACAGTCCATCAATAGACATTGTATTTTCATACTGACACAGTAATAGTCCAGCAATAAACATTTGATTTCTTCTGCCTCCTTTCTTCTCACTAGAGGGGCAAGAGAGTTAGCTTGTGTTTATTGTTCTAAATATGAGGGAATCAAAGGCAGGGGAGGTGAATTGATACACTCACAGATTTGCCTAAGACTTTGCACCCTATTTTCTCCATCTGTCAACCTAAGTGGCTTCAAATAAATGAATAATTTTGAATTACTTATATAGCAGAGCCTACCCACATAGCTAGGGAGGAACAGAATATACCTTCCATTTGTTCAGAGAAGGTTGGCTTTTTATACAATATATTCTGTTTCTACATCAGATTAATGAGAAAGGAGGGTTTCGTGTGGCTAACACTGCAGAGGATTCTATAGTATCTCTCAGTACCCCAGATAAAGGTTTCTTTTTAGCTGAAACATGATGTAAATGTAAATATCATTGAGCAGGGCAGACCTTTACAATGCACCAGGTCCCGTCAGCTCCCTTCTGTCATATAACAACCCACTTCACTCAGGCACCTTCACTCTGGCTGGCTGGAGATTACTCCCACCTGTCACCTTCCACGTCTTGGAGGATTCTATGAGTTACTTACTCGGCTACTTATCTCCATAATTAAAACATCAAATTGGTGGCTGCAAAATGTAACAGCAGGTTAGAGGAGATGGTGTGTTTCATTTTCTCACAGCAGTTCTGAATATGTATGGTCTATGCACACTGTGATTTTTCTGTGGTGTCTGGTAGCAATGTTTCCCCCTTCTGTGTCATTGTCAACTTACCCATCAGGCATCTGTTAACCAAGGCAAACTCAGGATTCCTAAAGGGTGAAGGGAGATGGACTGATAGTTCATGCCATCTCATTGCCCTTAAAATCTAAACACTGAGAGCAGAGACTTAAAAAAAAAAAAAAAATTCTTCCCCCACACACCACACAATGCTCAGCCAAATGTAAAATCTGCATGGGTAACCACAGGGTATTTTCTGTAGAAGTTAATATATTAGGCCACAAAACAAATTTTCACAAATGCAAAAATTTTAAGTATCATACTATATCATTTCTGTTCCCAATGAAATGAAAATAGAAGCTAACACTAGAAGAAATTTTCTTTTCGTTTTTGTTCGATGAACATAGGGCACTGCGTGTCTTAGTAGTTGAACAGTCTAGCACTGAGCTTCCCCACAGGCTACGAAACTTTAGAAAATATACAAATATATGAAGACCAAACAGCACACCTTTGAACAATAAAACCAAAAGATATTACATATTTCATAGCAGGTGAAAATGGAAAAACATCATGTCAAGATTTACAATAAAAACACAGTATCCAGAGAAATTCGTATCAATAAGTCCATATATCAAAGAGGAAAAAATTTACGAAGATTTCAAATGATCCATTGTCCTGTTAACTTCAGTCTAAAGATGCAAGGATAGTTCAACATGTGCAAGTGAAATCAAGACTATTCTTTGAAATTCCAGCCAAAAAAATCTTGGCACTGAGTCCAAACACTTGAACACTTTAAGATATATGTAGGACAGAAAATATATAGGAAAAAAAATGAATGTAAAGAAATTGACAAAACAAAACAAAAAGAAATTGACAAAGACTGAAAATTCTTAAATCTATCTCTTTTCCCTAAGGGAGTCTTATAACTTATAGAAAGGATGAAGCAAATATCTATGAATCATACGTGGATAGGTATTGCTGTGTCATATTAACTGGAATTGAGAAGTAGTCTTTCTTTGGGGAAATGAGTTCAGGTTGCTTTGTCTTGTTTGTTTGTTTGTTTGTTTGTTTGTTTTTCTGATGCCAGAGCTCAAGCAATGGCCCTATATCACTCTGAGAGGTATTTCCAAATGGTTTTAAAGGCCCTGTTATGAAGAATTGAAATCACAGGTCATCTCAGTATACGCAGAAATAGTATTTGGCAGAATTTAACAGTCTTTCATGATAAAAGGCTGTGAACAAGTTAGGAGGAGTAAAAGGATCATACGTCAACATGGAGACCAGGGCCACATATAACAAACCCACAGCCAACACCGTAACAAACATGGAGAAACTGAAGGCATTTCTTCTACCATAAGAAATGAGACAAAGGCATCTCCTCTCACTGTTCTTATCCAACAGAAAATGAGAGGTTTAACCAGAGCAATTGAACATGGAAATAACATCACACACACACACACACACACACACACACACACACACACACACAAATAAGAAATGAAGAACTCAACATTTAGAGGTGACATGATTCCACATAGAAAGATCTGAATCCCACCCAAAACACAATTTGAACCTGTAAGCAAATTCTCAGCCAAGCAACTGGACACAAAAATCAAGATTTAAAGTCCAGCAGCTTTTCTACACGCCAGTAACAAATTTCCTGAGAAAGGAATCTTGAAAGCAATCCTAATTTAAAACTGCTGCAAAAACAAAACAAAACAAAACAAACAAACAAAAAAACCAAGGAAGTTATAAACCACTGCAATGAGATTTACAAGTTAGCAAGCACAGAAGCATCACAAGGAAGGAGTAAAAGTGAGTAGAGGAAAGAAGACATTACTGATTATTGTGACTGACTTTGGAAGGTGGTGAGGTACCAAGATGGAGTACATGGTAGAAGTGTGAACAAACTGCAAGTCCTCACGAATTTGAAAAACTGTGGGGGAAAGACAGGAGGGAGACACAGCTCAGTAGAGAAGAACTTCCCTCCTATGGT
>OU015755.1:77838517-77899956 GCA_907169655.1 Acomys percivali | reverse complement strand
GGGTACAGGGAGGGGTACAGGGAGGGATACAGGGAGGGATACAGGGAGGGGTACAGGGAGGGTGTGAGGAGGAGACTAGGAGCCTATAGGTAGTGAGCAAAACTAAGGACACAGTGTGTCCATTGTGAAAGCAAAGCATAAGGAAACTGTCTTCTCCAAAGTTCTGGATTGAGAACCATATAACTAACCTTATTGTTTTGTGTCGGGCTGCGTTTGCAGCCACCCAAGACCATAGCTTGGACATGCCTGGTATATTATGAAGGATAAAAGCCCAAAATTATACCTCTAACTTCAAGAGTAGGACGGTTACAGAGATGCGCCTTTCTCCATTTGACCTGCCTGGGGTGGGGGGGAAGCAAGCATTCTTTCAGGTGAACCTGAATGCACCCAGATTCCTGTTCCCTGCTTAAACCATATGATTTTGAAAACAACAACAACAAAAATCTAAGGTACTTTGTGTCTGGGAAGTGAGGACAACAGTGGTATCTGCCTTGCTGGGTTGTTATAAGAAGTAAAATAAGAGAGAGAGTGTACGGAGGTGAACAGCTGTAAACCATAAGCTGCCTGTGTTCACAAACTGCTTTCAGGGATAAAGCTTTATTTAAACACAGCCACAGCATTCACTCAGGTTTTGTCTGTGGCTTCTTTCCCATTACAATTACAGAACAGAGGAGTCAAAGCAGAGATTGTCCAGCACGCTAATCCTAAAATACTGACCATCTGGCATTTTCTTGGGGGGAAAAAAATGTCCTTTGGCATCTGCCCAGGTTTAAAATAGATTTGAAGCAACTTAAATTCCCAATGAGCTATAATGCTTATAGCTTTTGAAAAAATAAATTGTGTTGCAATTTGTTTAGGATTATAGAACAGGCTTGATGGGGGATGGGGAGGTAGAAATAGTCAATAGTCGCTTCCAGTGTGAAGTTTAGCAGTAAAATTCCAAAGCACACAGCCCTCCACTGAAGCCAGCTTCCCCTCTGGGCTGTGGCATAATGTGTGCAGTGGGCACAGAATGGGGTTGGAGTCTTATTGGATTTTTCTGTCTCTGCTAATGCCGGTTAATAGACCTCATACCAAGCATGAAATATGTTCCCAAGGCTGAAAGCTATATAAGATGCCTTAACCCCAAGCAAGGTTCCCAGATCAAAACAAGTCTAAGGGAGAAACAAGGAAGTCCGCACATTATACAACCACTCAAAAGCTAATAGCTGTGGTAAACTAAACTAATAGAAGTCATGGCTGCCTTCTAGGTTATTGGGTGAGATAGAAACAGATTCCTGTCACAACTTGAGTTGGGAGAGGAGATAAAAGCATTTCATAAAAATGGGTTTATATACTAGATACTGACACACTAAAAAATAAATACAACTTTAATACCCCTCTACATGCCTCAATGCATCTTCCCACACACTGAATAAAACACACAGAAGCTGGCACTTACACAGAATACACGTCCTCATTCTGTACACTCACTCATGATAGTTTTCATGACACTTATTTTCCCGGCTGACAAAGTTGTGAGCTGAAAGGCTGTGATAGGATGAGAGATAGTCACATGGTACAGACATCCTGACATTAGCCAAGGAAGTGGTTGACCTCATCTGAGCTTTTGCATCCTGCTTCCAGCGAAGTGTTGTGAGGACGTAAGGAGAGAGGGAACTTTAAATGTTTAAAAGGCTGCCTGATACACACATTCTCAGTAAGTGTTAGCTAACACGTAGTCATTATCAGCACTGCCATTATATTGTGAGAACTGTTAGGTACAGACTCAGCCTTGGAAACCTGTTGCAGTTAGTGATGAATTAAATGCCATCGTGACTGAGGCATCTAAAAATCTATACACTGTTTTTGGATATGAAGGAAAGTAAAAGGATTAACTTCTACTGTGTCTTAACTATCCTAAGAAGTAGATTTATAGCACAATTTAAGTGTTCCATCTTTATCTTAAATTAATAAAATTTATATCCCACTTATTAAAGCTACTACCCTTACCCTCCCCCCCAAAAAAAATACATTAGAAGTTACTTTTCAATGAAATACTGCCCATCTTATAAACAACCACATCAGTAGACTCTAGATGTTCTCTACATAAACTGCCTCTCATAAAATATATCAGGGCTTCATGTGTTACAGTCTAACACACTAGTTCACACCGATCCAATAATGTGGATTAAGGTGAGTTCTAGCTTATCAGTTCTGACACATTACTCTGCCTTGTTCCTATAGGGGATAGTCCTGTAAGGGTCCCATGAGGGCCTCAAGTGCCCAGACATCTTATCTTCAGCACACACTTATTTCAGTATGAGTGTCCTAATAAATTCTCTCTTCAACTAAGTGAGAACACTGGTGATTCTGCCTGCTTCCCCGTTTCACCACAGCTGCTTTGAGGAGGGGCCTGCACCCTAATTCATGAGCTAAACAGCAGCAACCCCAAAGAAAAACTGTACAAAAGACTGGATTCAGAATCCTTCCCTTCTTCTATGAAACTGCGCCCTACCCCAACAGGATGTTAGCTTTACACTCTTATTTTGTTTCTCAGACCTACACAATGGCTAAAAACTCCTCTCCTTTTCTCTACCTTTGCACTAGTGGCAACATGTGCATGCACTGAGCGTGAAACGCAGTACACTATAGCAGATCCCAGCCAAGGAACATTTTCCTCGTGAATATTGGCTTCTCGGTTGCTGGCTGACTTGGCAATTCCCTGATCCTTTCAAAGAGGCTCTATATTTTGATGAGCCAAAGTTCAGTCTGCCTTCATTTCAATTCTGTGTGCACTCATCATGTGTATTCAGGTACACGTGTGCAAATGTGTGTCCAGGGATGCATACACATGTGTTCACACACATGGTGGAAGTCAGAAGACAACCATGGGTATAATTCCTCAAGTGTCTTGCATGTTTTTTTTTTTCATTTCTTCATCTCTTGCTGACCTGGGGCTCTTCCAGTAAGCCAGGGCTCTGGGCCTGTGAGCCCCAAGTATCTCTCCTTCTCTGCCTCCCAATATTGGCATTACAAGTGTCTGCCACCATAACCAACTTTTCCACATGAGTTCTGGGGACTGCACTCAAGTTGTCATGACTTCCACAAAAATTATGGAGTCCTTGAAAAAATTTAGAATTTATTTTTATTTCTGAATATGAGATCTTGAATGAATCTTGAATGAATCTCTCTCTCTCTCTCTCTCTCTCTCTCTCTCTCTCTCTCTCTCTCTCTCTCTGTGTGTGTGTGTGTGTGTGTGTGTGTGTGTGTGTGTGTGTGTGTGTGTGAGAGAGAGAGAGAGAGATGCATACTTTATGCCTAGGGAGGACAAAAGGAGAGTATAAAATCCCCTGGAGCAGGAGTAAGACAGTTTTAAGCTACTTTGTGAGTGCTGGAAGCTGAACCCAGGTCCTTTAGAAAAGCAGTCAATACTTTTAACCACTGAGCCATCTCTCCAGCCCTTCAGTTGCCAACTAGGGACTCCATAGAGGTTATATTTAAATAAGTTAGATCTATTAACATTACCACGTTAAGAAGTAAAGCTAACCCTTAAGAAATGTTTTGGTCCTTTAAATTAAATGATTATTCATTTTAAGTAAAAATAAACATACAAACAAGAAATGTAATGTTATATCTTTAAAAAAACACTTATTTTCCCTTAAGACAACCAATGGAAGAATGGTACTGTTCTTCATATTTTCAAAAAAAAATTTTAATGTTTTGCTTGATAGAAGAGGACCAGATTCTGCCACCTGCTTCTGCATTCAGTCTGTTGCTGTCTGTTTTCTTGTGCTATGGTATTTGAAGATAAGTAAGCCCAATACATATGATCTTCCGGAAGCTGGAAGAGAACTGTAGTTGTATTTCCTGATAACTATGGAATTGCTCCTTTAATGCTACCTACACTCAAGAATTTATACTTTCTCTAACCCTGACTGTAATTGGAAACTTTATGTCGCGTCCATAGACATTTTGGCCTGTGAAAATGAAACCCAGAGGTCTATCTTGTGCTTTACTTGAGTATTGTACAAAACAAATAGCTGTGATATCATACATTGGCCATCTAGAAAATACCGGCTAACAGATATGTGCGTTTAAATTTTTCTTCCATAAAAATTTTTTAAACACATTTATCAATATCACCACCAATCTGATCAAAAAGTCTAATTTTTGAAAGATTCTCAAACTTGTGGTAGTAAAAACAGATTTCTCCAAACCTTATCACTGACAGCAAGTAACAGGCACTGCCCATTTTTTCATTTTTAATTTGTTGAAGTATGGAATTACCTTTTAAAGTTTTGAAACAATGTCTTACTATGTAACTTAGGTTGGCTCAATCATATTGTAGCCTATTGTGGCCTTGAACTCACCACCATGTCCTCACCGTGCTGAAAAGGTAGGATTACAGGTATGCACCACCAAAGCTAGAGGATTTTTTTTAAATTTTCAATACAATGTTTACAAAAAGCTTAAGTGTAAAAAAAGCAATATCTATTATATACCTTTTCAAGTGAAAATGATATGCCATGAAAACATTGGCTGAACCACCTACAGCAGCTCATAAATGGTCTGATGTCCAACAGAACACTTTGTCACCCAGAATGCTTTAAAAAACAAGACATATTCACAAATTCAATTTTTAATTAATATATCTCATTCTCTATCAAGATCATTTGAAGTGAGGCTGTTCTTCTTTTCTAGGTACGATAAATGCATATATACATACAGGTACACATATATAATTTGTGGCCCATAAGTCAATTTGTTACACTTTGGTAGACATACCTGAACATATACAGGGCGGCAAATAACTGAAGCCATTAGAAGAGATCAAATATGGACATTCCGCCATCTTGTTTCATAGCCTAGACTACAAGTGAATGTCCATTGAGCAGCCCCTCCAGTGCCTCATTTTGCATCTCTTCAATTTTGATAGTGGTATTACTGCACAAAACTGACTCTAATGCAACACTGAAGTGCTAGCTAGTGTTTCTAGACACAAGAAAACAAAGGCAGGATTTACAGAGGACTTGAGTACTGGAGAAGCTTCCTTTAGGATGATGAGTTAGAATGCTCTTGGCCACCATGTCAATGCATGGGTCACAGATCAATGATGAAACCAATAGGGTTTCTTTAAATCATAGTATACTTAAAACAAAGGTGACAGATGGGTGGAAACATGTGACTAGTGGCTTTTAGGAATCCATTCCTATATCCCCTCCAGAATCAATGGTTCATTAACCACTAATTTTAGTATCTTTATTGAATATAATTAATAATTATATAAAATATATTTATATGTAATATAAATATATATAATATAATTATATATAATATAATATAATATATATCAGATATAGTATTATATATAATTAATCATTATAAGTATCAACTATATACCAATATATCCATACATATACATGTAGGTAATATAGGTTACATGCATTTAAGCAATTGTATGTACATGGTGAGAAAGAGTCTTGTGATTATTGGTGAGATTTAGTGTTGTTTTCATGTCTTCTAAGGCATCAGCAATTTTATCTACCCCTGCTTTGTATGCTCAGCACAAATATCAAACATTGTAGAAGCATCTTAATATTACTGTGAGGAGAGTAACAATGTCCCTTAGAATGTGGAAAAAAATAAGCTTTTCATTATCAGACTAAAGTATTCATCTTAAAATACATATCTATATTTTCCTAGTATTATCTATACAAATTACACTGATTTTGTTTTTTATACCTTATGGAACTAGTGTTTTCAAATGCTTTCAAATTGCTAACTCCTTGGAGTCTTAATAAGCCATGATAAAAATGTGTAAACAGAAGCAAAAATTCATTTCTAATTTTTGCTTTGTTTCTTGGTCATTTCTTAGGGAATGCCTTTCTTTTATGTTGAAGTATTATTAATTAACTATTCCTATACTGTCTCTAATTTAATTTCATTGAGATATAAATTAAATTGCTTATAAATTATCTGTTTACATGTTTTTAAGGAGGAGATAATAATATTCACAGCATGACTTGTGGGTGTTATAAATAGAAGGAATAAACTTTGTTTGTAGTAATGCCAAAAATAAAATTAAAGGGAAAAGAAGCATTTACTTTTTAATTAGAGAATTATAGCCCATAGGGAAGAATATATATATAACTCATATTGCCCATATGTCTAAATTTTTTAAGATTATTTATTTATTATGTATATAGCATTCTGCCAGCATATATTCTGCAGGCCAGAAGAGGGCACCAGATCCCATTATAGATGTTTGTGAGCCACGATGTGGTTGCCGGGAATTGAACTCAGGACCTCTAGAAGAGCAGTCAGTGCTCTTAACCTCTGAGACATCTCTCCAGCCCTAAAATGTAATTTTAATAGAAGAAAAATGACTATGATTTATAAAAAAGTATAAAAAAGAAAGAAAAAAAGGTATAAGTAGTGGATAAAATAGATACAAGTTTGAAATAAGCAAAAAACAGAAAATAAAAGTGTAAAGTTATTCTTTTACCATACTATGCTGGTTTAGTTTCAATTCATGATCTTACAAGACAGACCAGGCTGGACTCAAATTTGCTAACAGCTTCCATGGGTTTGTATTGCCATGCTTGGCCATGCTGTAAGGTTATTAAAGGTGATATTTAAATTGCAAAGTAAGCTGAAAAGAAGCTGACATAGTTCTTTCTGGAGTCCATGGGATGCTCTGAAGGACCTGGAGGATGAAAACAGCGCTCACCATCTTGGAGGAAATGCATGTTCTCGTGGTCATCAACCTTGTATAAAATACTTGCTATAGGAAAGGAATAATGAAATATTTCTCTCTTCATTCTGGGAAGAAGGAATCTGAAAGGAAGGCATCGACTATACATGTATACATATATATGGATGTAATAGAGATTAAATACATGTAAACAATTGTGCATGGACGGTGATATCTCATTTTCACCTTTCTTTTGAAGCAGTGAGTTTGAAAGTGAAAACAAAATGGTTCTAAGACAAGTTAAGTTGAGCCTGGCAAAGTCATCCTACTAGATTCAGTTCTTTTCATCTGAACATCTTATAATTCCCTTCAGTTACTGAAAAAAAAAACCCATCTTGCAGAAGCATCCCTCAGTTGTACTTAAGGGAAGTAAGAAAGACCTAAGTCCATAGTAAGGCAGAAGAGCAATCGCTCCTCTCCTGAGGCTGGACAGCCAGTCTTCTTCCTAGAGAAGAAAGTGAGAGGCAGGAGAGCTACAAAGGCAGCAGGGATGGCAGCTGCTAGTGTGGGTAGCAGGGTAGTGTGTGAAGACTCACACTGTAAATGCAAAGATAAATGTCAGAAGAATTAACGCACAGCAATAAACCAAGAACAAGATCATGCCCTGTACAAGCCATTAACCTCCTCTAGGGTCATAAGGCTAAAACAATAGTTTGGTTCACCTTGACTGTGTGCTAATGTTTGTGTTTCTCACAAATTATCTCTTGGCATGAAGAGATGACTCAGTGATTAAGAGTGCTTGCTGTACTTCCAGGGAACCCAAGCTTGCTTCTCAGTACCCACAATGGATGGCTCACCTGAAACTCTAAATGCAGGGGATCCAACAGCCTCTTCTGCTGTACATAAACATACACATACATGAAGTATACATGGCACATACACATATACAAACACAGGTTAAAATAAAATGAAAACAAATTTTCTCTGAAGAATGATTTTAGGGCTCTTTTTCTAGAATTAAGTGAATGATATGATAAATTTAGGTCCTTTATTGTTAAAAACAAACACACAAACAAACTTAGTTCTTATCTTGTGGGTTTGCTATACTGCCCCCTTTTTGAAATTGTCTTATAGACAACATTTCCTCAAAACCTAGGTTTTGTTCTCTCACCACTAACTTTTACCAAAGACACAAATAGTTTAGCCTAGGAGGAAAATATATAGCCTTCTTTGTAATAGTAGTAATAGTATTTTTATTTCTCCAACTTTGAAACTGTGTAACAGCCCTTATCAGCAAATAAAAGCTTCCAATAACAGAGAAATAAAGTGATTGAGAAACCCATAAAAAGGAAAAAAAAAAAATCTGGGTGAAATTAAAGCAAATGTCTGCTCTATGCTTCCATTAATCTCTTGGGCAAATATAAAAATCTAGCACGTTTACTGGCTGCCTCCTGACTGTAAGTCATTACTATTGCACTGTTTCCGCAGCTACAGATACCTTCTTAGTTGGGACCGCCCAGTAAAACATTCAAACAAAACCACTTATAAAGATAAAGAGGCACAACTGCATTCAGATGCTAAGCTTACAAAGTTGTAAGTTTATTGGGCTTACTTAGGAATACACCAAACACATAAACAATAGAGTGCTAAAAACCAAATGTGGGTTTTATACAATATTTCTCTAAACAGCGTTCAATTAAAAAAATAGGCATCTTAAATTAACAAAGTGATGTTTTCTAGATTGCTCTTTCAGGAGATAAACAACTAGCTTTTTATAGTACAACTAACACCTGCCAAGCAAGCACAAGGACACCAATTCAGATCTTTAGAACCTACATAAAGCGGAAGGCAGTAGCACACATATGTGATCCCAGAGTTCCTATTGTGAGCTAGGAGGCAGAAACAGGAAACTCTCCATAAAGTCAAAGGCCAACTAGCCTGGCATATAAAGGAAGTACTCAATAAGAGAAACCTTCACTCAAATAAGGTCAGAGGTAAGTACACATATGTGAGGTTGTCCTCTGGCCTCCACACATGTGCCATGGTATGCATGGCTGCATGCGTGCACGCGCGCACACAAACACACACACACACACACACACACACACACACACACACACACACAGAAATTTTGAAATATTTATTTTATTTATGTGTAGGGGCATTTTGCCTGCATGTACATACATGTGCACCACATGTGTGCATGATGCCATGGATCCCCTGGAACTGGAACCACAGATAGTTAGTTGTAAGTTGCCCTGTAAGTGCTGGGAATTGAACCTGGGTCCTCTAGAGGAACAGCTAGTGTTCCTAACCACTGAGCCATCTCTCCAGCCCTTCACACAAAGAATTTTTAAGTACAATTAATACAACAAGCACAAAAGGTTAGTCCTATAATTTTATATTAAACTGTATCTCTAAATATAGAAGCAACAATCCCACAGTAACTGAGAACTACTATGAAGAGAAAATGAGGTCGTGAACTTTAAGCAAATACCATAAAATCATTCGATAAAAAAATAACTTATATTCAATCTATGTAATTTCCTGAATTATGAATATAGGGACTCAGGAGATGGCTAGAGGGAGAGTATTATGAGAAAAACAATTGAGACAATTATTTCTCTTATAATCTCTGTAATTTTGGAATGGATTCTATTAGGGGTTGGCGTCCTTATCAAGGAACCTATACAAGGATAAGCCACTAAGATATTTCAATAATTCCCAAGCATAGCAATGGGGATGGGTATAGTTCAGCAATAAAGCCCAAGGCCCTAGACTCAATGACCAGTAAGAAAAATGAGACTTAATTTCAAGCTCCCTTTAACATCTTCACAGTAGAAGTTCATGTTGAAAATAAAACCTTAACTTTTTAGTTTCCACAAAAAAAAAAAATTATAGAAACCACAAAAATAAAAAACATACCTTTTAGTTTCATTTGTGTCTATGATCGTTTCAGGGCAAGCTACGCAAAAACAACCTGCGTCTGAGTTAGAAATGGTTGTGGGACCTTTGGTAAAGAGACTAATGTTATTTACAAATGAAAACGATAGTAATTATAGATGGCCAGAACAATGGTGAAAAGATAAATATTTTGTCCTAGTACGTCATTCTAGAGCCCAGGGCCCACCTTTTCCCTTTGGAGCATCCAGACATCAATGTGTCTTGAAGGATTAAAGCTTAGCTGGGCAGATGGATCTGCAGGATCTTCAGTGAGTGGGAGTCTACGGGTGTCTCTGATCCAGCTCTTTCTATGGTACAGCCTCTTTGGTGACGCAGCTCTCTCAGCGATACAGCTATCTTTATTGGGGGAAATAAGGGTTATATAAACCTTGAGGACACGGGTAGGGATTTTTGGGTGAGTGAACATCATTGGCTGGGGCTGATGTGCTGGGAATGCTTCATTTGCATGGAGAGGAATTCCAGGTGCTAGCCTAGTTGACTACCTGGAGAATTGCAGAGGTGGCGTCACAAGACTATGTGAGCTGGGGGCATGTGGGCACAGAACAGGGAGGGAGAGGTCTCTACCCCTGCTGGTCTCAAGATGGAGATTTTTGGAGTTTGGACACATTCTCAGCCTCACTCTAGCTCCAGGCTAGTTTCCCCGGTCACATGTGCCCCCATAATAGTAGAAATATCATGTCCTAAAACTGAGAGGATGAAGGATATAGACATAAATTTTATTGTCTAATGGGAAACAGATGGTCAGAAAAAAACGATGAGCAGAAGATGAAGTAACATGAAATTATACACTCTCCAAAAGGCTACTTTTGATTATTTCATTTTAAAGGTCATTTTATTAAATTTACTTGTTGTGCCAGGGCAGTGTGGCACACATGGCCCTGCATACACCTGGAAGTCGGAAGGCTACTTAAGGGGCTCGGTCCTTTCCTTACACACAGGGCCCCTGCAGACTGAACTCACGTTGTCAGGCTTGGCAATAAGTGTCTTTATCGGCTGAGCCATCTTGTTAATCCCTCATTGTGGCCTTCTACCTAACCTACTCACTAATTTCTCCAATGTGCTGAGAGTGCAGGCTGAGAACATTACAGCCTCTCCCTAACTTTACTTGGAAGTCCTCTAATATTTTCTTACTCATCTAGGAAGTGGGTGTAGTGGAGGGTTCAGCTAGCTTATAGACTACAGCCACTCTTATTTCCAAGATGTCCCTGTTAATCCTTCCAAAGGCCTTATCAAAAACTGCTTCACCCTTCCTGGGGGGGGCGCTAGAGATGCAACCTGACAGGACAGAACCTTACATAGAACACCTGGATGGATGGTATGACTCTCCCATCCCAATTCTTCTGGTTAGAGATGAGTCACTGATTCTAACACACTGAAGAGGCAAGATAGTCATATGAAGCTGGGAAGGAGTGTGCACACAGAACTGTGGCCACTATCCGACAGCTAGCCTGGACACTGAATCTTGCCAACAGCTACATAAGTGAAATGGGCCTTGAGGTGTCCACAGCCTAGGCAGCACCCTGATTACAGTCAACAAAAGACCCTAGAGCAGAAGGTCAGTTCAACCATACCTAACTCTGCTAAAAGCCACAGAAAATCTGAAATGTTCAGTGTTGGATTAAGATACTACATTTTGAGTAATGTGCTATGCAGCAATAAATAAATAAAATGACACCATGAATATAATTGTGATATTTTTACTAGATCTAAGGGGGAAAACAGAAGGTATTACTGGGCCAGAAAATTTTGAATCTGCATTAGATAACATAAGTATTGATGTGAAATCTTTTTAGGTGCAAAATATTATCAGGGACATGTACGAATATGTGCTGAAAGATTCAAAGTAAGATGAAAGAATAGCTGCAGTTCACT
Source organism: Acomys percivali (assembly GCA_907169655.1). Taxonomy (NCBI): domain Eukaryota; kingdom Metazoa; phylum Chordata; class Mammalia; order Rodentia; family Muridae; genus Acomys; species Acomys percivali. The sequence continues at coordinate 77,888,444 of OU015755.1, read as the reverse complement.
TTCAAGTAATTCAACAAACAAAAGCCCATTTGACTGCATACAGATGGTGTATCTTTCTATGTGGATGTACATATCCAGAAAGCCAAGCAGCGAAGCACCAGCCATTTGAAAATATCCATGAAAGGTACATGAATGTTTGCTCTATTACTCTATAGAGAAGACATAATTGTAAATGTCATTCTATAGATCCAAATTGCCAACTTTTCTGCAGCTTTTAAACTTTGCTACCCCAATACTTACATTGTACTATGGCTGGGATCCTTAGCCTATGAACAGATTTTTTTTTACAACTACAATGACTCTATAAGGTAGGAGAAGAGGAGGATAAAAATCCAAGATCACCTCCCATTGAGATTCCCAGCCTTCACAGTGGCCAAGGACATCTGGGAATAAATCCCTATGGGAAACTGAGTTAGAAACATACTACAGCAGATGGCTCTACATATCTGCCACCTTCCTGCACATCAGCAATGACATGCTTCTTAATCCATTGCACAACTTGATCATAATGGGCTTGGTTTGCCTTTGGACATATAATTAGCTTCAATTATCTGAACATCTACAGCTTCTACAAGAAAGTTACTAGACAATTAATTGGATCTTCTGAGTTGAACAGTGAAGTTCCCGTTCCTCCAATTTATTGGTTACAGCACCTGCATTGGAATGAACTGCGAATCTTGTTAAAATGCTGATTCTGACCCATTAAGCCTAGAATGGGCCTCTAGAGTTTACATTACAATGCCCTCCAGATGACACTGAGGCTGCTGGTCCTAGGACCACATCTCTAACTCAAAGTTCTCTGAACAGCTTCCCAGCAGGCCACGATTTTAAAAGGAGCTAAAACTGTGAACCATGGAAACATTGGTAACTTACCTGTGGCTTTAATTCACAAGAAGGTGTGTGTGTGTGTGTGTATGTGTGTGTGTGTGTGTGTGTGTGTGTGTGTCTAGGGGGAGAGGAGAGAGTCACCAGAGCAAACTGGAAAGAACAGTTTTTAAAAGGAGCCAACTACAGGTCCACTGACAGGAGAATGGCCATGTAAGTAATGGTTTATCTATACAAAGCAATAGGACAACCACCTATGTCCTTTCCTGTGACCCAGCAATTCCACATCTGCCTATCTTACTCCACAAGAGAAATGAAATAGGCCCACATGAAGATCCATGCAAGAAGGTTCATAGCAGCTTTATCCGTAACTTCCTAAAACAATACTAGGTGACCATGAACAGGAGAACTGGATAAACAAATTGGAGTGCAGCCATAGAATGTAAGGCTACTTGGTCGTATGAAGGAGCACATCACTGGTGCACTACATACACCAGTACAGATGGCCCACAAAAGCACTACCCTGAGCAGGAGAAGACTTACCCAAAAGAGTTCGTGGTTTGGGAGGTAGTAACAATGGTGTATTTCTAGATAGGACTTTGAGATACATAGGTAGATACATTCATGAAAAGTCACCAAATACTACAACTGTTGCCCGCAGACTGCATTGCTTATCAGGTGTACCAGCACAGAGGAAAACAGAATGCACACAAATGCTGAACTCTAGGAAATAGCACACACAGGAATAGAGAAGCTTATCACCAATGCCTGCTGCTTAACTTTGAAGAGATCAGGGCAATAAGACAGACTGGAGGCTGCCGAGAGCTGTGGATAGCAAAACAGATAATGCATGCACAGTAAATCCTTAATGGTAGAATCTATGTAGTGGCTAAAGTTTCTTTAGTTTTTGTTGTTGTTGTTGTTTTGTTTTGTTTTTTGTTTTTGGTTTTTTTTTTTTTTTTTTTTGATACATAGCTCTTTTTCCTATTGAATTGTTGGGCAAAGTATACTATCATTATGTGGCAGATTAAAAAAAATGAGTTACCAGTCTACCACATATCCATATGTTCAGGTGCAAAAGAGTTCTAGGCAGGCAAACAAGAACTTAAGCTCTGTTACCCCTGGGAAAGTCGTTGGTAGTGGAGACAGGGAGAGTTTCACTTCATAGCAGTGGGTGGGGGTGGGGCAAAGAGAGGAGAGGCAAGTTTAGAAATGGTGATACTGTCAAAAACAAATTACACAGGCAGAGAAAGTAATGACCCATAGCAGCCAGGAGCGAGGCTGGGGCTTATGTAACGATATGTGTGCTGAAATACAACCCGAGCGTGTATGCCTCTGCCCTTTATAGTTCACACAGAAGTACTAGGCACTGCCTTGACTCTGACCCTCTGTGCAGCCAAGTGTATGATGCTTAGAAATACACAATTAACTCTTTTTTACATTAAAAATAGTGCTCAGGCTTGGGATGCTGCAAAGTTGGCAGAGTGCTTTGCCTTAGCATGCACTCTGGTCCTGAGTTTGGTCCTTAGCACTCACTATACCAATGGGAAGTCATGGTACAGGCCTATAATCCTAGAAGTAGGGAAGTAGAAATAAGAAGACCAGGAATTCAATGTCATCCTTAGGTAATAGAGAGTCCAAGGTCAACCTGAGCTACATGAGACCCTGTCTTAAAAGAAAAAAAAAATTAAACTGCTGTGTGCTAAAGTAGAGTAATGAAAAAAAATCTGTTTCTTTCTCATACCTAATATCATGCATAGAGTGGAAATTTAGACACTGAGATATATGTGAGAATGACTGAAAAATACTGCTTGTACCATAGAGCTATGGGCTACATATGTGCCCAACCTATAGAACTTCTCTGGGCTGATGCCCACTAAGATGTAGTCACAGACCTACCTACACTTCTTCCACTTCCCCCAGACTTGTAGCCATGGCTAGTTCCACAAGGACAAACACAACCACGATGTTCCAAAAAGATTCCTTCTCCCACAAATCCAGACCTTGCTAAAGGTATCTATGGGAGACAGATAACTTGGGGATTGTGCAGATGCCCACTTCTTCCACACCAAGTGAGAAGCAAATGGTCTGTGTTGAGAGAATGTGGCCACAGTGGAACCAAGAGGACTGGCAGTGTCGCTTGGTGGCAGAACACTTATCTAGCATGCTCAAAGCCCTGAGTTCAATCTCAGGTGTTCTCAGGACAAGAGTCAATAAGACCTCACAGGGATAGCAAGAAGATGGTGATTTCCAGACATACTGTACACTTCTGGCACCTTCCATATCACACAGATAGGTCCCTGCCCCTGGGTTTCAGGACACAAAGTTGACACTAGTCACAGAATTACTTTCTTCAGCAAGCCTGAAGGATTTCTCCAATCTGAAGAAGCACAGCTAAGGCAATTTTCCCAGAGGAACGTTGAGAGTACAGTTCCAGAGGTCAGGGGTCACGCCCTCTGAGACTGAGATCTCCGAGAGCTTCGTACTCAATAGACACTAGGCTCTCTGCAATGTCAACTCCCTTCCTGGGAAGAATATATGCCCCTTTTCTGGAGGCCCCCTCACATCCTGCTGAGGGCCAGAGATAGAAATACTAAATACTGCAGGAAAGACTAAAATCCATCTTATGCAGTAAGAGAGCCTTTGTCCATCATTTACAAGCAAATGTTACCCCCAACCTCTTTCAACCTAGAAACACCGGAGATAGCATATACTCTACATCATTAGAGGACAGTCTCAAAGTATGTCCAGTCAGACTTGTTCCTTCTCATTCTTTTACATAGTATCAATGGAGACACAACAAATGGCCATGATTCAAACAGGCAGAAGCCTGGGGTCTGGTGATGTGGATACTCGTCTTAGCTTAAGAGAAGCAGGTTAGCTCCTGAATGCATCATTTTGAACATTCACATGTAAACACCGACAGCCAACTGTACCTGATGACATCACAACTCCTGGTAGGAACCCTGGCTCTCCAAGCTTTCTAATTTAATACTGTTTTGGTTTGACTGAACATGGTCCCTGTAGGCTCATACATTTGATAGCCTCTTCCGCCAGTTGGGAAAGATTAGCAGGTGTGATCTTGTTGGAGGAAGTGTCTCTATGGATGAGCTTTGAGGTTTCAAAAGCACACACAGTTCACTGTTAGTTTTCTCTCTGCCATGTGCTTGTGGAACAGGATGTATGCTCTCAGCTACTGCTCCAGTCAGTGTCTTGCCTACCTGCCTGCCGCCATGCTCCCCCTCTACTATGATCAAAACTTCACCACCTGAAACTGTAAGGCCCCCAATTACATGCCATCTTCTATAAGTTGCCTTCACCATGGTATCTTAGGACAGCAACAGAAAATTAGCTAAGACAGGCTCCCAAGGAATGGCATTGTCTCTCAGAGAAGGAGAAAACGTTACACAGAAAGTGGAAGCAGGCCTTGACGTGTACAGGCAGAGTGCACCATGAATGATAGAGTTCTGCCCCAGTTCCCCAGCACTCCACTGATCTTCATAAATCCCCTCAGAGTCTCTGTGCCTCATCATTTTTCATCAAGGCTCCACGGCAATTTATTATTAGAAAATACTTAATGGCTATTTGGAAGCAACGGTTCTTTTCTTTTCCCATTTTTCCCAACCTTATTTCACCTGACAGGTACAACATTAAATTTGTCACACATGCACATTACTTTCCAATGAGATGCATAATGACCAGACCCAGCAAAAATAAAAATAAATAACAAAGAAGATTAGTCTAAATCAAATAAAGGGCATTAAGTGTTGTTTTAAAAATTCAAATTGCAAACTCAGGACTAAAATTAGCCCATAAATATAACTGTTGGCATAGACAGATCAATGAGAAAGATCTGTAGGCCCATGAATGGCCCAAAAGAGGCACCATCATGGTGTGGGGTAGGAGATGACTTTCTTACACTGGTAGCATCTGAAAGCAATAGGGGGCTGTAGATTGTTCAACATACAGTGGCAGAATACCTGGCCAGACACCGAGATGTCAATAAAAATGTAGGACCAATTCCATATCAAAATAAACTCTAGGGGATGACACAAGAAAACAAAAACAAAAAAAATTTAAAGTGTAAAATATGTATCACTAAGTCCATAGATGTTTAAAAGGGAACCATGCTGTTCTCTAGGCTTGGGGTCCTGGCCTGAATTAAGAAGAGAAAGCCAGCTGTGCATGTGCATTCCTTGCTCTCTCCTTCTGACCTCTGGCGTATGGGACCAGCCACTTCAAGTTTCTGTTCTTTTGACTTCTGTGCTATCACAGGCTGTACCTTGAACTGTCAGCTAAAAAAACCAAATCTCTTTTTAAAATTAAATATTTTTTTACATATACATTTATATTATTACACATATATACAATGAACTACCTACATCAAGAAGAACCATGAAACAATTAGGAATTATATAAATGTTACATTCTTAGTGTTTTGGTTATTTGTATTTGGCACCGTTGAGGAAAACATCTTTCCTATCTTGGTGCGTCTAAAATTCTGAATGTAAATCAGTGTCTATCATATCTCATCATTATCAACTTAAAATATCTATCTAGACCTAAAAACATGAAAGAAAGAAAGAAAGAAAGAAAGAAAGAAAGAAAGAAAGAAAGAAAGAAAAGAAAAGAAAAGAAAAGAAAAGAAGCTATCTTTTATCCAGTGAGTATTTGGGACATCTTTCTCAAAAAATCATGTAATTGAAACTGTTCGGGTTTGTATCTGAATCTTCTGCTCTTTCAATTGATCTACACATTTGTTCTTGTGCCAATACTATGGTGTTTTTCTAACTATAGCTCTGTAACATAGCTTGAAATCCAGCATGGCAATGGCCGCAGCGTTTTTATCATTGTTGTTGTTTTTATGAAATACATCCTAAATATTTTGTGCTTCCAAATAAGTTTTAAGATTAATAAACATTTCTGTAAAGAAAAAAATAAACAAGACAGATCAAACACAGCCAAATCCTTTCTCTCCAGAACCAAAGTTCAGAATAAAGTCACTGGAAGCCTATTTTACCACTAAGTCTGATAAATGGCAGTTCCCTAAAGAGAGAACTCTTTGATTCTTGCTATTGAAATTCCCAGAATTCCCTGATCGCCATCTTTCAGAACATTCTTCCTTTTCATGTATCCTTTAAGCTAGTCAAATTTCTATTGTTCTTAGCAACAAGATATAATACATCTCGGCTTTTTATCTACCCAATGTTCATTACCCACTTTTCAAATAAAATTCTGACTGTGTTTGATATAACAATAGTGATATTAAATATTCAGTTTGTCATCCTCTTTTACACTGGAAGATATGGCCTAGCCAATTGGATGAGCTAGTTACCAATTGGATGATAAGTTACCAATAAACATCCACAGAACCACCTGAATAATGCCTGGGCAGGCCTGCCAGGTGGCTCAGTAGGTAAGAAGGCTTGTCACCAATCTAGGTAGGAGACACTGCAGAGAAGATCATGACTACCAAAAGTTTGGCCACACTTACAGGCTCGGGGTACAGTCCTTGACTAGACTGCCCTCACCCAAGAAACTGACCACAAGTTTTGGACTTCCCAGGCCATGCACAGTCTTAGCCAGTTGCCTATGAACTCACAGGTTCTCATTGTCACTTCCGATAATTTCCCAATACAAAGACCAGATCCTCAGCCCCGGCCCCTGTCTGCAACTGATGGACAAGCCAGGCTGCATCCCTTTAATTTACTGATCCACCACATCAGTTCCGTTCCTTTAGAATACCCGAATGCAAGAAGTAACACTGTTTTTCAGACTTGATAACAGCATAATCACATTATATAGATCATTTGGGGTGACTAGATGCTAAAGTATGGTCTAGACAATGATCAAGACAATTTTTATTAACTCTGATGAGAAAACAACTTTTTAAATGTTGTTCTTGGCATACCTTGTTTTTTCTCTCAAATGATCTCTGTATTCTGTTCTCTCTGTGTGTTTCTGAATACATACATGACCCTGAGAAATGGGAAGTGACTAAGCACTGTCTACATACCAGCTGCTAAGCTGCACAGACCACCTGATCAGCCCTGCCCACCACTGTCCAGTCAGCACTCCCCCCATTCTATGGGTGCTGAGACTAGTCCCAGGGAAAGAACTACTGTGCAGCCACCAGTTAGACTGTCCTCAAGCAGCCAGGGAGACAAGCTCTGTATTTCTGTCATATAGAGATCCTAGCTTCTAGCTGTTACATATGCATATTCTGATGGGAAACAATATTGATAAAGGCCAGGAAACTAAAAAGGGGCCCCATGTGGCTGCTTTAAAAAAATGGCTCTAAGGGATGGGCTGCGGAAGAGAATGGAGGAGACTGGAAGAGGATAGTGATGGCATGGAAGGGCATAATAGGGAAGGAGAGGGAGGGAGATGAGGGGGGAGAAGGAGAGAGTCAACCAAAATGAAACATGTATCAAAACTTCATATGGAAAGCTATTATTTTAGAATCTAACTTTATATTTTAAAAAGAAGATGGAGCTGGACATGGTGGCACACACCTGTGTTCCCAACCCCGGCGGAAGCAGCGGCAGGCAGATCTCTGTGAGTTCAAGGCCAGCCTGGTCTACAAATGAGTCCAGGAAAGCCAAGGCTACACAAAGAAACCCTGTCTTGAAAAACCAATAAATAAATAAACAAACAAACAAATAAATAGTGGTAGATCTGGGTTGTTTCCTCTCTTCAAACACATATGCTACTATTATACTCCCCATCCAGTGCCTCTTTTATTGTGTACCAAGGGAAAAGCACTATTTGAGACACAGATTCATACCAATGAGAGCTGCCAAATGTTTCTCCCAAATGTCCTCTACAGGCACTGTAAGCATCAGCAGTAAACCACAGAAGCCTTAAGATCAACTCTCTCCCATCCGGCGGCATGTTGGGTGGGGAGGCAGGTTGCTTCTTAGAAAATACTCTGCCAGATCACCTTAACAGAATTCCTCAGGAAATCGAGGAGCTCCACCAGCACCCCTATAAAACCTGCTCATACAAATTAACTTTCAAGTCAAGCTATCTTGGCTTCCTTAAAGAACATCTCTGGAACATCAACAACCCAAGGGGACTTAAGGCTATACACTGATACACAGTTTAAAACATTGAGAAGGAAAAGACTAAGTCAGCCCCGTAGGAACCAAAGATCTCAGTGCCGCAGACACTCTCCCAGCTCTTGGTGGAGCAGGCATGATGGACTGAGCCCTCCGAGGCTACCCATGATTAAAGCCAGAGTGCCAATCAGACAGTGAACCAAAAAGTTGGATGTTGCTGTCAGCTTGCCAGAGGGTACCACAGGGTATCAGACTTTTGCAGTGAGTGAAGAACAACAAAAACAAAGGATGCTGGAGAGACAGCAGATGAGTTCTATAAGCAGCTCCGAGGACACCCAGGAGGAAATTTGAGCCACTTGATGTCATAGCAATGATGAGTTTGCAGAAAGTCATTCCCTCACTTTCAGAGGACAAGGACCTCTGCTGGCGTAACGATGGCTGGCCACAGGAAGCTTGATCCAAGCCCCCAGATTCCCTTTATCCAAAACTTGGGGACAGTGCGGGAGGTGAGGAAGTGTGGCTCTAGAAGAACAGGGGACATCTTCTCACAAGCTGAACAGCAACAGAGGGGTTGGGAGCGCCAAGCTCTGAACCCCACACACCCATGGAAGGGGACTCCAGGCTGTGAGAAAGTCACTATTAACAGTTCCTGAGAATAACTAGGCAGTTTCCTGGTCAAGCCTTTTACAATTTATTGTGAAAAACAAGATTGCAAGTCCCCAAAATTTAAGGAACCATAAAACCCCAGAGGGAAATTAGGTCTAATGTTCCTATATTTAAGTTCTGGGGGGTTCTGTGAAAAATGTTCTGGGGTATGTGGATATGAATGAGACCTCTCCCATAGTCTCGGGCATTGGAATATTTGGTCCCCCAGATGATGGTGCTATTTGGGTGGGTTTAGGAGGCGTGGCCTTGCGGCAGGAAGTGTGTCTATGTAGGCAGGCCACCGGTTTGCTTGTTCTGCTTCACACTTGTGGATTAAGTTATGAGCTCTCAGCTTGCTGCTCCCGCTGCCACCCCTGCTGCTTTCTACTGTGCATCCCCACCACGATGAACTCTAACCCTCGGGAACCATAAGCACCAATAAACTCTTCTATACGCTACCTTAATTATAGTGTTTTATCACAGCAATAGGGAATTAATTAGTAATATGGTGCACAACAGGTTTGGTTTCAGGGGACAAAGACAAATATAAGGCAGGCTCCAAGCAAAGGAGCTTTGCTTCCAAGGGTTTCAAGCAACAACTAACGTTTATGGGGGGCCTTTCCCTATGCCAGACTTGTGCATTGTACTGTAAGTGTGCTTCCTTGCTTATTTCTCTGAACTGTAAAGAAGAGAAAACTGAGGCACAGAGAAGTCAAATAACTGGCCCAAGGTCATATAGCTGGTCATTGGTAAGTAAGACTTAAACAGAGCCTTCTGTCACTGCATTATACTGGGGTCCTCTTCTTTATTTAATTGTGCCTTTATTTTTCAAAATTTATAGCTGATTAAACCTTTTTATTAAACCTGTGCATCTTCTTTGCCAGCAGCTTTGGCCTCTCCATCATTTCTATTCCTCCTGGGCTTTGTGCTTTGAAACCACCTTGTTAAGTCCCTTTACTAAGGAGCTCCAGAAGGGCTACCCTGGCCAAGGAACCATACATCTTCAGTCTCTCGGAGGCCACAGCTTATAGCTGGGAGCATAGCTGACAGCAATGGTCATGCACAGCCTTGTCAAGCAGGCCTAGGCGGTTGAGCTTTTCCTGAACTTAGCCTTCGGGGCACTTCTTTGAGGCCTTGCCCCCAGACTTGTTTCATGGCTTTTTGTCTTCCTTGACCAACTTTATGGCATCTTTCTTCTTCTTCTTGTCATGTTTGGGTGGCATGGCAAAGCTGAAAGAGCAGTGGCAACCACTACTGCCTCACTGAAGATGTCAGACAAAAAAGGTGGGATCCTCTTAAGTCTTCCTCTTATGATAAGACTGAGTAGATGGCTCAGTCGCTAAAGTGCTTGCTGTGCCAACATGAGGACACAGTTAGATCCCACTATCTCCAGCACCCATGTCAAAAGCAGTTCAAGGGCTGGACATGTTGATGTGCATTTGTAATTCCAGAGTTGACGAAAGAGAAGCAAGTAGATCCCTGGACCATGTTGGCCAGCTAGTCAGCATAGCCTAATAGCCAAGCCAACGTCCCATTGAGAGACCCTGCCCCAAACAAACAAACAAAAAAGCAAGCTGAACAGATCCTAGCCTCTCTAGGCATGTCCACACATGTGCATGTGCACCTACATATACATGTGTGCCTTCACACACACCTACACACACATAATAAACAAAAGAGACTGTCAGTGATGAAAGGGTTTTGCCCTAGCACATAGCAGACCATTTACAGAGCTTGTCTAAGGTGTCCCAGCTACAGAGAGAAACCTTAGAACTGAGAGCCAAAGGCTCATCAAAATCTCTAATAGCAGTTTCTGGGTTTTGAGGGCCACATCTGCTGGGGAGTTTACTCTTCCATTTGTTAAAAATAAATAGAATATTAAATATTAACCCCTTACAGCCAAGGCAGCTTTGTGAGGCTTAAGAATCTGGTGTCTAACAATCACCTATTACCATTACATCAGTGCACCCTCAGAACACCACAGTGACCCTCCTATAGATCTCAGGCCCCCGGGGCTATGGAAAGAACAGGGGCCAAGCAGAGAGCTTCATCCAGATACTGCACTGTAAGGATGAGGATCAAAGCAGGGAAAAGTGGGGTACAATCAGGCAAGGAGTCTGGCATTGCTCCCAAAGATGGTGGGGGAAATGCTGAGCAAACACAGGAGATAAATGAGTGCTCGCTTTTATATGAAAGATGGAAACAGTTTGTCTCCTGAAGCAGCATGTTTGCTTTTATGAGACCATGAAAGGCAGCTGTGTTTGTTTTTTCTTTCCTACCTTGCCTGTAAGAAAACTTGGTTAAGTTTTATGTTTGATTGGAATCTATCTCCTCGGATTTGGTTTGAGGCAAACTACTGGCTTCCTTAAGGTAACACTGACACCCACCCAAAGTGAGACAATGGTGCCCTGCTGTGATCCAGCTTCACAGGCTTTTTGGGAAACAGGGCAGAAGTTAACTCATTGGTTATGATGTAAAGATGACGGAGGGGACAGTGCAGACTTGGAAAGCACATCTTAGAGAAGATAGGATCTTTCTGTACCAGGATTTTCTCAGGCACAGTTCAACTCCAGAAAACAAAGCCCGAGGAGAAAATAAATAGCCTCATTTTTGTGTCTTTTTATGGAAGTGACAGTGGAGGCATTGTTGCTGTTAGAGTGTGAAATAGTTCTCAAAGTAAACCCAAGTTGCAGGGACCTTTTAGATGAGAATTAGCAACCCTGGGGAACCAATAGACAGACAGACAGACAGACAGACAGACAGATAGATAGACAGACTGAGTTCCTATCAGCAGAATAGTCCTGTTCTGAACGGGAGGTCAGGCCAAATTATGGTATAGAACAACACTCTTGCTTGCTCCCCATCTTGCTTTTGCCCCATTAACTGGTGTTCCTGAAGACTTTGAGAACAGAATGGTGATCCCAGCACACATGGTTCCTGCCTTCCTGTACCTGTTAAACTAACAAAAAGACAAAGAACAGACAAACAGTCAACAGTCACATGTTATGGTAAATGCCCAGGAATAAAAAATAAATAAATTAAAAAAGAAAGGGAGAGAGCCATTACTAGAGACACTGTTGAAGGGATCTAGCCCAATTCAGACAGGTTCGCTGCAGGACTCTTCTGTAAGAAAAGCCAACGTTGTTCATAACAGAAGGATAAAGAACAAAAGAAGAGGGACCGTTCTAGACTGGAGCAGGACGGACTTGTAAAAATCAGGTCACATGCAGCACTAAGGAGAGGAAAGGCCACACGAGCCCAAGAGGGAGACAAGGGCCAGACCACGGATCAGGCATTTTATCTACAACAGACATGGTAGATGGTAAATGTCTAGTGTAAGAAGATGACACGCTCTGACAGAACCCGAAAAGGGGCCACTCTGGCTCTTGTGTTAACAGGAATCACCATCACCAAATTTCCATGAGCAGAGTTCGAAGGCATTACCGTAGATAGAGTTTTAGTGCAATGCCACATTAGGTAGCTTGTTCATATGCTGTGACTAGCCTCACACTTACAGCAGCAAGTTTCATTTCAGAAAGCTCCCAATTTGTCAATGGCTCAACTTCATGATGGTGGGAAAGCCAAACATTTAGTAGACATTATATTTCCAGTTTTGAGTTTTATTACTTTCCTGGGCTAATGGTAGGCAGACTGATTCCCTTCCATGATACTGAGAAGAGCCAGTGCCAGGCAGCCCCACAATCAAAAGGGGAAATGACCCATATTCTTCAGTATGCAGAGTTGATAAGCTGTGACACTCAAGAGGCCATGCACATTGATATCATAAATCAGAAATGCACATTATCAATTTACTGCAGGTTTACTGGGACAAAACCCTCAAAGGTCAGAGCCAACTGTGGATGTCACAAGGAGCTCTCTGGTTTAAAAATCTAAAACTATTATCTGGTCCTTTAAATAAATAAATAAATAAAAGTGTGCCAACTCCTGAGTTAAAAAGTCACATTCGCCAAAGTGATGATGGCCAATTAAGCTTAATCTAACTAAAATTATTGAGAGCTTGCTATGTTCCTGAGAGAAGAACAAAGTCCTGATAATGATGAATACCATGAAGGAGTAGGCTCCACCCCCCATGACACTTAATCCCCTAAAATCCAGTCTCTCATACATCTTATAAAACTCTATTCTCAAAGTACCTCAAAATTTCCCTTCTAATTCTTTAAGTTTTGTTTGAGTCTCCTTTATCAATAATTTGCTTCTATTTAGACCTTTTCAAACATATGACCATATTATATACATGTATATATATGTACATATATTTATATACTATATAAAATGTGTGGCTTGGAATCATCATGGTTGTGAAAAAGGCCTTCCCACACTGTCCACCAGCCTCTGAGATACCATTCAGGCTTGCCCTTGGAGAAAATCTTAGAAAGAAAAGTTCACTAAGAGATGGCATAGTGGGGCTAGAGAGATAGCTCAGAGTTAGGAGCACTGGCTGCTCTTCCAGAGGTCCTATATTCAATTCATAGCAATCACATGGTGGCTCATAACTCTCTATAATGAGATCTAGTGCCCTCTTCAGGCATGCAGGCAGAACACTGTATACAAAATAAATGAATAAATCTTTAAAAAACAAAAACAAAACAAAAAGATCACATAGGACGCTAAGTAGTAAGATGCTGTGTATGTGTGTTATCTCTACTGGACACTAGATGGCTTGCCATCTGCACTGACAACATTCTAGCCAAGTGTGCTCATGCGAAGCCTTAGCAGCTCCCCCGCAGCAAGGGGTAAGACAACATGAAGAAAAATGAAGTGAGAACTGGAAGTCTTGATAGCCTGCTCTGCATCCAGCATCTCACCCACATGTGCCTCCCCATCCCTTATTGGCTATACCAATAAACCTTACTGCTTTGATGATTGAACTTTTGCCATGTGTTAGTAAGAGAGTCCTGAGAAATAGAACAGCCTTGAGCTGAGCAACCACAGAAGGGGTCGGTAACTCCAATCCCATAGTAGGAAGCCAGTGTGGGAGAATGCACCGAGTCACTCCCCAAATAAGGAGAAAATGTTTAGCTGAACACAGGAAGAAACAAATGCACGCGAGTTTCCCTGCTTCCTTCTCCAGACTTCAAAGGACAACACAGAATTGCAAAGACAGCAGCTATACTAGGCTTCTTCTCTTCCTTCTGCAGAGGAATACCAAGAATTCCCACCTTAGACAACCTCCTCCTCATCTCTGTCTAGGGCCAGCACGTGAGACATCAACACAGCAGAACTTTCCTAGCTAACCTCTCTCTGCCATTCCTGCCCTCCTCCAACCCCTGGTTACCACAGACTTCACAGCCTTTTACTTTCCTGGTGTTTCTCAGCTGAGTACTATTAGCATATTAGGTAATCCTTAGAACTTCAATACCCAGTGCATTAACAGTGTTTATTGCCTTACTAAAGGTCTGCTGAATAGTGTCATCACTGTCACAGTGGTTGCCTCTCCTGTTGTCATATGAAGAGGCCCAATACTGCCTTGGAATTGAACATCCTTCAACCATGGCTTCACTGAGGCTCAGACATGTGACATGACTTCCGTCCCAAAGTCACTCTCGCAGATCAGGGCTACAGATGGCTCTGAAGCAACATGGTTTGTGTGCTGGTTGCATTTTATTCTGGTGAACTTGATACTACCTTTCCTTATCCTCTGAGATCTGTGGGTTCCAAGTCTATAACTTAGCAGGACCAAGTTATAAATATGAACACCAACGCTTACCTGCCAGCTATAACTTAATTATACACATAGTGTTCTTAGCTGTACTCAGCTGCTAACTTCATGTTCACGGAGGTCGTCATTATAAAGAACTCATCACACCTGTGTTTGTTGCTGGGCAAGGAGGAGCCTAACTGAATCTAATGGTGTCATGTATTCCTTGATTCTGCAGGAGAGAGATGAGCTCATGGGAATATACTCAGAAGACTGGGGTCAAGTATGTGCTGCAGCTCAGGAAACCACTTAGTCCCTAAGATCATGCCATCTGTGGCATTTATATAGCCCTGATTGGTCAGTGTGTGTTTTCTCGCTCACTGCTCCTCCCACATGATTCTCCTCCTTAACAGGAGGTGAGCCCGGTTGTAGCTGTACTTAAAAAATGCTGTGGCTATTATGAATAAGGCAGCTATGAACATGGTTGAGCATATGTCCCTGTTGTGTGGTAGTGCATCTTCTGGGTATATTTCAAGGAGTGGAATAGCTGGGTCTTGAGGAAGCCCTATTCCCATTTTTCTGAGAAAGCGCCAGATAGATTTCCAAAGTGGTTGTACTAGTTTGCATTCCTACCAGCAATGAAGGAGTGTTCCTCTCTCTCCACATCCTCGCCAGCATGTGATGTCAGTTGAATTATTGATCTTAGCCATTCTGATGGGTGTAAGATGGAATCTCAGTGTCGTTTTGATTTGCATTTCTCTGATGACTAAGGAGGTCGAGCATTTCTTTAAGTGTTTCTCCACCATTTGATATTCCTCTATTGAGAATTCTCTGTTTAGTTCTGAGCCCCATTTCTCTATTGAGTTATTTGGTTTGGTAGTGTTTAATTTCTTGAGTTCTTTATATATTTTGGATATTAGACCTTTGTCAGATGAAGGGTTGGTGAAGATCTTTTCCCAGTCTAGCCGATGGACAGAACATTCTCCACCGTTAAGTGGAGAAGGGGATCTGACTTTCACACAAACTCTGGTGCCCCATATTGGACCATGTCCCTTGGATGGGGAGGCCTGGTGGCACTCAGAGGAAAGATAATAAGTCACCAAGAAGAGACTCGATACCCTAGGAGCATATACAGGGGGAGGAGGTCCACCTCAGTCACAGACATAGGGGAAGGGAGTAGAGGGGGAAACGGGAGGGAGGAAAGAAAGGGAGGATACAAGGGATGGGCTAACAATTGAGATGTAATATGAATAAATTAATTAATTAAAAAAAAAAAAAAAAAAACGCTGTGGCTAACTCTGCTTGTATCTTTCCTATTGTAGCTCCCAGGATATGACAACCATTGAGTGCCAGTGGAAAAGATAGAGGTGTGATAAGAAGAGCAGTCCACTCGAGGTTGTGTCTGTGTCACACTGTCCTGAGCGAGCAAAGTCACAGGTAACAAGGACAGAAAACTGTTGTGACTCCACCTCAAGCTCACACATGCCTGATCCATCAAGTTTTTCTGAAGGTGAAAAGGGCAGCGCCTACAGGACTCTGTGTGCTTGGGGCATTGTAGATTCAGAAACCTCTTTTCAGGCATCTTCCTCTTCCAAGATGCACTTCACACAAGCCTCATATCAATGAGCGAGTCATGCTCAGCTTCTCTCAGAGTTCTGAAGGCCAATGGGTCTAGAACTGCATTTTAATAGCAAGGCCCCTTTGCATTCCAAAAGGACGTTTTCTGCATACGGATGTTAAAGACAGAATGTATGGACTGACTCAAAAGTTTAACACAATGTGAACAAAAGACAAGGCTAAAGTCCTAAACTGGGATATTCCTTAACCAAATGTTTTTTAAAACATAAATACAACTCCACAGAGATGCTCATTTATACCTGACAGTCATCAGAGAAAAGAAAAACTGTGCACAACCTTAAGAGACCATGTACTAATGGCAGAGCTGGTTTTTTTATTTTGTTTGTTTTTCTTATTTTCAGTAAAGATTCTAGGAACTTATTAGGAGCCAATCTCCACTGAATTTCTCTGCAATACTCATGTATAGTTTTGGAATCCAGGGATACATATTTTAAAATGTTTTTTAATATCATATCAGCCACTTGAAACAAAACTAACAATCTGTACACCCTCCCTTGCCGAAAGTGGGTCAGTTGTGTGTGTGTCCAGTTCCAAAGGCCCTTTCCTTTGAGAATCTTCCAGCAAGCCGAAGAAATTTCTTTGCATCTTTAAATGTCGGCATGTAAATATAAAAATGTTCTCCCCAGTTCCCCCTTTATCCTTTCCCTCCCCTTCTCCCCTCTCCTCTGCTCTCTCCCCTGCTGGCTTCACACTCATGATCCTCTTGGCCTGAGCTCTGAGCTGGCTGAGATTACAGATGTGGACTCATATACCCAGTTCCCCTTCTGTCTGCAAAGCTAAGAGCTACCTAAAATGTTTCACTAAATCCATTTTTCAACAACCATTTGCTGCAAACAAGAAAATAGCATAGTGAAATTTACTGTTAACAAGAAGAGTAAAAATAGCAATCAATCACAAAAGGTAAAGGAAAAAAAAATGCTAAAAATAAAATTCCCCGTTACACCTTAAAGCTAGTCATAGCAGTGTTAAATTACTCTGCATATAAATATCAGTTGCTCCAATGGGAAAATGTAAAACACACAGAGAAAGGCCTGGGTATGATTGAATTATAAATCTGGTTTTATTGTTGGTAGAGTCAGGCAGGGGAGAAATGCATAAGCCTTTCCCTATCCTTCCAATCTACTTTCCCTTCTCCCTGCAAAGCACAATAGCAAAGTAAAACTTTCTGCTGGTGGAAAAGAAAACCAAACTTGGCAGCAAATCAAAGAAGCGCATAGACAGAAATCAATGCGACTCATACTCAACTCAATTACTTCCCCTCTGTGGCTGAGCAGTATTCGTGAATACGCTCTTGGCACATCGATAGTTTGCTTGAACATGCTATCGTCTGGTTCGAGAAGGATGTGGGGTTGATTTTTAAACTATTTTGCATTCAGGATCAAAAGGAGTTGGTTAGATGGTTCACTGGGTAAAAACACTTGCCTTAGGAGCTCCACAACCTGACTTGAGATGCCCAGAACCCACATAAAGCCAAATAGAGTAGCATGTCTGAAACCTTTAATTCAGAGGGCAGTGGGAGGTCGAGAGAGGAGAACCCTCAGAAGCTCCAGGGTGGCCTACTAGCCCCCCACCACCACTGCGAATAACAAAAAAAGATGCTCTCCTATAAGACGGAAGGTAACAACCAACACCTAAGGTTGGTCCTTCTCTCCCGCCCCCAACTTTTTCATACACTGGTTCTTCCTTCTTTTGGGTAATTTGTCATGGAAACGAGAAAATTAACAGTTAGCTAATAGATACAGCCAAGGTTGAGGGAAAAAAGATAGGAAGGAAAAGGGAGGGAGAAGGGGAGGGGGGCATCTCTTTGCACCAGCCCTGGTCAGCCATGCCTAAAAATGCCTCTGCAGACCTTCGGTTAGTTGAGTTTTTCCCCTTACACTTGAGTGCCTCGGCCTGGCCAGTTGCTAGGATAGCCTGCCACCCTGTGGCGTCTGTCTCTAGGTACAAGAATTGTGCTCTCCAGACCACCTCTGCTGAAATGGGAGGGGCCTCTCCTTCCCTCCCGGTCATTGTGATTCCCTGCTCTGGCCAGTCTCACATTTGAGCACCGGTTGTTCAGGTTGTTCATTCCCCTGTCAAGATCATCGCTCCTTTTCCCCTTTCCTTCACGGTCGGCAACAGGAGAGAAAGATCTCCTTTCCAATAAATACTTCTAAAAACTCAGCAAGAGACACCACCACTCAAACTCGACCCACTTTTTCTCTGACATCCCCTCATATCTAGCCGAGGACCCCAGAGCATCCTTCCCCCTTTCTTCATTCTTAAAAACCTCAGAACTATAAATACTGGGAAACACCCCAAATGTCTATCGTTGATCAATTTAGGACATGTAGATTCTCCACGCAGCTGCGATTCACCTAACACCTGAAACCCCATTCACTCGAGGCAAGGCGGAGGCACAGACACTGACAAGGTGCAGCCTCTACCCATTGCTAACTGAAGCACCAGGCTCACGGCAGTATGAATCACAGCCCACTATGGGAGCCCAGAAATGGGCTCTCTGTGCTGGTATTGTTACCAAAAGCTCTAGTAAGGAAACATGGATTCTCAAACTATAAAAGTTCAACCTCAGAAAGCAGTTGCCCATCCCAGTGCTGCGTGAGTCAAGGGAAGAGAAACTAACGATGAAATTATTCTAGTCACTCCTTACCATTTTATATCCTATAGAAATTGATAAAAAACCTCATTTCCACTAATGTCTTGTTACCAGGATACCATTTTTCCAATTACTCACAAAGAGCAGAGATTATTAACCCTATGATACTTATTTCAGTGGGCCTGTTCAAAACCACAGTTCCTGCCATCCACCAAGGTTAAATAATGAATTATGAATGGTACATGGACAATGACATTCTCCGAATGAACTTCTCTAGGCTGCAAATTGGGTTTCTTTAGAGACTGTGGGGAGCAGAGGGAGGAAGGCAAAGCATTCATAGTGTGACAGACTGATAGACTCAATTTGGATTTACAAAGCAGTGAGGAAGAGCCAAAGCCTCTCTCTTGGAACTTACCCTAAATCAGCTGGCTGGGTATGGGTAAGCCTTGGTGTCGGAGAGACTTTGAAGGGGAAGGCAGCGGGAATCATCTGCAATGACAGCATTTGCCGAATCACTTAACTGGAGCCTCCGGAATCAGTACAAAACTCTGACCTGAGCCATGATCTCTGTGCCAGAAGGAAAGAAGGAAGGAAGTGGCTTCACCTGCAGCCTTCTTCCTGTAATGAGTTCACAGGATCTCCGGGGGCCCTCAATCAGGTGCAGGTCATTGAGAGGCAGAGGCGATCTAGGAGTGGCCAAGGAAAGCTAGAAACAGATCCCATGCCTTGAAGGCAGCCTCTACTCCACGCCCCCCCCCCATCCCTCCACCCGCACCGGAAACAGCAGCAAGCCAGGCTAGTGCTGTGGTATCATCTGGAAGCTTGTTAGAGATGCAGGATGGCAGACTTCACCTCAGATACAGGCCCAGGATCAGTGTTTTAACAAGAGCGCCCTGGGGTGGGGGCTAAGGGATTCACCGGCATTTGCAATTCAAGGACTTCTAATTTTGAGTGGCAGTGATGAGATTTATTTGCTGCACCCGATACAAACAATGAGGGAAAAAGTCTCCCTTTTCAATCTCACCTTACAAAATGTCCAAGAGTCATCATTTTCTCAAATGGTGGCATGACACCGATGCTTAGAGAAAACACCCCTGCAAAAAGGCAGGACATCCTGAGTCCACTGTGGACAGAGGGAAGGCTGGCCTCCAGGCTGAGGAGGCGCTAAAGCCTTCAGATAGCTTACAAATTGCTGGCCACTTTAAGACTACACTCCACCACCCCCCACATGTCACCCAGAGACTTTAGGACCAGACTTTCACTTGAGAAGCTTTCTAGGTAGTCGGGACAGTCCGCAGTTCTATCAGCAAGAAGAATGGGATTTTCTGTGATATCTTCTGGTGACAAAATAAAATACCCTACAGCAGTGGTTCTCAACCAGCCTTAGTGCTATGACCCTTTAACACAGTTCCTCATGTTGTGGTGACTGTTAATGATAAAATTATTTCAATGCTACTTCATAACCATAATTTTGCTACTCTTATAAATAGTAATGTACATATCTGATACTCAGGATACCCTGATATGCAACCCCTGTGGGGATCTCAACCCACAGGTTGAGCCCTACAGTTTAGTCTTTCTGCTAAGTACTGGATTAAACAAGATCTCTCTGCAGAAGGCCTCTCTCGCTTACCTTAAAGACATCTGGCTACATTCCCTTCTGGACTTTCGTAAATGAATGCACTGAGAAACATCTGTTGGGACATCTGAGCTTTCACCATACTGTCAAGTCATTCTCAGAAATAAGGATAATACACTCAAAGAGCATTGGGACAAATAGCTTATCTGCTATCATCATGTAGAATTAACCATCTTAATTGTCTACAACCTCTGCAAGCTGTAAGCCCATCTGACTATTCTCTTTTGTTTTCCGTCTCTAAAAAAAAAAAAAAACTACATATTTATTTGACTAGTCAAAAGGCATTGTTACATAATGATTAAAATGTTACATATTTATACTTTTGTGTTTATATGTATGTATGTATCAATTTTCTTTTTACCTATTCAGATGATAACTAAATAGATCATCACATGCAACACATTGTAGCTTTAGCATCCATCACACATGGTAGACATGTACTACTTGTTACAAAGCTTGCAATCCTTCCCACACATTAGAAAGCCTTCATCCACTTCAAAGTGCTCCCTCCCCATACCAATAAGGGATACCCAAAACCACTGGTTGTGTTCTTTTACTACTACCCTGGAAATTAAAGGTTATCCCAAATTAGATACAAATATTTCTTTTACTAAAATAAAATAAAACAAAAGCAAATAAGTCAGAATAGGACAAAAAGAGACAGAAGGCAGAGTGTCCAAGAAAAGAAAAAAGGAACAGACACAGAGATGCACTCATTCACACACTCAGGAATCTCCGGATAAAAATTCTCCCTAAATATCGAGTGCCTTAGCTGGGGAGGCTGACTCAGTGGCAGAGCATCTGTCTAGAATGTACCAAAGCCCTGGTCTTGAACCCCAGCACCATATACAGAATCAAGATCAAGTGTCCCAAAATATACTTAGATATAAACTATAATATACTAACACGCCATCCCTCAGTCAATGTTTGAACACCCCTACCAGGAAAACAGTTGCCTCCATGGCAACTTATGCATTCCACCTGCTCTCTATAAAGTTCCCTCAGTTTTAGGATTATAGATCTATGTTCTAGACATGTCTTTCTTGTTAAGCCACTCTGTACCCCCTCTTCTTCTGAAGGCTTTGGTGGTTTTATTCATTCACCAAGCCCAGTAACACTGTTAAACTTCTCCTCGGTAGGTTGACAGTCTTAAAAAAAAAAAAATCACTTGAGGGCTAGAGAGATGGCTCAGAGGTTAAGCACGCTGGCCATTCTTCCAAAGGTCCTAAGTTCAATTCCCAGCAACCACATGGTGGCTCATAACCACCTATAATGAGATCTGGCGCCCTCTTCTGGCCTGCAAGTGTACATGCAGGCAGAAAATTCCTTGTCCAGGCATGAAGAGAACTCAGTTGTAACTGTTGCTGGTTCCCTTCTCAGAAGAGAAAGCACTATGAGACAAGAGGGTGTCTTGAGCTATGAGCACATGTTGTTTTCTTCCTGTCTGGCTGTGACCCCCAGACCAGGTAGTAGAATATTCACTATACCACACCACCATACCCCACCACACCACTGTTCCCCTTGGAATTCTTGCTACAAAAGCAAGGACGTGACATTACCAGGTCTTTGATGTTCTTCACTTTTGGTCTAAAATGTCATTGTCCATGAGAAACTAGGAAACTTCTGGGAAGGACTCTAATGACAACCATTCTGCTTTGTGGCTGCTAAAACTTTGAAGTGTTCCCTGAGAAAGGTGATAAAGCGTCCCAAATTGAGTAAATCTTATCTCCCTATAGTCCACTAGTTTGTATAGAGTCTGATTTAGAGAAAATGAAATAAACGCTTTGGTTTTTTACCTTGTATTCATTGAAAAAAATCATCTCCATTAGGACTGCAAAGTGCTGTTGAAGGCGCTCAAAGGTTTCTTCACATTTGTGGAACTATCTAATTGGAGATAAGACTTTAATGTCATGTCATGATAAAAGAATTTTATGACCGATATAAAGCAGTGTGACCCCTGCCGTGTCCTCCTTATGTCTACGTCCTGCTTTCCTCTCCTGAAGGATGGAGACAATAATACGGTGACTTCTTAAAACTCCTGGGAGAGGTCCACATTGCCATGCAGGTGGCTGTAATAAGATTTTTTTATGCCATGGGATTTGCACAGGTGTTTAGAATATAGGTCAAAGGCTTTGGCTCCAGGTAGAAGCATGTATTTTTAAACTCAGGCTTTTTGTGGCTCTGAGAAAGCTGGCCATCCCTTCCCACACTTCAGTTTCTTCATTCATAAAACAGGGATATTAATAGTAGCTAGTTTGTAGCATTTTGTAAGAATTTGAATGATACAGCTACATAACATCCCGAGCAAAGTACTCAGCACATACTAAATGCTAATTAGCCATTATGCACTGCGGAAATTAGGGTGGAAACATTTTGCAGAATTAAACACCTCATAGAAATGTAAGTCTCCGTGGTTAAGTACTTGGCATTTCAGTTTATTTGAAAAGAAATTTTCCAGTTTTAAAAAATAAACATCTGGACCTAAACCATATATAATTATAGCTACCAAAGGAGAAAAACATTTCAATCTGCAGATGGAGAATATTACTTATTTTGACCTAAAAATAGCTCAAAATCATGAATATAAACTCAGATTGAGTTTTCATAAATATTCACTGGATGATGAAGTATGGGGAACCAAAAGCACAGTACTCAGAACTTCACTTATGGAGACATCTGAATACTTAGAAATCTTTTAAATCAAATCACTTTCCATCGTCTCCCAGGCAGATGATACAAAGGTCTAATCGATAATTCATCCCGACAAAGAAAGTCATTAATCAGCTCAGTCAGGAAGTCTTGTTTTGTGTAAATGAGATAACTTAATTTAGTTCAAAGTGACTAATCCAACTTTACGAGTCATTCATTTCAAGATTAAGCTTTATGGATGTCTGCACTAAAAAGGTAACCCCTGCCTGAGTGCGAATCCCGTCTGCCTCACTTGACCCTGAAGGATGGGTGGCCAATCTAGTGTTTTGAGAGTCCCTTTCAAGTTATCAAATCCACTGATGTCTACCTAATATGCATGGATTTATGTCCAGTTCATAAAGCCCTTTGCCTGGTGTGTTAATTCACTTGCCCTGGAGATGAATAGATCCAAACAAAATAAAGAACTTTGGATGGAATAGGGTATAGCTCAGGGGCAGAGAACCTTTGCAGCATGTGGGAGGCTCTGGGTGCCTCAAGCCTCTGGGTGCCATCCCCAACTAAAAAGACTTTAAGAGCCTTGGGGAAGCAAGTAGTATGTATTTGGATTCTTCAAGCCCTTTAGACAACTTCACTTTCTCTCTTTATCCATTCTACAGGTTGGTTATTCTTTTCCATGTTAGCTAAAGAAGGCTTAAAGTAAGTATTGAGAATATTCATAGGTTATATACAAATAAAACACCATTTTCTATAAGGGACTTATGTATCCTCTGATTCTAGTGTCCTCTGGGATACTGGAGCCACTCCCCACAAATATGGAGGTACAAATGTATCACACTACTATTTGTTCTGCTTACCTCTGCCTCGAAGAAAATTGTTTCCTTAATAAATTTGATAAGGGTTAGCATTAACAAAGCTCCTCGGGAAGCATACATTTTCAAGAGCAATCATTTCTGCCAGTGCCATGTGGGTAGCCGAGAGAGAGAGAGAGAGAGAGAGAGAGAGAGAGAGAGAGAGAGAGAGACAGAGAGAGAGATACAGACACAGAGAGAGACAGAGAGACAGAAAGAGACAGAGAAAGACACAGAGAGAGAGACAGAGAGAGAGAGAGAGAGAGAGAGATGAAGAGAGAAAGAGGTAAGAGAGAGAGGGAGGGAGTAAAAGGGTAAGAGAGAGAGGGGCTAAGTGGGTGTCCTTTTATATAGCCCAGGGCAGGACTACTCCCCTGTGCCAGGTAGGCAATGGCATCACAGGTAGACAGACTGAAAAAGAATACTAACATGGGCCAACTAGCCTATTGCTAAACTAAAACACCATTTTTTTTTTTTGAGGATTTTATACATGAGTACAATTCATTTTTATCCTAACCACCCCCTTCTTCCCTCTCCAACTCCTCACAAACGCCCCCCAGTTCTTCCTCTCAAACTCATGTGCTCTTTGTCTATTATTATATTTGTTATTAGTAATATGCTATTACTGTTATTATCATCATATCATTATCATTTCAATAATTATCATCATGCAAAATACTAGTGCAATTGATGTTGACCAGATGCATGTGGGTGGAGTATGGAGAACCTACCAGAAGGTTCATTATTGCAGGAAGCTGACTCTCCCTCTCTCAGCAACCACCCATTGCTTGTAGCTCCTCACTCAGGGGTGAGGCTTTGTGAGCACTTCTTTCACGCATGCTTGAATGCCGACGGTGTGATTGTGTGCAGGTCTTGTATAGGCAGCCACAGCTGTTGAGGCTTATGAGTGTAGCTTCCCAGTTCAGCTTTGTCCAGAAGACACTGCTTTGTTGCACTCCTCCAGGTTCTCCTACTCTTAAAATCAAGATATTATTTAACAAATCAAAGAGTTAACAAATAAGTATAAACTACTATGATGAAAACTGAAGAAAATGCAGAATAACAAAGGTAAGTCTAGAACTCAAAACACTTGCCTTTTAAGTGTTTCCAATCTGGAAGGGATATCTGCAAACCTGAACTGTCTTGTCGATCTCATGGAGCTGTAAGGAAAGTGATAAAGCCTACGGTCATCAGTGAGAGATTTTAGTAAACCACTGTCTAGTACACGCCAAGACAGAAATAATAATAATCTACCAAGATTTTAAGTAAAGACGCACTTTGAGCCAGAAATTCTACTTATAGGAATTTACGACACATTAAACTACCACAGGGCCAATGAAATGCCTCTGCTGGAAAGATGCTTGTTGCCAAGGCCCACAACTTGAGTTCAATTCCCGGGAACTACATGGCAGAAGGAGAAAATTCAATCCTGTGAGTTGTTCTCCGATCTGCACATGCATGTGGCACCCACAGACATACCCACATACATACAATAACTAATTTTCATTTAAAAAGATACTGGGGTAGCAAGATGTCACAGCAGTTAAAGGCACTTGCTACCAAGCCTGACAACTTGCGTTTGATTTCAAGACCCACATAGGAAAAGGAGAGAATTGACTCCTGCAAGTCTTCTGGCCTCCAGATGCATGCCATGGCATGTATGTACAGCCTGCTTGGGCATACACACACACATACACACACATACACACACACACACACACACACAATGTAACAATAAAAGATACCTACATAAGAATATTAGTTGTAGCACAGTTTGCAATAGCAAAGAACTAGTTCAGCCTAACTACCAATAGTTCAGTGGTTAAATGTTAGTAATATACATAATGACACGTTACTTAATGAAAATAAATGAATGAAATATATTTTTATGTGCCGACCTTAAAAGATTGCCTTTAAACGTAACTGTAAAGCCATAGCTATCTCTCTGGCTCTTACCCAGCTCCCTCCTCCCAACAACTGCTGGAATTCATAGATTGCCCTGTTGTTTGTCCTCTCAAACTCTAATAAAATGCTCCCTAAGCCTAAAATAAATAAATAGGTAGATGACAGGTAGATAGATCTTCAACATGCATCATATTAGAGAACAGAACAAGAACAGATATTCACAGTGTAGCCCTTTGTGAATAATAGAAAAAATAGTCTATATACATTTTTGCGTCTCTGTGAATTAAACTACACACACACATTTCCCAAAAAGCAAAGAAATTTTTCTCTGGGCAGGAGGAAAGAAAGGGATAAAATAATAAAAATTTAAGCCCTGTATTCAAAGGTTTTATTTGTTCTTAACAATCTATTTACATAACCAAAATCCTAGAAATTAGATCGATACTCTTCATTTAACAGAGACTTCAAGTTACAAGAACTCATTGCAGTTAATTACAAAGGCACAGACTCTCACTCTCCTAAATTTGATTTAGAGCCAAAAGTGCAAGTAAAGGTTTTCCTGCTTCTCAGAGAGAACACACATGTAGATCTGATAAACCAGCATGCCCCCATCTTAGCCTCAAAAGCCATCTTACAGTAAATACAAACTAGATTCATTCCTGTTTATGCTTAAATCTATTTCTTAAGGATTGGCACATGCTCCACCTCTATCTTTAACTACAAATGGTTCTGTTCTGCCTGTTCTAGAAAACAACTACGTCTTTGTTTCAAAGGGAATTGTTGTACAACACATTAGCCCAACAAAGGTCTGGACCTCCAAGCAGAGATGACCCGTCAGAACCCAGTATCTTCTTACCAAAGTGCCAAATATTGCTGACTTTTTTTTAAAAAAAGATGTATTTATTTATTATATATACAGTGTTCTGCCTGCATATATGCCTACATGCCAGAAGAGGGCACCAGATCTCATTATAGATGGTAATGAGCCGCCATGTGGTTGTTGGCAATTGAACTCAGGACTTCTGGAAGAGCAGCCAGTGCTCTTAACCTCTGAACCATCTTTCCAGCCCCCAACACTGATTTTTTAAATTTTCTTACTTATCACATTGTCTTTCGTTTATTTTAATGTTTTGTTTTGTTCCATTTTGCTTTGCTTGTTTGGGTTTTAGGGGAGTGTGATTGTTGTTTTTGTTTTAAATAGGGCTTCATTACATAAGCCCTTGCTGGTCTGGGACTCACTGCAGAGACCAGGCTGGCCTCAAACTCAGAGCAATTCTTTACCTTCCTGTTTTCCTTCCCTCCCTGTGTGGCATGTGCACAAACGAGCATGCGCGCGCGCACACACACACACACACACACACACACACACACACACACACACCACACACACACACCATGGCTGCTTCCTCCAGGCACTGTCAGAATCCTCTTAGTCACACTTATAACAATATTCCAGAAATATACATCAGGAAAAGTTTAATCAACACAAATTCAGTATGAAACAACTGGGTAAGACATTGCTATTTAAAATTGTCATAGTCTCCAGTTGTGAACTTGTGTGATGGCCTGTTCTAGGGTGGGCAGGATCACACATTCACTTCAGCCAACACCACGAGCTACAGGGTACATAATATACATTCCTTTTAAGAATATAACCAAAGGTTTGTGGAATTGTGTAGGCATCACTGTAAGCTAATTCTGGAACATTTTCACCCCTCCTCCATTCCCCCAAAAATGTTCCTGCCCATTGGTAATTCCCATTTCTTACACTCACCCCCAGCATAGACACTGGTCTTTATGCCCCTGAAGAATTACATATGCACATCTTCCATGTAAGTGATGGAAGACGCAGCAGGTCATTTTGCAGTCTAGCTTTATTAGCACCCTTCTTGTAGGCTGGGTCAGTTGCTTTGTATCTTTTTAATGTTGAATGGACTTTTCTTGCATGGATCAGTTCATAGTCTACAGGTTCTTTCCACTTGATGATGATTGTAAATAGTGATACAAGGAACATTATTGTACAAGTCTTAGACATACACTCAAGAGTTGGGTACCTACCAACTTACCCTCTCACCAACAATGTGCAAGGGTTCCAATTTCTCCCAACCCTTGAAGTACTTGTAATGGTCTGTCTTTTTGGGTTTTTGTTGTTGTTGTTTGTTTGTTTGTTTGTCTTCTTGTTTTTGAGACAGGGTTTTTCTATGTAGCCCTGGATATCCTGGAACTTACTAAGTAGACCTGGCCAGCCTCTGTTCCCCAGTGCTGGACTAAAGGCATATCTGACTTGTTTGTCTTTTTGAAGTGGGATTTGATTGTAGTTTTTATTTGCTTTTCCCCAAGTGCCATTTTCCACTGTTCAGGTCTCTGGGGGAAATAAATGTAGGTTTAAATAATGACATGTTATCTGATTCAACACACAATAAAACCTAAAATAATCAGACTCCAGACAGAAAGCAGAACATTTATCTAGTCTCCATCCATCCTTTAGTGAGAATGGAAAACTCCACAGTGAACTGAGGTGGAAGATGGATTTAAAATTGAAACATAGAGTTAGAGAGATGGCTCAGTAGTTGAGAGAATGTATTGCTTTTACAGAGGTTTTCAGGTTTGGTTCCCACCAAGCATATAGTGGCTCACAACCATGAATAACTCCAGTTACAGAGGATCTGACATCCTCTTCTGACCTCTGTGGGCACTAAGCATGCACAAACATGCATGCAAGAAAACATACATATAAAATAAAGTAAATAAGTCTAATATTGAAATGCAAAAAATAATTTCTAGGGTCTAGAGTAAAGGTTCAGCAATTCAAATCACTTGTTGCTGTTGCTGTTGCATAGGACCTGCAGTCAGTCTTCAGTCCCCATGTGACAGCCCATAACTGTCTGTCAATCCAGTCCCAGGTGATCCAACACCCTCCTCTGACACCAAACAGAGACTTGGTGCACCTACATATATTTAGTCAAAATATTAATACATATAAAATTGAAATAAATAAATCTTTATAATAATAACTTCAACATACACCTTTAAGATATATGCTAGAAGTTTTTCTCTACACTCTACATATCTGGTGTTTTTCAACCATTATTTAAGTTCAAAAATGACACACTTGACCCTCTTCTGAGATTTTTCTTTTTGTTGGAATCCCAGTGGGGTGGCTTATACCAGAGGCACACTGGAGAACCAAGAGAGAATTGGTGTGGCAGGTAGGAAAGCTCCACGAGCAGGTGAAAGTTGGAAAGAATTTATGATGAGTGGCCCCTTCTCATGTGCCTGGTCTCAACAATACCACCCGCATGTGAGAAGTGGTGGCTTCAGGCATGGACTCACTCCTGCCCCTGAACCTCCTCACCAGGAAGCCCCTTTGGCTAGGCACAGTTCCAGGCACCGCAGCCTGTAAGGAGATGTGCTTGCTTTTCCTCCGTGGCCGCCCCTGCCACAACTGCAGCCCTTGCCGTGCTTCAAGAAGAGCTGCCAGGACTGCATGGTGAAGAGTCCCAGTTACCGGTTTGTCCACTGTGAGCCCAACACCAAGCCGCCCAGAGGTACGTGTCACCTTTGCCTTCAAGTAGTGTCCGTGAGGAATTAGTTTCACTTTATTGAAGAAAAACAAATATAAGCATTCCGTGATATAAGATCTGTGGGCCTTAGGGTTTTGCTGACCGTCCCAACCCAACCCCCATCTCCCTGTATCAAAGTCCTTTATGCTCATTCCTATCTAGTCAGGCCAGAGCTGCAGATGGGGAGGAGCAGCCTTGTTCCTGCAGCTGTATGTGGTCTCCAGTTCAGGGACCAGAAAGGGGGGGGGGGGGAGAAGAAGAAGATGAAAAAGAAGAAAAAGGAGGAGGAAGAGGAGGAGGAGGAGAAAGAGGAGGAGAAGAAGAGGAGGGGGAGGAGGAGAAGGAAGAAGAGGGAGAGGGGAGGAGAAGGAGATTAAAAAGAAGAAGGAGGAGGAGAAGAGGATGGGGAGGAGGAGGGGGAGGATGGGGAGGAGGAGAAGAGGATGGGGAGGATGAGGAGGAGGAGAAGAGGATGGGGAGGATGGGGAGGAGGAGGAGAAGATGAAAAAGAAGAGGAGGAGGAGGAGGAGGAGGAGGACAGGGGAGGAAGAACCAGAACCAGAACCAGAACCAGAACAAGAACAAGAACAAGAACAAAAAGAACAAAGAACAAATTTGACTGTAATCTCTTGCTCTTGTTCTCTAGCCCCGGCTGACCTGGAACTTGCAGAGATCCTCCTTCCTCTTCCTCCGGAGCATACCCCACCCAGTACAACAGAATGCAAGTGATTTAAGAAACTGATGGAGCCTGAAGGCTCCTATGGGAAGCAGAACAACTCCAGATTAAGAATAAAGATGTTAGTAGCAATTAACCAACCTTTCCTTCAAGGAAACACTTGTTCACATATGCATATCTTTCAGATACCAATTACCAATGTTTGTCCTGACGGTGAGGAGGGGGGCAGTGAGAGAAAGAGAAAATGGTACTGGTTCTGCTTCTAGAGCATCCTCCCAAAGGCCATGTGTTAAAGAAACAGGCTTCCTCTTGGTATTGTTGTGTGGTGGGGAAAACCTTTAAAAGACAGAACCTACAGAGAGACATTAAATCACTGGGGTGCTCCCTTCAGAGGGACAGCAGAGTCCTGGTCTCTTTTCTTTCTCCTTTACCCTGGCCATGACACAACTGGGTGGCCCCCAACATGTACTCCCATCATGATGTGCCCTGCCCAGAGCAGTAGGCCAACCTGTCAAGAACTAAGATTTTCAAAACTTTGAATCAGAATTAATCTTTCATTTTCATAAGCTGTTTCCTTGTTATTATTACAGTAGTGGAAAGGTGTATTAAATCAGGTGGCTTGTGGTAACTTTCTCCACAGAACTCCACTTCTCCAATCCGAAGTATATAGAGGCCACGGGTGGGGGGGGGAGAGACAGAGACAGACAGAGACAGAGAGAAAGAGTATGTGTGTGTGTGTGTGTGTGTGTGTGTGTGTGTGTGAGGGAGAGAGAGGGAGAGAGAGAGAGAGAGAGAGAGAGAGAGAGAGAGAGAGAGAGAGAGAGAGAGAAGGAACTTAGGATAGAATCAGCAAAGGTAGGACTGTTCCAGAAACTTAGCAGTAAGTCAGAAGCAACAGGGCAAGAGATGAAGAGGGTTAAGCCGTAGAGTTGACACAGGGCCAAGAAAGAGTGAAATTGGACTGGCCACAGGACCCAAAAGCAAACAAAGGCCCAGGAAAGGATGAAAAGATAACCATGGTACAAATAAGCATGTCTGACACAAGCACTCCGAGCCAGCATCTCGGATCGGATTCCTGTGACCTCTGCTCCAGATCTTTAGTGGTTCCTTATCACACAAGCACACCTTTGCACTGTCCCTTCTCAGGTTCATCAAATCAGCATCTCTGAGGGTCAGGGCCAGATGAGTGCTTCCCGCATGATCCCAGGATTCTTAAAGTATGAGAACTACAGACTAATGGTCATGAACTCAGCTTTTGAGATAGACTCTCCACCTCCAGGGCCAACTTTCCTGTTCTCCAAGCACAGCAGCTGCACCCTTCCCCGCCGGTAAGCCACACAGCTCCTATCAGCAAACATCAATGAACATGTACCAATGACTCCAGGTCATTCCTGGTTCATTCCTGCCTGGACCAGGTGTCATACTGACAGTCTAATGGGCATCACTCCACCCATGACTTATTGGGAGAGTACCAGTACCCTTCCACATACCCATTGAAGATGATGAAACTTGTGATTTTGTGTCTCCCACCGCTGGGCGCACAAGGAAGCTACCAGCTTCTGGGTAAAACATAGGTTCCGGGGGTTCTCCTTCTCTCAGGAATGTTGGTCCCCAGGCTGGGACGAATAAAACATGAAATGAGATTCATGTGTCACAGGATATCCAGTCTAGCCGGAGATACAGGAGAAGAGGTTTTCTCCACGGCAGAGGCTTATGGCTCTTTTAATTAAACAGCAGTTTTAGTGGCAGAAGCTTATTGCTCTCTCAGTTGGACCACTGAAGCCAAATGACTGTGAAGCTTCGCTGCAGGTAGAACGCTCGCACCTGACTGGGTTCCGGTTGGAATGTAGGTTCTGGGGAGAAGTCAAGAGGTGGGAGCTCTGGGCTCTGACCTCCTCCGGCAGCTGCAAAGTGGGCAGCTGCTCCCACTGGCCCA
The DNA here is from genome assembly GCA_907169655.1 of Acomys percivali. Taxonomy (NCBI): domain Eukaryota; kingdom Metazoa; phylum Chordata; class Mammalia; order Rodentia; family Muridae; genus Acomys; species Acomys percivali. The sequence continues at coordinate 77,856,804 of OU015755.1, read as the reverse complement.
CTATGTTCCTTTAGTGACCACAGTGGTTCCACAGTGGCTGCCTGTCCTGCACTCAAGCCCAGGGATCCAGCGGTGAATTCTTTGGGGAAGAAGAGGAGCCTCTCTTTTCCCAAAATAAACAAGTCACAGACGATCTTTGACGAAGTAGATGGTGCGCTTTATTTCAGGAACAGCGACATTGTAAACCTTGGGTGGTAGGGAAGGGCTTTGAGGATTAATGTGTTTGGCTGGGGCTCAGATGCGGCTGATGCTTTATTTGCAGGCACAGAAACTAGGAGAGAGCTTTGTCCCACACCTTCCATTCTCAGGATGAGATTTTTAAATCTCAAGTTATGAGATTCCTGGGGTTTGAACACGCTCCATCTCACTACTCCCTTGCCAATTTCTCTAGAGGCATGGTCCACGAGTCCCACAGAAAAAGAAGCAACTCTTCTAGGGCCACTGAGCTGGGCAATGGACTTTTCAGGACGTAGGACAGTTTGACTCCAAGTTCTATGTACTATCCGTTCACTGAAATGCAGCAAACATTTTCAACAGCAGGCTTAAAACAGACTGTGGTGGCTGTACCAGTAGCTGCTGTTGAGTTTTTGGCTAATTAAGGAACTTAGTTCACTCTGGAAATCCCATGGAGTTGTGATGCAGCAAGACTTTACCATCTTTCCTAATCATTTTGATCCCCAACCCAGAAAGTGTCTGCAGTATTTGTAATCCCCTTCAGGCATTTCCTCTCATCACAGGAAATGAATTTCCCTAGATTAAGTTTAGGAGAAGATTGAAAACCAAAGCTCAAAAGAACAGATTAAAAGGATGAGGAAATGTCATGAATCAGAAGGAAAAAAAAAAAAAAAACCGGGATGTTGTTGGTTCTGTGGAAGGAAGATAAGCCATCACTCCCCTCTAAGGGGAGAGAAGAGAAATGGAGAAATAGCGCAGAGCAACTCTGATACAGAAGGTACAAACAGAGATAAGAGACGGAATAAAGAAAAGGCCAGGCAGGAGGATGGCCTCAAGGAACTCTTTCAGGAGGGTGGATCCAGTCCCAGGAGACTCTTCAGCAGTGTGGATGCAGTCCACCCCGTCTTGCTCTAGCTTTAGCATGGTATACGTGTGTGTTCACATTCATGTGGAGACCAAAGGTCAACCTCTGGGGTTTCCCTCAGTTGCTATCCACCCTGCCATTTTGTTTTGTTGTGAAAGGACCGCTCACTGAACCCAGAGCTCACCAAGGTGACTAGTCCTTGTGGGCAGCAAAGCCTGGGACCCACCTGCTGCCTCCATCCCCTGCCCACCCCTTCCCCAACCCCCCACCCCGCCAGCGCTGAGATTGCAAATGCTTGCTTACTGACTTGTCCAACTGAGGAGTGAGTACCAGGGATAGAGCTAGGGTGCTCATGCTTCTACGCAAATGCTTTACCAACTACACCATCTCCCGGGCCTCCTTTTCCTTATTGTGAAGTCTTTCAAGGTATAATTTCCAAAAGCAAGGAGGCCAAGTTTGCATCAGAATTCAAATGCATCACCCCTTCTCCGAACAAATATATGCCTCATTTGGAGATAAGTGGAAGCTTGATGTTCCTCAACAGTGCAAGATCCAGGAGCCCCTAGATCCTCCGAGCATCTTACCCTTCACCACTACCCCAGCCCCGAGGGTTGGAAGCATTCAGGGAAAAACCAGGGATGAAGAAAACCAAGCCATCCTGCTAAGGTGACTAAAGAAGAATGGAAGGACCGAAAAACTCAAGGTTGAATGATCCATCCTGCCTTCCACAGGATAGGAATAGAATCACTAAAAGATTCTCTCTTTCTTTCTCTCTCTCTCTCTCTCTCTCTCTCTCTCTCTCTCTCTCTCTGTGTGTGTGTGTGTGTGTGTGTGTGTCTCTGTCTCTCTCTGTCTCTCTGTCTCTCTCTGTCTCTCTGTCTCTCTCTGTCTGTGTGTGTGTGTCTTTCCCTTTTACTAGAGGTTAAATCCTTTCCTCCATAAGTACTCTAACACTGAGCTATACACCTGTATTTCTTTGCATTTTAGTTTGAGACTGTGTCTACTGAGTTTTCCTGGCTGACCTAAAACGTCTGAGCCTCCAAACTCAGCCTCACAAACAGCTAAGATGATATGAACTGTCTGCTGCAGCTGGCACTGAGGCACCTTCACAGAACGGAAGGGGCTCAGGAGTAAAGCCCTGTGCAGTGGCACAGCACGGGAGTTTGAATTCAAGCTTGGCTATGGGCCGGCTAGGCATCTGCCTCTGCTTCTAGTCCTTCATTTGTTAAATGAATAAAATGAATCTAGAAACTACTTCAGATGAGTAACTAAGTCCATGGACTCGGAATGTAGTTTATCAATGGAATGTATGCTGCCTTGTCTCACATGTGCAAGGCTGTGGGCTTGTTATCCACCACCACAAAAATATAACAAAATATCACACTTCAAAGGTGCTTATTGTAGGTGACATGAGATCCTTGTGCTCGCATTTAAGCACTAGGAAAACCAGGAATGTTAAACTTCCAGGATTGTCTTTTTGAAAGGCGACTTCTTGTCTACCCAGAAGGTTGGGAGTGGAGGTGGTAATAACTCAGTGACCTTTATGCTATCTGTATGACTGAGACCACACCAGATCCTCCCCTAGACCTTTAGGATGTCACATGCAGTCAGTCTATACAACCGATCTTTATGGAAGAGGTCACATGTATTTTACAAAGAGTTTCAATGTAATCATGTCTTAAGTTTTTGTTATATACATGGAATTGGATTATAACCAGGAAACTTTTTTCCAAATTGTGCTGTGTTTAAATAATACATGAAATAAACTACTCAATGTCGCACTCACAACTTTTGAACCAACACCAGCTACTGAGTCATTTTGAACCAGACTTCCTTCTAGTCTCTCTCAGACCAACACTCTGCTGGCTGTAGTGTTTTCAGAGGCCCCCATAGCTTAAAGAAGTGCCTGGCTGTCTTTAAGTGATTACATAAGACAAGAGATGGTGCCTGACAGTGTTACAATAAGTAAGTTAGGCACACAATCATCCCACAGAGGTGATATAGGTCTGTTGGATCAAAGCAGACTCGAGCTGCTTGGTTTTCACTATTGTAGAACTACAAGGAAGTTGCTTTGCTTCTATGCTGTGTTTCCATGCCCCCACCCCAAATCAAATTAGCCTTCATCCTTCCTCTGACACAGAGCACAACAGGTTTGAAAATGCTTAGACACTGTGCAGCATACAAATAGAAAGTGGGAGTAGGGAATTCCAGTCTGCCAACTTCATGCTTTCGTAACAACCACCTACTCTCTGCCAAGCTTCTAATTTTCCACCACAGCTAAGAATTTCTGCTAGAATTTTCCTCGCCCTCCTAGGTCTAAGCTTTCAGTACACTCAGCCAATGACTTGTGACATATCAAAAGTATGGTTTCAGAGTCATGAAAACAGATCAAAACTGGCCACAGAAACTCCAGTGCTGCTGTTCCAAGAATGCCCTTGCTGAAGACCAGAGATGCCAGAAGAAACTTCTGCTCCTGTTTCTTTGTTACTTCCTAAATAAACTCCTTTACCTAAGGTGATAAACCCCAGAGAAAGCATCTGGACACCTTAACGGAGTCAACTGGACTGCGAGGCTCATCAGCTTCTACATTCCTCACTTTACTTTCTGTCATAAGAGCTTTAAATCCCATGATACCCTATTTCCTGGGACCCTTCCTGATATACAAAAGCTCTTGTACATTTGTCTATTCTCTCTCTTCTCTCTCTCTCTCTCTCTCTCTCTCTCTCTCTCTCTCTCTCTCTCTCTCTCTCTCTCTCTTTCCTTCTCTCTCTCAACTATAATAAACTTCCACCTTCATATATCCTTTGTGGTACATGAATTTCATTGTTGGAGTCCATGAGATGAGAACTGAAGCCACTGGGTTTGGGCAACTCTGGAGGCCACTGAGTTTCCAGAGCTTTTAGCGCCCTGAAAATAGCTCCATTCTCAAAACCACTCCCGATGTTTCCACATCACAAGTTTTATGAAAAGATATACACAGAATTTCTGAACTTTTATTTCTTTCTTTTATTGTGCCTTGGGGACATTACAAATGTTCCAGCTACCTGGAGTCATAAAGATTAGATTTGTTTAAAGAAATGGTCTTGTTGACTTCAAACTGCTTAGGAATGGGGCTAGAGCTCTCTTGCTCTTGTTATACCCTGGAGCCAACCAGCAGATTCTTGGTGGATGAGCACATAGTCAAGTCAAAGTTATTTAGCAGGCTCCTAGCTCTACCCATACTAGCCAGCCTAAGTTTTGAGTAGCCATGTACAAAGCCTGGGAGATAAAAGGGTGGGAGTTGTCAATAAGCACTTACAGTGTCAACTTCTTTTCCAAGGATTGGGCACATTACCCAGTTCCAGACAATGAGACATATAGGGCAACCTTCTAACAGCTTCTGTGAGATAGTTCACTTGTACAAAGAGTCACGTCTGGAGGAAATCTCCTTTAGCCACCTCCTTCCTTGCTTGTGATGCATTTTTGTGAAAGCCTACCTAAGCTGTGGGAGCCATCCTACAACCAGGAGGCAAGAAACAAGAAAGTAACAGAATCATGTCTCAAGCCAAGGAAGTTAATAAACCAAACCTGAAACAGCCCTAACCTCAAACTTCTAGTCATGTGCCATCACTCCAGCCTTACCTAACTAGCCACTGATTTTATATTTTTTTTTTCCTTTCAGCTGAATAGAGTCTCATGAAGACAGTGAATATTTACTCATTGATAAGGATGTCCCACTGTGTTTATATATAAGGAAGTAAATCTTATACCCATTAGAATATATGCATATATGTATGTGTGCATATATACATATATAAGTTAGAGCTTGGCTTTTACCTGTGTGTGTATGCGTGTGTGCATGAATGTTTGCATGTGGGTAGGCACATGTGTGCATGTATGTGTGATGGCCAAAGGTTAATGTTAAGTCTCTTTCTCATCAGTCTATGGCTTGATTTGGAAACGGGATCTCTCCCTGAATCCAGAGCTTGCTGATTCATCCTGTCTAGCTATCAGGTTTGGCCCTGGTATCCCCCTTTCTGCTCACAGAGCACTGCAATTTTAGGCAGCTTTGATACGGTTGCAGGGACTCTGAACTCTGTGCAGAAAGCATCTTATGCACTGAGCCATCTCTCCAGCGCAGCTTTTACTTACTTTAATGGGAATCTTTCATAATAAGTGGTCATTATCTTGTCTCTCAGATGTTTTCTTAGCATCTTATTGATTATTTCTTTAGGCAAAATCATTTGGGAGCACTAAAAACACAAAAGCTTGTAACTTCAGGCCAAGCCTTACCCTGATTAATCAACATTACTGTCTGGGGCAAAGCTACCTTTATCAGAATAGTATTTTGCAAGCACTGGTATTTCCAGAACTCCTGACAGCCAGGCCTCCCCATGCCAATTAAATCTGGAGCTCAGAGGGAAAACCACACAACATACTCTTTTAAGTCCCCCAGATGATTATGACCAAGTATGAAATTCAGTGCTTTCCATTAGAACTAGAATTGATATGCTGTGACCTAACAATTTACACTAAAGGTTCTGATCCAAGCAGATTAGAGGAGGGCCTATAACTCTGCATTCCAAGGAGGTGGTTTGAGGCCCACATTTTTTTAACAGGATGGTTCTAGAATCTAGATCTGCTAGTAGTCCTTTCCAACACGGGATCGCAGTTTATCTACTGCTTGGCTCCTGCAGTGTCGCAGGAAAATGTGATCACTACCAGGTCTGTGAGTGGAAGGCTCAAGTCTCTGACCTCTAGCGTGGACTTACACTGAACAGTCATCAGTGTTTGCCCAGGACAAGGCAGGGAATGCTTCTCCAGCAAGCTAAGTTTGAGAGTTTTAAAACTGGGGTAGGAGGGTCGAGAGCAACAGGAGCAGCCCCGACAATGCACTTGCACACTCCACTTCCTCTTTCTGGAAGCAGCAGTCTGCCATGGGGCAGGAGGGTGCTGAGAAAGATGGGATGGTACTTACAGTTAAGAAGAGAAATGTTGAGATGTGTGGTTACACCAATAAGAACAAAATACATTAATGGATTTGAGTGGATGAGGGTGTATGGTGGGGAGGGGTGGCAATAACCAGGCAGAGCCAGTGAAGTTAGAAAATATCCAAGGATCAAGTTAATGATACAGTTCAAGACTGGTCTGCTTGTCACTGACCCAGAGCAACTCATCATCCAGTTTGGTGGCCTCGGTTTCTTTAGCTGAGAAACAAGTGTTTGAGGGGAAAACAGCGTAAAGATCCCTGGCCCAGTTACTCCGTTTTCAATATGAATAATATGCACCTGTTCAGAACAGAGCCTTTTCAGGCTTCTTCTATACAGCATTAACATTTCTTTTACTTGGGAACACTTCCCCCTGCTGTCCTTTGCTGCTCAGAGCAAGGAGAGCTAGGCTGCTTCTTTTTCTTTAAAAGTTGTAGCGTGTTTACAAAGCTAAATGAAACTCTATTTACAGATTCTGTCCTGTGGTTTCAAGTGGCTTCCTCCTTTGGCTATGGTGTCCACCCAAGGAGCCTGTTTCTCAATTTTCTGTTTTCTTTAGGGAGACAAAGAGCCTCCCCAGTCAGCCTTTGCTGAATTCCTGTTAACCCTTCATTAAGCCTGCTGACAGCTGGCTTCAGCTCTTGGTGAATTACTGCCACACACTCCTATGTAAATGTGTCCCACCTGGCTTCATTAGGGCGCCTGCCAGGTTCTATGCTTTCTCTGCTAACGCAAATTGGGTTCTGAGTCAATACCACCAGGACAAGGAAGATTGAGCTGCAAAGGGAGCTAGCCAACAGTCAGTACAGGTGGGATCCCCCTAAACTAAGTCCACTTGGGTGTGGTGAACTAGTCAAGGCTGGAGTTAACAGTGCATGAAGCCATAAACTAGAGTCTCGACTGCAAAGCTCGGGGTAGAAATTAAGCATCGGTGAATCCCAGCACTTGAGAAATACAGGCAGTAAAATCAGAACCTTAAAGTCCTCTTCAGCTACATAGCAAAGTTCAAAGCCAGCATGAAACACACATAGAACCTATCTCGAAAAGGCAAAGCAAAACAAAAAGGCTTCCTTCAAGGCCTGGCTCTGCTGCAGAGAAGGTTGGACTATATGAACTTGAGTGGGTTTTTTTTTCATGTCTCTGCTTCAGCTTTCTGAGCTCTGAATGGGGGGGTGACTCCCTGACCTGCTTCCGGATCTGGGATCCAGGGGATGGCCCCGAAACCCTTAGTTGAGTGCCCAGAATGCAGTTAGACCTTCATTCCAAGGTTAAGGGTAAAAAACTGGAAATCTCAGGGTTATATTGTGGCCTTTCCCTATACATGTCAGCTGTACAAGCCACTGTGAACCAAAGTCTTTCCTTGTGGAAATGGGGAATAAGCTCCCATCTGTTTCATTTAGATGCTAAACTCTTTAATAATCTCTCTCTCTCTCTCTCTCTCTCTCTCTCTCTCTCTCTCTCTTGTTGGTTTGGTTTGATTTGGTTTGTGTTTTCAAGACAGGGTGTATGCATCCTTGGTTGTCCTGGTCTCACTATGTAGACCAGGCTGACTTTGAACTCACAGAGGCCTGCCTGTGCTTCCCCAAATGCTGGGCCTACAGTCATGCACCACTCTGGTGCTCTCTGTTTATCTCTTAAAGGTAATATGAAGGGAGCAGAAGTACAAAAGTTGGGTAGCTACTTATTACTTTAGCGATCCTGTTGCCCTGAGCCTGAGGAGAGGCTGAGAAATGTCTTTCATATCCACCTAGCTTTCCACAGTAGCCAGCTAGACGCTTCCTTGCTCGGGCATATGTTTTCTTACATCCATTCATTTGTAACAGCTATTTGCTTTTATTTCTCTCTCAGGGTTCATCATACCAGTAATTATTAAAGTTTTAAAACAAATCTGCTCTTCCTGTGCTGCAATAAAATGAATTATACTTAGAGGAATTGATTTGGACAGCTTCAGTGTTTCATCCTTGCACAATCCTTGTCATTTGATACCCTAGCTCTGATGGGCACTTGGCTGCTTCTAAAATCCACTTTCTCTGCCAAGACTTCAGGTGGCATGGTGGCCAACTTTAAAGACAGTCAATATGAAAAGAAATTCATATCATAAAAAGATAGGAGTCTCAGAAGCCAGTTAAGCTTCTGATGTGACTCTGTGGTGTTCTCCGCATCCCAAATGGAGTACTAGGCTGCTCGTGCCATGGCCAGTGTGGGCACTGAACTCAGAAAGCTGATGAAAAAAAAAAGGGGATACACAGGCACATGTAAGAGGAAAGCAACTGAGGTTGGAAAGGGACCAGAACCTGTCTCTCAGAAGAAAAGCAACTTGGGTACCAGGAAGAAGACAGACAGATTAAATGAACACTTTAAATGCAGTTCAGCTACCACCAAGAGGCAGATGTCATCTGCAAAAGAAGAGTTTTGCTTTGGCTAGAGAGATGATGACTAAAGTGCTAGCCAGGGAAGATGTGTCTCCAAAGCACCTTCATGTGGGAAGATAAAACAAGACCAGACGTACAGTATCAGGGGGAAAAACTTGAGACTTTAAAAGAAAATCAGTGCCCACAAACTTATTTTGACAATGCAAGCCCCGCCCCATGCTTCCTCCTTAGAAAAGGAGAGGAGTTAGAGAGTAAAGATCCCATCTTCATCGTCCCTTGCATGAAATATGCCATTGAGGACACTCTTACTATCTTCAGTGATGTCTAGCCTGTAAGAAGAGAAGGACACTGATTAAAAAACAGAAAATACGAGATCATAGGACCGGCTAAGCTATGGCACCACTAACCCAGGCTGAGGACATGGGACTCAGGCATCATTCTGCCCAAGCCTCCTACTTTACAAGTAGGGAAACCGAAGATATAGGACACGGAGGGCTTTTGCCAACCTGTTACAATAAAGAGATTACTTTGAAAAGTATAAAATCATAATCTAAATGCACTTATATCCCGAGGGATCCCCAGCTCAGAACTCAGAAAGACACCTTGTAGGACCTCAGATTCCCCACCTAATAATGCACCATTGTTAATAAATGATATGGTGTTGGTGCAATCAATTACTTCAGTGACTTATACAGAAGCCTTTTCATTTCTTTCCCCCTGAAAATCTATAAACAAAACAGATATTTACAATCTAGTTCCAGACACTCTTCATGTACTCTTAAAAAAAAACAAAAAAACAAAACAAAGGCAAGCTGTGAAGCATACTGGTCCATGGGGCAAAGGAACCAAACTCCAGGAATTATACTGAAAATATTTCATTTCGTTTTCATTATTGTGAACCCTTTTGTCGGTGACTCCACAGGAACAACAATGTGCTTTTAAAATGAGTCACCCGGGGCCGAAACAGCTCCAAGCAGACAATGCAGCGGAGTGCATGCATCCAGCTTTCACATGCGACACTCCCAATTGTGCTCCCTGCTTTCCCGAGTTGTACTGTGGACACATACGTAGTGTTAACTGAGACAGAGAGTTAATGTGAGTTAAATCTCCACAGCTTTCTCCACCTCTAACGCCATGTCTCTCCAACCCTGTGTTTAATCGGAATACAAGCGCAAATCATTAAACCGCTGAGGAGTGTCTGATCATGTGTAACAGGGTGTGTAATCATCACAACAATCAGCCATGCAGGATGAATTACCTCTTGCGTCTCTGCAAACAGTTGGCTTCTGTAACTTTCCCTGAAAAGACAAGGCCAGGATGTGAGCAGGGCTGCTTTGTGAACTGCTGGGAGAAGCCCACTCCTGTCCTAGTAGACTAGACGGGCATTGGCAAGGGCAGCCTCCCTTCCCCAGATTCCCCAGACTGCTGCATGCTGCTTTGGCCTTCAGTCCAACCCGTTCATGGCAAAGCTGCTCCTGTGTTTGGGCTATGGCGTTAAGCTGTAAAACTTTTAATACATTTATATCCAAAAGTATTTTTTTCATAAACCATATTTTGCTCATTTTCTTTCTTCTCCAACTCCTCCCAGATCCCCCCCTGCCCACTCAACTTCATTCTCCACCCTCTCCCTCCCTCTCCCTCCCTCTCCCTGAGCATTTCTTTAAAAAAAAAAACATGGAAAACAACAAAAATGAAAATCAAAACAGACGAACACACTAAAGGAAAGAAAATCAATAATAGTAAGACAAAAAATATAAAATAAAACAAACACACACAACATAAAATGCATTTTGTTTTGGCCAACTATTCCTGGACATGGGGCCTGCCTTAGACTCTAGTTGATATATCCAATGACACTCCACTGGAGAAACTGATTTTCTCAGCAGGTATCAGTTGCAAATAGCTTCTGGGCTAGCAGTGGGACTTTGTGTCTATTGCCCTTCTCCACGCTGGGATTTTGTCCACCTTGAACCTGTTTAGGCCTTGTGCATGCTACGTGCAGCCTCTGTTCATGCTGTCATGCTCTCTGTGATTCCGTGTGTGCACCAGGCCTGTTGCCTGGAAGACAGTTTCCTTGGAGTCGCCCACCACCTCTGGCTCTTATAAGCTTTCTGCCTCCTCTTCCAAATAGATCGCTGAGCCCCGAGGAGAGGGGTTTGATAAAGTCCCATTTAGGGATGAGTGCTCTGAAGTCTCTTACTCTCTCACATGGTCCATTTGTGGATCTCTTTGTTATTTACCATGTACCCCAAGCAAGAAGAAACTTCTCTGATGAGGGTTGAGCAATGCTCTGCTCTATGGGTGTCAACAGTCGCATTTTTGAGTTACTTAGTAATCCTGTTTCAAGTCATCTGACTTTGTGTGTATGCATATATGTCTAGGAATAGTCATACATGTGCGGGTTTATATGTGTATTTCAGTATCTGTGTACCTCTGTGTACATGCATGGGGAAGCCAGAAGTCAACTTTGAGTGTTGTTCCTCGGGAAGTACCCACATTGTTCATTATGAAGGAGTCTGTTACTGTGCTAGAACTTGCCAGTGCACTAGACTGTCTGGCTGAACAGCCCTTACGATCCAGCGGTCCCTGACCAGCCAGCACTGGAATTAGAAGGAAATGCCACAATGCTTGGCCTTTTCACATGGATCCTGGGACCCAAACTCAGGTCCTTTTGCTTGAGTGACAAGCACTTTACTGATTAACCTACCTCACCAGAACCTCATTTTGGATTGTAAAGCACTTTTTATGAGATATACACAGAATCATCCAAAATAACAGCTGTGACTTCATGTAAGTGCTAATAGCAAGCCTCTGGGAAGTTCTAGATGCTTTTTGAAGTTCTCTCCGAGGACAGGTTCAGTAGTGAATATCTTGTCTTGTGGCTGACTGCTATGACTGCCACGAAGCACCAATTTCCCTCTGTTTTATAGGAGCAGTGGGTGCCGTGTGCCTGTGCTTTAGATGAAAACCACGATGCTTATTTCATGGCTCATTTTTGCAGTGTTTATAGTTTTCTCTTTGTCCTTTGAGGTTGGGAAGGTGTATATAATAGGCTAAATTCAGAATTTCATGACAACTTTGGACCCTGTTCCCTGAGAAATATAGGCATGAGCATATGAACATGTTGGCAAACCATTTGCAAGGCTTCTCTCTCCTGAACGCCATCTGTGGTTCCTAAGCAAGCCTGCTTTAAAGACACACGCAAGAGCAAGACTGCTCATGGTTTTACTCCTGTGACAGTCCTTGAGAATGTAAGATGGGGACCCAGGGGTGTTTATAACTATGAAAGGAGTAACCAGGTTAGAGGGATTGCTCAGTGCTTAGGAGCATAGGATATTCTTTCCCGAGGACCCAGGTTCAGTTCCCAGCACTCACATGACAGTTTACAACTGCCTGAAACTCCAGTTCCAAGGAATCTTATGCCTTCTTCTGGTTTCCATGGTGACCAGGCACACGTGTGGTGCACAGGCATATATTCAGGTAAAATAACCCACATACATGAAACCAAATAAATAAATCCATTAATTAATTAGTTAATTACGAAGAGAGTATCCAGCCATGGTGGCGTGTACCTTTAATTCCAGCACTCTGGAGGCAGAGACAAGCAAATCTCTGAGTTTGAGAGTAAATTTCAGGACAGCCAGGGCTACACAGAGAAATTCTGTCTCAGAGGGAAAAAGAGAAGTAGAAGAAAAGAAGAAAGAGAGAGGGAGGAGAGGGAGAGAGGGAGGGAGGAGGGAGGGAAGGAGCTAACAACAGTCCTTTATATACAAGGCAGTAACAAAGACAGAACAAATTAGGCGCAATTTGTGCATGGCTCTTTTCTCATCTTTTCATTACTAAAGTTCGAGCCTTACCAGGACAATACACAAAGCTATTTGGTTATGATGAATTTACCTGTCACCTCCCTTTTGGGGATGAGGACAATGAGAGAACCAATCCTTTTGAGGGATAAAAGGAAAGAGGCGGAAGAAGACATATTCCACTCCCTTGACATCCCTGGAGTCATCTCAGCTCTAAGTCCACACGCAAGTGCCCATCCCTGCAGATCCATCTCATCTGTCCCCCACCCTCCTCACCTCGAAGGAGAAATGCCAGAAACAATGACACCATCAGCACAAACCCCACGCAGCAAACAATGATCAAGATGTTGGTCGATCCATCGCTCTGCCAAGACAAAGGCAAGGTGATTGGCCTTCACTGCTGACTGCCCTCATCTCCAGAAGGTACCTGGGGACATGTCTCACCCCAAGAGAGCAAGGAATGCATGTTGCCACTCTGCCTGCTCTGCTCCCTTTCTCCCCTTACACAGGCCAGGACTACAAATTGTATGCCACAGTGAGTGGGTCTCCCCGCCTCAGTTGACATAATCAAGATAATTCCCAGAAAAGGTGCATCCAGAGACCTGTGATTCTGGAAGTCTGTTGAGGTGACAATTCACATTCCATATCACTGTAACTAAACACTACAATTCAGCCAGGTACAAATGAGATTTGCCAAACTGTCAGTACTATTTTTCCCCACTAATTTTATTTTCACTTGGAAAGATAATGTTAGTTATTTCATTAAACTATGTTATTTGTGCATTTATGCAACGAGTTTGCTATCTCTGGATCTAAATTTAATGCAAAATTTTAAAACTATCTCAATATTAAATTTTAGGAATGTAAAGGGCTGTTGATACCACAATGCTTGGTGCTCTGAGCCAGGCATTCAGACATCTTAAGACGACATTCCCAATTCCCTTCAGCCAGCTAAACTGTTTCCTTCCTCCCTTCCTGTCTCATTCTCTAGCTCACAGGATCCCAGAATCAGCCAGAAACAGAAGCAAAGCATGAGTGTCTCCAAGGAAAAATTGCCTTCATAGACATCTGCCACGCCTAATGTTTTTACTGAAGCTACTTTAATCATTTTTACAATAAATATAAAGGAAAGGAAATTAAAAAAAAAACAGCAATTGTGGAAGAGGTGTTGGCACCATCAATAATGTGGGCTTCACACAAGAGTCACATAATGATTTTGTATGTTTTCATAAATAGTTTTCTTCTTGGTTTCAAAGCATCTGTGCATGTCAAAATAACAATCAATAGCACTTCTGCCAAGAGTACAAGTTCACAAACCTTTGATCACTACACAATAGTTTCTATGCATTTTGCCATTTAGCAATAGTCTGTTCTCCCAAGCCCATCAGTGAAAACCCAATCTAGAAATTTTTTTAAAATCAAAAACAAATGCTTCCAATACTTTGTAGATCTTTTACCTCATGTGATTCACTCTCCTTCATCGTTGTTAATCCTGGGAAGGAAAAGAAAGAGAAATGTAAGACTTTCTGAGCTAAGCCAGATGATATCTCTAATTCTGTAATACCATTTTTCTCTTTGTACAAGTGATTTATGCAGATTTGTTCTGATATGATTCTACTGCTGCTCTCCATCAAGACCCCATAGGAACAGAACATCTCCCCTTCACACATGAGTGGGAGGTGAGGCAGAAAACAAATATTTGACTTTGATCTTCCTTCCTTTCTTTCTTCCTTCCTTCCTTATTTAAAAAAAAAAAATTCTTACAACCTTTTCTTTAAACATTTATGTTTATCTTATGTGTACATGCGAGCGCTGCATGTATGTATGCACACAACATCTGTGTCCGGATCCCATGGAGGCCAGAAGAAGGTATCAGATCCCCTAGAACTGGAGTTGCAGGCAGTTTTGAGCCGCCTGATATGGGAGCTGGGAACTAAACCCGGGTCCTCTGTAAGAGCAGCAAGTGGTCTTGACCACCAAGTCATCTCTCCAACCCCTAAAACTTTTAAAAATTGCATCTTAGTGTGTGAACATGGGAGGAAGGGAGGTGTATGTGTGCATGTGCACACATGAGAATCTGCTTGTCTCAGTACCCAAGTACATATGAAGGGCAGAGGACAGCAAATGGGAATCACTTCTCTCTTTTCACTGTGCTGGTCCTGAGGACTCAGCTCAGATGGTCAAGCTTGGTGGTAAATACTTTTACCCATCAAGTCATCCCGAGAAACCTGGCTCTGATTTTTCTAGAAGCCCCAGCAATCCATTTAAGATTCTTTTAAAAAGATTTATTGTTTATTTATTATCATGTACACGGTGCTCTGCCTGCATGTACACCTGCATGCCAGAAGAGGGCATTAGATCACATTATAGATGGTTGTGAGCCACTATGTGGTTGCTGGGAATTGAACTCAGGACCTCTGGAGGAGCAGTCAGTGCCCTTAACCTCTAAGCCATCTCTCCAGGCCCCCATTCAGATTCTTATCCAGCATGGAAAACAGTCTAACAAATACTTATTGAGACTTTATTAGCAGCCATCCTGCTGGCTATACTCTAGACCTCTTGGAATTTACCACATAATGCATAAACACTAAGCTTAAACAGTAGCATAGCAATCTTGGTAAATGATGAGCTCCGTACTCAACAACAGTACAACTTATGGAATCATAAGAGTCTGTCATCTAATATGTCTTGTCCACCAGAATGTCACTGTGGAATGCATTGTTCATGTCTGTTGCTCCTGCTGTGAACCTACTATGCCAACAACAACATGACCCTACAGCAAAGGCAACTCTGTATATTTGATAGCAGATGATTGCCATGGCTTATTCGCTGTCCTATTCCTTTTATTGTTATTTTAGAATACAGACTTTCTACTTAGAAAAACATGGTAAGTATAATACAACATCCCCTGTTTCTCTAGCACCAGACTCATGCCTCTTGAGCTCACCATGTCTCTTGATTGCATCATTTTCCCCTCATGCATTTGATTCAATATCCTGTTTTCTTTCTCATGGATTACACTATGTATAGTGTGTATGTGTGTGTGTGTGTGTGTGTGTGTGTGTCTGTGCACGTGCATGTGTGTGTGTGTGTGTATGCCTGTGTGTGCCTGTGTGTGCACATGTCCATATATACACCATACACACACACATAATTTATATACCATGTACACGTGCACATGACACACACACATATCATGATCATGTAGCCGAATCATGTAGCAAGCCTTTTGGAATTTGGAAGTCAACTCTGTGGTGGCCTCACACGTATCACCTCACTTTTAAGACACCTCATCATTAAGCAACATGGAAGGCTGAAAAAAAAACAACAACCCACCATACAAAACTACATGAATAAAGAGTACAGGATAACCCCTGGGTGAAGCATATGAACACAGACTGTTCTGAAGAGTCAAGAAAGCTTCTATGAAAGGAGATGTTTAAACTGAACTCTTCCTGGGCATCTGTCAAGTGCTAAGCACTGTCTAAGGTGCTTAAAACGCCGAGATGACTGCAACATAGACCTTATGACCCTTGGCACATTGACAATGTGCCAGAGGTCAGAAGACATAGGACAGAAGACTGTTTTAGACTACCAGACCAAGAGCAATGACGGATATGCACAAATTGCTGAGGAAGGCAGACCTACGAGAGACACACAGCTCAAGAATCAAAGCCCAGTCACGTGTCTATGAGAACACACTCAACCGGCTCAGAGTCCCTATCTGCCTATTTGACAAAACCTGCCACATACTTGGTATTCAATAAATGTCTGTAAAATTGACAACTAAGAGGAGGTGAGGCTGTGTAAGAATCAGCTGGGCAAGGAGTGGGCAACAGGGTGAATACAATCAGCCAAACCCGTGGAGGCAAAAAACAGCATGGTTCCCATGTCGGTACGCAAGCAACTGTGAGGATGGAACATGAAAGACAGGGGTAGCCAGAGATTACCTAGCATGTAGGGCCTAGCTGGGCAGGGCTTTATTTTTAACATCGTAGGCCTCCATTGGGCTCTCAGGCCATTAGCAGCCAGAGGAATGTTTATGCTGGGTGGACAAGGGAATAGCACATCTGGACCTCATCTGATTCTGGGTCTGAAGCCCAGCGCTGATAGCAAGGGTAAGAAACAGATTATAAAAATGTTTGATAGGAAATAGGAACAACAGATTCTGGTCACTTAATGTGGGCTACAGAGAAATAGTGGCCTTCAGTAATTCACACTGAAGACACAAGACTACCACCTAACTGTTGACAGAGACGGCGAGGAAGGAAGAACAGGGGTAGATTTCTGAGGGAGACGGGTTATGAGTCTGGTCAAAGGTACTGTCCTGTATGTGCCATTAAACAGCTGATCTATTTGAATCCAAATCCTCTTTGTAAAAAAAGTAAAGTACTCTCTTCCTTGGGAATCTTCTGTATGCAGCAAGCAGTTAAGGTCTTCAGCTGGTATATCCCCTGAGAAAGGGGGAGATCCTGGCAAATCCCAGATGGGCTGGGAAGCTGCAAGAGGAAAAAAAAAGCAAGCAAATAAACAAACAAACAACAAACCCAGAAGGACCAAACAGGGAGGCCCAAAAGTAAAAGCAGGGCCAGAAGCCAGGGAACAGAAAAAGCATCCAAGAAGAACACAATATACTTAAAATAAGACTCTATAACAAAAATAGTACATTAAAACCAGAGAGCTGGCAAGACGGTTGGATGGGTAAGAACACGTACTCTGCAAGCATGAGAATGAGTTCAAATCTCCAGGACATTGTTGCAACCCCAGGATTGGAGGAAGGGTAGAGACAGGCCGACCTGAAAGCTAGCTGGTCAACCAGCCAGCGTGGCTGTATAGGCTGGTTTCATGTGTCAACTTGGCACAAACTAGAGTCATCAGAGAGGAAGGAGCCTCAGCTGAGGAAATGCCTCCACGAGAGCCAGCTGTAAGGCATTTTCTCAATTAGTAATGAGAGGGCCTAGTCCATGGTGGGTGGGGCCATCCCTGGGCTGGTGGTCCTGGGTTCTATAAGAAAGCAGGTTGAGCAAGCCATGGGTAAGCAAGACAATAAGCAGCATCCTCCATAGCCTGTGCATCAGCTCCTGCCACCAGGTTCCAGCCCTGCTCAAGTTCCTGTTCTGACTCCCTCCAACTATGATCTGGAAGTGTAAGCTGAAAAAAGCATTTTCTTCCCATCTTGACTTTTGGTAGCGGTGTTTCACCATAGCAATAAAACTCTAAGCTGGACAGTGGTGGCACATGCCTTTAATCCCAGTGCTTGGGAGGCAGAGTAGGTGGATCTCTGTGAGTTCAAGGCTAGCCTTGACTCAAAAAATAAAATAAAACAAAACAACAACAACAAAACAAAACAAAAACCAAACCATAAAAATAAAAAAAAATAAAAAAATAAACTAAGGCACTGGCAGAACCAGTAGGCTTCCTGTTCAGTGAGGAACCTTGTCTCAAGACAATAAGGTAAGAGAACAACAGGGTCACAGCCACCATCCTGCATTGACCCCACATGCATGAGTGCACACATGCTTGTACCCAGTATTCACATGCATGTTCTGTGCACATATACACCAAAAAAGCACAGAGAAGGGCCCTGATTATTAGAACATTCAGTCCAATAACCACTGAAATCAATCACTTGGATTTTCTCCCCAGCTTTCCAGCACTTGAGACAGGAGAAGTTTTCGTAGCCTAATTGGTACCAGAGAGCTTACTTGTTCTTTGGGGAAACTGGGTTGTTGAATTCCTGGGAGCAAAAAAATACAAGGCGGAAAGTCAGTGTTGTTTTCCTCTCCTACAACTAAGCTATTGTTGCTGTTTGTTTTCTGTTATTCTCTTCCACAGCTGGAAATTGCAGGTAAGAATTCAAAACTCCTCCCTTTGTTCTGCCGAATCTTATTGTACTGTCCTCATCCCTGATGGAGCAGCTTGAAATTGAGGCTATCACACAGAAGGCCAGCCTGGGTCAGCTTTATCAGAGCTAATCTGTTTTAAAGTGGAATGGTCTAACATAAAAGACACTTTGCAAACACCGGCACTGTGATGTGACAGCAAACAGCAGCCTCCCAACACACACACACACACACACACACACACACACACACACACACACACA
>OU015755.1:77817941-77831769 GCA_907169655.1 Acomys percivali | reverse complement strand
ATAGATATAGATATAGATATAGATATAGATATAGATATAGATATAGATATAGATATATTTGCATCACTAGCTAGGGATCCAGCTCCCTAACACATGAGCTTTTGCAGAGTCCCAAAACACTTGATGTTCAAACCATAAAACAAGCAAGAGCTAAGAGCTATTAGAGGTGTACTTCCTGGACCTGGCACCCCGAGAGCTGCACTTGTGTGGCCTCGGGACATTTAGATAAAATGGGACTCTGAATATCTACCAAAAAGATCCTAAATTAAGTGTTGAACCAGCACCTTATATATGTTAAGCAAACTCCAGTTTGTTCCACAATGACGTGACATGGTGACAGACCGTCTTATAAACATGGTCCTCTTTCACAGTGTAGCCCACAGACAAGGCAGCAGGAATTCTGTCTGCTGGGATTTGGCCACAGAGCAATGGAATGACAATTATCAGAGACAGCATAGTAGGGAAAACATCAGGTGACATTTTTTGATCGCTCATAATTTGATATAAACTAGTTTAAGATTCAAACAAAATAAAAGGCAATAGTTTTGTGACCTCTCTGCCCATCCTCCATCACTTTTCTCCTTCCTGCTTTCTCTTTTACTGGAAAACAGTACCCACCTTTACCCCATCCCGTGAACAGACAATGATGCATCTTGTCATCCAGTCTCCCCTAAGTTGTCAACCCCTAGATCCTGTTTCTATCCACCCCCACCATGAGTTGGTACAAGTTAAAGCTTTCAGCCATCAGATCTCCCTCATCCCCTCTCTTGATTTATAGTCCTGCAATAAGATCCATCATCTCTCCTCCACTCAGTCCTGTCTGTCCCCTCCAATCCTATCTTCCGAGCCTCTGGGAGTAATGCCACATTGCCTCCTCCACACAGTCAAAGGATAGATGTTTTCTCTAATAGACACAAAGAAAGATGTTCCGACTCGGTTAATCAGAGCAAGAGAGGAACAAGATGACACGTTCCTGGGGGACTGAAAGAACAAAGTGAACAAATGGTCATATCAAGTGCAGTGAGGATATGAAGAAGCAGATAATCTGTGGGTGGAAAAACAAACTGGATCAGCCTTTCCCAAGGACAACTTGGTAAATTTATTTAATAGTGCACATTTTTCAACATAACGCCTCCACTTCATTACCAACTCTCCTAAAGAAACACTTGCATAGATACTTAAGGAAGCACAAAGGCTAAAGGAAGTGCACAGTCACACTGCCTATAATACTAGAACGCTGGGCCAACTGAAGTGCCAATCAACAGGTAGTGAAATAGCACACAGAGGCTTAACATGACAAGGCAGATCTCTACACAGAATGAGAAAGGAAGTGGTCGGATGTAAAAATGAGATGAAGAAAACCAAATTCGAAGGCTTTGTGTGGCATTAGTGGATTTAAAAAAAAAAAAAACACAAGAAAAAGGATGAGAAATAGCAAGGCACTATGTCTGGCATGGCCACTGTTTACAGAGCTCAGGGCAGGAAGAAGCTGAGAGGCTCCTGTCTGCCTTTAAGGGTCACAGAATTGGTGAGGTGCTGTGGAGGAGGAGGGGTTCAGGACAGAAACTGATATGCCAAAAGACAAGCAGCAGAGAGAGCCTGCCCTCTCCAGTGGACGTTCTTTACTAGAATCTTCTTTTGAAAATGTATCCTGCAGGGCTGGACAGATGGCTCAGCAGTTGAGAGCACTGGCTGATCTCCCAGAGGACTCAAAATCAGTCCCCAGAGCCCATATGATGGCTCGCAACCACCTGTACTTGAAGCTTCAAAGGGCCCAAACCCTCCATGAACACCCCTACACAAGCAGCATTCACTCACATAGACACATGTGCATACGTGTAAACAATTTTTTTAAGTGCATAGTGTGTACCAATAAGATGTCCTAAGTGAGTAAAAGCATTTACAACACAAACTTGATGAGTTCAACCATGAGGTCACTCAGACAAAGGCGGGAGAGCAATGCTGTCCTCCGACCTCCATGTGCATGTCAGGGCACAAATGTCACTATTATAATAGCAAATAAATAGAAGTGTAAAATAAATATGTAGAATGTACAGTTTTTGTCCCAAGTTAAGTCTCTGTTTACTGGACGGTCACGTAACAGGGCTTTATGAGAAACAGAAAGAAATAACAAAAGCAATTGAGAGAGGTCAAATAATCAGGTTTATGCTGGTTATAAACAAGAAGACTTCGTATCTCAAAGACCTTTACAGTTTACAGCATCAATACTAGAGATATATTTTATAGTTACTCTCAACGAAGGAAAAAAGAATCACACAGTCATAACACATAAATAAGCCAATAGTACAAATTATCTAGGGTGGACCAACTAGCTATATGGATTGTGCAGGAGAAGGGGCTAGGACTTACGATAAAATGGATAAGAGAATTTTGTTTCCCATTGTTTTACAATCCACCCCCCCCCAAGCACATCGACATAAGGTCTATGCAATTTAAAATAAGTAAATAACAGGAAGGAAAGTGGCTATGCCTGGCTTCAAGTCAGAAGCTGCTGAGGAAAAGGAGAGGCCTCAAGAGAGGGCCCTCGGAAATAAGTACAGAGCAGAAGGCAAGGATGTTTCACTCTCTTACCGACTCGCTGCAGGATGTGGGAGACAACCACAGTGGAACCAGAACAGCTGATTCCACCAGCCCTAGACAAACACACCAGATTGTTCCCAAGGCCAGAGGTGAGCCACTCACAGAGCTGAGAGACCTCCCTGGCCTCAGTGCTGGGAACTCTCGTACTCACCAGTTGTCGCTGACGTTGTTGGGAGACTCCCAGCTTTGGACCCTTGGAAAAGAAAGCCAGAACAAAGTCCTCCTAAGTGTCTAGCCAGAAGTATAATAGTAAATATGTCAGAGATGTCATGTGAGGCCCCTACAATCCATGAATTAAAGAGGGTACTGTCTCTCTTCCCTCTTCTCTCACCATCCTAGCTCCAAGCCATGGGAAGGAACCAACCACACACACACTGCCCTGATGTCAACATGCACAAGGTGGACACCATAGCACAAAGTACTGGGATCATCTCTGGGCCACTTTTATTTAGCATTCACATCTCTCCAGGCCAAGGTGGAAGGACAGATCCAGGCAATAAGTCCTACATACCTATGGGTCTGAATAAGGCTCCGTCTGCAGAGGTGGTCACTGTGCTTCTTTGAGAGTGTTTGGATGTAGAAAGTATTTCTGATTCTAAAAAAGAAAAAAAAATTAAGCTGCTAAAAAAAGTAATAGTAACTGTATCAACAGTGTATTGGGTGGTGAGATTCAGGACTATTTTTATTATCATCATTATTCTTACTCATACATTTCCAGTTTTTCCTCAATAACTAAAGATGATTTCTAGAATTAAAAAAATAAAATATACTGAAGTTAGGTGGTGGTGGCACATGTCTCTAATCCCAGAACTCAGGAGGCAGAGACAGGTGGTCTACAGAGCAAGTTCCAGGCCAGCCAGGGTTACACAGATAAACCCTGTCTCAAAAACAACAACGATGAAAGATTATAAATTGTGTTTTAAGATGCTTATTTTTTTTAAGACTGGGGAGATGGCTCAGGCAATATAAACTGCTTGCCACTCAAGCACAAGGACCTGAGTTGACCCCTGGCACGCAGGCAAGAAGCTGGTCATGGGATCACGCGCCTGTAGCCTCAGCAGGGGAGACAGGGACAGGCAGATCCCTGGAGAATGCTTCCTGGGGGTTCCAGCTGAAACCATGAGCCCCAAGTTCAGTGAGACCATGTGTCAAGAAAACAAGTTGAATAGTGATTGAAGAACTCACTGAACCTCAACCGCTGACCTCTACACCGCTGACCTCTACACACATGCACACACACATGAACACACACACACACACACATATAAAACACACATACACTCACACACACATATAAAACACACATACACTCTCTCTCACACACACATATAAAACACACATACACTCACATTCACACACAGAATGGTTTTTTTATAACTCAAAGGAACAACAAAAAATACACATACAAAATTTGATTAATTAAGAACCCAAGAATTTTAGTGTCTATTCAGACTATACAGAATTAACCAACTCAATATTGGAAAGCTGTTTGAATTATCCAGACCTTTTGGAGTCATCTGGAGTGCTTGGAAAAGCAGTCGAGCTACCTCACAATGACTTTCTGACATTCATGCTTTATAATCAGAAGCATACAGGGAGCCTTAGCAAGCTTCCAAGCCCTGGAGGTCACCCAGCATGAAAAGAAAATTTCAGAATAAAAGAGAAAGAAGTTAAAAAATAAAAATATAACTGATCTACAGTGAAGGACTATATCTTATATTCTTTTTTAAAGGTTTTATTATCATATAATAGTTATATAGATGGGTTTATTATATTCTGGTACATGAATATAATACATTTTTGTTATATTCCCATTATCCTGCCTTGTCTCTTTCCCTATCTTGCTGATCTTATCCTCTTCTCAATCTCTCTCTCTCTCTCTCTCTCTCTCTCTCTGTCTCTGACTCTGTGTGTGTGTGTGTGTGTGTGTGTGTGTGTGTGTGTGTGTGTGTGTTGTGCATAACCGCTCCACTGAATCAATTAGAGTTGTTTATAGGAGCATGGATTATGTTTGTTTTCAGCAGCATGGGCAGCAGCTTACCAGAGACTACACTGCTGAAGAAAGTGTCACTCCCCAGCAACCATGAGATGCGAAGCAGTGGGCACCCTGAAAACTCTCCTCTCACAAATTTTAAGGCCACCAATTAGCCATCTTATTTCAACAAATCTCAAGCACTCAGAGACTTTTGTTCCCAAGAAGATAGGCCCCACTCTCAGTACAGTTTGACCCAGAATAACCTTCAACACCCAGATTCTGTAAGACTCCTCGGAGGTCAGGCAGAGAACTCAAACTGCTGACTTTTCAAAAATATAAAGGAAAAGAAGCACACACACATGAGTGCACGTGCAGGTCACTGGGTTGCCCATTGTAGAAGAATTCTGTTTCAAGGAAAATACAACATGTCTGACCAGCAAAAGGGAAATAATGGAAAATTCTCACCTGCAGTGATGGCAGACCCTTCTGTGAAGATCTCAGTGGCTGAAAAACTTGTGGTTTCCTGTGAGAACGAGTCGGGTGGAATTGAGGAGCACGTCATTTCTTTTGTAGTGAGGACAGTGGTGGCCAGTGTTTGGGGTGGAGATGTTGTGGTTGTGAGGTCAGGTGTGGTCATGACTGTTGTTGGGAGGAGCTCTGTGGTGGTGGGCACGTAAGGCGTGGTGGTGGGCACATAAGGCGTGGTGGTGGGCACGTAAGGCGTGGTGGTGGGCACATAAGGCGTGGTGGTGGGCAGAGAAGTTGTTGTTGTTGTTGGCCTTGTGGTTGTTGTGGCTGTAACCAAGAGAAGATGCATGTGGCACCAAGTAGAGATGGGGGATAGGAAACACCACAAACACATCCTAAATCTTTCTCTTTGTCTTGGCCTCTCTTGGTCCATTGGCCTGGACCATTCACTATAACTGAGTTTCTTGCCTGCTTTTCTGTCATTTCTGGTCTATTTCATACTCTGGCTACAGAAATCTTATAAAATCACAAATCTAATTATGCCCATACCCTGCTTAAAACTCATTTGACGTCTTCCTTGACTATCAAATAAAACAAACAAACAAATAAACAAACAAACAAAAAACCCTCATCCCTGCTCATTGCCTTGCAAGACTCAACCTGCCCTTCTGTCTTTCCAGTCACATGCTGCTGGAAGAGAACTGTCTCACTTTCCTCAGCCAACTATCCTTTCTGTATTTCTTACACTGCTTCTTACACTCCTTCCGGCTGCAACAAAATCTGCACCTGCCTTAACCTCATCCTCACTCTGACTGCTAGTCCTCTTCAGTGGACTCAACCCTCAGATCTCAACTAAAAGCTCTCTTCTGTGCAGGAGAAGTCTTCTCTGTCATATGTTCTAATACTTGGACATCAAGGCATCTACTGTATTTTTTTTATTTTTTAAATATATTTTATTAATTTATTCATATTACATCTCAATTGTTATCCTATCCCTTGTATCCTCCCATTCCTCCTTCCCTCCCATTTCCCCTTACTCCCCTCCCCTAAGACTGTGACTAAGGGGGCCCTCCTCCCCCTATATGCTCATAGGATATCAAGTCTCTTCTTGGTAGCCTGCTATCCTTCCTCTGAGTGCCACCAGGCCTCCCCATCCAGAGGACGTGGTCAAATATGGGGCACCAGAGTTCATATGAAAGTCAGACCCCACTCTCCACTCAACTGTGAAGAGCATCCTATCCATTGGCTAGATCTGGATAGGGGTTTGAAGTTTACTGCACGTATTGTCCCCACCATATAAACAAACTGAAAATAAAAACCACATGATCATCTCCTTAGATGCAGAGAAAACATTTGATAAAATACAACACCCATTCATGTTTAAAGTTTTGGAGAGATCAGAAATACAAGGCACATACCTCAACATAATTAAGGCTATATACAGCAAGCCAATTGCTAAAATCAAATTAAATGGTGAGACACTCAAGGAAATTCCTCTAAAATACTGTATTTTAATAACTGCACATTAATTTTTTGTTTAATGTCTGATTCTCCCACCAAACTATCAGCACTACAAGGAAAAGCAGCCTTTTCCCTCCCTCCCTCTTCCTCTCTATTCCCCTCCCCTAGTCCTCAGAGAGGGGGAGCCCTCCTCCCCTACTAATTGACCCCAGTCTCTCAAGTCTCATCAGGGCTGCCTGCATCCTCTTCCTCTGTGGCGTGATAAAGCACCCTGCCAGAGGGAAGTGATCAAAGTGCAGGCAGCAAAGCCCATGGCAGGAACAGCCCCTGCTCCCCCTAATAGGAGACCCAGATGGAGACTAAGTTGCTTATTGGCTATGACCACAGGGACTCCTATGGAAGAGTGTGGGACTAGAAGGACCAGAGGGGACAGGAGCTCCACAAGGAGACCAACAGAACCAACAAATCTGGGCCCAGTGGAAACTGATGCACTAACCAAGGACCATGCATGGAGACCCAGCTTTTATCCTGTTTATTCTGCTCTCTTTCATGAATCTGATACCTATCATAGTGTCTGGTATTGTACACATGAACCAATACATAAAAGTGAGCCCACAGCCCAGAGTCACTGACCATACCCACAGTGTCTTTTTCCTTGGAGGCCTGAGGCAGGAGGATCTCCAATTGAAGGTCAGCCTAGGCTACATAGTGAGACTCCATCTCAAAAATGAATAAGGTACACTCTAAGTATGCAACTTCTGGTGAGAATGTAGACTTTGCTATATGTTGATTGATTTGTGCCAACCTCTCCTACTTCATTAATATAGGTCTTGGATTCATTAGCCACAGTTTATGGCTTTCACACTCTCCAAGACATGGCAAAATCCTATAACCTTTAATGAAGCAGAAGGCTACCATTTGTTCCACTCAATTTGGAACCAATCTTGCAGTACATTGAAGTCAACAACATCTTGTAACCTAGTAACTAGTTAAGGGACCATGAGGGAATTGAGATAACTCCTGTTGGACTTAGTTAACTTGAATAAACTTCTCTTTCCTCTTCTTTGATATCACAAAGTTTCTGTAAGGGTAAAATATGCAAATATGCACGGGAGCTCACTAACTAAAAGCATCCAGTTCCAACTTTAGAACATGTGAGAGCCATCTGAGCAGCCTATGTACACAGTCATTCCAGACCCAGCCTTCCAAGGCACAAATATGTCAGGCCCAGGACCCAACAGTCTCCTAGGAAATGATGGTACAGAGACAAAGCCCAGTGCCGTCTAAGAAGCTCTGGCTGAGATGAGTCCTAAGGGTGCTTCTTGTTTACACACTTCAGCCATAAGCTCCGTGCGGCCTGGTCTACACAGCCCCAATCTTTAGGAGTCCCTTCACATCCCAAATTTTACCCAAAGCACCTGATAGGAATAGAAAGAAGGGATCCACCATGAGAACTGCCAGAGGGGTGGTGCCCAGTGCCACGCCCTTCTCCCTCTGCCAGGAATCACAGATCATTTGCCTGTAGGCCAACACTGATCCATTATTATTTGGAAATCAGTTAATATGCAATATATATATATATATATATATATATATATATATATATATATATATATATATATATATATATATCAGTATGGTTTACATAAAACTTGGGAGGCCCAAAACCACTGAGCCAAATTTCTGCAAAGTGAGGAAGAGCCTCCAGATAAATAGTGCCTTCCATCTTCAATCTGACTCTCCCATCTATCACCTGAATCCCGTCATTCTTTCTGCTGCTGTTCTGGCTATAACTAGAAGGTGGGATGCCCTGGCCACCCTACGTGGCTCACCATATGAAATCCAGCTTTCCCACCCGTTGCTCAAGTAAGCACAGCTTCTTTACCAACACCTGCTGAATGAGTCTGTACCACACACCACGGAACACTTTCA
Organism: Acomys percivali; assembly: GCA_907169655.1. Classification (NCBI taxonomy): domain Eukaryota; kingdom Metazoa; phylum Chordata; class Mammalia; order Rodentia; family Muridae; genus Acomys; species Acomys percivali. The sequence continues at coordinate 77,823,332 of OU015755.1, read as the reverse complement.
CAGAGTTGAACCCTACTCTCTCCTCACCTCTCCTCAGCTCCAGGTGCACAGTCTTCTTGACATCATTGAACCAGCCAGGCACCTCTATACGGCAGCAGTACACCCCACTGTCACCTTGATTGGTGTTTGAGATGGTCAAGGACACATCCCCCAACAAGATATTCCCGTGAAGGGTGTATTTTTTCGACTTGCGGGAGATGACTCTTCTTCCATCCGTGTGGAGCAGCTCGTCACTGCACTTGGACTTAGGACATGCCCCTTTGCCCCAGCACATGCTGTTGCGGCTCTGGGACCAGGATGAGTACAAACAAGGCAAAGTCACTGACTTGCCCAAACTCCCTATTACTTGGTCCGCTGAGGCAGCTGGTGCTACAGGAGAAAGTGAGAAAGCTGTTATGCAGATGAAAATCTCTCAAATACACTGCACATTTTGTGCATATATAGAGGCTTCCAGAAAGATGAGGGAGAGCCCTTAGTTTCTTTAGCACATGTGCTTGCATGCCTTCCTGTGCTGCTGAGATCAAAGTCCCCAGGATTCCATCCCAAAATTGGTGACAGGTCATACAAAATCTCTAAATACCTCTCCACAGCAAGACCTTTTTTATTTTTATTTTATTTTTATATTTATTTATTATTTTGGTTTTTTTTTTTTGAGACAGGGTTTCTCTGTGTAGCCTTGACTGTCCTGGGCTTGCTTTGTAGACCAGGCTGGTCTTGAACTCACAGCGATCCACCTGCCTCTGCCTCCCGAGTGCTGGGATTAAATGCATGCACCACCACCGCCCGGCAGCAAGACCCTTTTTAAATGCTCCTATCTGGAGTACCATTCAGTAAATTAGCTCTCAAATGAAGAGGCCAGACTCTTTAGGTCACATATTTCATGTAAAGCCACCCAAAACCTTTGCCTCCCCACCCCGCCTCCATGTCTCACTAAATGGATATTGGGAGCTGCTGGTTTGAATGTCTCAAATGGGTTACCCAGCCCAGACAGCACTCTGACAGGAAAGAAAACTGCTGAAGTAGATTCCATTAATCTCATTCCATAGTCAGATGTGGAGGTGGGAATTGCTCACTCCGGGTCATGTATTTGCTCAGATAATACCAAGTTAGGAAGAGTTTGTGGACATGCACTTCTTAACTCTGTTTTTCTGTTTTTGTTTTTAATTTATTTGTATGTTAGAGCATGTGTGCACATGTGTACGTGAAATAGCTGTATACACGCTACAGGGAGTGTGTGATGATCAGAGGACGTTTGAGAATTGGTTCTTTTCTTCCACCTTCGCACTGGTTCTGGGGATTGAACTGAGGTCTTCAGGGTTTAGAGTAGTGGTTCTCAAGTTTCGGGTTGTGACCCCCCTCCCAAAAGACAATCATAAAACAAAGATATTTACATTATGACTCATAACAGTAAGTAGCAAAGTTACAGTTATAAAGTAGCAATGAAGTAATTATATGGTTGGGGATCATCACAACATGAGGAGCTGCATTAAAGTACCGCAGCATGAGGAAGGCTGAGAACCACTGGTCTCCAGCATGCATCGTTCCCTGCTGAGCCATCTTGCTGGTCCTAACCTTTTCTCTTTGAAAATTTTCAGTAATTCCACCCATGCATATACTATATATTTGATGGAGTCCATCTTCCATTCTTTCTCCTCCAATTTCTCCCTTATCACCCTCACACCCTTCCAACTTGATGTGCTCTCTTGTTTACAAACCTAAATGAGAGCGCTCAGTACTGTCAGTATGTGCATGTATGTAGGGCCATCTATCAGTGTATGGGGAGCCTCAGGGGCCATAGTCCTGAAACCCTCCCCTAAGAGCCATCAATTGCCAACATCCTCTCTGCTAGAGGTGGTTTCATCCTCAGCTCAATTACTCATGCTAGGATTCTGTCTGGCTTGATCTTGTACAGGTTTTATGCATGCAGTCACATCCCCAGTCCCACTTATTTACTCTTTTCAAAAAAGGACCTATTTGCCCTGTGGTGGTGATGGTGGCAGTGGTGGCACATGCCTTTAATCACAGCACTTGGGAGGCAAAGATGGGGGTATCTCTGTGAGTTTAAGGCCAGCCTGATCTACAAATCAAGTTCCAGGACAACCAGGGCCACACACAGAGAGAACCCCTTCATTTGTTTTTATTTAATGGGAGTGAGCATTTTGCCTGTTTGTATGTGTGCCTGGTGGTATGGCAGCCAGAAGGGGGTACCAGATCCCCTGGAACTGAAGTTATGAATGGCTATAAGCTGCCATATGGGTGCTGTGAACCAAACCCAGGGCCTCTGGAAAAGCAGCAAGGGCTCTGAACCACTGAGTCATCTCTCTAGACCTTACTTTTTACTCTTAATGGACAAATCATTATATATATATATATATATATATATATATATATATATATGTTTATGGGGTATAATAGGATGTTCTGAACTGTGTTCACAGAAAGGAATCATCAAACTTAGTTAGCTTTACTATCTTACTAAGGCATTGTTTTGGGATGAGATGTTAAAATGACTTAGAAAGTTTGAAATATGCACTGTTGTTCTGATTATGTCTCTTTTGTGAAGTGGATGAACAAAACCATTGCATCTTCTCATGGACTCTGATGCAGCATTTACCTAGAAAGTATTTGCTGAGGTAGACAGCAAGCTCCTGGCACCCATGCTCCCATGATGGAAGGAAAGGATTGGAACTGGTCATAAAGGTTGAGATTTAAGCTTCCTAGCATTTTTCTTTTCACCCAAAAGTTTCTATATTACTCACCTAATTAAAAATCACTATAAAAAAGGAAGCAAGAAGCTTGGTGTGGCAGAAAACTCCCCACTAGAGTAAGACTATGAACGTCACTCTAAAAGCCACTGTGTGTTTTGGGATTCTTAGAGGACAGCCACATTCTTCATTATCGCAAGGCACAGAGAATAGTACTTGCCACAAAAGGAGTTCTAAGTTTCATATGCCAAGAAACATCGTGAATTCTGAAAGGTTTCAGAATTAGGAACCATACATATTAGATGGAGATACAGAACAAGAAATTTTCTTTCAGTTATGAAAGTACTGGGGAGAAAAAAAATTACAACAACTCGGTCAGTTTGTCATCTACAATTATCCAAAAATAATTCAACCTTTCTGTTGTTTCCAGGCCATCCCTTCTCTCTATCCAAACCTCAGCTTTGCCAGAGTGATGATGTGTTGGACCATCTCTTCTGACACATCTATTTTTGGTCTTTGGAAAGTGGGCAGCCACTCTCTTCTAAATTGACCATTTAAGTAAAGACACATTAAAAATAAATAAATAAACCAGGCATTGTGGTACACACTTGCAATTCCTACGGTCAGTAGGCCTGCAAGCTGGAGGTAGCCCCCTTGCTACCTACCCAGACTCTATGGAAAGCTCAATGTAGCCCTGCTACCCAGAAAGACTCTACAACAAAGCCAAACACAGTGAAATGGGTGAACAGAGAGGTCAGTTCAGCAGGCGCTGACTCCTTGAAGCAGTGTTGGAGAAGCCTATTGAATCCCTGTCCTGGCACAGACGGGACACGCAGACATAAATTCCAGCAACTTTTTCTGTAATTTCACTATGTAACAACAACCCCACTTGGACCAAGCCTGTTATTCCAGCATTCAGAAGGGTAGGTACCAAGTTGAAGTCCAATCTGGATTACATTGCTAGACACTGTCTCAATAAATATAAGTAATCAAACAAACAAACACTCAGGTAAAATTCAAAGAGAAGATGTGGACAGAAAAGTGGCTGCTTTTGATCCGAGAATTACTGTATTTTCCAGAACATAAGACACTTTCCCCCAACCAAAAGTGGGGGGAGGGGCAAATTAGGGTATTCCTTATGGTCCGATTGCTGTTTTTACTGTTTTTCTGCTCTAAAACCTGGGTGCGTCTTATGGTCCAAAAAATACAGTACTTCTGAAATATCTATGTACTCATGACATCAAGTGCCAAGATACAGGAGATGAAGCTGTCCTTGCCCACCTTCTGGGAGATACAGAGTGTCTGGGGATAGAGGGAGTAGAGAAAGCACTTAGTATGGCAACAAGTTCTCTAACACAGGAACTCCAGAGATATGCAGAAACCCATAAAGCACTCTGTAAAATAGAATAGGAAAAGCTTGAGTTTTCTGGGGACCTGGGCTGACAGCCTCTATTCAAGAATGAGAGAAAGAGAGGGAGAGGCAGAATGATGAGAGATATTCACAATGCTAGTGTCAGTGACTGGAAGGGCTACAGCCCTGAGTAGAGTGGTGGCTGTGAGCCTCGGAGTGCCCATTCAAACTGACTATTCATCTGTGTCAGTCAAAACCTGAAGACAACACACCAAGGAGAATACCCCACTTAGCTAGGCACAGTGACACATGCCTGTAATCCCAACACTCAGGGGGCTGAAGCAGGACTGACTTCCAAGCAGCCTGGGCTACAAGTGAGATCCTGTCTCAAAGAAACAAAAACACACACTGGGCATAGAGGGGCAAGCCTTTAATCCCAGCATTTAGAAGGCAGAGACAGGTAGATCTCTGTGAGTTTGAGGCCAGCCTGGTCTACACAGTAAATTCCAGAACAGCCAGAGCTGCATAATAGAGATATTCAAACAGTGGGAAAACACAGAAAAAAATGAGAGAGAAACAGAACATATTTTGAAACCCCATCCCTAACAAAACAACGTAAAATAAAAAAATTTAAAAAAATAAAAAAAAACAAGTAACGTCTCCTGGAAACAAAGGAAACAATAAGAATCAAAACAAATGCTCTTGGCAGAACAAATCCCCTGCCTCTTGCTTTGCAGTGCCTGCAGATGAACTTTCTCAAAACTGGCCATTGGACTCCTCGTGTCTATGTCTTTGCTTAGGTTAGAAATAAAGGTTAATAAAACTTTTTATTTCACCCCCAGAACAACCAAACCAGTCTCTAGAAAACTCCCCGTGTAACAAGACAAAGAAGAAATTCTATAGAAATGCAAGTCTAGAAGGAGACAGAATGGAAGCATCCAGAACACTTACTCAGATAAAGCCACCAGAGCTCCGTCATCAGCCAGAAAAGGAGAAGCCCCTTGGACATTTTGACAAGAGTCTGTGTGTCTATCAAAACCCATGCTTATATCACAATTCCTGCTGACAGGGTGGGACACGGGACTTTCACTTCCCTTTCTGCCTCAGAATCTTCCCGTTCCCTCATTCTGAATGACCTCCCTCAATCTGGGATGCGTGATCAAATGTTCTGAGCATTTTTCTCATGGTGGCCAGTGCGTGTGTGCAAATGTATGGTGTGGCAGTGTGGAGGCCAATGTGCCTCTCTGTCCTTTGTCCCCCATTTGTGCCTGAGCGCGCGCGTGTGTGTGTGTGTGTGTGTGTGTGTGTGTGTGTGTGTGTGTGTGTGTGTGTGTG
>OU015755.1:77806732-77817931 GCA_907169655.1 Acomys percivali | reverse complement strand
GTGTGTGTGTGTGTGTGTGTGTGTGTGTGTGTGTGTGTGTGTGTGTGAACTATGAAGAAGCCAGTGTTCTTCATGGTGGACAAAGAAAAGTTAAACTGGCTGTTCTGGAAGTCACTATAAAGACTAGGCTGACCTCTACCCCCATTCTGGGTATTCACCATGAAGCTCTCAACCCCTTGCCTTCACAACGGAAAATGAAAAGTAGGGTGCAATCAATCACTAAAGAAGCTCTGCTACCTTCACTGTCAGCTTATTGGAACAGGAAAAAGAGCCCTAATAGAGGAAGCTCATTATGGTGGTTCCAAAACAGGCCTGCCTACAAGCAGATCCCCAGCCAACTAATGACCAACATGGAAAAGCAAAAAGGATAAGTTGAAAACCAAATGCCTGAACAAGATGGTTTTGTAGTTCTTTGGGAATGTATAAATGTAATGATATACCCAACTCTACCTAAACAAGGCAGAGGAAAAATAATGCCAACCTTTGCTAACCAGATCAAAATTAGGACAAAACAGTGTGGAATCTTGAAACAGAAAAACAAAACAACAAAAACAACAACAAAACCATTAGGTTGAGAGATAGCTCTTGCCAGAGGACTCAGGTTTTGTTCTCAGCATTCATATAGCAGCTTATAACTGTCTGTAAAAAACAAAAAACAAAAAAAACCTGTCTGTAAATTCAATTCTAGGAACTCAACATGCTCTTTTTCTTCTTTGGGTACCACGCATGCATGTGGTACATATATCCAAGTAAACACTCATACACATAAAATAAAATTATATTGGCAAATCACTGTGAGTTTGAAGCCAGCCTGGTCTACAAAGTGAGTTGAGTCCAGGATAGCCAAGACCACACAAAGAAACCCTGTCGTGGAGAAAGAAAGAAACAAAGAAAAAAAGAAAAAAAGAAAGGTGAGATGCATCCTTTAGAGGAAAACAGAACTGAAGATCATCATGCTAAGTAAAATAAGGCAAACTAGGTGGCCAGATAATGCTTTGTCTTATTACTTTTACTGATGAGCCATGAATAAATGTCTACCCACTGAGAAAGAACACAGTCATCTACCAAAGAAATCACTCCATCCCAGTCCAGCTAGGTGAACCAGTGAATTTATTGGGCTTGCCTGGGACAGCAAGGATTATGGACTACTTATTGGAGAATAGGTCTGACTTGTGGGCAGTTGCATCACGTAAAGTCTCACCCCAGCATGGGTGAGGACTCTAAAGATGTGCCATTTGAGTCCTTCCTTCAGCATCTCCCAAGAGTACACATAGACTAGAGGAAAGAAAAAGTGGAATGTCAGGAGAAGGTCTGGCAACATTGCCCACCTCCTAGGTGAGAGAAAGATAGCCCCATGGCCACTACCTCAGACCTGGCTATCACCATGTTGTTTTGTTTCTTTGCTGTGTGTGTTGGCAGTTTGTTGTTGTTGTTGGTGGTGGTGGTGGTGGTGGTGGTGTTCATTTTGTTTTGTTTTTTACCTATTTTATTGAGTTCTTATATCTATCACTCTTCTCCACCCCAATCCCTTCCAACACCCCAACTCCAGGTAGGAGACAAAGAACGTTAGAGGGGAAAGGGATGTGGTTAGACTACTTCCTGCTGATTAGGGTCATTGGGCTCCTTGGGGCAGGTCCAATCTTCATTGTCAGGATATCCAGCAGTCCAGCACACCAGCAATAGCAAATGCAGCAGCAGGATGAACCACCAGCAGTGGGGTGAGCAGCAGCCGCTGCCACAGACCCTCAGGGCTCTCCCATTTATCCCCTCACAAGAGTTCCCAGAATTAAACTATCTGCAGCTGGCGCAAATCATGCCCCTTCCAGAGAGCAAGACACATTACAGTGAGCTGCCATGGACAATCTGAAGGCAGCGCCATATCCTACACAAGGGATTAAAACAAAAACATAGTCACATAATGTAACTGGGCCTTTAAAGAAACCAAAATTCTCACTACAGCCATGACTATATGGGCAAAGTCTTTTGTAGATCATCAGAACAATCACGAGAGTAATAGGCACACTAAGCCTGGAGGAAACAGCTGTGTCATAAAGTGCATATTTCCTCCAATATACTAAATGTGTGTGTGGAAAGTAACATGGGGACTATGTAGGGAGAGGAAGAAAAAATTTCCAAAGCAGTCAAATGAATCTAATGTGTAGGGGGGAAAAGCAGGGTTTGAGAGAAGGTTCAGTGGATAAGAGCAATGTCTACTCCTCCAGAGGACGTGGGTTAACTTTCCCAGCACCCACGTCAGATGGCTCACATCATCTGCAATTCTAGTCCCAGGAGATCTGATGTCCTTTTCTGACCTCCATGGGTTCTATGGACATACATGCAAGCAAAATACATACACACTAAAAATAAATAAGTTTACAAACAAGACTATGCGCCTATTGTGCCACATATTTTAAAAAAGAAAAAAACACCAAATATCTCTTTTACTCTCATATGTGGAATATAGACTTAAACATATATTTTTACATATAATTTAATATACAAATATTCATTCTACTTAGTGTATAAATACATTATTAAATATATATTCCAATGCATATATTGAAGTATATATTTAAATGTGTGTACTAATTGAAAGAAAGGGGAATATTTGCACAAAGGAAGGATTCTGATGACTGAGGGAAGGGTGACAAGAAAAGACAGAAAGAGAATATTATGTATATGTATATATATGCATATTATGTATATGTATATATACATATGAATAGTTATGTATATATATACATATGTATGTATATATACACATATGTACATGTGTATGTATGTGTGTATGTGTGTATGTATGTATGTATATATGTATATATATATACATACATATACCGGGGTGTGAGCAGACAGGATGGCTCACAAGGTAAAGGTACTTGCTGCCAAGCCTGATGATATGAGTTCTACCCCTAGAGTCCACATAATGGAGGGAGATCAGCAACTTCAGCAAGTTAGTCTTTGACTCCACATTCATGTGGTGGTACGTCCACTCCTCCAGTACTAAGTGCTTTTAAAAATGTTAAAGAAATACAGATGTTATTAGCAATTCATTGTCTGGAATGTCCCACTGACAGGCTTTGAGAAATTTGCATCCTAAAATTTCACGGCCAGTTTGTATTGAAGTGTATTACTACTGACTGCCCACAGCTTCCGGTCTTTAGCATCTTCTTTCTCCACATCTGAAGACTGGTCTCTGGAGAATGGGTCTGTCCTTGTTTTCAATAAACATGGCTCAAGAGCAGATGGTTTTGATTGTGGCCATGGTAATTGGCTCAATGCCAGAGAAGTCACCCAAACAGAATACATAATTGTGAGACAAATTGAGGGGGTGGGGTCTTCTGAGAGGTTGGAATCCTCTTTATTTACCCCTTGATCTTTCGTCTCTGAGGATACAGTCTAAAACACACATTCACCATTGTGCCACCAGGAAACAAAACCTGGAAAGTGGAGAAATGATCAAGCAGCAAGCAGGTGAAGAATAAAACATGGCTGGTCTGAGTCTATGATTTGATTGAGGCTCCTGAAATAAGGACTTCAATGAGCCAATAAATTCTCTTTAGTGCTTGGCATTTAGCATTTTGGACCTAGAAGTGCCTTTGCATCAGTCCCCAGCCCTCCCAGGCACTGCCTGCCGCCCTGTGCATCTGGCACTGCCACCCTGTGTATCTGGCACTGTCGCCCTGTACATCTGTCACTGCCACCCTGTGCATCTGGCACTGCCACCCTGAGCATCTGGCTTCACGTTCCCTGCAGTCTCTTTACCTTTCTTGGTGCTGCTCAGAAGAATGAATAGGCCGCTCATAATTTTCACTTACCATCCTCTCTCCCCCAGTTCTGTGAAAAGATTAGAGAAATGCCCTACCCCATCTACTGTCTCACATTTGAGACAGCCTGACTGAGGTCACCAGCTCCCTCTAACCAGTGTCTTTGTGATTCTTATCACATAGTTCAAGTCACATATGGCCCATCACACAGGTCAGTTGTTAACTGGCCTTCTGCATGGTGCAAGGGCCAATCCCTGCCTCGGAAACCTTTTAGAGTAGGTACCTGCTTTGTCTGGTGGGGCTTGAGTCCCCTCCTCTCTCTTCAGACCCTGATACTGCCTACAACACTAATAACTCTCTCAATAAAGCCCTTAGCCAAAGGGTAATCTCTAATGGAAGTGTTGGTTCCTTTAAAAACTCAGTTATGTCATGTAAGCATGTTTTTGTTTTAACTCTAAGCTTGAGATTTTAGTTTGTCCATAGCTAATAACTGCCTCACACAGGGGCATGGTCTTTACCAATTGGAGTTAGCTGAATTCTGAGGACTTTGAAGGATATAAATATGATAGCCCAGAGAGAGAAGGCAAAATGGCTTAGAGGAGGCAAGACAGAGGACTGCTTGCTGCATTTGCTAGTTTTCTGTTTACCTGGACTTCTGGATGTCCTGATGACTGAGATCCGTAACGCCCCCAAAAGAACCCTAGACCCTACCCAGCCAGAAGAAGTAAAGAGGTCCACATCCCTTTTCCTTTCCAACCTTCCTTTTCACCTCCCTAGGGTTAGGGGGTTGGAGGGGAAGTAAAGGCTTTAAAGAACCCCCAAATAAAGAAGAGTTTGAAAAACTAGTGCCAACAATGATCCATCTTCAATTGTTTCTCTCTCTCTCTCTCTCTCTCTCTCTCTCTCTCTCTCTCTCTCTCTCGCCACCTGTAAACTTCCTCACTACTAAGAATGTAGAAAGGGAACTCAAGTCACTACACCTTTGCTGTATTTTCAACAGTGTTTTGTTGTACATATAAACCCTGAAATAAACTTGCAAAAGGTGCCAATGTCTTCTGAATTATACACACATAGAAAGATGGATTGAATATGTGAGTGAACCAGGCAGTGATGGCACACACATTTAATCCTAGCACTCAGGAGGCAGAGGCAGGCAGGTCTCTGAGCCCAGACGGATTTACATAGTAAATTCCAGGACAGCCAAGGCTACACAGAGATAGCCTGTCTTGTAAAACAAATAAAGAAAGGAAAGGAGGAAGAAAGGAAGGAAGGAAAGAAAGAAAGAAGATGAATGGATTTACATTCTGAACCATTGGGTGGAGGATGTGACATGGAAATCAAGAGCAACTGTCAGGAATTTTTGGAAGGCTTGACCTTACCTCTGGAACTCACTTTTTTTTTCATCTGAAAGATACAAAGGAATAATCTCTTCACCAGAGAACTCATTTGAGAATTGAATGAAACTACTGATGGGTAAGTTAATAAGCAAAGCCCTAAGAAACTGGGAAAATGTTTTGATTCATAAGCAAAGGAAATAAAGATGGGAGGAAACAGCTCTGAGTCATGTGGCATTAGATATCAACTTCAGAGAGCAAGAGCCAAGAGCTGAAAAAGAGAAATGGAGCCTGGGTGGGTCCATGTTCTGGGTAGTTCAAAAAGTCAGTGTTGCATCTATTTTCCCCTCTGAGTTAAAGAGTTCTATTTGAAGATATACAGAAAATGCTGAAATCTCAGGAAGTCTCTTATACTAGATTGCTTCAAGAAATTGTAAGTGAGAGAATAGTGTAGGAATGAAGAGTCTGGCATTCAGTTCCTATGGTGAGATCCTACTTGGTACAAATATAGTGAAATCACCTCTTCCAGGTCACATGATAGTGTGATACCTCAGACAGAAATAAAATCACAGGCCTTCGGCAACATAATTAAATTTGATTTTATATAGATTAGCGATAGTTAAGTTAATGGTAGTAAGGTGTATGTGTGTGTGTGTGTGTGAGAGAGAGAGAGAGAGAGAGAGAGAGAGAGAGAGAGAGAGAGAGAGGGAGATATGAATTTTCCAGTCCTCTTTTGGACACATCTCTCATTCTCCTGACATTCAGCATCATCACATGACATGACCCCATGTGAGCTGGTCTGTTGCAGGTCATTTGAAAGAGAGAGCCTTTAAGAGTTCTATACAATGACTTGTTTTTCCTTCTCCTGGCAGAAAACTGATTCTACATCATGAAAACCCCACGAACCCATGTGGGACAGGCATCAAGCCCAGCCTCAACTTTCACCCCTCCCCTAGTCCTCAAGGAAAACAAGAAAAACTGAAAACAGGGCTGGAGTAACTAAGAGCACTTGCTCTTGCTGCTCTTGCCAAGAACACAGGTTCAGTTCTCAACACTCGTATTAAGCAGCTAAGAACTGCCTATAACTCCAGTTTTGGGAGATCCAGCACCTTCCACTGGCCTCCGTGAATACCTGCTTATGCACAGTGCACATGCATACACTCAGCCACACGTAAACCACAAAACAAACAAATGAATCTCGGGTGGTGGTGACGCACACCTTTAATTTCAGCATTCAGGACGTAAAGGCAGGAGAATCTCTGTGATCTAGGCCAGCCTGGTCAACAAAGCAAGTTCCAGGACAGCCAAGGTGACACAGAGAAACCCTGTCTCTAAAGAACAAACAAACAAACAAAAGTAAATAAATCTTTATAGGAAAAAATGTCTTAAAGCTGTCCATTCCATCTTTCTTTGCAACATCTTAACACAACCAAACTACCACCATCTCTGCCATGCAGAGACGCAAATGGGGAGGAAAAGGGAAGAATTTCTTTAAAGTGACACATTGTGACTTGCAAGCTCCGACACTGACACTTAGGAGACAGTCCATATCCTCATGTCCCAGTTCTTGTTCCTGTTACCCCAGAGTCCCAGAACTTAGACATGGCTATACTTTACCATTAGAAGAGGAACTTTAAGTTCACCCCCGTTGGTTCACACACACAGAAAGGACTACTATTATGTACTGGATATTTTAAAAGCTAGAGGAAAGGGGTTTTTTTTTTATGTTTTCCTCACAAAGAACGGATAAATGTTTAAGGAAAAGTATGGGAAACCCATGTTGAACTTTAACCACAAATATATAAAAATATCATATGAGGAGGGTGGTGGGATGGCTAAGTGGGTAGGGTCTTTTCTGTGCAAGCCTTGCACTCACATAGAGATGGAGGAGGAGAACTAGCTCCACAGAGTTTTCATCTGACCTCCAAACAAGCACCATGGCATGTTACTGTATATGCATATGCTTACACACAAATACATTCATACATACATGCATTATATGGCATTCCACAAATATTATATAATTTTATGTATCGATTAAAAACATAGCACACAGTAAATGTGGCAGTGTAGAAGCAACAGCTTAAATATAATAAATAATTAAAGTGATTATCTGTTTCTATTATATTTTTTTCTAAATATAGTACAATCTTCTGAGAGTGGGAACTACACTAGCATCACTGTGCAGTCTCCATGTTTAACACAGAACTGTGCATCATGCTACACAACAAGGCATACACCCAATAAATACTTACTAAGCAGAGAGATAACACTGAAAAAAAAAACCAGCTTTAAGAAATGAATGAAACACTTGACAACTATTTGAGACTGAGAAATGATTATGCAAGTTTCTTTGCTCAAAATCTTGAAGACATTGTCTAAAGATAAGACACAAATAGGTTATAAAATACTCAAAATTTGTTTTTATTAAAAACACATTTAAAGAAAGAATTCATAAATAAAATAGAGAAAAGTGCACCAATGCACAAAATGTCAAAAGGGTTTTAGGAGGTTGAATTTGTGGGAAGGCTGTTTTCAGTACAGCAATGCTCATTATATGTTTGAGGAATGAATAGGTTTTCTTCATGTGAGTGAATGTCTGTAATTTTTTTTTACAAGTGCCAAGTTGAGTTGATAATATGGCGTATGCCATCAGGGGTCTCTTAAGCATCCTTGTGTTTCCTCTATCATCACAATACATATTTGAACTTTAATGTTTTGGATAAATGTCATTGCATATGTGTCTTTGAAAGTTGCCTAGTACAGCTTTTCATGTTATATTTTAAGAATGTGCAGCATTTCAGTTTCCTTTTTCAACTCATGACCTAGCTGTACTGCCCCAGAAATGTTCTCCATTTACGGCTTTGCACTGCTATCTACTATACAATTTGGAGTGCATTCCATGAAATAGACACCCATATTATTAGTGAGAGGATCTTTACATAACCTCCAAATCTCTACTAGCACAAAAGTTTGGTGAATGTAAACTTTTCATTGGCTTTGAAACAGGTTGTTAGGAGTGTGTATCCAGAAGGGACATGATTCAATCATAAGCAACTTGCACACTAATTTCAATACCTATTGACAAATCTCCCCTGAGAAGACTCTGACTCATTTCATTCCTACCACCTGTGTGTGAGAGTGCTGATAGTATTATCCCTAGTTGTAACGTCTGCCATGAGTCTGGATATGATGATATCCTTCCTCATCGTTGACCTTTTGAATTCCTATGTTCAGAAGCCAATTTGCTCATCTCTTCAAACAACTATTCACTACCTATTTCTCCTTCAATGAATTGACTTCTCACATCTTGACCTAATTTTTACTGGTTATGACCTATGGTGCTTCATTTTCTTTGTAAACTTGACTGGATTTGAGTCACCTAGGAGACACACCTCTGGGTGTGTCTCTGTGAGCATTTTCAATGTCCTTAACTGAGGAAGGAAAGCCTACTCTGAATTTGAGTGGTGCCACCCTATGGGCTGCAAAAGGAGAAACATAACTGAGTGCCAGAATGATCCTTTTCCTACTTCATAACCTACTTAAATGTCAGCAAGCAGTCTGTTCTTGTCACTATAGCTAAGAGAGGATCTTACCACCATGAAGATCTATTTTCCAAGATAATCTCTTTTCCCTTGAGTTGGTTCTTCTCAGGTATGTTGTCACAGCTGCAGGGAAAAGTAACTGACATGCTATCTTCTTCCTCCTCCTCTTCCTCACCTAAGAAAGAATGTAAAATATAGATGATTGACAGATAATCAATGGATAGATGATAGGTGATAGATAAACAGATATCTTCTCTAGACATAAAAGTAATTTCTGATTTCCCATTATCACTCTCCTAATTTCTTCCACTGAGTATTTTATTGAACAAAAATCCATGAAGATCTGGGGGTGTTATTCAGTACTGGAATGCTTGCCCAGTAAGTACAAAGCCCTGGGTTTGACTCCCAGCATAGCATTTTTTCACTAAGTTCATCAACATTTATTCTTATGCCTCATCTTTGGAAATCTCATTTAAGAGACTCTTTTTCACTCTAAAATTATCATAATATTGCCTTTTTTCTACAAATGTAGTTTTACTTTCAAATTGGTCCATATCCAACTTCAGTGCTTTTTTTTTCTATGCAATCTAGTTTTCCACTTTAAAAGCCATCTTTCTTTCGTTGATATGTAATGCCATGTGTTTGACATAGAATTTCAGATAGTTAAATAAGCACTGTGAATGTGAGAGCTCTATGCTGCCTGCTACACTGGATGTTTAGTTCTTCTGCCAGTATCATAGCTGTTTATTGTGACAGGGCAAGATAGTGAAGAAGTTCTTCCATCTTGTGTTCTTGCTGAGGTCATCCCTGTCAGTCATTATAAATTAAGGATTAACTAGGGAATGAACCTTTTCAAAAACACATAAACTTAGAATTGGGGAACTGAGCCTTCAGAGCAGAAAGAAAATTGAGATTAGAATGAAATCTAAAGAACATCGTCTCCTCCTACTTCCTCATCTGCACAATGGAGAGGCTACACTGAAAGATATCTACCCTTCCTTCAGATTTAAGCCTGAAAACCTTCCTCATTGAAATGAAAAATGCAGAAATAGAAAAATATGAAAGTGTGGATTGATCTCCACTCATGATATTCCTCTCCTATCATTGCCTCAGACAAAGGGACATCACACACATTTATCCTTTAAGGGAAGACAAAGGGCGTTATGGTTTGGATCTAAAATAGCTCTCAATGGCTAAGTGTCAAAGGCCTGGGTGGTCAGCCTGTGGCACTATCAGGAAGTGGTATAGTGTAGTGAGAATTTTGGTTTCTTTAAAAATCCAGTTATGCTATGTGACTATGTTTTTGTTTTAACCCCAGGTGTGGCATGTGAGGCTGCTCCAGATTGTCCATGGCAGCTAACTGTAACGTGTCTCATGCTGTGGCGGGGGCATGAGTTTTGCCAATTGCAGATAGTCTAGTTCTGAGAACTCTTTAGAGGGTTTAAATGGGGGAGCCCTGAGAGGGCCTGTGGGAGCTTTTGCTCCCCTCCAACGGCTGCTGGTTCATCTGCTGCTACATTCCTTGTTGCATTTGCTATTACTGCTTTGCTGGACTGCTGGATATTATGACAACTAAGATTGGACCTGCCCCAAGGGACTCCATCTCTAGTTACCAGGAAACAGCTATAGTGGTCTATGACCTCTTTCCCCTTTAACCGTCCTCTCCGACCTGGTGTTGGGAGGTTGGAAGGGATTAGGGTGGAAAAGTTAGAGATATAAGAACCCGATAAAGTGTTGTTTTAAAAAATATGCCTACAGTAGAGATTTTAGAAGATGAGCCTCCCAAAAGGAAGTTGCATAATGAAGCCATGCTCTTGGACAGAGTATTACATTCTGGCCTTGTCCTGACTCTCTGTTGCTTCCTAGGGATCTCTGTGTAAGACTCTTTCCTCCACCCTGCCCTCCTCTCTGTGATGTTCTGCCTGACCACAGAGCCAAAGAGAGAAAGCCAGTCAACCACGGACGGAAGCTTCGGAACTGTTTGGCCGCCTGAGGGTTTCCAGCCTTATGGTGATGGCTCACAGGTATTTGTACAGTCACAGACAGATACGTGACTGAAGTTTGTGTTTACTGAATTGGCTCTTGTCATCACACCAGGTCTCACTGTAAACCTGACGCGCTTTGCAACTGGGTCTGTGTACGTTAAGTGTTTTCTAGCTTAGGAGGAGTAGAAGGAAGAGTAGTGGGAGTCCAGGGTTGCATTGCTAAAGGATGTTCATTTCTTCAGACCTTTCACTGCCAAATTGTTACTCATAGTTACTCCTTTCTAATAAAAGAGGTTTGTTTTCCATATTCAAGTAAAACACATTTGAGTTGAAGTTTGCAACTTTCCACTTGAATATCTTGCATAAAGGGCATGGCTCCTTGCTTAAATGTCTTCCATTTCCCCATCAACACACCATGTCCAGACCTCTCACCAGCATCTACAGAGAATGTAATAAACTTGGGCTATGTTTTTGAAGATTGGCAAATCTTAAGATCAAATGGTTTCTTCAAAATGTAAAACCGTATATTAAAAGTAGCTGGAAATGATGAGTGTGTGTGTGTGTGTGT
>OU015755.1:77762763-77806332 GCA_907169655.1 Acomys percivali | reverse complement strand
ACACACACACACACACACACACACACACACACACACACACACATAGTAGTTGCACATTTATTAATATAAAAATATCTTCTTCAGAATAGAACTTTACAACTAAATATGACAACCAAGATACAAAAGCTTATTTACAATCTTAATCCATTCATGTAAAAAGAACAACCATGCAGTGACACAGGCCTAAGTAGATATTTCAACTAAGGCTATCAAGTTTGGTAGCATGTACCAGGAGACCCACCAGTAAGAAAGCTTGAGGCAGGAGGATCACTTGAGCATTGTTGACCATCCTGGGAAATATGGAAAGACCCTATCTTAAACAACCTTATGCAACAACTAATTTATATTCTTTCCTGAAACCAAAATATTAAAGGAGAGAAAAACAACAGACCAAAAGGGAAGTGAGCATTGGGGATCTATGTCCCAGTCTTAGCCTGTTCAAAGTTTATTAGCTGAAAAGTCTGAGTAAATCATAAATCGTCATATTTTCTTTGTGCCTCCGTTTATCCACAAAATAGGAATAGCTGCCTTTCTCTGACATAGAGTTTTTGACGAAACACCCTCTCACAGTTTAGCACAATGCTCAGCAATTGCACTGTTTGCTATTCCCTGAGAGAAAAGGAAGCATATGGCTCAGGATCTGTATCTTAATGATCATAGCAACACTATTCAAACTAGCCCCAAACTATAAATGACCCGTGTCCATATGATAATATGTCTGTCACTCAGCGATAAAAGAGAGTAAAATGCTGCTATATCCAACAGCAATATTTCACACATGTACAAATATTCACACAATACATGCACATCCTATCTGTCAACCAAAATAATTATATTTTTAAAAACACTACATCAGATGGAAAATCTAGACAGCAAAACCAACATTGTATCATTATATTATATTATTTATATTGTATTATATTCAGACAAAATTCTAGAACTTGGGATCTAGCTTGGTTGTCTACCATGCATCAAACCTTGAATGTCCTTAAAATGAAAAATATTCTCATTTTATATGTGTGAGTGTTTAACCTGCAGGCCTGTAACTGAATTATGTGTGTGCAATACTGGAAGAGTACAGAAGAGAATACCAGATCACCCTGGGAATGGAGTTACAGAAGGTTGTGAACTGCCCTGTGTTCTGAGAGCCAAACCCAGGTCCTCTGCAAGAGCAACTAGTGCTCATAACCTTGAGGCCACTTCTCCATTCCCCAAACCATGAATTTAACTAACCCCCAGCTCTGCATAAACTAGACATGGTGGAATACATCTGTAATCCTAACAATTTGGAGGTGGATGCAAGGAGATCAAAAGTTCAAGGTCATCCTTAGCTATGAAATAAATATAAGGCCAGGCTGGACTACATGGATCTCTGTGTCAAAAAATTAAATAAGTGAATACATAAATAAATGAAATTAAAGTTTTAAAGATGAAAACACATACACATTCTCTCTCTCTCTCTCTCTCTCTCTCTCTCTCTCTCTCTCTCTCTCTTTCTCACTCTTCTTAATACTGAGATAAGGGAAACTTTTCTGTGAAAAATACCTATTTTTTAAAGGTTTATTTATTTATTATGTATACAGTGCTTTGCCTGCATGTACACCTACACACCAGAAGAGGGTACCAAATCTCACCATAGATGATGATGAGCCACCATGTGGTTGCTGGGAATTGAACTCAAGACCTTTGGAAGAGCAGCCAGTGCTCTTAACCTCTGAGCCATCTCTCCAGCCCAAAATGCCTATTATTTATCTACAATACTCCATGTCATTGCAATGCACAGGCTACACCAGAACTTGCTAAGAATCATTATTCCCTGTCCCTTTAATTTATTTTAACTATGCTAAATTTGACATCATATTCTAGGCTTACATCGTCTAAATTACTTTTATACCCCTTTCTGCTAAATACTTGGTTGGAACATGGAGGCTGGGGGTGGGACAGGGGGACAGGCAGGTAGAGGCTCGGACTTTTACAGTTTTAGCTTCAAATCTTTCCAAAAAAGCCTGGCAACACAACCATCAGAGAGTAAATATTTAGAAATCCTTCAGGTTTATTTACCCTTCACTGACCAAGGAACTTTTGGATAAACTTAATGCTTGACTTGTGAATAACGTGCTGAGCATGTGTGGTAGGAAATGGCAGGCCAGGATGCTCTCTCAGATTCAGGAGGTCTCTGCACCGAGTGCTGTAGTCCAAATCTACTACGGGAAGAGACTAGAGGAGGAAGTGCTCTGGAAATAAGAAGTGGTAAAGGTGTGGTAGCCACATAAAAAGGAACCCTGAGAAGTGGCAAGGTGCCAGAAGCCAGGTCCTCCTTTCACATCTGTTGCCCAGCTGGCTTACCACAGACTTGGGGAGGGGTGGCCACATGATATAGTTTGGACTGTGTCTAGGGTGACCGCCCAGTATCTCTGTCATGAGGTAGAAAGTCTGTATGCTGGGGCCTTTCTAAATCTGATCCATGTTGGGGTGGAGCAGTGAGCAGCCCTGCCTGTTAGGCTCATAGATTCCCATGCTATTTCCTTTTCTTTTCTTGTTACTGTTTGTTTGTTGGTTTGTTAGTTTGTTTGTTGGTTTGTTTGTTTGTTTGTTTGAGACAGGGTTTCTCTGTGTAGCCCTGGTTGTGCTGGAACTCACTCTGTAAACCAAGCTGGCCTCGAACTCAGAGATCTACCTGCCTCTGTTCCCCAGGTGGTGGAATTAAAGCGACAACTGGCTTCATTTTGTGTGTATGTGTGCTCTGTCTGCATGTATGCTGGCATGCCAGAAGTGGCAATTATATCCCATCATACATAATTGTGAGTTGCCATTGAGGTCTCTGGGAATTGAACTCAGGACATCTGAAAGAGCAGCTAGTGCTCTGAACCTCTCAGCCATCTCTCCAGCCCCCCTGGTACTTCTAATTCTAACAAGAGTGAGCACTGCCTCTGACTGCATGGCTCAACATTCTTTCTGTAAGTTTTCTTGTTTGGAGGAGATTTTGTGGTTTTGTTCTTACTCTGTGTATAGCATAGCTGGCATCCAACTTACTACGTAGGCCAGGCTTGACCTCAAACTTGCAGCAATCCTCTGGCCTCAGCCTCCTGAGTGGAAGGAGTACAAATATGAGGCACCAGGCCCTCCTTCCTAACAAGCATAATCTGAAGGTGTGAAAGAACCTAAAAGCCTTGGGAATATCAACGTTATCACTGTTGATGTCTCATGAGTGGTTTCCCTCAAATAGCTTCCACCATTGCTCTGTCAGCATCATCATAAAGTAATAGGCGGTCATTGTTCTGTTTCTCTGCCTCCACTTCTACTGAGGAGAAAGGGCCACAGTTCAAGGTCCCAGTTCCAACAGTTTGTGTGACATCATCCCTGACTGTCATAACTACACATACTACATCTATTTGTTTGCAATCTACGACAGAAAGGTCTAGGTTACAGCTTCACAGGGAACACTGAGATAGGTTGTTGTGGTTAAGGAGTTTATTCAGAGAGTTATTAACACCATATATAAACAGAGCAGGGCCCAAGAGGCAAGAATTGGGGGGAGGGATCTCTTCTTTACAGCTCTCAGAAAAGGAGGTGGTTTCACAGCGTGAGTCTGGAACTCATTTCTCAGCAGGAGGTAAGAAAGGAGTAGAGTGTGTGGCTGCCAATTCCCACTTTGATATACACCCACTTGCCAAGGTAAGCAATCCTTGCCTCTGGAACAGACAGAGAGGTCTGTAGGCTGCCTCCTTGTTCCAGATTCTAAGGCTACAACCATTATATTTAACTCAGTGTGTTCGAAGATGTACAGTGTAAAAGTGGGTTGGTTTGTGTATCTCAAAAGCCAGGCTGTGATTCTAACCCTTAAGACCATAGAATATGACCTTATTGGCAGTGGGTTATTGCAGACATCAATACATTGGCTGAGGTCATACTGGAGTATGGTAGCCTCTTCATCAAGAGAGACCCATGCTTTAGAGAAGTTGAGGAGAGGAGAGTGCAAGGCTAGGCTTGAATTTGCTGTGTAGCCCAGGATGGTCTTGATCTCCTGATCCTCCTGCCTTTAACCCTCAAATGCAGGAATGACATGTGCGAGCAGGCACATCTGCTTTTCATTAGTTTGGTTTTTTTTTTCATTTCCTGTACCATTATTTTTAATATCTCTAGAATGTTCATTTAAACCTCCTTTATACTGAACCCTAATGTCTTTATGATTGGTTGCACACTCCACTGGTGTGTGATGTTTTATTTAAATAAGACTGCTCAACTAGAGAGGGTTCCCCTGCAATTTCCCTACTATTAGAAGCTGCACTTTAATAATACCAGTTATGAAGAATTCTCCACCTAAATATTAAAACAGAACCTTATCAAACATTCAGCTCCAACTTCCAGCTTATAAGAAATGAAAACATCCCAAAACTCCACAGTGGGAGGTATTTTAAGGAACTCATCTTGTTTCTTCAATATAAGAAGAAACATTTTTAAAACACCTTCAACACAATCTATAGGTCTTGCTTACATACTGGCATTGAGCAATGAATTATGAGAATGTATCTGAGGGGGAAATGGAGAAGGGAAGAAAGTTCAATACAGATATGTACTGTGGGCCAGCAAGATGGCACAGTGGGTAGATCTGGCACTCTACCTGTGCTCAATGGCCAGACTAACTCATAATAATGCATATTAAAGAATTATCAAAACAGTTGTAGCTCAGTGGACATACACAAGATCATGAGTTCAATCCCCAGCACCAAACACACACAAATATTATTGTTTTATGACTACTTTTGGTGAGATGCAATGATGGTGGTTATGTAAAAATGTGTCCTAATATTTTAAAAGATGCATAACCAAACACTTAAAAAGTGGCCTTCACCTTAAGAAGTGTCCTAGTCCCTAAAAAATACTTAGCGTCTGCTTTTCAATAAGGCAAGGAAAAAAAAGGGGGGGGGGGATCAAGTTTAGTAAATGTTTTATAGTCAGCCAAAAGTTAAATGACAAAATCTAGACAAGTTGGGTATCATTTCAATGCTATCTAGTCTCTGCCTAAAGATATTGCTTAGATTTGTAGATAGTTTTTAATCCAGCAAAATGGCTATTCTGACTGGAATGTAGACATGCCCTTAGGACACACCTTTAATCCCAAACAATGAAGGTAAAGTTAGTTGGTAGAAAAAGGCAATAAGGTTGGAATTTGTTCGTGAGTTCATGCAGGTCAGCAGGGGCAACTGAAGCTAGAGAGCACAGAGACAGGGAAAAAAAGGACTCAAGGGAGAACAGCTTAGGGAGAGGAGGCGGTTTTACCAAGAGAGTTTTACAAAGACAAATTGAAGAGATAACAAGCTAGGCAGGTGAAGACAGAGCAAGTCAAAGAGTAAGAAGGAGTCAGAAGATTAGAACAAATTGCTAAAGTTAGTACATGGCCAAGCAGAACAATTAAGTGAGAAGCTGAGAGAAGCTAATTTGAATCAGTTAACTTTAGAGAGAAGTTTGAGCTAGAGCAGCTGAGTTGAACCAGCCAAGAGTTCATAAAGAACTAGAAAAGGTGGGATTATTCAGCTGAAAGTCTCCAAGGCTGATGACATTCTAGGCCTAGATTAGATTATATGGAGATTAGAAGCTTCCAGGACTAGGGCCTAGGATAGCAGACAGAGTCAATCAGCCTCTGAAATGACAATTAAATAAGGAGAATAAAAGCTATACTTACATAGATTTATTTTTAATTTAATTTTTATTTTGTTGTATGTGTTGAGGATATTTTGACTTCTTGTACTTCGGTGCACCATTTGTGTCTCTGGTGCCTACGGAGGCCAGAAGACATCAGTCAAATGCTCTTGACTGTTTGTGACAGTTGTGAACCTCCAGATGTGCACTGGGAATGGAATCCAGGTCCCCCAGAAGAACAGCCAGTGCTCTAACTACTCAGCTATCTCTCCAGTCCTAACCTAATTCTTTACTTTAATTCTTTGTATGTCTGTGTATTGTGTGTGTGTGTATGTGTGTGTGTGTGTGTGTGTGTGTGTTGGAGGTATAGAAGCATTCTGCTGCACATGGGAGTTCTGTGGGTACAAACTGAGGTCCTCAGCTAGCAATTTACCTTCAGACCCATCTTCTAAGTCTACTATTTTTCCATCATTGTCAAAAATTTATCACTATTTTTGTATAAACTGCTACCCATGTTGCTTCAAAGACTACCAGCAACATCAGTGCTGTTTATAAACATACTTATAAAATATATGGTTTAATTTTCTCAAAATAAACAAAATTGTTTCAAACATTTAAAAAAATCTGAGTCAAGAAACAAAAAGCATAGATAGAGGAGCTACATACACTTTTAAGCCCAGCACCCAATGGGCAGGGTCATGTGTACCTATGTGAGTTCAGGTCTAGCTTGGTGTATGCATTGAATTTTAAGGCAGCGAGGGCCACATGGTGAGAATGTATCTCAGAACAAACAAACAAAAAAGAAACAGTATGACCAAGGACTCTCTCATGTACGATTGCAATTATTCACCTGTCAATACATACCTAGGAAAAAGGAGTTGATCAAACAGACTTTGGACAAGGGTAAATGTATGCACACCAAATTATTTTAAATCTTTTTTTATACTTCTATATTGTATAAACTTTTGTAATGAGTGTACTAGTCAAAAAAGAGCAAATCAAAATAGCATTTAAGTAAATAACTAATTGACTACTCTTGGAACAAACATCCCCGTCTCTATACATTTACATGTAATAGCTATGATTTGTCTTAAGATAATCCTCAGGAAGAAACTTACGGGTTTAGTTAGTGTTCAGCATTTCTTCAGAAGTCATCTCAGTTCATCCTTTCGAAATCTTGCTGTTGAAACACTACTTCCAAAACTTTCCCAGGCCACACTTCTTTGACTCAAAATCATTTTTAAAAAAAGTTAAAGTGCTAAGTACTCAGTGTGAAACTTTAAGACACACCAACATGATATAGACTCGGTTCTACCAGCGTTTCCATTACAGCTAAAGACCTTAGTATAGGTAGCAGTTTGATCTCTTCTTCCCCGCCCCATTATCCTGTAGAAGCAGGTGGTGCACTTGATGCCCAGCACAAGAACGTGGTGGAATTAGTCTCCTGATGAAGATATGGTGGGGCTGACCGTCCATTTTCTGCTCAGTAAATGCAAGAAGAGTTCCTGTCTTAGTTACTTTTCTATTGCTGTGAGAAGAGACATCATGACCAAGGCAACTGACTGAACAAAGAGGTTATTGGAGCTGATGATCTCAGAGTGTGGCCATTCTGGTTGGGAGCTTGGCAGACAGGCACGGAACTGGAACAGTAGCTAAGAGTTTACATCTGATCTACAAGCAGGAGGCAGAAGAGACCATTGGGAATGGCATACGCTTTTGAGACCTCCAATCCCACCCCTAATGACACACCTCCTCCACCAATGTCACATGTCCTCATCCTTCCCAAACAGTTGCACCAACTGAGGACCAACGATTCAAATATATGAGTCTATGGGGACCATTCTCCTTCAAACCATCTCAATTTAAATTGACATCAGTAAAAGGCTGGCAAGCAGCAATCTCAAACCATCACAAAGCACTGGGCAGGGAGGCTGGTCACCACTGATTTATATCACCTGCCCCCATTCAGTGTGCCGTAGTGAATTCTGTAGCCTCTACCATCATAGAAAACCAGGCAAGGGGAAGGAGGACTAGGGACTATTCCTCCCTCCCCAAAGTTCCAAGTGAATAGGGCCACATACCATTACAAGGCAGTGGAAGACATGCCTGTCAAGGCATCTGTTTTTCCTCCCCTGGTACCAGCAAAGTAGTCACTTAAACATATAAAATGCTAATTGGAACTTGCTTTGTTTCTGTACTTATTTCCTGGTGACTTCGAGACCAGGCAGAGAGCTGACCCACACCAAGGCATGACTACAGCAGGGCACTGAGTTCATTTTACACCCGTGCATCAAGAGGGGCAGGGAGCAATTCTATACCTACGAATGAAGGCAGAGGGGTGGGGAGATGGCCCTACACTGATGCATGAAGGCAAGGAGCAAGGGGCTGTTTCTATACCCTGACATGGAGGATGTCATCCCCTGGAGACAGAGCGGAAGCATCAGGTGGCAATGCCACTTAAAATGGCCCTTGTGGCTGAACAGAAAACTAAACTTTATCTTGCTATCTGCAAAATGGCAGAATGAGGCTCCGTGATCACAGCCTGGCCTCAGTCCCCACTGCACTTGCTCTCTGTTCTCTCTATACCACCATAGACATGACATCTGCTGGAAACGGTTACGGGAATTCAGAATCTCAGATCCATTTTATTTTTCAGGATTTTACTAAAACTCAGTCACATAACAAAAATCAGGAGGGCCACAATACAAATTAGGGGAAAATATACCACAACTACTGCTAGAGATGAATCAAATACCTGAATCTTCCGGCAAAGGTTTCACATCAGTCATAATTTTAAAGATAATGATTAAATAATTTCAAAGTGCTTGGAAACAATGTGCGAGCTGATAATTTAAATTTCTCTTTCAGTTCCTTCAGTGAGTCATTGTTCATTCCACAGCCCGTTGCTTAGTTTTATGTATTTGTACAATTTGTAAGTTTAGTTTTATGACATAATAAATGGGCAGAGGACATTTCAATTTTCTGTTCATATTGAAACGTATTTTTTTTTTTTTACTTAATCCATGGACTGTCCCACTAGGTGATAGAAGAAAGATTTGTTGGATGTCAACTCCATTTGATTGACAGTCTAGTTTAACTTTGATGACCCTTTGATGATTTGTTGGGGATGGAGGGAGAGGTCTCGGGATGATGTTTGCTTATTGATCAACAGATGCTGAAGGCCCTCACAGCTGCATTGCAGCCTGCCTCTCTCAAAATTCTTTTTTTCATTAATTTAATCACTTTACAGCCTGATCACAGACCCCCTCCCTTCTCTCCTTCCAGTTCCACTCCCACATCCACTACCTCTATTCCCTCTCCCCTTCTCCCACCCTGGCACATCAAGTCACAGAGAACTAAGCACTTCCTCTCCCACTGAGGCAAGACAAGACAGCCAAGCTAGAGGAAAGGGATCCAAAGGCAGGCAACAGAGTTAGAAACAGGTCCTTCTCCCATTGTTAGAGGACCCACATGATGACCAAGCTGCACACCTGTTACACATGTGCAGGGTGCCTAGGTCCAGCTCATGCATGCTCTTTTGTTGGTGGTTCAGTCTTTGTGAACCCCACATACCCAGGTTAGTTAACTCTGTAGGTGCTCTCATGGAGTCCTTGAACCCTTAAGCTCCTTCAATCTTTCCTCCTACACTTCCACAAGAGTCCCAAAGCTTGGACTATTGTTTGGCTGTGGGTTTTGTGTATCTGTTTCCATTAGCTGCTGAATGAAGCTTCTCAGATGACACAGACCCACAAAGAATTAAAGTAAAGAATTAGGTTAGGGCTGGAGAGATAGCTGAGCAGTTAGAGCACTGGCTGCTCTTCCAGGGGACCTGGATTCCATTCCCAGTGTACATCTGGGGGGTTCACAACTGTCTGCAGCTCCAGTTCAAGGGCATTTGGCTGATGCCTTCTGGCTGGTTAAACTCAGATGCTCTAGCTCAAACTCCTCTCTAAAGTTGACTGATTCAAAGTGGCTTCTCTCAGCTTCTCACCCACACCCCCCTCAACCAGGGCCATCCCTACTGTGCTGCCCAGGTTAGGTGCTGGGCCCACTCTCCCTAATGCTACAGCTGGCAAGGGGTAGGGCCAGCTCTCCCATGAAAAACAAGTGATTTCAGAGAACCCATTTACATTTGTAACTAAGCAACTTGTTATATATTAACAGAGAATAAAAAAGCCAGCTTTTCTTTACTGGCAGGCTGCAATTTCCAGTTACAAAGAGAGAATCAATTATCTTAAAAAGCAATCTTATAAAGATCTTAAAAGAATCACAAATCTAAATTTTTATATAAAAATAATTAGCCATCTCTACTTTAAATCCTAAAGGTGCTCATCTACTCAATATTTTTATTAAATTATATTAGGAAGCTGAGGGCAAAAATAAGTATAAGAAATTAGTCACCATGAAGTCCAACTTCAGTGAGACAGTCACGTCAGCTAGTGTTAATTGGAGTATTGTCTTTGCTCACCAACCTCAAAAAGGCTGTAGCTTTGTTATTAAGAATGTACTTTTCCTTAACTTCAAATTGTCCCCTAAGATTTTCTGCATCAGAGCCACTAACAAAAATACCTTTACTTAACCTCGTTGAACAATCTATTTTTCCAAATTCTTTTAAGGGCCGTGGTCACTGTTAGCAATCTACATCTGCACATTCTTTTCAAGGGTTGTGGTTGAATCATTAATCTGCTCCAGCAGCAAAGCCTGAAAGATATTATTATTCTTGTATAGACCAATG
Source organism: Acomys percivali (assembly GCA_907169655.1). Taxonomy (NCBI): domain Eukaryota; kingdom Metazoa; phylum Chordata; class Mammalia; order Rodentia; family Muridae; genus Acomys; species Acomys percivali. The sequence goes on along the minus strand of OU015755.1, from coordinate 77,795,957 downwards.
ATATTACCCAATGAGGGGCTGGAAGACCCCTTTATAGTGCTCACACAATTCATATATTAAGGGGATTATAAGGACCTCAAAGGCAAAAAGCAGAGCTATGCTCCATAATAGCATGAGGTTCTCAGGACACATAGTTCTCACGGTTTTGCCTTGCCAAAGACATGCCCATCATGTGTATGCTAACTGCTGGGCTGCATTCCATGAGTTCTAGAGCTGTTTTGCTGTTCCTTTTGCATGGACCCCAACAAAGAACACATTTTAATTTTTAACATAGGGCCTCAAATAGACCAGTTTGGCCTCAAACTCCCTAAGCATCTGGAGATGACCTTCTCCAGTTGAGCCTCTGCCTCCCCGGTGCTGTGATTACTGGTGAGAACCAAGACACCTTGGCAGCCGAACCAAAGTTAAACACGCTGTTCCTCATGCTGTATTTGTAAAAGCAAAAAGACAAACACCCTGAAAATGGACCCAAGGCCTCAGTGTAAGTCTACAGGAATAAGACAAGAGGAACACTTCAAAGTATTGGTATGTGGTTATGATGTTCGTTTTACATAAAAAATACACTCTAAGACACAGAAGCCGTCCCTATTCACAGGCTCCCTTCTATGGTTCAGTTACTTAAAGTCAAACACAATTTGAAAACAAATGAAGTTGTCCACAAACCAACAATTCATTAGTTTTTGCTTGTACAGTACTCTGAGTAGGGTGATGACACATCCTGTTCTATACCTTTATATTGAAATATGAGTCACCCCACTGCCAGCATCATCATGGTATATATGCCCTATAGTGGCTACTGCAGTATTGCAGGGCTTGTATGTACCATGCAGCGTGACCCTGCATGTCAAGTGTCCACTAGCGTCCCTGGAGGGAACCCTCTGCCGAGAGCAGCTACTGTATATTACTCATAAATGTGTTCTTCACCCATTTAGTGGCTCTTTTCATTTTTATTTACTTATTTGTTCATTCATTCATTCATTTTGGGTCCTCTTTCTACTTACTACTTCTAATATTTCAAGTGCTTTAATATTTTTAATTTATCCTTTGGTTATTTCATACATGTGTACAATGCATTTACATAGTATTTGTGACCCTTCCTCCAATTCCTGTGAAACCTCTCTCAATCTTATGGTTTTTTTGTTTGGTTGGTTGATTGTTTTGGCTTGGTTTGGTTTGGTTTCTTTGTTTATTTTTGGTTTTGGCTTGGTTTGGTTTTCAAGGCAGGGTTTCTCTGTGTAGTTCTGGCTATCCTGGAACTGACTCTGTAGACTAGGCTAGCCTCAAACTCAAAGATCGGCCTGCCTCTGCTTCCTGAGTTCTGGAACTAAAAGTATGTGTCACCATGCCCAGGTTCGTGTATGCTTTTTTTTTAAATAACCAAGACTCTAATCTTGTAGTCCACATGCACGTGCATACAGGGCCGTTCACTGGAGAATGGGCACCTACCAGGGGCTACACCACTGTAGGAAATTGACCTTCCCTCCCTGAGGATCCCTCAAGTGCTGAAAAGCTCCTCAACTAGGCATGGGCTTCAGGAGTCTCCCTAGCCATGCTGGCTTGATCTTCTGCAGACCTTGTCAGGCAACTTCAACTACTCTGAGTTCATAAGTGAACAGCTCTGTCATATGTAGAAGACACTGCTTTGCAGCAGTCTACCCCACCCTCTGGCTCGTACAGTCTTTCCAGCCCTTCTTCTATGATGTTCCCTGAGCCTTGGGAGGAAGGGGTGTGGTGTGCATGCCCTTGTTAGAGCTGAGCACTCCAAAGACATGTATTCGCTTCATTTTAACCAGTTGTGAGTCTCTGTATCAACCACCACACACTCTCTAAACAGCTTCTGTGATGAGGGGAAAAGCTGCACGAGTCTACAGCTATAGGGAAAATGCTCAGAAGACATCTTCATACTAAGTCCCTTTGGAAGAATACTTGTAGGTTCTCCACCATGGGCCTTGCACCTTCCCAGCCATGGGTTATTGGCCAGGTTTATAGTATCATCCTCTCCACATTGTTCATTTGTTTGTTTGTTTACTTTTTATTGATACTTAGTGAGTTTCATAACATGTACCCCAGTCCTCCTTATCTTCCCATCCCCTCATATCCACCCTTTGCCCTTGTAACATCCCTGGCAGAATAAGACACACAAACAAACAACAACAACAAAAAGCATAGAAAACATCTCATCGTGGAAGCTGTAGTGTGTCATGGTGTGTCGCACAGAACATCCCTCTGTCCACACATCCTCACTTGCAAATGGTCATTGAAATGAGTCACTGGTCTGGTTTGAGACCTTTGGCTTCTGTGACACCATCAATAGTGGATCCTTGTAAGGATTCCTCCCGGTTATCCTGTTGTTTCCCTATCATGGAGATTCTCGCAGCTTTGGAAACGCAGGACTGGCCCTTCACACACCCCAACTACTCACAGATGATAAAGATTCTGGAGTGGGCCAATTCAGAGCCTTGGATCTGGGCTTGAGTGGCAGCTGAGTTGGTCAGGCCAATGACTGGCTCTGTCTTATCTGTACCACCAGGGTGAGCTCTGGATCACTGCTCCTAGGCTATGGATGCCAACGTCGGCAGGAGGCAAGCTTAGCGCTCATGCTCTCAAGTCCTCAGGGCTGCCTCATCAGTACCCACACCTCCAGAGTGAGTACCACTGTGCTGCCCAATCAAGAAGTAAGCCCTACTTGCCCACGTGCTGCAGTGCATGAGGGCCAGCTAGCCCACTCTCACACTCTGGGCTGTCTCATCTGTCCTTTCGCTATCAGGGCCAGCTCCATTCATTGTATTGCCCGAGTGAAGTGCATGGCCCTCTCTCCAGAGTGCTTCGCAGCCACTAAAAGGGCAGGGCTAGATCTCCTGATTTCAGGACCCCAGGGTAGATATCCTGGCTCTTGAAGGTGGTAAGGGTAGAGCGAAGAGGGGGAGGACATCACTCCAGGACCCATACCACCTCCTGCCAGACTAGTGGTGGGGCCAGCAGTCCCACACTCTCACCCTTGGGGCTGGCTCACCCACACCCCCTCAACCAGGGTCATCCCTACTGTGCTGCCCAGGTTAGGTGCTGGACCTGCTCTCCCTAATGCTGCAGCTGGCAAGGGGCAGGGCCAGCTCTCCCATTCTCATGACTGCACAGCCTGCTCTCCACACTGCTGCAGGTGGTAAGGGGCAAGGCATCACCTCTGCACCCAGTCACCTCATGGAAGATGAAGGGCAAGGCCAGCTCTCCTGAGCTCTTGCCCTCAGGGATGGCTCACTTGTGTCCCCCACAACCAGACTCATCTCTGCTGTGCTATCCAAGTGAGGTGCAGGGCCCATTCTCCTAACTGCTGCAGCTGGTGGGGGCCAGCGATAGCTCTCCTGAGCTCATGACCCTGTGGGCAGCTTTCTTGACCCCCAGAGGTGGCAAGGATCAGCAGCGGTGTGACCGTCACCTCTGTGCCTGTGTCATCCCATGGCAGACAAGTGGTGGGGTCAGTCCTCCCACACTCCTGCCCTCTAGCCTGGCCCACCCACACCCCTGCACCAGCACCAGCTACACTATGCTGCTTGGGAGAGGTGCAGGCCCGTCCTTCTGGTTGCTACCCCCTGTAAGAGATGGAGCCAGCTCTCCCAAGCATTATCCTGTGAGGGGTGGGGCCAGTTATACATAACTCCTACCAGGGGCAGCTCAGGCCAGGACCTCACCATGGCCCTAGGTGGTGGGGTTGGCCACTCATAACAAGCTATTCCTCTCCACCTTCCAGTCTCCAGTTCCTTCTCTCTCTCCATTCTGCTCAAGCTGTTTCCCATCTGACCACCACATACTCACAAATTGTGCTTGCTTCGACTTGAGGCTTGTCCACTGTAGGCTGTCGGTTCCGCTGGCAGGCCCCTGGGCAACAGCCTTCATCCGTGCTGAGAGGGATGGTGGTAAACAGGTGTCCATGGCCTGCCTGTGCCATCTGCTGGAAGGGCAGATCTGTGGATGTCATGGTTGTCCACAGGTCTTGTCTGTCTTCCTCCTCCTGTGCTGCACGACCTGGACATGATTTGGTTTAATTTGATTTTTTGTCTTTTCTCTTTGTTGTTGTGTTTTGTTTTGTTTTGTTTTGTTTGTTTTGGTTTTGGGTTTTTTTTGGGGGGGGGGCATTGGTTTGGTTTGGTTTTGGCTTTGGTTTTTTTGAGATGGTTTCTCTGTGTAATAGCCCTGGCTGTCCTGAACTCACTTTGTAGACCAGGCTGACCTCAAACTCACAAAGATCCTCCTGCCTCTGTCTCCTGAGTTCTTGGATTAATGACATGTGCCACCATGCCCTGCTGACTTAATTTGATTTTTATAGGTCCCAGGTATAAAACAGACAGGCGTCAAGCTAGGATGAACAATGGACTGCTCTGCCCCTGACTGATACAAGAACAGCACAACCAACAAGGTGTCTTTGCACAAACACATTCTGTTTGTTTGTTTGTTTGTTTGTTTGTTTGTCAAGACAGGGTTTCTCTGTGTAGCCTTGGCTGTCCTAGACTCACTTTGTAGTCCAGACTGGCCTTGAACTCACAGTGATCCGCTTGCCTCTGCCTCCCCAGTGCTGGGATTAAAGGCACACGCCACCACACCCGGCTCCCCAAACACATTCTTGACAGCATCCTTTGACACACCAAAGATTTACGTTTTGATAAATCCAATTTAACTATTATTTCAATTATTCATGCTTCCAGTACTATAGTAAAGAACTCTTTCCTAATCCAAGTATTAAAACTCACACTTACTTAAAATTCTAAACTCTTCATTGCATGGCAAATAAAATCAAGTAAAAGCTTTAATAAATGTTACCATACAATATAAACCAGTGAAGGGACAAAATAAATGTGAATTTTCTATCTTAAAGAACAGGAGTTTGTAAGTGCTGGAGAGACACTCAGTATAGTTTACATGTACAAACCCGGAAGTTCCCAATTCCCGGGCTTCACAACAACCAACAAGAGAAACCTCCAGAATCTGCTCCACCCACTGGCCCTGGCTCAGAAGTACCAAACACAAGGCTCACTGATGTTTGGTGAGATCTGTCAAGACGCCTGGGGCAAGGCTCTCTCCCCCTTGTGTTCTCAACCCTACCCCAGCCTCCTGCTGTCTGTAGCAGTCAGGGCCTGCCTGGGCCTTGAGCTTCCCACAGCTCTAGCTCTGGGCCTTCTCTCACTGTGGACTGGAAGGCTGACCTGAGGCCTTGTTTCAGATGGCTTCCGGATGAGGCCCTCGGAGTCACAACTAGGGGAATGGGATTCCTCTCTCGTGCTGACCCATCTCAGAGGAATCAGCTCTATCAAAGCCCACAGCTGGGCTGAAGCTTGTGCAGGCTGTGGGCTTGTGCTGCGGGAGGCTGGCCCAGCTCTGCTCTGCTTACTTTCTGAAGCAGTTTTCACTCCCTCTGCTCACCTGGAGACAGCGGCAGTGAGAGCCAGGGTTCCGCTGAGACTGGCTGCTCTCCATCACATGTCCGTTCTCCGCCTTCAGGGACCGGTTCACTTTCCTGGTGGACTCTGAGGCTCTGTATTTCCTTCTCTGGGATAAAGTCTGTTTTCTCTTCCTCTTGTTAACCCCATCACAGGCTCACAAAGAGGCAGTCTCTGGATTTACTTATGTCTCACCTGGAGTCCCTCCACTCTCGCTACCTAAATCAGTTAAAACTCCTCTCAGCACACAACATCCCTGCACATGCTCACTTGCAGCAGCTTAGCTCACAGTTCCCAGAACTTGGAAGCTTCCAAACTGCCTCCCAACAACCAATAAATCCCCCAACTCAGTATGCTCCAGCAGTGAAAGAAATGATAACAATTAGTGAGGTCAGGAGCTGTGCTGGGCAGAAGTGGGCACATCTGTTATCCCTACACTTAGGACAGAGGGATCACAGGTTAGGGGCTAGCCTACTCCACAGGAAAAACCTGTCTCAAAAAAGTAAAAACCCAGGGCTGGAGGGATGGCTCAGCAGTTACAGCAATTGCTGTTCTTACAGAAGACACTGGTCCTGTTCCCAGAACCATACAAAGTGATTCAAGGCTGCCTGTAACTCAGGTTGCAGGGGATCTGACACTGTCAGGACTCTCTGGTCAGACACACACACACACACACACACACACACACACACACCACTAAATAAATATTTAAAAATTAAACCTTTAAACAAACAAGAACCATGAAGAAAACAAAAGGAAAGAGAAGGAGACGGTGGAAGAAGGCAGGGTGGTGGCGGTGCATGCCTCAGGAGGCAGAGGCAGGTGAATCGCTGTAAGTTCAAGGCCAGCGTGGTCCACAAAGCAAGTCCAGGTCAGCCAGGGCTACACAGAGGAACCCTGTACAAACCAAAACTACAAAGATGTTAAGATGGTAGGGATTTAAGAGTGCGTATGGCTGGACGGGACACAACGCTTCCAAGTATATCACATGATTCTCTATGAAACAATCATGGTCTATAGTTGTCATAATAGTTTTGCAAAACTCAGAATGAACAGCAGCAAGAGAAAAAATAATGACAGACTTCAGTTGACAATTATGCCAATGTTGGCTCAACTATGACATCTGTACCATGATGATGTGGGTTGCTAAGGTTGGCAAGAGCTCTCTCCCTCTCTCTCTCCTTTCCCTCTCCCCCCTCCGCTCCCTCTCTTCCCCTTCCTCTACTCCCTCCCCCAACCTCTTCTCTCCAGCTCTCCCTCTCAATCAGTATGTGTGTGTGTGTGTGTGTGTGTGTGTGTGTGTGTGTGTGTCTTTCTGTCTGTGTTTGTGTGTTGAATGAGGAAGGTGGTTTTGTGGGAAAACTCTGTACTTTCCACTTAATTTTGCTGTGAGCCCAAAACTATCCTTAAAAGAAAAAACTCTGTTAAAAAATATGGCTGGGTCATCATCAAAGTATTTTTAGGCCCCTGCAGGTGCAGAAACTGGTGAAGACAGTCAGCCATATCAGCATTCTGCAGTGCAGAACAGGGGGCTGAGCACTTCCGCACAGCACAGGGGGTTTTCTTGCTTGCTTCTTTCATGTTTTTTTGTAGTGAAACATTGAGTCCTTTGAAAGCTCAAGGACAGAGTCAGCTAACAGCTGTGCACCAGCTTCCTGAGGAGCCTTCCAAAGGCATGGGGACACTCAGACTCCTTGTTCCCAGTACTCCCTCCTGGAACCAAAATGTGGGGCAGCTCTGCTGTCCCTGACTTCACACCCTTTCCACTACTTGGTGTACACCCGGCCTCACCCATTGTTGGTACTGTCCCATTCTGTTTTGTGCATTTTGTGTTCTTCCAGAGGACTTAATTCAGACACCACGAAAGCATTCTTCCCTCTGTCCTCTCAGTCTCCCGAGGTCAGTGTGGTTTTGTCTGAGTCATACACACAAATCATCTAGAGAGACTGAACACTCAGGGCATCAGCAGTGGACATCCTCAGATCCCAGTTAATGGATCAGTGGACAGTGTTCAGTTCTCCATGTGACTGAGCTAAGCAGCCAAAGTTGCAAACTACAGGTCTTGACGAGCCCTTGACATTTCCTCAAACTTCAACGCTCTCCTCCAGCTAACCACAAAAGCAAAGATGACTATATAAAGGAGAATCATGAATATAAACACGTGAAAAAGTTAAACCACAATTCCATCCCGAAACCAAGGTATTAGACCATCATAACTCCTATGCCATCACCTCAAGCCAGAAGATTGGACTCAGCTCCTGCTGGGCCAGAGTACCTAGGGCAAAGTTTGCAGTCCCACAGGCCTTCTCCAGACTACTTCTTAGGCTTAGATGACCACACACTCTTTACCCCTCCCTTCCTGTCTGAAAACCTATTATAATCTCTAATTGTAGATCCTATGTAAATTATCTGCCTGCCCCTTCTGCCCCATTATCCAAGCCAAGCCAGCTACCTTAAAACCATGCTGCTGAAGCAAGTTGCTGTATTCTAAAACAGCAAGTGCTGTGTAGCATATATATCTTTACTACATTAATATGTTTTTCACAAATGACTGTTGAGATTAACTGAGGAGCTAAGCAACAGATCCACAGATTCATGCCACATGGCACATCCCACATAGGAGGCTTTATTGGGAGGAGGGTTACAGAGAGTACCTCTAGGTGAACCAGAAAGAAAAGGGGGAAGAGAAGGTGACCCAGCACATGCGTAGAAAGAGCACAAGTGGTTTAGGGGACAGTTGCATCTTGGCTGCTGCTGATGACATGTCCTGCTGTTGCCAAGTTTCTGGGGCTGGCCATGGATGCTTGGTGTCCTAAGTCAAGTCCCCTTCAGTTAGCTGCAGAGGTGCCTGGTTGCTAACATCTCCCACTTTTAGTTATTATAAGAAAAATGTGAAACTAGGAAGGGGGGGTGATGTGAGGAAGGGATAGAGGGGAATCATGTTTTTCACACTGCTTCCTGCCGACTAGCAATCTTGTCATTCTTGGGGTACACTGATCCTCACCACCAGGGCATACTGAATAGTTGTTAGAACCTGGTTCTGTGGCCAGGGGTTGAAAAGCCTATGAACGTAACTGATTAATGGTTTGGTTAGAGGTATTTTGGATTTGTCGTTGGAGGAATGTAAAGAAGTTAATAAAGCAGAGTGCAAACAGCAAAATCAAAGAAATGAAGAGAAGGGGACAGGAAGGGTAGAATCCACTTCCACAAAGGGTTGTCAAAGGCCTAAGTGTCAAAGGCTCAAGCTGTTCCCTTCATTTCTGGAGGTCTGTCTGGAGTTGTTGGATTTTGTTTTTAACTATACCCTACTGGTTGACATAGAAGCAGGATTCCTCTTGGAGGAAAAGGCAAAGGCCAACTTTTTCAGCTGTAAGGTCTTGGAGTCCCACGACTGCTAGGGAGTCGATTTGTCCCTGGAGAGTTGGTATTGTCTGAGCTACCTTCTGAAGGCCCTGGATAAACTGGGAAGAAAACTCGTGATACAAAGTTAGGGAAGTAAAAAATAAATAAATAAATAAATAAATAAATAAATAAATAGAAGTTAGGGAAGTGACCAGTCCCACTGTCCCAGTCCCAATAGCCGAGATGATTCCTGCGACATCCAGGAGGGACAAGATTTCAATTGTCCTCTTATTGTGCCAGGAAGCTATTGAATCCACAAATGGAACTGGTAAAGATTTCCCTCCATGCATCACCCCCAACTCGGGGAAGAGAAGCACCAGTGTGCAAACTCCTGACCAGCCAGCAGGCAGGCGATGGTAGACCTGAGCATCACAAAGAACCGAGGTGTTGTGGACCTCAATTGGGGCTGAGATGAAGTATCGCAAGTTATAGTTCTGTTGCAGTCTAGGGAATGTAACGCCCCCACAAAGCCTGTCCCAGATGCCTTAAAACAGCTCGCCACACTGAAGAGGGTAGTATGAAAAAGGTAAGGAGTCAAAGCAACACCAGGGTCAGGGCAGTTGGGGAATGGCAAGGTAAGGTTATCGGACAGGGTCACTGGAGAAGCTGTCAGTGGAAGTTCTGAGATGGTCCTAGGGAGAGCACAGAGCCAGCAATCTCCAAAGCAGCCAGGTTGGGAGCTTGCAGGCTGAGGTCAGAGTCTGAAGTAGGAGATGAAATGACAGCTTTGTGTTATTTAGGAGCAGAGACTCTAAAGAGGCAATGACCTCTGAGGAGTGCTTAATTGCCTTCTCTACTTTTTCCATCTCCAGGGTTTGGGTAATTTGGGGATATATTTTCTCAGAATATGGATGGTACTTACCGGGAGTTCGGGTTTGTGGCGGTGGTAGAGTTTCCCACCCGTTTCCCACCTGGGATTCCATTGGTCCCAGGTTTAGAAGAAGAGAATCTTCTCATCTAGGGGACAGAGCATCTTTTGTGCTGCTGCATGGATTTGGCAAGACCAGTATGGGCAACCTTCATACCTGTCTGGCCATTCCCTGCAATAGCTTTCTGTTTGGTCAAAGAGGAAGCAAGCAAAAAAACATCAAATACGAAAGGAAGAGTGGATGTATGAGGGTGTTAGCGATTTCAACCGGCTTCTGAGAGCCTTCTATAAAGCAACCTTTCAACCCTTTTTGGAGAGACTCTTTGTTATAAATGAGGGTTTCTTGAACCCTATATGTATGTGCTACCCTGGATAGAAGAAAAGAAGATAAGGCGTAGGAAAAATGCATAACCAACTCAGTAGGGTTCAGCACAGCTGCTGAAACGGAACCTCATTCTTCTAGAACCATAGACAAGAAGATCAGTCTCAGCATCCACTGGAGCTTAAGGGAGCTGGAATTGATATGTAGGAAGGGAAATTATCTTGAAGGGGGTCGAGGGTAAAAGGCTTGAGGTGACCTAAGTGGATCTAGTGAGGGATGCCCTCCAGTTTAGCAGCTGTGGGACTCACAAGACTTACTTTGAAGGGGCCTTGCCATTTAGGGGAAAGAGCTGAGGGACATTGGTCCAGAGGGCAGAGGAGGACCTGGTCTCCAGTGTTTATAGGAGATGGACAGAAGTTTGTGCATCCCTGTGGTAGACAGTGGTCAGTAAAGATCCATAGTAGGGACCAGAGATGACAGGGTAAGGGGGTGAGTAGGTGATCAGGGAGAGGTGAGGGTTTGGGTGAAAGACTGGGAGTTAGAATCGATTGTCCATACATAAGCTCAAAGGGAGAGATAAAAAAGAGTTCCCTTGGGGAGAGCCCGTAGCCTGAAAAGGGCTAGCAGGAGGATTTTTACCTAATCAAGGTAAAATTCCTGTGACAGTTTGAAAAGAACATTTTTTTAGGGATCGGTTAGTTCATTTTATCTTTCCTGAGGACTGGTGGTGATATGGTGTATAAAAATACCAAGGAACGTTGAGGGCTTTAGATAAGGTCTGGGAACTCCAAGGGGTGAACTCAGGACCATTGTCTGACTGGAGGGAGACAGAGACCCCAAAAGGAACAATGATCTTTTGTTGGTGGTGGGGAATGCCTCCACCCACCCTGAGAAGGTGCCCACCAAGAGTAGGAGATACCGGGCATGTTTGACTGTGGCATGCAGATAAAATCAAGCTGCCAGTCAGTCCGGGGAAGGGAGCCCCTAGAGCCTGGTGGGTATGGAAAGGGAGGCTATGATATCTGGAGTTGGGGTTTGACATCTGACAGGTTTTACAAGAGGCAGTAATAGTCTTTAAGAGATGTACATCCTCGGGGGGGTGGGCTGTAGGTGGATTTTAACAAAATGAGACAAGGCTTGGCTATTAGGATAGATGAGTTGGTATAGATAGCACAGAATGTAATGACTGTCAGGCAATGGCAGGGGTGTGTGGATTGTAGTGTAAGGATTTCCTGTGGTGAGTGAAAGAAGTCGAGGCCTCCAAGGGCCACAGCCCTAGCTGCCTCGTCAGCTTGATTATTTACCTTAGAGATTATGGAATTGTCACTCTGATGGGACAGACAGTGGACAATTCCAATAGGTGTGGGAGGTGAGAGGCTTTTAGCATGGCTATAATCTAGTGTGCACTGGTTACAGATCCTTCCTTTGTTGTAAATAATCCTAGCTCTCTCCAAATGGCAGCATGAGACAGGAGGATTTGAAAGGCATATTTGCAGTCTGTGTAGATATTTAACGATTGTCCCTGTGCCAATTGGAAGGTACGGGTAAGAGCTATTAGTTCAGCCTGTTGATTAGCGGTGTGGGCAGGGAGGACCTGTGCCTCAACCACCTCAGTGTCTGACACTATGGCATAGCCAGCTTTTTGAGCTCCTTTGTGTACAAAGGACCTGCCGTCTGTGTACCAGGTATAGATGGCCTGGGGCAATGTGCCATCCTGTATGTGTGATAGGCCCACATTTGAGATAGAGACCCAATGGTCCTTGAGCTGTAGGAGGCAAGAGGCCAGGTAGTTGCCGAAGCAAGTTGGATGGCCTTAGCCAGCAGTTGGTAGTTTTGCTTGTGGGCTTTTTCATCTCATGGCATACCTTAAAAGCCAGCACTAAGACTTCTGTCTGTGGAGTTAGAAGTCCTCTCTCCAAGGATTTAAGCTTGGCCCAAATTTTGGGGAAAACTCTGGGAGAAGAAATAGGTCATCAGGAGTTGTCTGCCCTCTGAACTTTCCAGGTCTAGATTAGTATGCTATAAAAGGGCCATTGTAAGGTGCTCTAGGAATTGAGATGGGTTTTTTGGTTTTGTCCTGAGTGACTTCCTGGAGTTTTTCATAATTTACTAGCTTAAGGGCAGCCTTATAGAGACCATCCAGGAGACAGGTTGTAAACTGATCTCTTGCTAAAATACCCTCCAAGATATTATAATTCCATTGGAGGTCATAGTTGAGCACCTCCTCAGCTCCAAACCAGTGTGCCATGTTGGTTTAATGTACTTCATCTGCATATGTTCTAGCCTGCTTCCAAACTCACCTGTGCTCCTCAAGTAATAGGCTGTTGGTGAGATAGATAGATAGATAGATAGATAGATAGATAGATAGATAGATAGATATAGATATAGATAGATATAGATGTGTGTGTATCATATATATCATAGGACTATAGGATTAAGTGATATGTTGATAGTGAAAGTAGAATTAGAGGTATATCAGTCTCTTTTCTATTTGGTAGAGTTCAGTTAGTGAGAAGGGAACATACACCCTAACTAAGCCATCCATGCTGGCCACCTCCCGAAAAGGAAGAACTGAGGCTGGTTTAGGCTGAGTAGGGGAGAAAGGGGGTTTTCTATAGATCAAGAGAGGGTGGCAAGGTGGGAGTCTAAAAGCTGCTGGCAGGGTGAAAGAAGACACGAAAGTAGGATGATCACAGTGCCTGTTTCTAGAGGTACAGAGGCTTAAGAGGCCAGAAAGGGAGAGGAAGTGGCTAGAGAGGGGGAAGAAGGAGCTGGAGATGGGGAGGAAGAAGCTATGGGTTGATGGCAGAGGGGTGGGGGTTCATCATCAGGGTCAAAAGTAGTGGAGGATTCTGGTTTGGTTTGGTTCTGTTTTTCAAGACAGGGTTTCTCTGTGTAGTAGCCCTGGCTGTCTTGGACTCTCTTTGTAGACTAGGCTGGCCTCAAATGCACAGAGATCCACCTGTCTTTGCCTCCTGAGTGCTAGAATTAAAGGTGTGTGCAACCATGCCCCACTATGGTAGAGGATTCTTGAGGTTGAGGCTTTATAGCTAGAAGGAGCTGAGTAGGGGAACAGGAAGAATGGAGGGAAAGTTCAGAGAGAATAAAAAAGGCTTGGGCATAGAAAACCTCCTGTTTCATTATCTAAGGGATTTTTAGGCCAAGTTTTGTTGCTGAGGCATGTGAGCCTAGAGGTCCTTAAAGTGGGCACCAAGTGTAAGTGTTTAAAATTCTCCAGAAGACATCCCAGAAGGGAACCAGGAGGTACAGATGAGGGAGCCATTCCCATGGGTGAAGGGAAAAGTCAATTAAGTTGCAAATCTGACCTTGGGCATTCGCAAGGGTGCAGGTGAACTAGGAACAAAAGGGACAGGCTGGTCCAGCGAGTCATCACAAGCTCACTTGGTACCCAGGACTGGCACCTGAGTTGACAGGATGAGTACAGTATAGGCACAAGAAAGAAAGAGAGGCCTTTAATCCCAGCACTCGGGAGGCAGAGGCAAGCAGATCGCTGTGAGTTTGAGGCCAGTCTGGTCTACAAAGCAAGTCTAGGATAGTCAAGGCTACACAGAGAAACCATGTCTCAAAAAAATCAAAATATAAAGAGAGAGAGAGAGAGAGAGAGAGAGAGAGAGAGAGAGAGAGAGAGAGAGAGAGAATTGTGCCAGTAAGGGAACGAATCGCAGGGCACGGTGGCTCACACCTTTAATCCCAGCGATGCCAGCCTGGTCTACAAAAAGAGTCCAGGACAGCCAGAGCTGTTACACAGAGAAACCCGGTCTTGAAAAAAATGAGAGAGAGGGGGAAGGGGAGGGAGAAAGGGAGAGAGAGAGAATAAATATCACCTAAGGGATGGACCAAGATGAAGGTCAGCAAGTAGGACCAGCTACAGTCATGAAGACTGTGTTGTGACTAGGGGTATCTCCATCTCAAAAGGTGCCAGAGAGGTGCAGGTCAGTCTTTCAGACCCAGAAAAGTGTTTGTTCTGACCAGAAAGGGGAACTCACCAATCCACCCAGTGTTGCATGTAGGAATGTGGGGGTCGGGTAGCAAGAAAGTGGGCCTGTAAGCAGTCTGACCAGGTTATAGTGGCATGACCTCAGCGGTGGGAATAGGGTTCCAGAGGCATGGCTCTGACAGCCTAAGCCTATATGAGCCACAACACCAGAATGTTGAGATTTAACAGTGGAGCTAAGCAACAGATCCACAGATTCATGCCATATGGTAGGTTCCACATAGGAGGCTTTAATAGGGGTGGAGGGTGGGGGGCAGTTACAGAGAGTGTCTCCAGGTGAGATGGAAAGATAATGGGGGGAAAGGCAATGAGTCTCTTTAGGAGGGGACCCAGCACATCCACAGAAAAAGCACAAGTGGCTTAGGGGACAGTTGCATCTTAGCTGCTGGTGATGACTTGTCCTGCTGTTGCTGAGTGTCTGGTGCGGGGAGGGGGCTGGCCTTGGATGCCTAATGTCCTGATCTCAAGTCCCCTGCAGCTGGCCACAGTGGTGTCTGGTTGCTAACAGTGACCCTCTCAAACAGATGTGCTCCTAAGTCCCTGTCATCCAGTCCCTGTGAGATTCTCCCACCTCTCCAGTCTCACTCCTCCCCATTCTCTTCCTGCCCTTGAAGACATCCAGACAGATACTTTAATCCTGGGGACCCACCTTTCTGCAACGCAGACACCACTGTACTTGGTAGATTCCTTTCAGGAAACATTTGCTTGGCTACACACGGTTTCATCTGTAATACCACTCTTTGCTAAAGCTGCTCCCTCTGACACAAAGGTTCCCTGCAGCGTTGTCACGCAGTAAAAATTTCCAGTTCATCCTCCATGCCAGCTTCCTAGTCACAAATGTCGTCGTTGGGAAGCCAGGCGCCATCATAACATCCTCTCTTTCCTCAGAATTAATCAGCAGATTAATGGACCAGAAACGATGTGCTTTTAAATCTATTTCCTCTTAACCTGAAGCTTCTTGGGAGCTTATAGTTCAGAAGTGGACTCTGCTCTATCCCTAGCTCGGGTTAGATTACCTAGCATCTGGTTAAACTGTGACAAATCTTAACACAATTTGCTCATGGCCTGTGAGCCCAGATATAGTAAGGTAAAGAAACCTGGCCCAAGTGAACTGATGACCTTGAAAAAAAAAAAAAGTCAAATCAGTTTCCAAAGTGAAGAAACATAGTTTTTATTAATGAAAGAGCACATGGCCGAAGTCAGACAACTAGTCAATATCCCATCTTCAGACCTCTCAAAATATGCACACAGCTGTCAGAAAAGGACTGTTGCTTCATAAGATGTGAGAAGTTTCATAAATTTAAATGTTTAGTCATGATGGACATGAAGGTGCCACTCACTTGTAATCCTGGCTCTTGGGATGCAGAGGCCAGAGGATCTCTGTGATACCAAGGCCAAGCTGATCTACATAAGAGTTCCAGGCAAGCTGGGGCTACACAGTAAGGTCCAATTCCAAAAAAATAAAAATAAATAAAAAAGAGTATAATTATTAAGAATTGTAGTGCAATATTCCACTACCAGTTACAGATAACAGAGTCAATGGTTTCTTGAAAGTTCAAAAACTTCAGGATTAAAAGAAACTCAATAAGATCAACAAGACTGATGTATCTTTGGAAATATTAACAAAATTCACTGAGGATCTTTCTAGCGATCCTCTCAATTGATGATTTTTTTCTATAGCATAACAAAATGACAAACACCAACTATAACAGAAGGAAACATGGTTATCTTAAGGAAAAAACAGACAACACACAAATATAGATTTGTGGTTGTAATAATATTAAAAATCATTGACTCAACTCTAACTCAATAGTGGCTAATACTACAAAATCTGGTAGGGTAAGGAATGTTTTTCACTGCTCAAAGATTTTTCATAATTAACCTTTCATGGCAATGACCACCAAAGTAAATGTGGAAATGATAATAGCAAATAGATGGGAAACAGATATAGAATGTTACCCTATTGTTACCACCGACAGTACTGCCCTATATATGACATGTTTCCACTGGGTCCCCTGCCCCCGCCCACACATTGTTCTACAGAAAGTCACTAGTCACCATGTCCTTGAGTTCAAGCAAACATTGGAAATGCTAGGTAGGAAAGACAGATTCCCAGATCCCTTCATGTCTCTAGGAAGTCTGCAGAACAGAGCAGGCACCTTAAGCTCAGAGCCAGCAGACACCAGGCAGGGATGAGAAAAGAGGCAGGAAGGAGTGTGGGAATGGATGGCCCCATCTAGTGGCCGCACCACGCTAGAACTCAGGGCTGATCTTGACAAATCTTTCTAGAAAAGCTACAAATCAGGCTGTCACTGGGATGTGTAATTGTCTCAAATTTAAGATACAGAAAACTGTTTCTTAATCATTTTGGGGCAGACAAGGGAAGCCCATTTGGCTACTGTGGGCTGAGTGTCTCTGAACTGGGGTCTGGGATTGCTCAGGTTGAAAGGGAAATTAACACCCATCTTTCTTGACAGTCTGCAATTGTCAATAACCAAATTGCAATGAAGATAACAATAACAGCCTTGTTAACTCTTAGAAAGACCAAATATTTCATTGATTGAACAAAATGATTCACTATGAAGGAGCTGATGTCTTTCTGAAATAAATGTAAATATAAACATGCTGTGACGACAATCAGAAATTTAGAACTCTAAAGGAAACCAGTGATAGTCCCAAACTCTGTCCACCTGGAACAGGACTTCTCTCAGGCAGAGAGCCCGTGTCCTGCTCTCTCCTTTCTCCTTCCATTGCTGTGTTGCCTCCTTCTAGCACCCACTTTAGAGCTCAGTGGGTGAACATAGGAACAGTGAGCATCGAGACAGCAGTGTAGGGGAAACAGCACTAATGAACTCAATCCCTTGGTCCATCATTTTCTTCCACTGCTGTCTTCCTGGTCCATACTCACCATGATAACATCTCCTGATATGACACACCCATGCTTATCCTAAGATCAACCACATAATAATGTCATATTTTCAGATCTTTGAGAAAGTATGACCATGTATGGTGATGGCGTTAGAGTCTCTTCTATTTGTGATTAAGAGGGAAATTAGAACCTCCATGTTCCCATGATTTTACTCCTTGGGGAGGATAGGGAAAGTGATATTTCAAGTTATAATAAAATATATAAAACATGATCATGAAAAGTTTCTAAATTCAGGATGCCCCTTCACCAACCCTCACTTTTATTTTATTCTTTTACGTTTAGTTCCTATTCCTCTCTTGTTAATGGTTTTAACAACCAAGACAGAAGTCTATTTCCTGTATTACCAATGTTTACGCTGACTAAAGGAAACACTAAATTCTAAAATGTTCACATTTGAGAGATTGGACTGCAGGGAGTGGAGACACAGAGACAGTGTTGATATGAGAATTAAGACAGTGTTAACCATGAGGTTGAGTATAACCATCTCAGAGTCACCCTCTCCATTACAGCCCAGAGAACCAACACAGAAAATAGCCCCAGAGCTGGAAAGGGCACTTGACTCTGTGAAATCAGTCGCACTCTCTGTCACCTCAGGCAGAAGTCTCCACAGAGGGCCACTGTGACCCGTTCTGCAGCTCAGGGACTGCCTTCAATAATGTAGATGTTCTCTTCAGCTCGGGCATGCACGACCACTGTGTTTGGCAAAGCTCCCGTCTTAGACACACAGAAGGGGAACACGCTGCAGAGAAAGAGAGGGATGTTGAAGAACAAGAGGTCACCTTGCAGGTCTGAGCAGAGATTTCATTTATGATGCAGACTCGGGACGCCAGGAGCCCCACACCCAAAACCTATAACTGACCAGAAGCACACAGGGCCTCCGTATTGACTTGTAGAAAAGACTATAATAGGCATCACACTAACCCTAACCCTGACCATGACCCTGACCCTAACCCTACCATAAGCCTGACCATGACCCTAACCCTGACCCTGACCCTGACCCTGACCCTAACACTAACACTAACTCTAGTCCTAATCCCTAACCCTAATCCTGACCATGACCCCTAACCCTAATCCTAACTCTAACCCTAAATATATTGGAATCCTTCAAATTACTCATGTAAGAGAAGACAAAAGTGGAAGGCAAAAGAAGCAGCTATCTAACATCAAACCAAACAAGATACCTCATCAAGATGTGCATTTTAGAACCGGGCTAAGAACTAGATGACTGTCTATGTACATTGGATTGTGACACTTTAGTAAGGGTTAAGCATGCCTGGTGACTGAAGCAATATCCAGAACCCATGGAAGGAAAGACAGAAGGAAGGAACCAGCTCTACAATGTTGTCCTTGGTCCTCCACAGGGACATGACACATCACCCGCCACTATACATACATCATGTACAAAACAATACAAAGTTGACTTTTTTTTTAACACTGAGTTTTAAAACCTACATAGTAGATGCATCCTCTAACATTAAGTATAAAGTAGAAAGGCATTTAAACAACATAGCAGAGCCTCATCACGGGGGCTGATGTCTGTGCCATAATTTCATGGACTGCCTGTATGACACACATTGAATACATCAATGCTCAAAAACATCAGGCATCAAACTAAAAGGAATTGATTTGGGGAGAGGACTGCTGGTGTTTATGGCTGGCCTATCCCAACAGCTGTGGGAGTTGCTTCACTTGGAGAGCTCATTGGGTGCCCCTGGTGATCAGGGTAGTCACAGTGGACTGATACTTGAGCTTCCTAGGACACATGAAGAGCAAATCAGAGGAGAAAACACATTAACGTTAACTCCATGAGTGACATTAGGATATGGTGGAGTTTGGTCATTTGTACACAGCGGCCACATCTGTTACTGAAGTGTAGAACCAGAATGAACCTTTCTAGTCAGCTGCATGAAGAACTTGCCTGTGCTGACAATTCTGAACAACAAGAAGACAAAGCTTCACTCTGCCTGGGACAGTCACATATGTAGGCAACAGTGTAGGGTCAAGACACTCAGAGGTCTCAGTGCGACAAAACTGACAGAGTCATGAGGAGGTGCTGGAATGTGTTAAGTGGTGTATAGTATGGCTTCCTGGCTTTCTTTCTTGCTTTTTACTTTCATCCCAACTTATTTATTTATTTATTTATTTATTTATTTATTTATTTATTTGGTTATTTATTTATTTATTTGTTCATTTGGTTTTGTCAGAGTCCCACTATTTTGCCCTGGCTACCCTGTAACTCCCTATTATAGAATAGACTGGCCCCAAAGTCACAGATATCCACCTGCCTTGGCCTGTTGAGTGTTGGTATTAAAGGTGTGAGCAGCCACCACCCCTGGCTTTCTTATTTAACTCTAGAATGTTTCTAGAAGTCTGGGCTGGCTTGAATTTACAGTTCCTCTGCCTTAGCATAGGCAGAGTGCTGAGATGACAGGTGTATGCAACATCACCCATCTTCCTTCCTCTTTTTCTAGTTGTGTTTTCTTCAATTTTTTTTAATTAAGTGATTAAAAAATAATCTTTGGCTGGGAACAGTGGAGCACTCCTATAATCTCAGCACTCAGGCAGGAAGAGGCAGAACGGTCTCTGTGAGTTGGAGGCCAGCCTGGTCAGATGGCAGCCCCTTGGTTATAAAACATCTGCTTCAATTTATATTATATTTCATTTAGCAGTTGGATTTATAAGCATGGGCTCCTAAGGCTGAAGACTGTGTAGTGTAACCTCATATGCTCCTTCATATTTATGAACCCCTGTTTACTAATCTGTGGGATGAGACTAACAGTAGTTCCTACCCTAATAGATTTATTACTGTGAAGAGGAAGTTATGACTGAGAGATAATGAGATCTATCTGAATGAAGCCCCTGTGGTGGCTGGCACTGTTCAAGATACAGTCTATGGACAGCTCTCATGACTAACATAGACACAGAGAAGCCAACGGATGACAGGCTGAAGGACTTGGATTTTGACAGTAAGGAATGGCCCTTACAGCCAATTTTTAGACAAATGAAGAAATCTAGCTAGCTTCAGACCAGTGCAGATAACCATGGGCACAGAGGAGATTCCAGGGGACTGACACTGGAGAGATGAAAAGAGCTTCCCAAATACATAAACAGAGGAGCCTACAAGGCAGACACTAGTGTGGTGACTGGCTGGGACCAGTGTGGAGCTGTGGGGACACTGGTCATACCACACTCCCTGCAGCCTCAGGAATTGTCTTCTTCTGAATCTTCTGCTCCCTTGGGCCTCCCTCAACAGCCCGCCAATAGACCAGGCTGTCACCAACTTACTTGCCTGAAAGGGCCTGTCCAGTAGCCTATATGCTCTTCATCAGTTTTTAATAGACTAGGACTTCAATGAAAGGAAACACAGAACGAAACAAGAGTGAATCAAAGCAACTCATTCATTACCAGCTCCATGAAGCAAAACTCACAGTTAAGCATCTGCCTATAAGAGATTAGAGTTCTAATTCTGATCTTGAGGTATGTTTGGGTCCTGTACCACAATAAATGTAGATACACACAGAATGCAGAAAATATCTCTGAAAAGTAAGGACAGGAAGGGACTCATTCAACTACATTTTGCTATTCAAGGTGCAGAAAGGGAGCTGAGCTTTGTGAAACATAGTTGTAATCCCACAACTAAAGAGCTGAGGCAGAGGCACTGAGAGTTCTAGCCTGGCCTAGGCTACATGAAAATTCTAGGACAGTGTGAGCCACATAGTGAGACCTTGTCTCAGATCACCCCATCAGTCAATAAATCAATCAGTAAAGGATGATTTACTCACAGAAGAGTACACAGAGAGAAAAATCTCAAGACTGTTAGTTAAAAGAAAACATAATCCACAGCAGCTTACCTTAGAGACCATGACTTCTTTTTCATAAGCATGTGCCCTAAGTAAAATGGGGTGGGAAGTGGTGAGAAAAGTTGAAAGGAGGATTGAACATGTCATCAGAAACACTCATGTGTTTTCTTCTAATCAGGATACTGTTTCTGTTTTTAGCTGAACCACCCTTGGTAGCCTTGGGTAATGCCTTCCTTGCTGCACAGGGATGACCTTCTTATTCTTTGTTTGGTATATTCACCCACCTAGCCTAATTTGCTAGAATGACATTGGGAAACTATTGTTCACAGAAAGAAACAAAAAATGTCTAGATTTTTCTAATGGGCCACTAGAGAACAAATCCTTGACAGGAGAATAAAGAACTTTGGACTGAGGAAGGGAACACACATTCTAAGTGATCTTCCCTATTAGACACAATCTGATATGTATCCCAGGCTAGCTACTGACTTGTAGAATGCTGAGTGTAGCCACATGCCACTAGAGACACCTTCATCATCATTTTGGATAGCCATGTTTTCAGCAATTGAAATCTGACAGGCACACTCATGTTTCCCACTCTCTGCCCAGTCATGTGAAAAGGTCAATAAGGAACTCATGGACGGTGTCTGGAAGTGTCCATGGCTGAGGTTCCTACACGGAGAATGAACTACACAGACAGGAGCACCTCGTGCAATTGCACAGACTCTCCTGGAAAGTGCCATGCAGGCCTGCCTGCCACCTCCAAATAGTCTGTCACATAGTCAGGTGATTTTCCCACCAATGTTGAGATTTCTTCTTCTACTAAATATGTTCCCAAAAGTTCGATCATATCATGGAAGACAAACTAGATCCCAAGGGTAGGAGAGGAGACAGCGCATCATAGGCCTTAACATCTCAAGCCTATGCAAAATCTGTTGTGTTATACTGTTTAATTTCCTTTAGAGACAATATAAATAAGATTTCCTACTGCTTCATAGACCTGATACTCTCTTAGTTTCAGAATCTCTTTTCATCTGCATTTGCAGGACTGGTTGCTGTGTTGTGTTCAAATGTTCGTCTTTACTTTCTTTCTCTAGAAATATTTTTAAATTAGTTGTATTCAGTATCTATTTTTTCATTATGTTCATTTTCCTTGAGATATAAAAATGCTTCTCATCTAGTAATACTTACTTTGTTATATCAAATGGGATTCAGAAAAGTATTACATCAAGTATATTTCTTTATTTTGAAAAAGAACAATATTATGGTTTGAAAGATTGTGGGGCAGAGACTTATTGCTATGTAATATTATGTTAATATGTTCACTTATATTTATTTTTTGTTATGTTTAGTTTAACCTTGAGTCTCTCACAAACATTGCTAGACCTTTATTTCCTTCATGGAGATCTTTACAATTTTGGAAATGTTTAACTTAATATAACTTCCACATCCATGTGCATACAGATAAATAAACAAATGTACTCATAAAAATAAATAAATAAATAAATAAATAAATAAATAAATAAATAAATAAATGAGATTTCCCTTTTGTTGGCATTAACTGAAAGAAAAAGGATGAGGTTAAGAAGCAACAGTGTTGCCTCCTCCTGCAGCTTATTCCTGGGAGGCTAACCAACGGTTGCAAATCCCCTTTAGCTAACTAGCAAGATCTTTGCCAGCCTGGACTACATGAGATCAAGTTGCATAAAAACTAAAAACAAAACTAAACACAAGCATGAAAAAAAAATGGATTTAGCTGGAAAAAAAAAAAACCTCACTAGTGTATAAACTCTGTGAATTTTATACAACGGGGCCTTTGGAGACTTAGTAGCAATGGTTTAAAATCTCTAAGCTCTCATCAAGTTCCAGAAGTCACCGGTAGTGCTTTGTAGGTCCTAACACAACCCTTGGGGAGTGGATGAGTTACCATGTGCGTCTTGGGTCTGGGGATATGGAAGTCATGTAAACCCAAAGCCCCCATGACGTGTGCACTTGCTTAAATTCAGTCAAAGGGGCTGAGAACCCTGGCTCTCCTTCCTTGGGGACAGTCGTGACACCACTTACTGGTGACAATTGCGGTGCTCAGAAGCAGCAGCAGCAGCAAGGCAGCGATGGAGATGCCAACATAGAAGCCCTTAGCAGTGTTCCACCGCGGCTGCTGTACAAGGATCGCTTCCTAAGGAAACAATAAACAACCGTAGTAATGCATAAACAGCAGTGAACCAAAGGGGCACCAGGGAGAAGAACAGAAAACATGCTAGACCTTAAACCCAGACCTTCACCTTCCTGGCCTGTGGATGGCCTGGCATCTGCAGTAAGACCCAAGGATCCGAGGTATCGACGGGCAGGGGAACTTGGAAACGTGTGAACTCAAAGTGTCTTTGATGATGATGCAAAGGTCTTCTATGTTGTTCAAGGTGATTACATGTGTGTATCCTCAGTCAAAATTCTACCCACATGTTTAATGTGGGTTTATAAATCATGTATGTATGTGATTGTGTCTGCCTATCCTTTCTCCTTCAGCTGCACAAACTCTCTTCAGTCTTCTCATGTGATCTCCATTACTCCTGTGCTACTTACACATATACAAACCTTGTTTCTTCCTAGAGCCAGGAGGGTAAAAAAAAAATAACTCTATTGATAATTTATTTCCACTTTTTGTAGAGATAGAACTCTGGTATGAGTCCTGCAACTGGAGTACCTTAGCTTTTTTTTAGCTTAGCGTAGAGAAAATCATGTAAAATTGAGAATGTTGAAGGCCTTAATACTCTATTTGTAGCTTTGTGTGTGGGGAACAAATCACCAGAGACCTCTATAGAAAGTGGTCAGTGATAGAAAAACATTATTAGGGGTCTCTAAATGAACTTCTTGAATTCAAATATCCTTTGTAAGCATGAAATGCTTCATTTTAATTTCTTTTTCTTTCTTTTTTTTTTTTTTTTTTTTTTTTGGTTTCTCCAGACAGGGTTTCTCTGTATAACAGCTCTGGTTGTCCTGGAACTCACTCTGTAGTCCAGGCTGGCCTTGAACTCACGGAGATCTGCCTGCCTCTGCCTTCCAAGTGCTGGGATTAAAAGCATGTGCCACCACTGCCCTGCCTTAATTTCTTTATTTTTATATATTTGTGAATTTATTTATCTACAGTTTTGGAGACAGGATCTCATAATGTCGTCCAAATTGCTTAATGATCCAGACTGGCCTCCAACTTCTGATCTTATACTAACTTCCTGAGTTGTACAAGTAAGTAATATACCACTATATCTGACTATTTTTCATTTCTTTTCTTTTTTTTTTTTGACTCAAATGCCTATGAACTAATTTTACAGACAAAAATCTCTAAATATAAACTGTTTCCTGAAAGATACACCAGTGACCTTGCTTAATATCTAGGGAGGAATGTACTTACAGTGTAATTCTTCCAAGAGTCCTCTGAGGAAGTCACAGCATTATTCCAATCTGCTCAACAATAAGAAAAATTCTAATTAGAAGATTCTAAATAGAAGAATGTTGGGTTTTCTCATTTTTACTGTGTCTGTAAATATTTTCCACAAGGCCCTTGTGTCTTATACTTTGTAAGGCTTAGCATTTAATATGGCAGGAAAGTCTCTGAGCACCAAGTTTTGAACATTTAGCTATTCAAAGTATTTCTGAAATGTCTATTTAGCAACAAGGAATATATCGCTTTTATTGTTTCAATGTGTCCGAATAAACACAGTATCCTCTTTCCAATGAGCGTCTGGCATATATAAGGATGATAACTTCCTGATAAGAATCCCCTTAATTGCACTCACAGATGAAGGAGACATCAGATGGCCACACATTTCCAACTTCAGCAAATGAGTCAGTAACTCATCCGTGGTGTCTAAACACAGGCCATTAGCCCAGCCTCCAAAGCACCAAAAACTATGCTGAAAAGTTCTTTCAGTCCCGAGAGGCCCTCACAATTCTACAGTGTGTGCAGCTGCCTGGAACAAAGTGGATTTCCTCACAAAGCCTGTACTCTAAAGTCACAGTTAAAACTTAGTGCCTTCTGCAAACTCACTGTAGCCTGGTCCTTTGGGGTCCTGCTGCTTGAATCTACCTGCAGGCCAACGAGAGATGAGGGAAATCAAGACCTCCCATCAGATGACTCTGTCCAAAAGACCTGTGTGGTTTTTTTTCTGCTTGTCAGAATCGAGCCTTACCTCAGGGATGGATGGTTTTAGGAAGCTTTGAGACCCTCTTGAACAGCTGTCTTTTCAGCTGTCGATGTAGAAAGTCTGTACCTGAACTTGCTTTCAGGATGACTAGCTTTTCCTCGTCCTTAAGTTAACTTACTACCCATTAATATTAAACCTAAACTCTTACTCATAGGCAATTTGAAACATGAACTACATGCCCTCAGGCCAAATCATGAACATGCTAAATCCTCTCGTAAAGCCTTCGAATTTGATGTGTGTTTTTTCATTTCTACAAAGGATATATTTTGCACTATTCTTTTTCTTTCGGGGAGAATGGGTGGGTTGTTTGTTTGTTTCAATACGGAGTTTCTCTATGTAGCCTTGGCTGTCCAGGACTCTCTTTGTAGACCAGGCTGGCTTCAAACTCACAAAAATCTGCCTGCCTCTGCCTCCCACAATGCTTTGATTACAGATATGCACCATCGTGCCCAGCATATTTTGCATTTTTCATGCTACATGAATGAATTAAAAGATCCTTAAAGCAAAACTTCAGAAGGCATCCAGTGCCTCTGTAAATGGGTGCATTATGATGTCTTTTCAGTGAGATGGGAAATCAGAAGAAACCCTCCAAACATCCATGCCCACACCAGGAAGCCTGGCCCTGGAGTTAGAAGAACCAGCTTTCATTTCAAGTGAACAGGACATTGTTTGAGCCACTTTCTGTCTTTGTAACGCCCACAATGAACTTTTTGACTCCGTGGCAGTCCTGTGACTGTGAAATAGGGACAGATCCCTGCTATAGCAGACAGTTGTCTGAGAATCAAACACTGCGTCATAAAGCATGTAGTATGCTGCTCGGTGCTTAGGAGATGCAAAATGTTAGCTTCACTGAAGTACAGCCTCAGACAGATGGCCCGATTTCAGAATAGAAATGAAGGGTCTAGTATGCAGACTAGCCCAATGGGCATGTCCCATGAAAGCCTTCCCTTACCAGGAAACTGGGACCCAGGGGAGGACATCCTATTGGGACTCTAGATGAGAGAACAATGGGAGAATAGCAATGTAGAAGGATCCAGTGGGTCCTAGAAACCTACAAGTAGAACATTATGATAGGCAGATTTGGGTCATGGGGTCCCGCTCAAACTAAGGCCCTAGGCAAGGACAATACAGGCGGTAAAATTTAAACCCCTACCCTGATCTAGCCCATGGACAGGACAGTCTCCACACTTGAGTGGAGAGTGGGATATGACTTTCTCACATACTCTGGTGCCTCACATTTGACTATGTCCCCGGGAGGGGGAGACCTAGTGGCACTCAGAGGAAGGACAGCAGGTCACCGAGAAGAGACTTGATACCCTATGAGCATATACAGAGGAAGGTAATCCCTCTGAGGAACTGTCATAGGGGAGGGGAATAAGGGGAAAATGGGAGGGAGGGGAGAATGGGAGGATACAAGGGATGGGATAACCATAGAGATGTAACAAGAATAAATTAATTAAAAAAAAAGAAAGAAAGAAATGAAGGGTCTGGAGTGTACCTACCATGACCTGAGTTCTCAGCCACTCCCCTCCCCACTTTTTTTTTTTTCAATCAGAAAGTCATGCCCAGCTGGCCCAGATCCCCATGACATCATCAGCTATCCTAGATCAATGATCCACCTAAGTCGGCTAGGAACGACTCCCCTGGGGATCTGATAAAGAGAGACGGGAGTCATCCATCTTCAGTGTTTACACAGAAGAGAGGGAATGTAGCTTAAGACTGGAAAATCACAGCCCCTGTGAAGCTGCTAGTTGGGATCCAGTTCAGAGCCCTTCACCTGTGTTACACTTCTGACTTGACATAATGTCTGTGGGTCCTACCACCTCCTATAAGAAGGACTCTGAGTCCTGATTCACATGAGTTTTACCTGGTTTAGTCTGCATGTGTGCTGATGTTGGAGGAGTAGAGGTAGAGACTCTGGTTGATGTTGGTACATGTGTGGGTCTTGGTGAAGTAGTCGTGGGTCTTTCTGTAGTTGTGGGTCTTGTTGTAGTTGTGAGTCTTGCCATAGTTGTGGGTCTTGTTGTAGTTGTGGGTCTTGTAGTCGTGGGTCTTGTTGTGGTTGTGGGTCTTGTTGGAGGGCTTGTGGAAATTTCTGAATTTGAAAATCAAGATGAAACAAGGATCATCAGTCAAGCAAGAAGAGAGCAGTGAGAGGCTGTGCCAGGCAGAGGCTCCTCTCTTGAACCTCTTTTCTTTGTCCGAGACCAATTAGGATGTGTCAGGTCAGAGCAGTAGAAACAGGCTCACCAATAGGAGGCAGCCGCACTGACAACGTGGATGTAAACAGAGCCCATGTTCCTATAGAGAAGCACTTGACGACTGACAGGTGTCAGATCCTCAGCTCTCTCTAAGCATCTCTGTGAGACAGAGAAGATGGAGAGGCTGGGACTCATGTCAGTGGTGACCGACTTCATCCAGTTTCCAGGCCCAGCACCCTCATTTCAGTCTGTCCTGAGAGGACACACCATACAGCTCTGCTTATTAGCACGGAGATCCCACACAAGGCCCAAGACAAAGCAATCTGTATGTTTGGGTAAAGGGTGGACACTGTCTTCTATGGATTCTTCCCAGTCTAAGGGAGACAAGGTGAATCCAAAAAACTGCTTGATGCCAAGAGTTTCAAAATTAAAATCTTTCCTAACAATTTGGAATATTTGTATAAAGATAATACCTTATGGGTGGAGTGCAAGTATAAACATAGGTCAACATAGCATTCATATGCTTACATTTCACATACATAGCTTAAAGGTAAGATTATAAACTGTGGAGAATTCTGCATATGATAGTTTTGTAGCATTGAATTTCCCAGGTGTATTATCAAGTCTGTGCTCAAAAGGTTTCAGGTTTTGGAGGGATGCAGACTCAGGATGTTTAGACTAGGCATGCTCAACCTGCAACCCCCAAACCAACAGCATCAGATGTGCTGTGAGCATCCAAACAGCTACTGACGGTCTCAGTGTGCAGAGTCAGGACTGGAACTAAAGCAACGTCCTGATGAAAGGAAACAGCCAGGCAAGCACTCACTCTTGTTTTGTGTCAGCAGACATGTCCCCTGTAAGTGATCTACCTCTATCTTAACTTAACAAAATAAAATCCTCAGGAATGAGAAATAATTGCTTCAAAATCTCTTCTTTGTGTGGAATGCAGTGTAATTCCTTAATACAGTAAGTTTTTACCTTGAAATAAAGAAGAAAAAAAAACTGCAGTGTTTCTACTGTGCATAGGGAAGTAGTAAAGTAAAGAACCCTGCTCCCCACCTAAATTTAATTTATTAATTTACTTGTCTGTTTTGTGATATCACGTATGTGGATGTCAGGGGCTAACTGGTCTCTCCTTCCACCATGTGAGCCCAGGGATTGAACTCAGGTCATCAAGCTTAGCAGTGGGGACATTTACCCACTGAGCCATCTCACTGGCCCTCAGACACCTTTCCTGTAGAGGGTCAGCTAGTGGGTTTGGTTCAGAGACCTAAAAACAGGTGTTCAGTAGCAAGCCCTCACATCAATCAGTTTGAGTCACCATTGAGAACCCAGCAAGGAGTGGGTGTGGCTGTGCTGCACTGAATCCTTTCACACCAGTGAGAGGGTCTGTTGTATCCTGGCCTGGCCCTGGGTTCTAGTTGGCTGATCCGATCTAGTGTACAGGCAGAAGCTTGAGCACAATACAAACTCTCCCGGGATGGTATATATTTTTTAGTGGAGGGAAAAGGGAAGCATGTAAAAAATCTAGTCAGAGATCTCTGTAAGAACAAAACCCAGGAAAGAAGCAGCCAGCTCAGGAGCTTTTCTTTTCTTGCTCTGGAAAATTTTCTGTTTTATTTTGTTTTTCAAGACAGGCTTTCTCTGTGTAGTCTTAACTGTCCTGGACTCACTTTGTACATGGGGCTGGCCTGAAACTCACAGAGTTCAGCCTGCCTCTACCTCCCAAGTGCTGGGATTAAAGACATGTGCCACCACTGTCTGGCTGCTCTGAGCAATTTTTTTCTCTCAGGTAGAAGGGAAAGTACGAAGGAAATGATGAGGGTCCTGGAACAGCTAAAGAGGAAGCTCGGTGTGTTTTAAATCATGAGAAAATGTAAAGACGTGGTTGTTGGGACTGCAGCGGTAAAGAGCACTGACTGCTCTTTCAGAGGACCCAGATTCAATTCCTGGCACCCGCATGGCAGGCAGCTCACAACTGTCTGTAACTCCTCTTTCAGGGGATCTGACACCCTCACACAGACATACATGCAGTCAAAACACCAATGTACACAAAATAAAAATAAATAAATTATTTTTTAAAAAAGACTTGGTTGTTAGAGAACAAAACAGATGTCGGCTCACTTATAGACTCCCTGAGTGGTCAAACAGTGGCTTTGTAAGCACCGACCTGTTAGCGAATTCCGAAGCTCCGTAAAAGCTTCAACTAATTAACTGAAATTAATAATTTTATGCTATAATGCCATGCCTAGCCCGCTTCTGGTGCTGGACTTTGACCCCAGGGATTTATGCAGGAATGTGCGCTAGACAATACCTTCCCAAGCTATAGCCTCAGCCTCTATTTTATTATTATTGCTTGCTTGGAATTCTTGCTTGGAATTCTAGGGATAGAACCTAAGGCTTTCAGGCATGCTACACAAATCTCTACACATTCCCTATGGCATTCTCTTTCTCTCACTCTCTCTCTCTCTCTCTCTCTCTCTCTCTCCTTTCTCTCTCTGTGGGGTGTGTGTGTGTGTGTGTGTGTGTGTGCGCGCGCGCGCGCGCGCGCGCGCGCGCGCGCGCGCACGTGTGCAGGTCGCACGCATGAATACAGGTTTATTCTCATGTGGGTGGGTGCCCATGGAGGACAGAGTCACTCAACTTCAGCCAATAAGAAATACAATTTTGCAGCTGTGAAATGGCGCTCAGAGCCCTTTGCCTCTTCCCCCAACGCTGCCTCCAGCATCATTCCTTGCACACTCTATAGCCAGCTTCTCTGGCTTCCCTATGTTGCCTTCCAGGCATGATTTTACAAGTCAGCTGTTGGCTCCATCAGAATGGGCCTCACCCTAACAAGGTGTGGTGGCTCATTCCTGTAATCCCAACACTGAGGAGGCTAAAGGCATGGACAGGAAATCTCATGTCAGCCTGATTTACAAAGCAAAGCCCAGTCTCAAATTAAAAAAAAAAAACAGTCAGTCAATAAACAAGTGTGAGGGGGAGTTCATTGTGTAGAGGCATTTGACTTGCAAGCCTGCCCACCTGACTTAGAACCCTAGAACTCACATAAAGATATAAAAAGAAACCAACTTCTCAGGTTTGCCCTCTACAAATCCATCATGGTGTTCACACCTGCCACACAGACATCATTCACACATATCCGCACAATGATACAGTTTTAAAAACCAAATTTAACATAAAAATGAGTGAACAACAAAGTCTAGAAGCCAAAACACTACAGAGTAATGATTTAATTAAATAACATAGAGACAGGTTAGCACTGATTTCTATTGGCAATGTAAGCCCTTAATAAGAGGAGGTTAGGGGCAGCACCAGAAGCCAGGAAGTCCTCATGAACCTACTCCTGTTGTCAGTGCAAGAAAATAAAGCTAAAAAAAAAAAAAAGAAAAAAAAAAAAAGAAAATAAAGCTATCTATAATCAAGACTGAAAACATAAAGCCCTTGGTGGTGGCGTATGCTTTTAAACCCAGCGCTTGGGAGGCAGAGGCAGGCAGACCTATGTGATTTGGAGGCCAGCCTGGTCTACAGAGCAAGTTCCATGACAGGTAAGGCTACACAGAGAAAACCTGCCTCAGCAAAACAAAACAGAAAACAAAGAAAATGTAATGAGTCATGAGTCCAGATTTGGGGTTTTCATGAACTTCTTACTGTTAGAATGTGGGCTTGCACCCCACAGTCTAAAAAGATCAAGCCATGGCCCCTGCTCCTCCCTGAGACAGTTAAGCTCTCTGTTATGTGCCCTAACACTGGTCCCTGATTTATGGACCTAACCAACTTCTGGCTGCTCCATACTCTGTCATTTTATGCCATGGTGAACTACATGGTACATGGACAAGCTACAGGATACAGGGTAGCAAACTCCCATCACTAAAGGTTATGAAAATCAGAATTTTCCTTTGCTCAGGGCGTGGATCTCAGTCTCCTCAGGAGGATTGCTGAGATCATTTTGAAGGCTGTTCCAGCCATGGCAGCTCTCATTGTCTATTTCCCTCCCCCTCTCTCTCCCTCCCCCCCCCCCCCCCCCCCCCCCCCCCCCCACCCATTCTTGCTCTTTTTTTTTTTTCTTTTTCTTTTTTGGTTTTTCAAAACAGAGTTTTTCTGTGTAGCCTTCAATTCATGTAGACCAGGCTGGCTTTGAACTTAGCACTCTGCCTGCCTCTTCCTCCCTGACTGCTTGGATTAAAGCCATGCATGCGCCACTGAGCCTGGCTACATTCTTGCTCTTAAATAAGCTCCTCTCCAGGTTTTTGTTTTTGTTTATTTGCTTTGCTTTTGTTTCTCTCTCTCTCTCTTTCTCTCTCTCTCTCTCTCTCTCTCTCTCTCTCTCTCTCTATATATATATATATATATATATATATATATATACATATATACATATACATATATATATCTGTGAGTGTGTGTGTGTGTGTGTTTGAATGCCCCCCGTAGGCTCATATTTACTTACTTATCTGTTTATTTATTTTTATTCACTTTGCATCCCAGTCGTAGCCCCTCCCTCCACTCCTCCCTGTCTTTCCGCCCTATCCCCTTCTCAGGTTCTGTCTTTTCCTTGTCTCAGGTTTTACATTTCCTTCCCTGGCAGCCTCTTCATACCCGCACCAAGACAAGAACTTCATATATTGTGGTGTTTCTGTCTAATGTTCTCCCTCCCAACTCGAGTCTGAGCATGGCCTTGAAGCTTCCTCTTTGTAACAAAGCTCCCTGGAGGGAGTCAATTGTGTGTCTTCCAGGCTCACCACTGCTGCTGTCTCTCATACAGAGACAGACGACCAGTGAATGGGTATTGAAGAGAACCCTTTTCCTATCAGGACATTTCCAGTTTTCAAACAACAGGTTTGTGTGTGTGTGTGATATGATATGAGACCTATTTCAAAAGCCCAAGGCAACTCAGGGAGGAGAGTAGAGCTCCCCACCTATACACGTGGCCTGTGCTTAGGGCTAAGCTGACATCTGTTGACACCAGCTCATGTGAGCAGCCAGCCGCGCCCTGAATTGCCTGCTGTTCAGGTTAGAGCTGTTACAGTGTTGAGAATGGTCCTAAGATATAATCACAGAAAAGAGGCAGCTCTTACAGTCACATACATCCATTTTAAATATAGCTCCCCACTAAGTTTCAGGATGGAAGGTGAATGCAGTTTCATGAACAAACAAGACTGTCTCAAGTACAGTTAGGACATGGGTGCTGGCTTAGCTCACGGTTTTGAATTAATGTTGATTTTAGGACCCCATCCAAGCAAATAAAGGTGTTCTGTTACTCAAAAGAGAATATTTAAGGCTGGGTTTGGTGGCACATGTCTTTTTTTTTTTTTAAATCAAAAGCAAGTGTTTAATTACAAACATGTACATAAGGACCTTCTGTTTCCTTGTTATAGGAAAAGATCAAATTATTAGCAAACACAGGACTCCATTCCCTTGCAAGAAATAAACGAAGAAATCAAAGAAAGCTTACCTGGTACAATTTCTAATGAAAAGGTGAATTTCAGATCGTTGAACCATCCAGGTACCTCCACTCGACAGCAGTACAGACCGCTGTCACTCTGACCAGCATTCTCTATTGTCAAGGACACGTTTCCTTGGAGAATGTTCCCATTTAGCTGGTACCGGCTGCTCCTCTGATAGGTGACTCGATATCCATCGGTCCAGACAAGTGTGTTTGCACATTTAGAAGGTGGGCATGCCCCTTGCCCCCAACATGTGCTTTTGATGCCACTAGATACTGTGTAAGTACATGGAAGTGTGACAGGGTGTCCCACCACCCCCTTCACTACTTTAGCAGAATCCACAGCACCTGTAATTTTTTTTTTTAAAGAGGGAGGGGAAGAAATGGAGAATTAGTATACAACATTTTCCTAAAGTTTTGTTTTTATTTCTTTTCATAAAATTAAAGGAGGATGGGACTCAAGCGGAACTGAACTTAGGGTATTGTGGAAAAGAGGCAAGTGCTGCACAGCTCCTGTCCTTCCTTATCTTTTGTGTGGTGTGTGTGTGTGTGTGTGTGTGTGTGTGTGTGTGTGTGTGTGTGTGTG
>OU015755.1:77714217-77742972 GCA_907169655.1 Acomys percivali | reverse complement strand
GTAGTCTACAGAGTGGAGTCTAGGATAGCCAAGGCTACACAGAGAAACCCTGTCTGGAAAAGAAAGAAAAAAAGAAAGAAAGAAAGAAAGAAAGAAAGAAAGAAAGAAAGAAAGAAAAGAAGAAGAAAGATCTGTCCTGAGAAAAGTTCTGAGCAGGGGCCATTCTGTGAATATTTAGTATGTGCCTAATCCTAGCATTCAGGAGGCAGAAGCAGGTAGATCTCTCTAAATTCAAGGCCAGCCTGGTCTACAAAATGAATGAAACGCACAGTCATGCTGGGTCATACAGACAAGCCCTGCAACACTGCCTTAGTCATTTTTATATCCCATATGACATATACACCATGATGCTGAGCAACGTAGTGACTCACATATCAATAAAAAGGGACAGAACAGGGTGACATGGCATTGCTCTACTCAGAGCACCTTACAAGCAAAAAGTTATGAATTGTTGATTCATAGACTACTTCATTCAATGTTTTCCAGTTGTTTTTACTAAACTAAAGCCATGGAAAGTGAACCTGTAAATATGGGAGACTACTGCGTCGTATATTATCCCATGAGTATTCGATGGCAGGCATGAGTTCAAAATACCTTCAGTGGTTATTTCTCAACACTCGGACTTGATCTTTCCGTAGTGTTAGGTCTCCACCCATCACTATTAAAATTCTCCCTTTCCTCCTGAGGAGTGAGGCTCTCTTGGCTTCCCTACTTTTGTACATTTGTTCCTAGAATCTCTTTCTTCATCTTCTCAGGTATTCACCAGTTATTGTTTAGTTTGCTTCCCACATTTTGCTTGACATAATCTCCTCCTTATGGGGGACACCTCCCATAGCATGAATGATTAGTTGGAATTTGTTTTTGTTTCTGTTTTTCTTTCTTTTTTTTTTTTTAATTCAGAGTTTCTTTATGTAGCCCTGGTTATACTGGAATGAAATTATTATTATTATTATTATTTTTTTTTTTTTGGTCTGGGTTTTTTCACAGGCAGCTGGAGCCATCTCTTCAGATCTGACCTTAGCATCTTTTAGCCATACTCTCCAGAACTGCTTCTAGCTAATGGAGTCTATCAACATGAAATTGTTGCCTGAGAGTGCTGTCGAATTCAGCTGTGTCTTACAATTCCATGTTCTAGTTGATTATTGTGAGGATGTCAAGCAAGGCAGGGCCTTAAAAGTGGCTGAGAGTGCCACATCTACAGTCAGGAGCAAGAGAAATACACGCACCCATGCTGCCTGCTTGCTTGCTCTCAGCCAGGCCCCCTCCACATTCATACAGCCCTGGACCCTGCTTTGGAAATGGTGCTGTCCACAGTGGACAGGGTCAAGTAACAAGGAAATATCTCAAGGGACAGGCCTCTCTGGCCAATCAGTTCTAGTCAATGCGGTCTACACATGACTTTGGGTTGTGGCAAGTTGACATTTAGCTTTTGTTTGTTTGTTAGTTTGTTTGTTTTAGTTTTTCAAGACAGGGTCTCCCTGTGTTAGCCTTGGCTGTCCTGGACTCACTCTGTAGGCCAGGCTGGCCTCGAACTCACAGCGATCCGCCTGCCTCTGCCTCCCGAGTGGTGGGATTAAAGGCGTGCGCCACCACCATGCCCGGCCAACATTTAGTTTTAAAAGCTAACCAGCACCAGGACTCATTGGGGTCCTGCTTGTTAATGATGTAAGAGAGTTGTCTATATGCTTTTTTGGTCATTCGTGTTTTCACTTTTGAGGAATGGACTATTTTTTTGTTGTTGGTGGTGTTGTTGAGCTCTCCTTGCTGGAAATGTTTCCTCCCGCCACACCAGCAGTCTTCTCACACCTTGTCTTCGGTGAAGCTTTTTGTTTTCTCTGTTTGCCTTGTTACATGAATACTTGATTTTTTTTTCCAACTAAAAAACAAATATCATGACCCCATACCAATATTTTGAAGTGTTCCTCTTGTCTTATTTCTATACTTTCATGACTTATGTTGAGGCCCTGGATCCATTTTCAGGCAATTTTGTTGTTGTTGTTGTTGTAGTAATGCTGTTTGGTTTTTAAACAAAGCACAAGGAAGAGAATGTTTAACTTTGGTTCTTCCGGCAAGGTGTCCTGCTACTCAGCAGTAATCACAGCACTGGGGAGGTGGAGGCTCAACTGGAGAAGGTTGTCTTCAGATGCTTAGAGAGTTGGAGGGCAGCCTGGTCTATTTGAGGCCCTATCTTAAAAACTATAACTCATTCTTTTGTTTTTGGATACCCCATTTTCCCAGTTCTATTTATTGAAGACACCGGCCTTTCTTTACATTTGAGTTTTAGCTCCTTCATCAAGATGTAGATTCAGAAAACAATTTCTGGAATCTATTACAGTCAGTTTACATTAGTTTTAATGCTGATACTGTGCAGTCTTGATTACTGTGTCTGTCTTGGGTCCAGGAATAATGATGTGTCCAGCTTTGGTTCTTTTTGCTTAAGACATCTTTGCTCGAGATCTTTTGTGCTTTCACTTGTATTTTAAGTTTGTCTGACTTTTTTATAGCTCTGAGAAGAGGACATTAGATTTTTTGATGAGATTACATCAAATCTATAAATTGCTTTGGTAGTATGGCTAGTTTAATGATAAGAATTTTGAGAGAGAGAGGAGAGAAAGGCTGCAATGCAGCTGTGAGAGACTTCAGCATCTATTGATGTAACAGCATGGCCTGATGCTTTGTATTAATGAAACTATAGACCATCATAACTCCTACACCATCACCTCAAAGCCAGCAGTTTGGACTCAGCTCCTGCTGGACCCAGAGTACTTAGAGTGAGGTTTTCAATCCCACAGGCCTTCTTCAGGCTCCTTCTTAGGCTTAGATGATCACATACTCTGTAGATTACCCTTTCCCCCTCCCTTCCTGTCTAAAAACCTATTATAATCTCTAATAGAAGATGCTATGTAAATAATCTGCTTTGCCCCTACTGTACCATTATCCAAACCAAGCCAGCGACCTTAAAACCACGCTGCTGACGCAAATTCCTGTCTTTTAAACAGTGTGTACTATGTAGCAGATATATCTTTACTATATTAAAGTGTTATGTTTTCTCATACAGATGTGCTCCTATGTCCCTTGTCATCCAGCCCCTGGGAGACTCTGTGCATACCTCTATAGTTTCACTCCTCCCCACCTTCTCCCCTCCCTTGACTGCAGCAGAGAGGCTGATACTTTAGTCCTGGGGACACAGTTTCCTCTCTGAGTACTCCAGCTTCCTCCAGTCCAGGAGCCTCTATATTTGGTAGATTCCTTTCAGGAGACATTCATTTGATATCGTAGGGTCTTGTTGCTGTGAAGTGCCACCATAACCAGAGCAACTGTTATAAAAAGGAACATTTAATTGAGGCTGCCTTACAGTTTCAGATGTTTAGTTCCATTATCATCATGGTGGGCAACATGGCAGCTTGCAGACAGACATGGAGAACTTCACTTAGCAGCACATGCCTTTGGTTTTATCTTTAATATCACCTGACCCTAGGGACAGTCCCTGAGAACAGGCTAAGGTTGTTCCTTCTGACACAGAAGTTCTCTCTAGCGTTATCACTCAGCAGACATTTCTAACAGCCACAAGTACAGGGTGAGACTGGTTCACAGACTAGAGATTCTGCTAAGGTCTCATTTCATCCTCCACACCAGCTTCCTAGTAACAAATGTCATCATTGGGAAACCAGGTACCTCCACGGCATCCTCCCTTTCCTTGAACTTAGTCAACAGATTAATGGACCAGAAATGACATCCTTTTACGTCTATTCCATCTTAACCTGCAGCTTCTCAGGAACTTTTAGATCAGAAGTGGACGCTGTCGTATCCCCAGCCCTGAGAAGGGCACTTAGCATCTTCTTAAATCATGACAAATCTTGACCCAGTTTGCGCATATCTTGTGAGAGTACACACCGCTAACGTCAGAGAAACACTCAGTATTCTATGCTCATTGCTCTCAAAATGGTGCACACAGCCATCTTGGAATAACTGGTTCTGTTGCTTTATAAATTATGTGAAGTTTCATAAAATTTAAATATTTATGCAAAATGGGCGTAAAGGTGTTACTCACTTTCACTAACAAAAACTATTGTTTTTTTTTTTCACTTTGAAAACTGACTTGCCATTTATTTTTTCAAGTTCACCAGTTCATTTGGACAAGACATCTTCACCTTACTACATGTTGGCTCAGGACACAGGTGAACTGGGTTAAGTCTCTAGGAAGACTGAATAAGAGAGCAGGCCCCAGAAGCGCAGGCCATCAAAGCAGGGATGAGAAAGGAGGCGGGAAGGAGAGTGTGGGAAGGGATGGCCCCATCTAGCAGCCTCACCACTCTAAAACCCAGGCTGCTTTGACATATCTTTCTAGAAAAACCACAAATTGGGGCTGTCATTTCAGAAGCCCTGCTTTGATGTATAGTTGCTGCAAACTTAAGAGAAAGAAAGCACGGTAGATCAAACACAATCATTCTTACAGCAGATCGGAAGCAGTCCATTTGGCAAAGATATAATCCAATTTTCCACTATCAGACTTTACAAAAGCAAGCAAGCAAACAAACAGAAACAATGAGACACGTATCCGTTTCCTAGAAGTCTATAGAACAGCACTGGGAATATTGACCAAGATCCAGTACCCTGAGGTGCTGAGGCAGGGTTGACTTAAGATGATGTCAGCCTTGTGTTTGAGTATACACAGCTCGAGGGTCACCCTTTCCATGACAGTTGGAAGAACAGGCACACAAAACTGCCCTGGAGCTGGAACGGGTGTTTGACACTGTGAGATTCTGTTGCAGTCTCTGCTGTGTGAGGCAGAAGGCCCCTCAGAAGGCCACTGGGGTTCGGTACGCAAGGCAAGGACTGTCTTCAATAATATAGACCTTGTCTTCACCTCTGGGCACCACGATCACTGTGTTTTGCAAAGCTTCAATCCTAGAGACAAGGAAGGCATCCAATCTGTAGGGGGGAGTCAAAGAAAGAGGTCACCTTTCAGGTCTGAACAGTCCTTTCATTTATGATGCATAGTCACAACTTCAGGAGCCCCACCCACAAACTCTGTAACAGTGAACAGCACCATGCAGGGCCGTGGGATTAAGCTGTAGAAGGTTTTGCTTAATAGGCATGAGACTAGCTAAAAATTATTTAAAAAAAAAAAAAAAAAAAAGAAGCTCATACAGGAACCCTTCATGTTATTCATGTAATAGAACACAAAAAATGGGAGATATAGAAAGACAGATAATTAGCATAAAACTGAGGTAGCCGATTAGGATGTACGGTCTGGAAATAGGCTAAGAACTGGATGACTCATGCATTTACTTTGGACTGTGACACTTTAGAAAGGGTTAGGAGTGCCTGTTGACCAGAGTGAGACTCTTGGAACTATGGAAAGATAAAAGGAAAAACCAGCTCCAAAGACTTGTGCTGAGACCTACACACATGCCCCGCAGCTCAAGCATCATGCACACAATGGGGGGGGGGGGCGGCGATTTTGAAGCCTGCACACAATCTACATCGTCTATCATTAAGTATAGAATAGAAAGACATTTATACAACATAGCAGAGCCTCATCACGGGGGCTGGTGTCTGTGCCATAATTTCATGGACTGCCTGTATGACACACATTGAATACATCACATGCACAAAATCATCAGGCATCAAACTAAAAGGAATTGACTTGGGGAGAGGACTGCTGGTGTTTATGGCTGACCCCTCCCAACAGCTGTGGGAGGTGCTTCACTTGGAGAGCTCATTGGGTGCCCCTGGTAATAGGGTAGTCATGGAGGACTGATTCTTGAGCTTCCTAGAACTCATGAAGAGCAAATCAGAGGAGGAAACACATTAACATTAACTCATGAGTGACGTTAGGATATGGTGGAGTTTGGTCATTTGTACACAGCAGCCACATCTGCTTCTAAAGTGTAGAACCAGAATGAACCTCTCTAGTCAGCCTCGTGAAGAACTTACCTGTGCTGACAATTCTGAACAACAAGAGGGACGAAGCTTCACCCTGCCTGGGACAGTCACACATGTAGGCAACAGTGTAGGGTCAAGACACTCACAGGTCTCAGTGCAACAAAACTGACAGAGTCATGAGGAAGCACCGGAATCTGATAAGTAGTAGATAGTTTGGTTTCCCGGTTTTCTTGCTTGCTTTCCATTTATTCATACTTTATTGTATTTATTTTTTCGCTTGCTTTGTTTGGTCAGGGTCTCACTATGTTGCCCTGGCTACCCTGTAACCCCCTATAGTAGAACATGCTGGCCAAACTGGGCCTGATGGCACACGTCTTTAATCCCAGCACTCGGGAGGCAGAGGCAGGCAGATAGCTGTGAGTTTGAGGTTGAGGCCAGCCTGGTCTACAAAGCAAGTCCAGGGCAGCCAAGGTTAATGCAGAGAGACCCAGTCTCAAAAAACAAAAGAACATGCTGGCCTCAAACTCATAAAGATCCACCTGCCTCAGCCTCCTGAGTGTTGGAATTAAAGGCGTGATCCACCATACCTGGCTTTTATTTTTTTCCCAAGACAGGGTTTCTCTGTGTAGCCTTGACTATCCTGGACTCACTTTGCAGACCAGGCTGACCTAGAACTCACAGCTATCAGCCTGCCTCTGCCTCCCGAGAGCTGGGATTAAAGGTGTGCACCACCACCACCTGGCTCATACCTGGCTTTATTTACTTGTTTTTGGACAGTGCATTTCTAGAAGTCTGTGGTTACTTTACCTTACAATCCCCCTGCCTTAGTTTATAGAGTACTGAGATAAGAGGTGTGTGCCACCTCACCCACCTTCTCCCCCTCTTTTCCTCGTTGTGTTTTTTCCAATATTTTCTTTTGAATTAAGTGGGCTGAAGTGGTGACTCAGCAGGTAAGCAGACTCCTGGTACAAACAGGAAATGCAGAGGTCAGACTCCTGGCGTTCGATAGTAACAGAACATTCCCTACAGCCTGGACCCAGTTCTGGGAAGGTGGAGGTAGGAGCATTCCCAGGGCTTTCTGGCTGCCAAGGAAAGCAGTGTGAAGAGCAGGTCTAAGGGGTCAAAGGACAAGGTGACTGACAGAGAAGAACACTCACTGCCCTCCAGCTGGCTGCATGCATGTGTACACGCACAGCTCATGCCTGTCCTCTCTATGTCCTTGTCCCTGTCCCTGCCCACACCTCTGCCTATCCCTGCCCCTACCCATATTTTTCCCTCTCATATACAAATATAATAAATTTAAAGTAAACCTTTTAAAAAAAGATACCTTACCAATACAGAGAACAAAAATTATGGTCATAAATGATGCTGCGCTCTTCCAACTAAAAGGAATATTCTGTTTCCACTTTCAGAAGCAGTTGGTTTGATTTATATTATATTTCTCTTAGCAGTTGGATTTATAAGCATGGGCTCCTGAGCTTGAAGACTGTGTAGTGTAACCTCATATGCTCCTTCATATTTATCAACCTGTTTCCTAATCTGTAGGATGAGACTAACAGTAGTTCCTACCTTATAGACGTATTACTGTGGAGGGAAAGATGTGACTGAAAGGTAGTAAGAGCTAACTGTATGAAGCCCCTATGATGGCCGGCACTGTTCTAGACACATTCTGTGGATGGCTCTCATGACTAACAGACACAGAGAAGCATATGGATAGCAGGCTGAAGGACTTGGATTTGGACAGAAAGAAATTGCTCTGGGTACAGTCAATATTTAACCAAATAAAGAAGACAAGATGACTTCAGACCAGGGCAGATAACCATGTGGCACAGAGGAGGTATGGAAAACTGATGCTGGAGAGACGAAAAGAGCTCCCCAAGTACATAAACAGAGGAGGCTACAAGGCAGACACTAGTGTGGCGATTGACTGGGACCAGTGTGGAGCTGTGGGGACACTGGTCATACCACACTCCCTGCAGCCTCAGGAATTGTCATCTTCTGAATCTTCTGCTCCCTTGGGCCTCCGTCAACAGCCCACCAATAGACCAGGCCGTCACCAACTTACTTGCCTGAAAGCACCTAAAAGGACCTGCCTACTAATTTATATGCTTTGTGATATATTCCATCAGTTTTTAATAGAATACGTCCTCAATGAAAGAAAATGGTGAATAAAACAAAAGTGTGAATCAAAGCTACTCCTTCACCTCCATAAAAATTTACATTTCAGCATTTGCCTTTAAGAGATTAGAATTCTAATTCTCATCTTTAGGGATCTTCTGTTCCTGTCCTACAGGACATGTTGGGAGATACAAAATGCAGGAAAACATCTCTGAGAAGTGAGGGTAGCAAGAAAGGGTCGCACCAGGTGGTAGTAGCCCACAGTTTTAGTTCCAGTACTCAGGAGGCTGAGGCAGGCAGATCTCTGAGTTGACGCCAGCCCGGTCCAGTACTCAGGAGGCTGAGGCAGGCAGATCTCTGAGTTGACGCCAGCCCAGTCCAGTCTAGATAGAGTTCCAGGGCAGCCTCAGCTACACAGAGAAACCCTGTCTTAAAACACCACAAAGGAGTGAGAGGTACTCACTGAATTTTATTTTTGGATCCAAAGTGAAGGACTGATGCCACGCACTGTGGAAAACCCCTGTAATCTAAGAACTAAAGAATCTGAAGCAGGATGCTTGTGAGTTCTAGCTTAGCCTACAAAGAAAATTACAGGCCAGTCTGAGTCACATAATGAGATCCTGTCTCATATCAATGAATCAGCCAATAAATCAATCAATAAGGAGTGATTTAGTGGCAAAATAAAGCATAGAGAGAAATTATCAAGACTGTTCAAAAAAGAATCAACATAATCCATGCCAACTTACCTTGGAGACTCCGACTTCCTTTCTGTAAGCATGAGCTCTAAATTGGGGTGAGAGGTGGTGTTGAAAGGAAGATTGAACATGTCATCAGAATCACATATGATATTTTTACCTAATCAGGATATTGTTTCTGTTTAACTGAACCATCCCTGGTAGCCTTGGGTAATGCCTTCCTCGATGCACAGGGACGATCTTATTCTCTGCTTGGTATGTTCACCCACCTAGCCTAATTTGCTAGAATGACACTGGTAAACTATTGCTCACAGGGAAAACAAAACAAAACAAAACAAAGAAGTCTACATTTTTCTAATGGGCTGCTAGAGAGCAAGTCCTTGAGCAGAAAATAAACAGCATTGGCCTAAGGAGAGAAACACATTTGTATCATTTTATTAAATGTCTGCCTGGCATGTAGCCCAATCTAACAACAGTCTTGTAATGCTGGCCTTACAGGAACTTGCCTCTAGAGCCACCTTAAAAATTATTTCAGATAAACAAGCTCTAAATAATTAGAGGGAAACATCCTGAAGTTTGACCAGCACATTCTTGATTTTTTTTTTTTTTTTTTTTGAGACGGGGTTTGGTTTCTCTGTGTTGCCTCAGCTATCATGGAACTCCCTCTGTAGACCAGGCTGGCCTTGAACTCATAAAGATCCACCTGCTTCTGCCTCTGGAGTGTTCGATGAGTTTTACAGAACAGGGCCTTTGGAGATATGGTAGCAATGATTTACCATCCCTGAGAGCTCATCCAAGTACCAGAAAACCTGCAGTTCTTTGTGGTTCCTAACACAACCCTTGGGGAGTGGACAGCTATCCTAGATAGCTTGGATCTGGGGATATGGAAGCCGTGTGAACTCAAATCCCCTGTGGCATGTGCACTTGCTTAAATGCAGTCAGAAGGGCTGAGAACCCTAGCTCTCCTTCCTTGGGGACAGTCGTGACATCACTTACTGATAACAACCAGAAGGCCCAGAAGCAGCAACAGCAGAAGGGCAGCGATGGTGATGGCAGCATAGAAGCCCTTGGTCATGTTCTTCTCCACCTTCCCCATGAGGATTGGTTTCTAAGGAAACAATAAATAAAAACACCATCAGTAATGAATAAGCGGCAGTAAAACCAAAGGGGCACTGAGGGAAAAGAACAGAAAACATGCTAGACCTTAAACCCAGACCTTCACCTTCCTGGCCTGTGGATGGACTGGCATCTGCCATAAGACCCAAGGAGCTGAGGTGGTGACAGGCAGGGGAACTCGGAAACGTGTGACTCAAAGTGTCTTTGATGATGACGCAAAGGTCTTCTATGTTGTTCAGGGTGAATACATGTGTGTATCCTCAGTCAAAATTCTACCCACATGAGACAGAGTTCAGGAGGTTGATCTACTGATCCAAGGCATGGGGTGCACACCCCAATCTCAGAGCCTGAGAGGTGGAAGCAGGAGGATTGGGAGTTCCAGACCCTTCCCAGGTGCATAGATATTTCAAAACCAGATGAGCTACATGAGATTCAGTCTCAGATATGTAAATAATCAAACACGTGAGCCAGCATTGTGTCCACCCCACACCATTTTCAGTGCACCTACGTCTGACAGACTCAGACCCGAGATTCTTCTACTACTGACTTTAACTCAATTCTAAGTTATTTGTCTTTGCTGCTAACCAGGACCCTTTCTCAGGTGCCTGAGGGCATGAACAACCTTGGTATACAGTGATCCTTTGTGGTACCTAACCGTAAGCAACATGTGCATGACAGTTTCTGGTATTTAACTAGTACACACACACGTTCTTCCCTTTTCTGCCAGAGCACTGGCTGCTAGTGTCAAATAATGGTGTTACACTTTTTAGTGTCAGCTGGGAAGGTGACAAAGGCCTGTAATCCCAGTCCTCCATAAAATAAATCAGAAAGACTGTGAGTTCTAGGCCAGCCTGAGCTATGAAATGAGATTTCTCAAAAGGAGGGGCAATTATCATGGTATCACACCTATAATTTCAGTACTTGGTAGATTAAGGCAGGAAGATGAGGAGTTCAGAGTTAGCCCCAGGTGTACAGTTGAACTACATGAGACCCTGCCTCAAAAAAACAAACAAACAAACAAACAAAAAAGGAACTTACTAGCAGAATTTATGTGTTACATTTTGACTGTGAATATGTAAGGCATAAGGCCATTTGTCCCTATATAGGTATCTCCACTTTGTCGTGAATGGTTTTTGTTGTTGTCATTGGTAGTTTCTGGCCATTCAAACTCAAGGCCTTCCACATGTCAGCAAGGGCACTACTAATTTCAATAGTCAAATCATCCTCACAATTCCATAGCTGGCTTTTTTCTTACTTCAACCTCCATTTCTTCTGTGCTACTTACATGTACTAAAACAAGAGGGAAAGAACAATTACTGGAATTATCTCTGCTATTTGTAGAGAGAGAACTCTGGCAAGAGTGCTGCAACTAGAGTGCTTAGATTTTTCTCAAGCTTAGTATAGAAAAAGGCTAGGAAAAATAGTGCAAAACTGAGATTGTCTAAAACTTTAATACTTTATATGTAGGGTTGTTTGTGGGAAACAACAAATCACCAGTGGGCTCTACAGAGTGTGGTCAGTAACAGAAAAACAGTATTAGGGTTCCTAAATGAACTTCTTGAATTAAAACACCCTTTGTAAACATCAAACTTCTCATTTTAATTTTTTATTTTTATATATTTATGAAATTATTTATCAGCATATTTTGGGACAGAGTCTCACTATGTAGCCTAAGTTGCCTAGTGGTCCAGGCTGGCCTTGAACTTCTGATCTTGTATTTACTTCCTGAGTTCTAAGAATAAGGAATATATCACTATATCTGATTTTTTTCTTTTCTTCTTTTTTCATGCAAATGTCTGTGAACTAATTTTACAGACGTAATCCTTAAATACAGAGTGCTTCCCAGAAGATATACAAGGGAACATGGCTAATATTTTGGAAGAAATGTACTTACAGGGACATAACTCCAAGCATCCTTTGAGGAAGTCACAGTGTTATTACAA
Organism: Acomys percivali; assembly: GCA_907169655.1. Taxonomy (NCBI): domain Eukaryota; kingdom Metazoa; phylum Chordata; class Mammalia; order Rodentia; family Muridae; genus Acomys; species Acomys percivali. The sequence continues at coordinate 77,731,211 of OU015755.1, read as the reverse complement.
TCTGCACGACAGAAAAGAAAATTAATTCTAAATACAAGAATGTAGGGTCTTTTTTCTTACTGTATCTGTAACTATTACCCACAAGGCAATGTGTCCTCTACCTGTGAGGGTTAGGATTTAATATGGCAGGAGAGTCACTGAGCAGCAAGTTTTGAACATTTAGATATTCAAAGTAATTTTGAAATGCCTATTTTGTAACAAGGAATATGTTGTTTTTGTTTCTATGTGTCAATGAATGAAACACAGAATCCTCTGTCTGCTGAATACCTAACATGTACAAGGGTTAGAACATCTGGACAAATATCCCCTTAACTGCATTTACAGATGAACAAGCACTCACCAGATGATTATACATGTCTTAATTCTAGCAAATGACAGACATCTCTGCAGGCAACGCACACACACATACACACACACACACACACACACACACACACACACAGGCACACACACACGCACACACACAGCGCCCACACAATGAGTGGAAATACTAAAGGTCTGTGGGAGTCCCTAACAACTGCCACAGCTGGCAGTGCCCAGCATGGATAAAGGTGGACAGCCTGGCACTCCTCGCTTCCCACATTACCGTGCTTACATTTTACTCAGTGTGAGAATCATTCCACGGAGCCAAAGGCAACGGCTAGGATTAGGCAACATCTACGGTCTAGGCTCTGTTTGTGACTTAGACCCTTAAGTAAGACCTTCCACAAATGAGAGTAATTCACTCAGTACGGTGAAGCTGAATCTAATAAAATATGAATTCAGTGTTGAGCGTGTTCATTAGCAAAGGGACCTTCATATTCCAGACCCTGCACATAACCACAGGTTGAAGGCAGAGTAAGCCAGAGAATGAGAAGGAGGCAGAAGAGTAGAGCAGATTTCTGGAGTTAGTTTGAGGCCAAGCAGAACAACTCCAGAGCTGAGAGAAAAGCCAGATTGAATAAGTTAGCTGGGAGAGGAGTTTGAACCAGAACAGCCAAGTTGAACCAGCCAGCCCAGAGCTCAGTAAGAATTAGAAAGGATGCGCTTATTAAGCACTAAGTTTCATAGGCTGAAAACATTCTAGAACTAAGTTAGATTGTACAGAGGCTAGGCACTTCCAAGGCTATGCCTAGGATGGCAGATAGAGGCAATAAGCCGCGAGACCACAATTGAAATAGGCTAATAAAAGTTCCTTTTACAGCTCTGTTTATGACTTTGACCCTTAACTGCAACCTTCCAGGAATAAGAGTAAGTGACTGAGTAAGGTGAAGTTGAACCTAACAAAAGTATCAACTCGATGCTGATCATGTTCATTTACAAAGTGACCTTCATACTCAAGGTCCTGCACATAAGCACTTAAGAATGTGCACTTGGGGGCTGGAGAGATGCCTTAGTGGTTAAGAGCACCGTCTGCTCTTTCAGAGGTCCTGAGTTCAATTCCCAGCAACCAAATGGTGACTCACAACCATCTATAATATGATCTGATTCCCTCTCCTGCAGACAAAGCACTCATATACAATAAATAAATCAATCTTTTTTTAAAAAAAAAAAGAATGTGCGTTTGAACATTCAACACTGGGTTGAAAAACACTGGTGGTGCTATTATTGTTGTATGATAAAGGAGCAGTGAGGAGGGTGAATACTGTGAAATTCACTTTATAAGTCTCATACCATTTATCTAATGATGAACATTCAACTACCTACTTGTCAAAAGAAATGTCCCTAGGATTGATAGATAAATTGAAAGGTGTGTGTCTCCAAAGAAGAAGTGTAGAGTTTTCCCAGTCTAGCAGTGATATAAATTGCTATGAAATAATGCAATGGGATGGTGCATCAGATTCTTGCCAGGCACAGTTATCAAAAGCAGGTGGTGGGCCATGTGACTGTCCAAATTTCAAGCCTAATGTTTCTTGCTTTTGCAAAAGTTCACCAATAGAGGGCTGACGTGGGCACAGTAAGGAATTAGCTCAGGAGCCTAAAGTTACAACCACAAATGCTGGAAGTCTTAGGGACAGCAGGAACACAGTTGCTCTGGTCTCTGCTCCACTCTGCGGAGTTTTTTTCCTGAGCAGTATTAGGTGACATGGCATTACAGAGACTGACTGCTCCCCTATTCCTTCTTCCTCACACCCCAGAACAGTAACAGACAGCTGCTCCTATTGCCTTGTACTTTAACCTATCTTTTTTTTCTGCCAGGAAACAGTTCACATTAAGGATTTCCTCTTCAAAAGCCAAGGTTACCATTATATAATCCTATAAACTCTGTGATTTCACTCCATGTGACTTTAAATGAACCAATGTCCAAGAATACCTGGGAAAAGGTAGGCCCCCTGGGGTGAGGAGATAACAGTTAAGCAGCTCCTGAGAATACTGAGTCATACACAAGCACAGGCAGAGTCCTTCAAGGCCTGACCTTGTTTGGATGAACCTCAACAACACATTAGCCACCTCTGAACCACAAAGGTCAGCATGTGCCATTCTCAAAACTTTGTGCTATCGTTGGCTTAGAGCTACTGGGAAAGATGGCAGAGTTCAGCATCACCTTAGTTGATCAAGCAAAGGCATGCCACCACTCTAGGTTACAGACAGGAGGTAGTATAGGACCCACCCAGAGTGTGGACAGAGGGACAGTGTGTTCAGAGTGAGTGAAAATTAGGGTATCATTGCTGCAAGTATCTGTGGGAGCTGTTGTTGGTATACTCACCCACCTTAGTCCATTCCAGGTGTATAACAAAATAGCTTAGGGTGAGTAAATTATCAACAAAGGAAGTGCGTTGGTCATAGTTCCAAAGGTTGGGAGTCCCAGATCCAGACACAAGCTGACTGGATAGCTGGTGAATGCCACTTTATTCATAGATGGAACTTTCTGTGTCCCCCCAAGAGAGAGAAAATGCAAATCAGGGCCATCAGCCCCCTCATGAAGGATCTACCAGCATGCATGGACGTCTAATCCTAACCTAATCACCTTCCAGATACCTCCAGCTCTTAGTCTACTGCACTGAGGGTTAAGTATTAATAAGGGAAATTATGAACACACAAACATTCAATGAGAGTACAGCCACAGATGGCCCATGTGAATACATGATTGACAAGGCCGAAGAGGGGATTCTTGGCCTTATTGAAGGAAATATTAGTGACAATAGGTTAGTGTAGACACCAGTGCTCAGTCTGGTATTTTAAGGCCCCTAAATTAACCACAGTGATGAGCTTGGGATGAAAATGAGTGATTTGTAAAAGAGTCATGTGAATGTAGATGTTCCAAAGTGATAGCAGCTATGTGTCCAGTCCTCCAGAATCCAGGGACTGTGAGCAATAGTGGCATAGCTGTCATCATATCTAATACTCACTCCCTTTGCAAATATGATCCAAGCACTTAACCACATTTAATACTCACAGTATTTGACATAAAAAAAAAAAAACAGCAGTAGCCGGGTGTGGTGGTGCACACTTTTAATGCCAGCACTTGGGAGGCAGAGGCAGGCAGATCTCTGTGAGTTTGAGGTCAGTCTGGTCTACAAAGTGAGTCTAGGACAACCAAGGCTACACAGAGAAACCCTGTCTCAAAAAACAAACAAAAAAGAAAAGAAAACAGTGGCATTATGTTTATTGAACAAATAATGAAACACTGTCAGGGACAAGTCAAACAACTCTTCAGCAAGACAGAGATCAGTCAGGATAGAAACACAGGAGTAATCAATAGTTCACAGAAGGGAAGCCGGAGGCATGGAGAAGGAAAATGCTCCCCTCCCTTTTTTTTAGGATGGACAAACAGGATGGGGGCTGTATCTTACTCTATTGACAGAGTAGAGAAAGTTCAGGAAACACTGATAAAAAGCAGAAGTTCCTATTGAGGCAATCTATGCTGTTCACAGACATCTCAAAAACTTTGTTGGCAGAAGCAATAAGCAAACTATTCTTGTTGAGGGTCAAATGATGTGGAGCCTCCCATTTCCAGCCTTTTCCTTTTCCTCACATTCCTCAATGTACATCAGTATCTCTCAGAAATCTATATCATGACATTGATCATGAGAGAAAATTATTTAACTATAACACTGCTGTATACTACATCATGGAGCATATACCACAGCATGGTTTCAAAACACATAGCCATGGAGGAGCACTTCCGGGCAAGCTCCAGAGATTCAACTTAAGAGCCACCAACATCACAAATATGCTCAATGTAAAAAAACCCAACGTGTCCTTCATGGACAAGTCCGTATGCATGCCCCAGTGTGTGCTATTCCTTTCCAAAACATCTCTCTTCATAATGACCCTTGTGTTTAGGATCCGTGTTACATATCTATTGATCAACCCTCAACTCTCCATCACATTGATCTCCCTGACATTTTTTTCCTCAAAGAATTCCCTTCAGCCTACTTTGGCATGAACAGAGGTCCCTGTGGAGAAGGGACTGTTGCTGTGGGGACCAACGCAGCATAGAGCTATGCCTCTGTCCCTGGCACCACTTACAACATCAGATCTGTCTTGAGGCAGAAGGTGTAGGCTCTTCAGCGCCAGCTTTATCAAGATCTGGACCTTTCAAGAGGCTCAGGAAGCTGAACGTACTTACCTGTTGGGGGTCTAGGATGGGGTTTCTGTCACCTCAGCTGTTGACTGATGTGGATAAAATGTAGAGAACAGAACAAGAACTGACTCAGCTGTGAAGGAGATTGGCCTCCACCAAGAAAACGGAAGCAAAACTTAACCCTGAACTTACCATCTCCATCCCAGAGAGCCTCCCCAACCTTCCTAAGCAGGAATGGCTCCCTCCTTTCCACATCAGCGTCTGCTGACTCCTCTTAGAAATATATCCAAGATGGCCACTCTCTGTCATTGTTTCACTATCCTGGGCACATGAGATCTGTGTTCTAATATTCTGGACAACTTTACCATTATCCAGAATTGTTTCACACTTTTCATTCTAGACCCCTGAATTCCTCTGAAGCATAGAATCACTGTTTACACATGGAGGTTAGGACTTTAACTAAAAATCACACTTAATCAAGACAAGAGGCATTTCTCCTTCTAGGAAAGGTGCCTGGAAGCTTCTCACTATCCTCTTCACTACAAGCCTTACTCAACGCCAAGACTGTTCACACTGTTTCCAGGGAGACGGGCTCAATGAACAGTGTGGACCAGATGCACTATTTCATCTCTGAGTTCCTGTCAAGGGAGCAGTAGCACACTGATGATGCTGCCTACCCAGCAGCCTGCATTGTTTTGTGGGAGACTCTTTTCTCCCCCTTTCTATTTCTAATGCACTTACTTATATTTTGGTTATTGTCTGAGGGGTTGATGAAGACACGGTCTCCTTTCCTCTACTCATTCTTCTACTAAGAGCGCTTGCTTTCCTGTGTTAAATGACTCTTCTTCCATTTCTCGCCAAAGGCTCCCACGAGGAACTCTCTAACTCAACCTGTGTTTCCCTTCCTCTCCCTGGAGCCCCAGCCTTGTTCCCACAAGTAGCTGACTTCACATGAAGAGCTGAGCATCTTGCCTCTCTGCATCCTATAAATGCTTCCCTTCTCAGAACAACAGAGGGTCTTAGAATAGGTTGCTTGTGGTCAGACGGGAATCCCTAAACCAGAGCTTCATCACGCACCTCAGTGGTCTTTCAGGATCCCCTACCTCACTCCCACCTGATCCTTCCACCTGAGCACCACTCTTCTGCTCGGCACCGCCGTCCTGTTTTACCCTAACACTCAAACATGGAAGGGGATATGACTGTCCTTCTCAATTAAAAACAGCACTACACAAATGTTAGTTGGTTGCTCTTCATAAGAGGAATCATGAGCTTAGTTTCCCTAGCCTAGGTCATTTTTCTTCACAGTTCTTACACTAACATCCTGTATTCCATGGGTAGCCTTTGGGGCAGCTAGGAGGTGCACAAGAAGTGGGTGTGAAGATCCATGCCCTTGTCTTAGAGTAACCAGAGTGTTTGACTTCTCTCTGGGCTGGACACTTCAGCCCTCAGCTGTAATCTTTAGGAAACTAGCAATAGAAAAATAAGATTACACCCCCAGGAAGTCATATGGACACATGAGCCAACATTGCTCTTCTAACCTGTTTTCAATGGAGTCAGTAACTCATCCATGGTCCCCAAAGTCAGCCCGTGAGCCCAGCCTCCAAAGCACCAACAGCTGAGTGGTAAGACACTCTGTCAGTCCTGAGAGGCCCTCACAGCTCTACAGTGTGGGCAGCTGCCTGGAGCAAGTGGATTTTCTCATGAACCCTGTGCTCTAAAGTCACAGTTAAAGGTGAAAGATTTATACTATCTGAAGAATAAATTAATAAAAAAAATGTTTTTAAAAGACAAAAATAAATAAATAAATAAATAAATAAAATAAAAATTAAGTCACAGTTAAAAACCTAGAGCCCTCTGCAAACTCACAATAGCCCACAAATCAGGATCCTGCTGCTTGAATGTGCCTGCAGGCCAATGAGAGGCTCTATCAAAAAAAAAAAAAAGTTCTGTGGCTTCTTCTGCTTTGATAACTTTTCTAACCGCTATCTATTCACTCCTAGATGTAGAACCTAAACTTGCCTTCAGGATGGCAAACGTTTCCCCATCCTTAAGTTAACTTACTGCCCATTAATATTAAACCTAAGCTCTTACTCATAGGCAAGTTGAAATATGAACTGCATGGCCTCACATGAAAGCATGAGCTTGCTAAATCCTTTCCTAAAGCCTTCAAATTTGATGTGAAATCTGATACCCTTTTCTGGTGTGCAGTAGTACATGCAGGCAAAATCATTGTATACATTAAAAAAAAAAAAGACTAGAAAAAAAATCACAGACCATGTGAAGCTGCTGTTTCAGACCCAGTTCAGAACCCTTCACCTGTATTACACTTCTGTCTTGATGCACTCTCTGTGTGTCCTACTATAAGATGGACTCTATAAGTCCTATAAGAAGGACTCTAGCCTGGTGTTGTGGCACATGCCTTTAATCCCTGCACTCAGGAGGCAGAGGCAAGTGGATCACTGTGAGTTTGAGGCCAGCCTGGTCTTCAAAGGGAGTCCAAAACAGCCAGAGCTGTCACACAGAGAAACTCTGTGTCATAAAAAGAAAAAAAATGAGGTCTCTGGGTCCTGATTCACATGGGTTTTACCTGGTTTAGTCTGCATGTGTGCTGGTGTTGGAGGAGTAGAGTTAGAGACTCTGGTTGATGTTGGTACATGTGTGGGTCTTGTTGAAGTAGTCATGGGTCTTCCTGTAGCTGTAGCTCTTGCTGTAGCCATGGGTCTTCCTGTAGCGTTAGCTCTTGTTGTATTTATGGTGCTTGTAGTTGTGACATTCATTGGAGGACTTACTGGAATTTCTAAATTTGAAAAATCAAGATAGAACAAAGATCAGTGGAGCAAGAAGAGACACGAGCTTCTGCTGTAGCACCAGTGAGAGGCTGTCCGAGGCCGAGGCTCCTCTCTGTTCATTGTCACTGACAAACTAGGATGTGTCAGGTCATAGCAGTAGAGACAAGCTCACCAATAGGAGGCAGCTGCACTGACAACATGGATTTGAACAGAGCCCATGTTCCTATGGAAACCCTTTATGACTAACAGGTGTCAGTCAGATCCTCATCTCCCTGGAAGGATCTCTGTGAGACTGAGAAGGTGTGGCATGGGACTACAGTCAGTAGTGACTGACTTCATCCACAGTCTCCAGGCTGTGGATATTTGCATAAAGATAATATCTTATAGGTGGTTTACAAGTACCAACATGGCTTGATGTAGCATTCATATGCTCGTACTTCACATATATAGCTAAAATGTAAGATAATAAACTATGGAGAATTCTGTATGTGATAGTTTCGTGGCATTAAATTTTCCAGGTATATTGTCAAGTCTGTACTCAAAACGATACTGATTTAGGACTAAGCATGTTCAACCTGCAACTCTCAAACCAACAGCATCAGAGATGCTGTGAGCATCCAAACAGCTACTGACAGTCTCAGTGTGCAGACGCAGGACTGGAACTAAAGCAACGTCCTGATGAAAAGAAACAGCCAGGCAAGCACTCACTCTTGTTTTGTGTCAGCAGACATATGTCACCTGCCTCTATCTTAACTGAGCTAACTAAAAAGCAAACTTTGGGAATGAGGAAATGTTGCTTTGCAGAGGTCAACTGACCACTGTTGAAGCTAGCTCATGTGAGCAGCAGCAATCTGCATGGCCCTACTGTTCAGGTTAGAGCTGTTGCAGTTTTATAGCATTGAGAATGGTCCTAAGATATAATGTCTTAAGATATATTCATAGAAAAGAGACAGGTGTTTGTTTGTTTGTTTGTTTGTCTTGGTTTTTTCAGGACAAGGTTTCTCTGTGTAGCCCTGGTTGTTCTGGACTTGCCTTGTAGACCAGGCTGGCCTCAAACTCACAGCGATCCACCTGCCTCTGCCTCCCAAAGGCTGGGATTATAGGTGTGTGCCACTACACCCCACAAGAGGCAGTTCTTAAGATCAAATACACTCAGCTTAAACAAAGCTCCCCACAGTGTTTCAAAGTTGAATGCAGTTTCATGAATAAACAAGACTGTCCCAAGTCAGGACAAGGATGCTGCTCTTGAATTAAGGTTGATACTAGGACATCATCAAGCAAATAAAATTGTTCTGTTACTCAAAAGAGAATACTTAAGGCTGGGTTTGGTGGCACATGCTTGTATTCTCAGGATGTGCGCTAAATAGGAGTATCTCTTTTAAGAAAAATCAAAAGTAAACATTTAATCACAAACATGTTCATAAGGACCTTCTGTTTCCTTCTTATAGGAAAAGAAAACATATTAGCAAACACAGGACTCCATTCACTTGCAAGAAATAAACAAAGGAAACAAAGAAAGCTTACCTGGCTCAACTTCCAATGAATAGGTCATATGTCTGAAAACTCCAGGCATCTCCACCACACAACAGTAGGGACCACTGTCACTCTGAACAGCGTTCTCTATTGTCAAGGACACGTTTCCTTCCGAAATGTTCCCCTTCAGCTGGTATCGGCTGCTACTCTGATAGGTTACTTGATATCCATCGGTCCAGATAAGTGTTCTTGCACAATAAAAATATTGGCATTCCCCTTTCCCCCAACATGTGGTTGTGACTCCATGATCTGTTGAGTAAGTACGTGGAAGCGTGACAGGGTGGCCCACCACCCCCTTCACTACTGCATCAGAATCCACAGCGCCTGTGATAAAGATGGGGGGAGGGGAGAAGAGACAGAGAACCAGTATGCAAAATGATATTAAAGTTCTGTTTTTATTACTTTTCAAAAACTTGTGGGTGGGAGGACTCAAGGGGAATTGAGCTTAGGGTGTTGTGAAAGGGAGGAAAGTGCTATATACCTCATCTGGCTTAAAATCACAGTCTTCGCCAGGTGTGGTGGCACACACGCCTTTAATCCCAGCACTCAGGAGGTAGACACAGGCCTCTGTGAGTTTGAGGACAGCTTAGTTCACAAAGTTACACAGAGAAACCCTGTCTAGAAAAAAAAAATCACAATCCTCCCACCTCTGACTCCTGAGTGCTGGGTAATGGGCGTGGGCCACTAAGAGAAGATCAAATGTTTCATTTTTATACATTTAAAGTGTTTTCTTTCAGAAGCTAGACACATGAATAACACCTGTATACACAGAACTCCCTTGTATTCCCAGAACCTGGAAAATAGAAGCAGAAATAAAAAAAAAAAAAAGCTCAGCTAGCTAATGAGTTCAGGACAGGCCTAAGCTCTGGAGACCCTGTCTCAAAGCATCTCTTCTCCTCCCCCACAGTGCCATAGACAACTAAAGCACTGACTCTTCTCATCTCTCCTAATCAAACAGTATATCTACTCACTTATAAGTAGATATTAGCCATAAAATACAAGATAACCATGTTACAATCTACACACCCAAATAACCAGGGAGGCCCTAGTGATGATGCTTGAATCTCACTCAGAAAAAGGAAATAAAATAGACACCTGAAGTAGATGGAGGGAGGTGATCTGGGCAAGAAAGGGGCTAAGGATCAGGTGTGGGAAGAGTTGGGGGGAGCTAGGGTAGAGAACAGACAGGGGAGGGTCCAGGAGTCTATGGGGTGACTGTAGCTGACACTTCTAGCATCAGAGGCTAAGGAGCCTAAAGTGGCCATCTCCTACAGCCAGATGAGACTTCAGTAGAGAAGGAGAGGGACACGAACCCACCCATAAAACCTTTGTCTTGGAGCTGGGCATGGTGGCACACGCCTGTAATCTCAGTACTCAGGCAGGCAGAGGCCGGCAAATCTCTGTGAGTTCAAGACCAGCCTGGTCTACAAAGCAAGTCTAGGACATCCAGGCCTACACAGAGAAACCTGTCTCGAAAAAAAACAAAAACAAACAAACAAATAAAAGAAAGAAAAAACAAAAACAAACCAAAAAAAAAAAAAAAAACCCTTTAACCCCAAATTTGTCTTGCCAACAAGAAGTTTAGGGCTAAAGATGGAGCAGAGATTGAGGAAACGGCCAACCAGTGACTGGCCCAACTTGAGATCCACTCCATAGAAGAGAGCCAACCCCTGTCACTACTAATGATACTCTCCTAAGCTTGCAGACAGGAACGTAGCATAGCTGTCTTCTGAGAGGCTTCAATCATCCAGCAGCTGATGGAAACAGATGGGGAGACCCACAGCCAAACAATAGACAGAGCCCAGGGAGTTTTGTGGAAGAATAGGAGGAAGAGTTGAGGGAGCAGGATAGGATGGGTCACAGACACTACAAGAAGACCTACAGAGTAGGCTCACGGGGGCTCACAGAGACTGAACCACCAACCTCAGAGCATGCATGGGCTGGACCTAGACCTCCTACACATATGTAGCAGATTGGTCATCATGTGGGTCCCCTAGCAGTGGAGTAGGGCCTGTATCTGACTCTGTTGCCTGCCTTTGAATTCCTATCCCCTAGCTGGGCTGCCTTGTCAGATCTCAGTGGATACACTTAGTCCTGCTGCAACTTGAGATGCCAGAGGGTGGATTGATACCCCTTGGGGGCCTCCCTTCTCTGAGAAGGAGGAGATGGGGAAATTGGGCGTGAGGGGGCATGAGGGTGAGTCTGAGAAAAGATGAGGGATGGGGCTTGGATCAGGTTGTAAAGTGATTACGTAAATAAATAATAAATTGGGGGTGGGGAGCAGAGCCAAAGCATGTATAACATTGTTAGCTTCAAGGAAGAACTTCAGTATCTTCAAAGGGAGGTTTCACAAAGGGTTTTTAGAACATCATCAGATCATCAAAAGGGGCTGAGGCTTATCTAGACCTTTTTTTTTTTCCCCCAGACAGGATTTCTCTGTGTAGCCTTGGCTGTCCTGGATTCACTTTGTAGATCAGGCTGGCCTCGAACTCACAGAGATTTGCCTGCCTCTGCCTCCCTGAGCGCTGGGATTACAGCTGTGTGCCACCACACTCAGCTGTTCTGGACTTTTTTGATTACCCCTTTACGAAGCCTGAAACAAAACAAAACAAACAAAAACCCCACTAAGCAGTGATCCCTTCTTATAAGTTGGAGACATTCTGGAAGTGAAGCAAGACTCACTTGTAAACACAACACAGTCAGAAAATATGCAGTCAATACCTTAATGATGCAATTTTAAATTCTGAAGTAATTAAATAAATAAAATTCATATGGAAATGATAGAATAAGCTTCCTAAGATCATTCAACACCTTCCATGGTGGCCTTAAAGGAACTCTGAGGCTTAAGGAGACAGTGCGTTATGCTAGCCCCTGTGTTGGGCCCCCAGCACAGGAGACAATCAAATAGCAACACAAGTTCAAAGCAGTAAACTGTGAGGTTCACCGACTAACCACCTATAGTCTGGCCTAGCCTGTGCGTTTGGCATTTGAGATGAGAAAGTGTGTTCCTTGTTGTATTAAATGACTGTATTTTTTACTGGGACACTCATTACTGATTTTGCCAAACACCTTTCTTAGGATCACAAATGAGATACATGCTATTTCATTTAAGTCATAAAAATATATTCCATTTTTCACCAGTAATCTCAGCTCCTGGGAGGTACAGGCAGGAGGATCAAAATTTTGAGGTGGCCGGGCAGTAGTGACACATGTCTTTAATGCCAGCACTTGGGAGGCAAAGGCAGGTGGACGGCAATGAGTTCGAGGCCAGTCTGGTCTACAAAACAAATCCAGGATAGTCAAGGCTACACAGAGAAAGCCTGTCTCGAAAAACAACAACAAAAAAAAAAAAGTAGAAGAAGAAGAGTACTTTTTAGGGGCCTGGAGAGATGGCTCAAAGGTTAAGAGCACTGGCTGCTCTTCCATAGGTTCTGAGTTCAATTCCCACTACCACATGGTGGCTCATAACCATCTGTAATGAGATCTGGTGTCCTCTTCTGGAGGCCGCATAGAACACTGTATACATAATAAATAAATAAATAAATCTGAAAAAAGAAAGAAAGAAAAAGAAAAAAAGAAAATCCAAGCATGAGGGTGCATGCCTTTAATCCCAGAATTCATGGAGGCAGAAGCAGGTAGATCATTGTGAGTTCAAGGCCAGCTTGGTCTACAAAGCGAGTCCAGGACAGCCAAGGCTACACAGAGAAACCCTGCTGGGGAAAAAAAGGTGTAATGAAGGCTTACTTTGACTAGCCATCATAACTGGAAAGAACTGTTTCTGACTTTATATTAACCTTTGCCTATCATATGCATGCACTTAAAATCATCACATGCGAGCTGGGCATGGTGGCACACATCTTTAATCCCAGTACTCGGGAGGCAGAGGCAGGAGGATCATTGCAAGTTAGAGGCTGGCCTGGTCCACAAAGCTAGTCCAGGACAGCCAGGGATACACAGAGAAACCCTGTCTCAATAAAAGCTAGTAATAATAATAATAATAATAAGAATAATAATAATAATAATAATAATAATAAGAAGAAGAAGAAGAAGAAGAAGAAGAAGAAGAAGAAGAAGAAGAAAAGAAAAAAATCATCACATGCATGTGTACTCAGCCTTTCTTGTCTATCACATGCATGTGTGTGTACACATCCCTACTTGTTCAGCACATACATGCATGTGTACTCACCCATACTCATCCATCACATACATGCATGTATACTTACCCATACTTCTCCAACACATACAGACATGTGTACTCATCCTTGCTTGTGCTTCACATGCATGCACAAGTTTTACCCCTTGCCTCACATTTTCCTGTGGATCATGTTTATTTACCTATCTGCTTTGAGATCCATACAGGTCAAGCAAATTCTTTGGAGCTACAATTTGTACTGTTTCTCTGCTCACTACATAGCCCATAATCAAAAACGCTCAAGGATTGTCATCTCTTCTGCCTCATCAGCAGCCCCAGTTCACCTACTCACTTACCTGGAAGAAGCAGGAGGAGGCTCGAAATGAAGACTTGAACCTGAATCATGGTATTGACCTGATGGACAATGACAAGACACTTGGGTTAGCTGTGACGTTCAGGTTCATATGTCTGAGTACACCTTCATTCTGACTGTATGAATCACATAGACCTCTGTCCTACAGGTCCGTTTACAGGTCCTTCCTCATATACAGCCATCCATACCACTTCTGGTCATAGCAGGAATAAAGTAGCAAACAGAGAAAACTGAAGGCAGAGATTAGAGCATGTTTATTTGGTAGAACTCTAAGCCAAGACCAGCCTTATAATGACAAACATGCACTTGTCCCTTGTGGACACAGAGCGGTTGCTGCTCAGTGCTACAATGGTTGGTCCCTAATACTCAACCAAGTTCATTAGTAGCAAGATGAGCTGAGTGAGTTTGTAAATCGTCACTCATGCTACGGCACACAGTGACTGAGATCACATCTTCCTGAGGGATGTCTAGGGAGACCTAGAAAAGCATTGAGTACAGATACAAAACATCCATTCACAGAACCCCTCCATGCCTAGATATCCTCCTGGGTAAATTAGCACTGTTTGCTCAGCTTTTGGGAGTATTTGCTGTGAAGGAGAAGCTCAGCTATTTACTCATGGCCACCAAATCCTCATGAAAAATCACTTTAAAGCCTGTTTATGGAAGATGTGGAAGATGTTCTGTGTCTTCAGACTCCAATTTCTAGATTTCAGATTTGGCTTCTTAATTGCTAAACCATAAAACCATGAGAAGCCTGTCTGGCACTTCATTAACTCCACCTCTGCTCAGAAGATTCCCTGCTTCCTCTCAGAGAGGAAATGTAACCTGTTACCAGTCTTAAAGATAGTAATGGGCTCAACACTCAGGCCTGGGGCCCACACTATTCACACTAACAGCCTCCACTTAGAAGAGACCAGAAAATTAATGATACAAACTGTGGCCAAATACTGACAACTTTAATAGATATTAGACAACTGTAGAACATATATAACCCACATGAGAGACAACTTTTTATATTTTGACATAATAATTTGCAAAACATGGCACCAGCCATTCTGTCCCTGTAGCATTCTATTGAGGAAGGGTTGTGTACATGGGCATTCCCTGTCTCACTTCTTGACACAAGCTCACTGCCGCTCAGCCATCTCACAGATGTCCTATGGCTTACTGACTCTTAAGATGAAGGGAACAGACAGCGATGGCTAATGGCTTCCCAGGTTCCCAAAGGTAGCCTTCTCCACAGTCTGGATTCCAAGTGAATAGTGAGGTGAGATCTACCATGGAGGAAGCACCTTGCTGCTTGCTAGAAATTCTTTTATTTTTGCCTTTACATATTTGAGAGGAATATGTGGGTCCATCTCAGCCATCAGAGTTTATGTTTTAATTCTCTGTAGAAGACACACCTGCGAAGATACTGCAGAGAGACTGGAGGGATGGAAATGTGCGATTCAAGGGCCATAAATAGCATCAATTGTCTCCCATCACCTCAATGGCCATTTACCACCAACTGCTACATCTCAGTTAAGATCTTTATGACAACCAGAAAAAACTTCTGAAATGTACTGTGACATTTTTTTCTTTTTGGGGGGGGTGGGGGACGTTGAGACATGGTTTCTCTGTGTAGCTCTGACCGCCCTAGACTCACTTGTAGACCAGGCTGGCCTCGAACTCATAATGATCCAGCTGCCCCTGCCTCCCAAGTGCTGGATTTAAAGGTGTGTGCCAAGCCGGGTGTGGTGCCACATGCCTTTAATCCCAGCACTCAGGAGGCAGAGGCAGGTGGATCACTGTGACTTCGATGCCAGCCTGGTCTAAGTGAGTCCAGGAGAGCCAAAGCTAACACAGAGAGACCCTGTCTCGAAAAAACAAAAACAAAAACAAATAAAGGTGTGTGTCACCACGCCTGACAGTACTGTGACATTTTCACACAACTAACCTTCACCAAGCATAAAGCTAAGAATTTTAGATCATCTATCTATAGAAGAGATTTCTGATGAAGCTGTCGTGGCACATGCCTTTAACCACAGCTCTATGAAGGCAGAGGCAGACAGATCTCTGAGTTCAAGGCCAGCCTGTCTACAGAGTGAGTCACAAGACCACCAAGGCTACACAGAGAAGCCCTGTCCCTCTCAAAAAAGGAGGAGAGCAGGGCTTGGTGGCACAAGCCTATGATCCCAGCACTCGGGGAGGCAGAGGCAGGTGGATCTCTGTGAGTTTGAGGCCAGCCTGGTCTACAAAGAGAACCAAGGACCGCCAGGGACACACAGAGAAACCCTATCTCAGAAAAAAAAAGAGGAGAGGGGGAAGTAGGGAGAGAGTTCTGTGTTCTGATGTCGCCACCTGCCTAATGTTTCCATCAGGATGCTTGGAAAATGCATTGATCTGTGGCCTCCTATTTTTCCGGGACTATAAAAATTCATATACCTCTTCCCCAGTGGGCCATGATTATCCATTCATGACAAACTAGCCTACATCATGCTATTGAGCCTTGGTCACTCCAATTTGGTGCAGAATAGCCACGTATTTCCTTTGGAGTAAGTTGCATTTTTCTAATTTTTGAAAATTACATTTAAGTATTTTTGTGCCAGGCAGTGCATGAGCACGCAGGGCACACGTGTGGTCTGAGGGCAACCATGAGGGTAGGGTCTCTCCTCCTATAGCACAGTGCTGGGTCAACTCAGGATGGCGGCAAGCGCCTTTGTCTGATGAGCCACCCCAGGGTTAAGGGCCGGCTGCACTTGGCACTGTCAACAGATAGGAGAACAAACGTCAAAGTGGCCCACACAGAATTAAAACATGCCTTATTCATTTGGAATTCAAAATGTTTCCATTCTAGTTTTACTACAGCCTAAGACCAGGCAAAAATCCCAATGTCAATAAGATGGTTTTTTAAAAAGTTTTTTTATTTCCACTGCAATGATTGCTAATAACCTGGGAATTGGGGAGTATTCTTCAGCACAGTAGGGATGTGAAGAATCCAGAATTGTGCAAGCAACTTACACAGGTAAATGAACAACTAACAGATGACTTCACAGATAATGAGACAGATGGTAAATGTACAATCAGGCCATGTCATGTCCCACTCACAACCCTAGCTCATAGCACCTTACCTGTAAAAGCAACCTTTATTCTCCCGAGGTAATTGTCGCCTTGGAGGCTTACTGCTTCTGTCTGCTAAACCCAGGCCTAGTCCTGGAAGCTTCTAGCCTCCATACAATCTTATCTAGGACTAGAATGTTTTCAGCCTCTGAGACTTACTCTGAATAACCTCACACTTTTCTTGTTCTTTCTGAGCTTTGGCTGGCTGGTTCAGCTCAGCTGTTCCAGCTCAAACTCCTCTTCAAGATCAATGATTCAAATTGGCTTCTCTCTCAGCCTCAAACCAACTCTTGCAATCTGTTCTAATCTTCTGGCTCCTTCTCATTCTCTGGCTTGTTTTGTCTTCATCTGTGTCTAGCCTGTTCTCTCTTCAATCTATCTATCTTTGTAAAACTCTCCAGGTAAAACTGCCTCTGAATTCCAGTCACTGACGTGCCACTAACTCAGTCTCCACTCATTGCCTCTCAACCCCCTTTCAGGGGATGATGGAATTCTTCTTGGTTAACTTGAGCTGTGCAGTCTTCCTGAGTCACTACATTTTAGGGTCAGCTTTGGCATCCT
>OU015755.1:77682561-77694946 GCA_907169655.1 Acomys percivali | reverse complement strand
AGAAAGAAAGAAAGAAAGAAAGAAAGAAAGAAAGAAAGAAAGAAAGAAAGAAGGAAAGAAAGAATCCAGCTCAACTGGGGTGAGGTGCACACCCTCAGTCAGGCGGTCAGGAGGCTGGAGCTTGAGGAGCAGAGCTGGAGACCAAACAAACAAAAACTCATCCGATTAAGCAAGCCATAGGGGCCAAGCAACTGTCACTGTCACGGGTTTTCTGTTGGAATCCCAGTGATTCTTAAGCTCACGCACCACCCGGGTCTCCTCCCCCTTCCAGGAATCAGTGTCCTATCTGGGGGCTGGGGGGGTGGGCTGGACTCCACTCTCGCTCTCCTAACAGTCCACTCTCCTCAGGTGGTAGCCTAAGTGTCCCAGCTTTCTAGGATTATTGGTCAGATCCACCTGCTTTGTTGTTGTCCTTTCCGTCATTAGCCTGGAGGGACTGTCTCTCTCCTGCCTCTGCCATCCCCTCCTTGTCCTCTGTTTCAGCCACACTAGCTTCCTGTCTGCTTCTAGGACAGCCCAAGTTCTCCTAGTCCCTGTACCTAGTCTTTGACTGATTCTTTCTTTTTCTTTCTTTCTTTTTTTTTTTTAAAGATTTATTTATTTCTTATGCACACAGTGTTCTGTCTGCGTGTACACTTGCGTGCCAGGAAAGGGCATCAGATCACATTGTAGATGGTTGTGAGCCACCATGTGGTTGCTGGGAATTGAACTCAGGACCTCAGGAAGAACAGGCGGCGCTCTTAAACTCTGAGCCATCTCCTCGGCCCTTGACTGGTTCTTTCCTAGGAGACTTCTCCCTGATGGTGAGCAGAGCTGCTTCATACTTTTCAGTCCCCAGCTTACATTCATTGCCCAGAAAACAACCTTCTCCTCTCCGTCCAGTTTATTTCTGGGATAATTTATCCCAACAAAACTCTTCCCCGGCGAGTAAACTCTAGTGGGCCATACTGTAGGAGCCTATACAGTGCTTGACTCATCCTTGGTGCAAAAGCAGTGTGTGTACTGATTGGAAGGATGAGCAAATGCATGCTGCATTGCAATCTCATGAAGGAGGGGCTAGAGGGATGGCACAGTGGTTAGAGGTCCTGGCTGCGCTTCCAGAGGACCTGGGTTCAAGTCCCAGTGCCCACACTATGGCTCATAAGTGCCTGTAACTCCAGCCCCAGTGGATCTGTGTACCTCCCTTTCCTGGCCTCCTCAGTCATTACACATGCGTGTGATGCACAGGCATATCTAGGTGTGCAAAGTATCCATCTACATAAAAAGAAACAAAGTATTAAAACATTTTAAAATAAAAATAAAGATTCATCACTTTAAAAAAAAGATGTACTTATTATTTTGTATACAGTGCTCTTCCTGCATGTACACTTGAAGGCCAGAAGAGGGCATCTGATCCCATTATAGATGGTTTTGAACCACCACATAGTTGCTGGGAATTGAATTCAGGACTTCTTGAAGAACAGTCAGTGTTCTTAACCTCTAAGCCATCTCTCCAGCCCTCATCACTTTTTTTTCTTTTTTGAAGCAAGTCAGAATGCAGTAAGAAAGTTCACTACCCAAGGAAAGGATTGCAGCAACACACAGTGAGCACAGAGCGGACCTGCTGCTGCTGTGTTCTGATGGATGCTGAGACAGTTCTCCACCCTGTCATCGTTCTGTTTTATGTGGCTTTGTTATTGTGTTTTCGAGACAGGATCTCACTGTGTAATAGCCCTAGCTGTGCTGCAATTCTTTTTGTAGACCAAGCTGGCCTTGAACTCACAGCCATCTGTCTCCTGAGTGATGGGATTAAAAGCACGTGCCGTGCCATCCCACCACCTCTGTCCTGTCCTTGTTTGTCTCCAGCTCTGGAAATAGAAAATGTTAGCATTATGTTTGCTTTTACTTAGTTCAACAAAATTCAAGTGACTTATGCTGTATAAGGATGGCCCATTGGAAGAAGTAGGAATTGGTAACATCATGAACTGGCACATATGATGGCATCTAATGTCCGTCCCTAGCTAGTGGTGAACTACTGTATAACTTAGTAGAGAAAAATATGTTTCCAAGAGTGGAGCATTGGTATGCTTATAACCTCCTATCCTTCCTCATGCTCAGTGATGTCCTTCTGGGACATTCTGTCTTACTAAAAGAAGGAAGAAAAGGCAGAAGCAACAAAACAAAGAAAGAACTGCAGAAAAAAAAAAGAAATAATGTTATAATTAGGCAGAGGAAGATAAAATTATGTTAATAAAAGTACTTCCATCTTTGTAACAATACATAATTTGAAGACTTGTTATGGTATCTTTTTAGCTTTTTTAGCCTTATTTACCATGAATTCTTTTTGTTTGTTTGCTTGTTTGTTTTTTGTTTTTTGTTTTTTTTTTCTGAGACAGGATTTCTCTGCCTAGCCTTGGCTGTCCTGGACGAATTTTGCAGACTATGTGGACTCGCTTTGCAGACCAGGCTGGCCTTGAACTCACAGTGATCCACCTGCCTCTGCTTCCCGAGTGCTGGTGTGTGCCACCACACCTGGCATTTCTTTGTTTGTTTGTTTTGTTTTGTTTTGTTTTGTTTTTTTAACAGAGTTTTTTGTGTAGCCCTGGCTGTCCTGTACTCTGTATACCAGAATCTAGGCGGCAGATTTGCTGCCCCCTTGTCTAATTTTTATTTAGAACATTTAACTTGGGGATGAGAGATATGTTAGCAATTCTTGGCGATATCTTCTTTTTTGTTTGTTTAATTCAGGACAGGGTTTCTCTGTGTAGAATTGGCTGTCCTTGACTCACTTTGTAGACCAGGCTGGCCTCAAATTCACAGAGATCCACCTGCCTCTGCCTGTGTCACCACCACCTGGCATCTTGGAGATGCTTTCTTTTCTTTTGTTTTTTTTCCCCAGGCAGTGTCTCTTCTGTGTAGCCTTCGCTGTCCTGAACTCACTTTGTAGCCAAGGCTGGCCTTGAACTCACAGAGATTCACCTGCCTCTGCCTCCCGAGTGCTAGAATTAAAGGCATGCACCACCACACCCATCCCTGGAGATAGTTTCATGTCACAGAGTTCATAACCATCTATACTGAGATCTGGTACCCTCATCTGGTGTACAGGCATACATGGAGACAGAACTTTGTATACATAATAAATAAATAAATCTTGAGAAAAAAATACAAGTCCATGCTTGTTTTATTTAATTATTTACCAGGTTTGGGATATGAGGAAGCCCTGTAAAGTGATCATACCTTCTGGAAACACTGTGCTCTGAACAATATAGCATCTTCTAGTTGCCAGAACAGAAAATGGTCACATCCAGTTTCCTGTCTTATCCAACTGCCCAACTCTGGAGGCCTCCACGGTGAGTTAGTAAGCCTAAAATGGGCATCAGGGCATGGAGAAGCTCAGCTTTGAAAGCTAGCCACCTCTCTCCCTACACTTTTGCAAGCAGAGACTAGTATAGCATTGTTTGCTTAGACTTTCCACTATTATGGGCTGCAAATAAGCACGTGCCAGGATGATGTTAGTTGAACAGCAGACCAGTGTGTATAATTAGTCAGCTTTCACTTCTGCCTCTGCACCAGGACCCTCACTGAGTTCTATCTATATTCTATCCCTCTTTCTGCCTTTCAGTTATTTCATGTTTTCTTTTTCTTCCTTCCTTTCTTTTCTTTTCTTTTCTTTTTTTTTTTTTTTTTCCCCGCTTTTCGAGACAGGGTTTCTCTGTGTAGCCTTGAATAACCTGGACTCACTTTGTTGACTAGGCTGGCCTCAAACTCACAGATATCTGCCTGACTCTGCCTCCCAAGTGCTGGATTAAAGGTATGCACCACCGAGCCTGGCCAGTTTATTCTTTTTCAAATTGAGATGGTTGGTCCAGTAGCTGCACCTTTAAGCAGGAACTTTCTCAAAGTCACTTGGGGCCTGGAGTATGAACTCAAGTGAAGAAGTTTGCTGAAGTGTTATATAGTTTTGTTGTTGTTATTGTTGTTGTTTTTCAAGACAGGGTTTCTCTGTGTAGCATTGGCTGTCCTGGACTTATTTTGTAGGCCAGGCTGGCCTTGAACTCATAGAGATCTGCCTGCCTCTGCACTCCTAGTACTGGGATTAAAGGTGTGTGCTACCATGCCCAGCTCAAGTATTAGAGATTACCCAGCAGAAAATTAGCTTTTGTTGGTTTATTTTGGAGACAAGGTCTCACAGTGTAGACTAGCTTGGCCTTGAACTCAGAGATCCACCTGCCTTTGCTTCCTGAGTGCTCTTTTAAGTATTTTGTTATAATCTCTTTAAGTTAGTGAATATATACTGTCTGGCAAAAAGATTGTAGAACTAGAGAGATTCAATTTTCAAACAAAGTCTTTTTGCGGGGGAGGGGCGTTCTGAGACAGGGTTTCTCTGTGTAGCCTTGGCTGTCCTGGACTTGCTTTGTAGACCCAGCTGGCCTCGAACTCACAGAGATCTGTCTACCTTTGCCTCCCTAGTGCTGGGATTAAAGGCGTGCACCACCATGCTCGGCTTCAAACAAAACCCTTGAAGGTGTGGCCAGGAGATAAGGATGGAATTCTGGGAGACACTCATCTTTATCCAGCAGCAGCTCTGGAAGAGTCCAACAGCAGCAGAGGACCAGAAGGGAGACTAACAAGAGGCTGTGGATCATTCCACCCTGGTAAGGGCAGGCTCCTGCTGGAGAGAGGCAATGAGGACAAGCGGTCCTTGGAGTTCTGTACCGTGTGGATTTGCATGTGGGATGATGCAGGATTCTATGTGGGACATTAGGACAATGATGAGTCTCTTCTTAGAAGATGTGTTTTTGAGGGGTGGTTCAAGAGTTTTTCTGTGTAGCCCTGGCTATCCTGGATTAACTTTTTAGGCTAACCCGGCCTCAAACTCAGAGAGATCACCTGCCTCTGCCTCATGAGTGCTGGGACTAAAGGCATGGGCTACCTTGCAGGGGTTCATTTTTTCAATGACTGGGGAGTCTCTGAATTCTTTATTCATTGGGGGGAGATATTGTAGAGAAAAGCTTGAGATTTTTTTTATGCATTTATGTTGAGAATTGGTGCAATCCTCCCCCAGAGTTCAGTTTCACCCTCTTTAACTGTCTGTCCGACCTGGTACTTCCCCTGACTTCCAGGTGCTGTGGGCTGTGCTTTCCCTCTCCAAAGCCCCTCCCCAAGTCTCTCCCCCATCTAAACTGTGAAGTTTGAAAAATAAGCCATGAGTCAGACAGTGTAAGAAATATATCATACCATACTAATTTTCTTTTCTTTTTTGGTTTTTCAAGACAGGGTTTCTCTGTAATAGGCCTGGCTGTCCTAGATTCGCTTTGTAGACCAGGCTGGCCTCAAACTCACAGCGATCCGCCTGCCTCTGCCTCCCGAGCGCTGGGATTAAAGGCGTGTGCCACCACACCCAGCCCAATACTAACAATTTAAAAGGGAGTAGTAAGTGAAGGGCAATGGCTGGCAGAGGGCTATGGGACACAAAGAGACCATTTTGGAGGGGATTGCAAGAGTCTGGTTATGGATACAGGCCTAACTTAAAGTGGTAGGGATGAGGTCCAATGGAGTGGATGCAGTGAGTACCTACTGGTGCAGGGGACCAATGAAGTCTTTGGTGAAAATACAGTGAATTCAAAAAGTTGCACTTTTTCATAGCGTGCAACAGCAAGAAACAGCATAGAGTCAATAAAGTGTGGGGTTTGGCGAGGCGTTATTCCCCATTTACCATGATGAGTCTCTTTAGTAATGAGCTGTGAAGTCAGGGTTCATACCTAAGTCCTGTCATCATGCAGTCCTCTCCTGTAGATGGTGAGTAACCCTCAAAGGATGCCAAAGCTGACCTTAAAATGTAGGGAGACTGCATAGCTCAATTTAACAAAGAATAATTCCATCATCCCCTGAGCCAGCCTGAAATCTGAGTTTGATCTAGAATCCTGATGAAGGAGAAGGGAGAGAGAAAACTCCTCATAGTTGTTTTTTCCTTTCACGTGAGTTCCATGGCATGCACACATTCATACTCGGCTAGTAGTCGCAGCTGGTTTATTACAATAGACATAAAGAGAGGAAGGAGAAAGTCCACTATGTGCCCTGCAGATGTTGAGCACAGTGTCTGGTCTTGTGAAAGCCACAGCTGAGCATCGGGAAGGTCAACCCTGGGGATTTGCTTAGTTGATGCCTCAGCTCCTCAATTCCCATCTTCATCATTGGTTCACTTCTGACGCCTTCTGCCCTTTCCCCTGTTTTCCTTCAGCTCTTAGCCTCTCCTGTCACTTGCTTGCTTTTGGTTTCTTCTTTTGTAGCTCAGGCTAGCTCATAATTGTCAATCCTCCTTTCAGCCTCTCCAAGGCTGGGATTACAGAAGTTTACAATCAGGCCTGGCTCACATCTTGTTCTTCCCTTTTTTTGATAGGGTCTTACTCTATAGCTTTGGCTAGTCCAGGCTGCCCTTTAGCTCATGGCACTCCTCTTGCCTCAGCCTTCTGAGTGCTGAGATCACAGATAGGAGCTCCTGATTGACTCTCACATGTAAATTTTTCTTTAATTTTTTTTTTTTATGATAGAGTTTCTCTGTGTAGCCTTGGCTGTCCTGGACTTGCTTTGTAGACTAGGCCGGCTTTGAACTCAGTGATCTGCCTGCCTCTGCCTCCAGAATGCTGGGATTAAAGGCGTAAACCACCACACCTGGCTTCACATGTTAATTTTTAAATTTTTTTTTTTTTTTTTTGGTTTTTTAAGACAGGGTTTCTCTGTGTAGCCTTGTCTGTTCTGTACTCACTTTGTAGACCAGGCTGGCCTCGAACTCACAGAGGTCCACCTGCCTCTGCCTCCTGAGTGCTGGGATTAAAGGCGTGCACCACCACCTATGAGCTAGGGTTGTGACTAGGACATGACATGGTCTGATTGTACTTTTGCCATCTGTCTTGTTGTCTGTGAAGTCATCTGTTAGTTGTTCATTTACCCATGTAAGTTGCTTGCACAATTCTGGATTTTTCATATCCCTGATGAACTGAGCCATACTCCCCCATTCCCAGTTTATTAGTGATAACTGAAATGGAAGTAACAGTCTTTTCAAAAATCCTTCTTATTAACATTGGGATTTGGCGTGGCCTCAGTAGAAGTAGAATGGAAACATTTTGAATTCCAAATGAATAAGGCATGTTTTAATTCTGTGTGGGCCACTTTGACGCTTGTTCTCCTATCTGTTGACAGTGCCAAGTGCAGCCGGCCCTTAACCCTGAGGTGGCTCATCAGACAAAGGCGCTTGCCACCATCCTGAGTTGACCCAGCACTGTGCTATAGGAGGAGAGACCCTACCCTCATGGTTGCCTCAGACCACACGTGTGCCCTGCGCGCTCATGCACTGCCTGGCACAAAAACACTTAAATGTAATTTTCAGAAATTAGAAAAATGTAACTTACTCCAAAGGAAATAAGTGGTTATTCTGTACCAAATTGGAGTGACCAAGGCTCAATAGCATGATGTAGGCTAGTTTGCCATGAATGGATAATCATGGCCCAGTGTGGAAGAGGTAGGTGAATTTTTATAGTCTTGGAAAAATAGGAGGCCATAAATCAATGCACTTTTCAAGCATCCTGGTGGAAACATCAGGCAGATGGCGACAAGCAGAACACAGAAATAACTCCCTACTCCCCTCTCTCCTCTTCTTCTTCTTCTTCTTCTTCTTCTTCTTCTTCTTCTTCTTCTTCTTCTTCTTTTTTGAAACAGGATTTCTCTGTTTAGCCTTTATTGTCCTATAACTCACTCATTCTGTCAACCAGGGTGACATCGAACTCAGATCTGTCTGCCTCTGCCTCCATAGAGCTGGGATTAAAGGCATGTGCTACCACAGCTCCATCAGAAATCTCTTCTATAGATAGATGATCTAAAATTCTCAGCCTTATGGTTGGTGGAGGTTAGCTGGGAAAATGTCACAGTACATTTTAGAAGTTGTTTCTGATTGTCACAGGGCATTAGCTGAGATGCAGCAGTTGGTGGTAAATGGCCACTGAGGTGATGGGAGATAATTGATGCTATTTATGGCTCTTGAATCGCACATTTCCATCCCTCCACAGTCTTCCTACAGTATCTTTGCATGTGCAGCTTCTACAGGGAACCACAGCTCAAACTCTGATGGCTGAGATGGACTCACGTGTTCCTCTCAAACATGTAAAGACAAAAATAAAAGGATTTCTAGCAAGCAGCAAGGTGCTTCCTCCATGGTAGATCTTACCTCTCTATCCAGTTGGATTCTAGAATGTGGAGAAGGCTGGGAACCTGGAAAGCCATTAGCCATCGCTGTCTGTTGCCTTCATCTTAAGTGCCAGTAAGACATAGGACACCTGTGAGATGGCTGAGCGACAGTGAGCTTGTGTCAAGAAGTGAGACATGGACCTATAATTCCAGAACTCGGGAGGCAGAGGCAGGCAGATCTCTGTGAGTTCAAGGCCAGCCTGGTCTACAAAATGAGTCCAGGATAGCCAAGGCTACACAGAGAAACCCTGTATCGGGAAAAAAAAGTGAGACAGGGAATACCCATGTATAGTACCCTTCCTCTACAGGGATAGAGTGGCTGGTGCCATGTTCTGCAAATTATTGTTAGGTCAAAATATAAAATAGTTGTGTCTCATGTGGTTTTTACATGTTCTACAGTTGTGTAGTATCCATGAAAATTCTCAGTGTTTGGTCACCAGTGTGCAGCATTAGTTTTCTGGTCTCTTCTTAGTGCAGAGGCTATTAGTGTGAATAGTGTGGGGCCCCAGGCCTGAATGCTGAGCCTATAGAGGTGTCAGGAAAGCCAGTACTATCTTTAAGACTGGCAACAGGTTACGTTTCCTCTCTGAGAGGAAGTCAGGGAATCTTCTGAGCAGGGGTAGAGTTAATGAAGTGCCAGGCAGGCTTCTCATGATTTTATGGTTTAGCAATTAAGAAGCAAAAACTGAAGTCTAGAATTAGGAATCTGAAGACATGTAACATCCTTAATAAATGAGATTAAAGGTTGCTGCCCTAGGGGTTCCATGAGGATTTGGTGCCTGTGAGTAAATAGTCCAACTTCTTCGCAGCAGATTCTCCAGAAAGCCAAGCAAACATTAGTGCTAGTTTACCTAGGAAGATATCTATGCATGGAAGGGTCCTGTGCATGAAGGGTTGGGTCTGTACCCCGTGCTTATCTTAGACCTGCTCAAATATGGTGTGCTGAGTGCCACAGCTAACCAGAGTGTCTTGTCTGTGTCCCTCAGGTCAACATCACAATGCACCCTCAAGTCTTCCTTTCAAGCCTCACACTACTTCTGTCAGGTAAGTGGGTAAATAAATAGTCAAGAATAAGCTGAGGAGGCAGAAGAGATGACAGTCCTTAAACTCTTTGGTTTACGGGATGTGTAGTGAGCAGAGAACCATGATAGATTGTAGCTCCAAAGAAGGTGCTTAGCCTGTATGAATCTCAAAACAGAGAGCTAAATAAACACGATCCACAGGAGCATATGAAGCAAAGGGTGAAATATGTGTATACATAGGATGGGCAGGTAAAGCTGAGTACACATGCCAGCATGTGATGGACAAGTATGCGTGACTATACATGCAGGCATGTGTTGGACAAGTAAGGCTGAGTACACGTGCTTATATGTGATAGTCCAAGTTTTATTTTATTTTTTATATTTTGGTCTTTCTTTTTTTTAAGATTTATTTACTTTATTTATTGCATATGAATGCTTTACAGAAGAGGGTAGCATATCTCAATATAGATGGTTGTGAGCTACCATGTGGTTGCTGGGAATTGAACTCAGGACCTCTGGAAGAGTAGGTGGTGCTCTTAACCACTGAGCCATCTCTCCAGCCCCAGGGTTTCTCTGTGTATCCTTAGCTGTCCCAGACTCACTTTATAGACCAGGCTGGGCTCGAACTCACATCAATCCACCTGCTTCTGCCTCTCAAGTGCTAGGATTACAGGCCAAGTTTAATTTAAAAAAAAAAAAAATCAGAAACAGTGCTTCCTGTGCATGATGGGTAGTCAAAGTCAGACTCTATTCTCCCTTTTGTGCCTTTTTGCTTATTTAAACTATTTTCAATTAGGTGACTTAAAAATATTCTAAATCAAGGCATTCTGTAGAATGAGGAATGAAGGAATAATTTAACTGTCTTTGATACAGCCACTAAGTTAGTCCAGGCTGGCCTCAGACTCTGTCGGTAGCTGAGGATCACCTTGAACTTTTGACCCCCCTGCCTGTACCTCCCAGAAGCTGAGATTACTGGTGAGAAATGAAATATATTTCTATGACTTAATTAAAATAGCATGTACTTAATTTATGATCCAAAGTAAGATATTTGTCAAAATCAAGTAATGAGTGTCACAGTAGGAAATATACTCATTTTATATAAGGAATGTACTTTCTCAGATAACAGCCTGCATATTGGTGGTTAGCTAGTGAACCTCACAGTTCACTGTTTTGTGCTTTTGTTGCTTATTTGTTTGTCTGCAGTCTGGGGATCCAACAAAGGGCTAGCATAGACTAGCCAAGCTACATACTCAGCCCCCAGAGTTCCTTTAAGGCCACTTGGAAACTACTGGTATTGGGATATTTTCCCATCATTTCCATAAGAATCATATTTGATTATCTCAGTTTTGAGTAGCTGGGCAGTGGTGGCACACACCTTTAATCCCAGCACTTGGGAGGCAGAGGCAGGTGGATTGCTGTGAGTTCAAGGCCAGCCTGGTCTACAAAGTGAGTCCAGGACAGTCAAGGCTACACAGAGAAACACTGTCTCAAAAAAACAAAACAAAACAAAAAGCATCATGAAGTTATTGGTTGCATACATTGTCTTTCCTTATATATGGGTCTTGTTCAGTTTCTGGAATGTCATGAACTTATAAGAAAGAATTGCTAGGGGCCTGGAGAGATGGCTCAGAGTTTAAGAGTACTGGCTGCTCTTTCAAAGGTTCTGAGTTCAATTCCCAGCAACCACACGGTGGCTCACAACCTTCTATAGTGAGATCTGGTGCCCTCTTCTGACCTGCAGTTGTACCTGCAAGCAAAACATTGTATACATAATAAACAAATAGATCTTTTTAAAAAAAATTGCCACATAGCGGGACATGGTGGCACATGCCTGTAATTCCAGTTCTCAGGGAGGCAGAGACAGACAGATCACAGTGAGTGCAAGACCAACCTGGTCTACAAAGGGAGTCCAGGATTGCCAAGGCTACACAGAGAAGCCCTATTTCAAAAAACAAAACAAAAACAACAAGCTTGGCACAGTGGCACACACATTTAATCCCAGCACTCAGGAGAAAGAGGTAGGTGGATCTCTGTGAGAGGCCAGCCTGGTCTACAAAGAAAGTCCAAACCAACCAAGGCTACACAGAGAAAACAAAAACAAAACAGAAGAAGGAGGAGGAGAAGGAAGAAGAAGAAGAAGAAGAAGAAGAAGAAGAAGAAGAAGAAGAAGAAGAAGAAGAAGAAGAAGAAGAAGAAGAAGAAGAAGGGATTGCTATTCAGGCATGGTGGCACATGCCTGTAATCCCAGCTCTCAGAAGGCAGAGGCTGGTGAGTCACTGAGTTTGAGGCCAGCCTTGGACTCTAAGTGAGTCCTAGACAGCCAAGGTTATACACTGAAACCTGGTCTCAAAAAAAAACAAAACCAAAAACCAAACAAACAAAAAGAGGGATTGCCGCCTGGTGCTTTTTGTTTTTTCAATTTTGTTTTGTTTTGTTGTTCTTTGAGGCAGGGTTTCTCATGTAGCACTGGCTATCTTGGACTCACTGTGTAGACCAGCCTGTCTTTGAACTCATAAAGATCTGCCTGCCTCTGCCTCCTGAGTACTGAGATTTAAGGCCTGTGCCACCACTGCATGATCTTGTTTTGTTTTGGGTGAAGGGCTAATCAAAAAATCAAGAATAAGCTTCAGCCCCTCCTGATGATATATAAAAGCCTTTATTAAAACACACCTTGAAACTGGGCCTGGTGGCACCTTTAATCCCAGCACCCCCACGCCCTGTTTGATTGACTGATTTTTAAATTTGAGACTAGGCCTTGCTTTGTAAATCAGGCTGACATGAGATTTCCTGTCCATGCCTTTAGCCTCCTCAGTGTTGGGATTACAGGAATGAGCCACCACACCTTGTTAGGGTGAGGCCCATTCTGATGGAGCCAACAGCTGACTTGTAAAATCATGCCTGGAAGGCAACATAGGGAAGCCAGAGAAGCTGGCCATAGAGCGTGCAAGGAATGATGCTGGAGGCAGCGTTGGGGGAAGAGGCAAAGGGCTCTGAGCGCCGTTTCACAGCTGCGAAATTGTATTTCTTACGGGCTGAAGCTGAATGTCTCTGTCCTCCATGGGTACCCACCCACATGAGAATAAACCTGTATCATGCAGAGAGAGAGAGAGAGAGAGAGAGAGAGAGAGAGAGAGAGAGAGAGA
>OU015755.1:77627999-77640650 GCA_907169655.1 Acomys percivali | reverse complement strand
AATTACAAAATTAAAGAAAGGAATGCTCTGGAGACCCAAGCATGTGAAGTAATTCTGAATTATCAATCTCCAACAGCATGCCAGGGATTTTCCCAGCAAGAGTGGGGTGCCTGGCTTGGATAAAAGGAAACAGCCTTTCACCTAACATTTGCTTTCGCTCTTGTGGAGGGGCAGGTGCCAACATGGAAGTAGTTAAAGGCCCTTGACCAAGTCCTCGCTGGACTGCTCAGGGTGCCAGACCTCATCCCTTCCAGAATATGCCCAGGGCTATCCGCCCAGCTGCTCCTAGACCACCATTTAGTACTAGGAGACCAGCTTCCTCAGAGGTTCCAGAGTCATGTCAACACAGCGTGTGGCTAACATATCAACATAGACAATGGGCCCAACTGCTGCTGCTGCTGCAGCTACTCCCACTGTCCGCACCATTCCGCAGTATAAGTACGCTGCAGGAGTCAGTCGGCAACCCCCAGCAACACCTTAAATGCGCAACCACCAGTTACCATGCAGCAGCCTGCTGTTCGTGTGCAAGGTCAAGAGAGTATTTTCTTATTTTCCTCCAGGTCAACGCCAGGATGCACTGTCAAGTCTTCATTTCAGGGCTCATACTACTTCTCCCAGGTAAGCGAGTAGGTGAATGGCAGTGCTGTGGGGGTGGAATGTGACGCAGAAATAATGTATCCCTTGGGATTTGTTGAGTATGATTTGTATAGAGAGATGAGAACCAGGATGAAACTGTGTCTCTGAAGAAACTACTCACTTGTATGTATTTCAAAATTGAAGGTCAAAATGCTAAAAACTGCAAAAGTATGTGAGGGGTTGAGTACATGTGCGTCTATGTGGTAGGCTATTTAGGTGCAAGTACATGTGCATGCATGTGATAGAAAAGTGAGGGGGCCTTTATGTGTAGAATTATGGGATAAAGTTATTTCTTATCACATGTTTCTATAATTTTATTATCATAGTATGTATTATATGTTTGATCCTGAAAAGATATGAGGTAAAAATTAAGCAGCGTGTATCCCAGTCTGAAACATACATGCTTACGATGAGGATGGTGCTTTCTCGGGTCATGTGCAAACTCACAGCTCAGGTCTGAATGTAGGTGAAATGTTAGCAAAGCTCACGGCTTATTCACATTCTGTGTTCTTTGTCTATTGGTTGGTTTGTTTATCTCCTGTCCTGGGGATCCATCCAAGAGGCCAGGCTAGCACTGAATCAGTCCTCAGAGTTCCTCTAAAGGCCAACTTAGAAGCAATGGACAGTAGAGGTTCTCATCCCTCCTCCAAAAGGATTCATATTTAGTTTTTTTTGTTTGAGTTTTTGACGTTGCATGATTTAGTTCTGGGCTGAATAATCTCTGATCCTATTACCTTCCTGTGTCATTGGCTCTCACTCAGTTTCTGGAATGTTATTCACATACAAGAAAAGGTCTCTGCTTGGCTTTTTCTTTTTGAGGACTGATCCTAAAAACTTCACTCCTCCTGATGGGGTTCTAAAACCCTGTCTGAAGACTGATGTTGAAGTTTCTAAACTTCTGCTTTGAAGCCAACAATGCTGTGCCTCTGACTTTTGTGTCAAGAGTGGGGAAGGAGTTAGTGATTTCACTTTGAATAGCATAAGAGAGAGAGGGACAGGGTAGTTTGGGACAGAGTCTCCTGAACCAAGGCTGCTCCTGAACTCACTAGTTACACAAGGCTGACTTTGAATCCATAACTTTCCCGCCTACACCTCGCAACTTTTGGGTTTGCAACTACCCATCAACACACAGCCTCTAGGAGAGCAGGTTGGAATAAAACAACAACAACTTAAACTTGAAGTGCAGTTTGCATTTTTCTACCCCAGTTAGCTAAGAGAAGAACTAAGCTTGCCCAGGGATGAGCTCACCAGTTGATTATCCTGTACCAAGTGGCCAGACCTGAACACACATGCATATATTCTGTAACATTATAGAGATGGAGCAGGTTGTATTTATGTATTTCAGGACACATAAGACACAAATATGCATGT
The DNA here is from genome assembly GCA_907169655.1 of Acomys percivali. Lineage (NCBI taxonomy): Eukaryota > Metazoa > Chordata > Mammalia > Rodentia > Muridae > Acomys > Acomys percivali. The sequence continues at coordinate 77,638,643 of OU015755.1, read as the reverse complement.
AACAACAATCAATGAATAAAAGAGGCCATGAATTTGAAAGAGCAAAGATGACTGCACATCTGGGTTTCAAGAAGGATGGAAAAGGGGGGAAATGAAGTAATCATAATCTGATCAAATGAAAAAATAAACAACTTTTAAAATTTAAATTAGAACTGGTTTCAGTGGTATATTCTTGTACTTCCACTTCTCAGACATCTGAGGCGGCAGGAGAGTAAGTGTAAGAGAGCTTAGGCTTCAGATCAAGACCCTGAATAAAAAACAAACCAACAGGTCAGGCATGGCGGTTCCTTTCACCCTAGCACTCAGGAGGTAGATGCAGGAGTGTATATAGTGGGTTCTAGGCCTACCAGGGATATATAGTGAGCTCTGCCTCAAAAAGGAAAAAGAAAGACAAACAACAATGGAGAGAGAAAGGGGGTGGAGAGAGAGAGAGAGAGAGAGAGAGAGAGAGAGAGAGAGAGAGAGAGAATATCATACAATGCAGTATGTTGTTTATCCACAAACATATCCATTACATAATCATACCAAAGATGAACTACAGACAGAAAAGTGTTTATAGTGACGATGTTACACTATCAAGACTCTACAAAGGGGAAAAAAAAAAAAAAAAGACACAGAAGGACTGGGGCTGGAACACAATGGCAGAGTTCATGCATCTGATGCATCATGCCCTAAGTTTACACAGCTTACACAGAAGGGGGAGGAAAAGAAATGCAAAAGTAAAAATGAAATCGTAGAAGCCTGCTGAGAGCTTACTGTCAATGTCCCCTTCTTCGCCTCAGCTGCTTTAGAATCATCCTCAGAAGTCTATGGAAAGGCAGGTTACCTGGTCACACTGCCATGTTCGTATCCAACGTCTAGAATACTCTCATTCGTGTGCTGGGGCCGCGGGGCATGTGCTTCTGACACATGTGGACAAATGCTTGTCTGGACCAATGGACGCCACCTCAACTATCATGCAAACTATCGATACCAGATAAAGAGTCAGCTTCTTCAAGGAAATGCGTCCTTGACAATAGAGAATGTCATTGAGAGTGATGGGGGTCTCTACTGCTGTCGAGTGGAAACAAAGGGATGGTATGGTGTGCAGATGCTGAACATCTCTCTGCAAGTTCAACCGGGTAAGCTCGCCTTGTTTGTTTGTTTTTTTGTTTGGGTTTGTTGTTATTGTTTTGTTTGTTTGTTTGTTTTTGCTTAGTTCTTGCACATGAACCAAGTCCTCTGTTTGCTGGTAATCTGTTCTTTTCCGAGAACAAGGAAACAAAGCTTCTTATAAACATGCTGTGATTAAACCCTTGATTTTTATTATTTTTAATGCCACAATCTCATGTATGTCAGGCTGACCTTTGATGGCCATGCCCACCTGGTCCTCCTGCCTCTAGCTCTCCAGTGCTGAGATCACAAGTAAGTCCCATCACACCCAGGCTTAAATTCCCTTTGGAGGCACAGAATATATTTTCTGTGCTTGAATGAAGCCAGAATCATCCTTAATGCAACCATGAGCTAAGTCAGGGACCAGGTCCTAACTGTACTTGGGACAGTCTTGTTGGCCCAGAAGACTGCGTTCACTTTTCCACCCGGAAACACGGTGGGGGAGGGTTATTTAAGCTGAAGTGACTTGATTAAAGGGCACCCTGTGTCTTGCACCCGTTCTCAACACTGTAAAACTGCAACAGCTCTAACCTGAAAAGCAGGCAACGCAGGGTGCTGCTGTGCACGTGAGCTGGCGTCGACAGCGGTCAGCTGACCCCCGGAGCACAGGCCACATGTATAGGTGGGGAATTCTGCTCCCTGTCTACCTGCCTTGGGTTTTTGACATAATCCTCACATCATGTCGCAAAATTATACTTTTCTGTGCAAAAATGGCCACAAGGGATTGCATTTCTCTGCCAACACCTGCTCGGTGGTTACTAGTGAGAAGTTCACGGAAGCCCAGTTCTGAAATTAGAGCAGTTTCCTTTTAGATGTGTACATCCTGATTTTCTTTCAGCTTTTTATTAAAATTTGAATGATGAGGAAGTACTGCCTCCATATGTTATTTTCTAATCTTACACTGACAATAGAAGCCAACAATAAGCTGTCTGTATTATTAAATTCAGGTCATTATTTTGTAATTGCTCATCCCTATATGTTGCTATTATTTATTTATTTATTTATTTATTATACAAGGTCACACTGTATAGTATGGCTTGTCTGGGTGTGTCTAAATGTAGATCAGGCTGGCCTCAAACACACAGATGCAATTGCCAAGTTTGTAGAGGGATATAGGTCATAACTGGAATTTGGGGGCATAGGAATATGCAGGAAAATCCACTTTGTTCCAGGCAGCTGCACACACTGTAGAACTGTGAGGGCCTCTCAGGATTGACAGAGCTTTTCAATACTTAATTTCTGTCTGCTTCATGGGATGGGATCATGGGCTGAGTTTGGAGAACATGGATAAGTTACTAACTTCATTTGAAAACTGAGATGTAGAAAAGAAGTGATAGTTTCTGTGTTCATATGACCAGCTGGAGGGTTTTCTTGAAATCTTTTTGTTTTTGTTTTTTCCTTTAAGACATGGGGTCACTCCATAGCTCTTGAGTGGAACTCAGTATGTAAACAAGTAGTGTGGCCTCAAACTCTGAGGTTATGCTGCCTCAGCCCCATGAGTACTGGGAGCTATGTCTTTGTCAGAATAGATAATGCAGATTTCCTCCCCTCCGCCCTAAGACATTTGGCCATTTTCATTTCCCATCACTTATGCTTCCTATACATGATGGTTTTGTGTTAACATGACATAAAATAAAGTTAAAAGGAGGGAATCTCAAGTTTTAAAAAATGCCTTCATAGGATCTGGCTATAGGCAAGCCTATAGGGCATTTTCTTAGTGATTGATGGGGGAGAGCCTAGCCCATTATGAGTGGTACCACCCCTGGGCTGGCAGTGCTAGCTTCCATAAATCAGACAGAGCAAGCCAATAATCAGCACTGCCCCTCCCCAAACCAAGGCTTGAGCATCATTTCCACCCTCCAGGTCCCTGCCCTGATTGAATTTCTGTCCTTTGATGATCAACAATGATGTGGAAGCATAATCTGGTAAACCCATTCCTCTCTAGTTTCTTTACTTGGGGTGTTTCATCACAGCGATAAGACATTTCTTCTATGTGATCTATTGATTATTATTGCCTTCTGATACTGTTTGATCTCTGACTTGGCTAAGAGTTGTTTGACTTGTGGAAATGTCCACCGTCTCTGAATCCATTTCATTATTTGTCCAGTAAACATAATGACACCAGTCTGTAAAATGATAAAATCATTTTATTGTAATGAATTTTATAGAAGACTGTGGCTAGGGAATGAGATGAGGGGCTTGGGTCATATTTGCAAAGGGGGTGAGTGTTAGATATGATGACAGCTATGCCACTATTACTCACAGTCCCTGGGCTCTGGACATCTGGCACAGGTAGCTGGGATGAACTGAGAACATCTACATCCATGTGACTCTTTTATAAACCGAATCACACAGTTTGATCTCAAGTTCATCGCTGGGCTTGATTTTAGGGCCTTAAAAGAGTAAACCCAGCCCTCTGGTGTCTATACTCACCTTGCCACTAATACTTCCCTCAATCTGCCTTGTCAATCTTGTGTTCCCAATGGGCCATCTGAGGCAGCACCATGGTCTGAGTGTTTGGTCCCCATAAATTCCTTTATTAATGTTTAATCCTCAGTTCAGTATATTAAGAGCTGGAGGAATTGGAAGGTCATTAGTCAGAGAGATGGCAGTCATGAAGGTGGTTACATTGTGTATAAAAGGGATGAAGAGGCTGTCTTGCTTCTCCCTTCACACAAGAAAACCCTGAGTGTGCCAGTGACAGGGAAAGGAGCCCTCGCCAGTCACTCATGAGCCTGGCTTTGATATTGGCATTGCCAGCCTTTAGAATTGTGAACACTACATTTTATTCATTCATTTTTAATTTTTAAAATTTTTTATTTTATTGTTTATACAGTATTCTGCATGCACATGAGCCAGCAGGCCAGAAGAGGGCACCAGATCTCATTATAGATGGTTGTGAGCCACCATTGCTGGGAATTGAACTCATGACCTTTGGAAGAACAGCCAGAGCTCTTAACCTCTGAGCCATCTCTCCAGCCCTCATTCATTTTTTTAAAAAACTTACTCCAAGGTATTTTCTTACAGAACCCCAAATGAACACAGGAGCTTTCGGCACTGGGATTCTGATTCTAGCTTCAAATGCTGTGAACCACCATCTGTATTCTCAGTCATATAATATCTCCTCTCTCTTAAACTATCACAGTGGGATATCTTTCCAAGATAAGCTAAGGTGCCACTGAGCTCTGCCATCCTTCACAGCGAGCCCTATGCCAGTGAGAGTGGGAAGTTTGAGAATATATATCTTGCCTTCCTTTCTGATTCGGAGCTGACAAATGTGTTCTTGTTCTTATCCAAACAAAGTCAGGCCTAGAAGGACCCTCTCTCTCTCTCTCTCTCTCTCTCTCTCTCTCTCTCTCTCTCTCTCTGTCTCTCTCTGTGTCTCTCTCTGTCTGTCTGTCTGTCTCTCTCTCTGTCTCTCTCCTCTGTCTCTCTCTCTGTCTCTCTCCTCTGTCTCTCTCTCTGTCTCTCTCCTCTGTCTCTCTCTCTCTCTCTCTCTCTCTCTCTCTCTCTCTCTCTCTCTCTCTCTCTCTCTCTCTGTGTGTGTGTGTGTGTGTGTGTGTGAGTATGGGTGTGTGGGTGTGGGTGTATGGGTGTGGGTGTGGGTGTGACTCATTGTCTTCAGGAGCTGCCTTTGTGAGGTACTCATATCCCCATGTGGCCTGCCTTTTGCCAGCCATTTCTTGACAATGATCCATTTAAGATGGACCTTTGATGAAATCCCCAAAGACAGAGGTATTAGATAATGGTGACCTTTGGATTTTGAAAGAGAAATCCGTAGTGTGAACTCTTTTTCAGGCAGAAAACCAAAATGAAAATAGATAAAAACCCAAAGCAGCTGCTGCGGCACCAACAGCTCGCTGACTCTTCTGGGATGTAAGGAGGAAGAAGAGAAGAGTGGGAGTTCCCTTGAGAAAGCATTGTGGAGGGAGAGCCCTACAGCCTGGATCAGTCACTGGAGCTGCAGTGTTCCCAGGATTATCGAGAGCAGTGGTGTTTGTACCAGAAGAATTTGGGCCACGTTCTTACTGTGTCCATGCCAGCCTTCAGTTAGTGGACATTTACAGAAGCAAGAAATGTTACAAGAAGGAGGAATTTGGTTTGTCACATGGCCCACCACCTGCCTCTGATCAATGTACTTACCAGGAGTCTTTACTTAATGACTTATTTAATCTTTGCAGGCTTGTTGTTGTTATCACTAGACTGGGAAAGTGATGATTATGAGACATATTCTTTCCCATTCCGCTATTAGGTACTAGCTTGTACCTTTAACAGGTGATTGAAGAGTCCTCACTACATAGAGCTGGTGATGGTATCTGTGGAGTGAGCGGCGCAGTATTCATCCCCCTACGCCCTGCTCTTTATTACCAAAGCTGATACTCTCCCACAGTGTTGAGTCCTGTGCATGCATTTCTAAGTGCTAATACACAGGACCTAGACTATGAAAGTCACTTTGCTAGTGGACATGGTCACCTCTGAATTCAAGTTTTGCCTGACTCACCAGCATACTTCGTTACTGAATCACTCCTTACTTGTGGCAGGTCTTGTTATTTCAGGTCCTAAGTCACAAACAGAGCTTAGACCAGTGGTCACCTAAACCTAGTCAATGCCTTTGGCTCTTTGGAAGTGCTCCCAGAATGAGCAAATGTTAAGTGGAGAATCATGAAAACAGAGGAAAGTTATGAGCCATCCAATGTTAATTCATGCCGGGCAGCAGTAATTAAGGACTTTCATAGACCTACAGTATTTCCACTCATTGAAATGGTACAATGTATATGGGCTGCTAGCTGACACACCCCTCATTTGTTTAAATTAGAAAGAAATATGCAGATATTTGACATCTTTTTCTTCCTTTCTTTCTTTCTTTCTTTCTTTTTTTTTTTTTTAAGCAGGGTTTTTCTATGTAGCCTCAGCTGTCCTGTACTTGCTTTGTAGACTAGACTGGCCTTGACCTCACAGAGATCTACCTGCCTTTGCCTCACAGAGTTCTGGGATTACAGGAGTGTGCCCCCCCCCCCTTTTTTAAAGGCAGTTAAGGGACTTGTCATGATATAAAGTGTTAATATAGTGCAGATACTCATAGTACCTGAGCCATAGCCAGATAGAAAGAATAAAAGAATAATTTATGTTACAGAATAAGTATTTCAGGAACACCCTGACATACGAGTAGAGTTCAGTGACTCCCCAGCCACATGAAATCCTAGTTCTCACATCGTATGAGGTACGTTGGTTTGTGGGTGATATGACAAGTGATTTCTAAAGCTGTTCTGATCCAAGCTGAGGTGCAGTGACGTAGTAGGTGAGAAAACACCATTATTATAATCATTAGTTCTACTCATATAGAGCACATCCAGACACTTGGATTTGCATGTGGCTTTTGTGAACATACCATCCCCAGCATGTGTGGAAGTGTAGGCCAGGTGGTAGCTTAAATTTTTCCACAGTTGACTTCTTTGGGTCAACTAAGTTTGTAGATAAATCTGGGCATGTGTGTGTATTTTTCACATATGAACAACAACAAGAATGAACGTTCATTTCCACGAGACCGGAACAGAAAGGTTAAGATACACATCTTCCTAAGGGCATTTAGTAAAATCTTAAGCAGTTAGTGTGATGTTCTAAGCAGCTAAACAATCTTGTTTAACTTTCAAGCCATCATAGAAGGTTTGTAAATATGTTTAGAGTCTGTAGTGAAACTCAACATTTCCTTCTTGCTTAGCAAACTGGAATGACACTGTGACAACATCTTCAGACCATCCTTATTTAGCATAGCCTTGGGGGAGTCTGGTAGATATGGACTAAATTTGTGTATCCTGGTGAAGTATTGGACACCATCATGTCATGTTGATTGCATTGATAAGTGAGCATACTTATGTTGTGTTGAACACAAGAGTGCATAGTGAGGTTGTTTTTTACCTCAGCTAATTGCCTAACACCCTACTGCTGTTAATTCAGATATAATCATGCCTTAGAATGTTAACAGAAGTATGCATCTGTGTAATTACCCTGAGGAAAATTGGGCATATTTTCATTGTTCTTGAATACACTTTAAACTCACATTGTCTCAGAGTTCAACTCCGAACGACCACCTCTGATTATTGGGTCATCCTGAATATTCTAGCCATAGGCTAATAAAGGTAAAGGTCTACGTTAAGGTCTAGAATGTGTTTTCTGTTCATCTCACTTGGTGGCTCTTCAGTTTACTGCTATTTTCCTAGGTCTGCCTGTGACCAAGACTAAAGGCTTCTATGCTGGAATCTCCATTACCTTGCTGCTTCTACTTCTTGTGGGCGCAGTGGTGATCACAAGTAAGTAATTTTAAGATGGCTCCCAATGGTAGAAGTAGGTCTGAGGTATCCTTAATAAGTAATCACAAACCCAAAGAATTTTTGCAAAGCAATATTTTTACCTTCTTCAGAAAGAGCAAAGTCCCTTTATATCCTCTGAGCAAGCATGCCCAGTGGGGGGTCATGCTGGGCCTTTGACAGTAAACCACAGCATCCTATGCCTCCCTGTGATGTTTATAGATTGGCTTCCCATTCTTAGGAGACTGGCAATAGATACAGCATAGTTTCTAGGGAGAATGGTATCGGGGCATAGATACTGACTGTTGGAAAATGCTGAGCCCATAGCCATTCTTGCTTAATGGTGTCTTCCACATCTCATTAAAGATGACACTTCCTCTGTCTTATTTAGCCCTCTGATAGAAGACAGCACATTTCCTGTATATTTCCCAGACCAAAGAGCTGCGGCAAAGATTCTCAGCCAGTCTCACTGCCTTCAAGTAGCTCCACTTGTTAAGGCATTTAAATCATCCTTGATTCCTAATCCAAGACATGTGTTATAACCCTTTCTAAACTCCAGCCTATGTGTTAAGACCTTCCAAGCACTGAGAGGATTCCTAACACTTTGGAAATGCTCAGTGACCTTGGTTGTGAGCCACTATGTGGGCATTAGGTATCCAACTGGGTTCTCTGCAAGAGTAGCAAGCACTCTTAACCAATGATTCAAGCCTCTACCCACTGCCATTTTTAAAAAATATCATTCCTTTTACTTTTTGAGATTATCATTACGTAATCTCCCCCTCCCCCTTTCTCACTCCGAATTCTCCTATGTGCCACTCCTCGGTTTCTTTAAAATTTGACCCTTCTTTTTACATTAACTGCTACATGCATGTGTGCACATGTGTATGCATATATATTCCTTAATACAACCTCCTCGGTTGGTTTCTTGGTCTTTGTATGTATGTTTTCTATCGTCCAAGGCACTTCAAATTAATTCATTACTGACTTGTTTCATATAGCTAGGCAGAAAATGAGAATAAATGTATGCCTGTCATATTTCAGGATGTTTCTCTTTAATATTTAGAACTTGGTTATCCCTGATGATTAGTTAAGCTGCCTCTGGGGGCAAGCACCTCAGGTTGCTGAGGCAGAAGGGTCACAGCATGTGGGTAGCCTGGACTATAATAGTAAGATAATATATAAAAAGAGGAAGTAGAAATTGCATAAAATACTGCAAATACGTTTCCTTTCTTAGCCCAGAGTGGTTTATTCTCCTCTTGGTGGGAAAATGGTTACTGGGAATTTTAAAGGCCCTTGACTAGAAATGGAGGGTAAGGAGTAGGTGGTGACAAACACCTCTGAAGTACATTATGGAAGGAGCCAAAGCCAGTACAGTGCTACCTAGTAACATTTTAAAAACGGTCCTTGATGGAAGAGGCCATTAGTAGGATGTTGTGTCTCAAGTTGCTTGGAGAGTCCATGTGTAACTTGTTTTCCATCAGCCAATTTACAAATCTAGACTTTTTTTTCCAAGACAGGGTTTCTCTGTGTTAGCCTTGGCTGTCCTGGACTCACTTTGTAGACCAGGCTGGCCTCGAACTCACAAAGATCCGCCTGCCTCTGCCTCCCAAGTGCTGGGATTAAAGGCGGGCGCCACCACTGCCCAGCTGTCTCAGTAAAAGACAGTTTAGTGATGTTTTCCTAGCAAGCTAGGAAAGCTATGTGGGTGAATGCACCAAACGCACCAATGAGTGAAGAGAGATACTTCCTGTGGGGTACAGGAAAGAACTTCCATCACCAAGGAACAGTTCAGTATGTAACAGATGTATAGACCCTCGTGTGGAACCTCTAACAGCAGGAGCAGGGGCTGTCTCTGACTCTGCTGCCTACCTTTGGATTCCTTTCTCCTAACTGGACCTCCTAGTCTAGCCTCAATAGAAGAAGATGTGCCCAGTCCTACTTGATATGCTAAGGCAGGTTGATACCCATGAGATGTCTGCCCTTCTCTGAGAAGAAAGGAAGAGGGCTATAAAGGAAAGAGTAAGGGGAGGTGAGAGGGAGGGTCTGGGAGGAGAAGAGGGAGAGGAAGTTCAGATTTGGATGTAAAGAAAATAATTAATTAATTGATGGAAAAAAACCCAGAAGTATCCTTGATTAGAAGAAGAAAGTGTCATGAGTGTTTTGATGACATGTTCAATTTTCTTTTCAACTCTTTCTGCTTCCTCTCACCCAAATTTAGAGTACATCTTGATGAAAAAGAAGCCAGGATCTTCAAGGTAAGTGGGCACTGGCTTGTGTCAATCGATTTTGAGCTTGGAGTCTTATAGATTTTTCTTGTTTTTTTTTCTTTCTCCCCCTTTTCTTCCTTCTTCTTACTGTGTTTTTCTCCCCCTCCTCCTTCACTTCATCTTCTAGGCAAGGGGACCTATGGCTGCCATTGCTCACCTTGAATTCCAAAGTGGAGTTTCCTGAGCTCCTAGAACCCATGTCATAGGGCTCACAACTGCCAGAACTTCCAGCTCCAAAGGGATAGCACATGTGCACATATGTGTACACACACACACACACATAACTTAAAATAAATATATAAAAACAACGAGTAGGCATACATGCACATACATAATTCAAGCAAAACCTACACGCAAAATAAATACATTTCAAAAAGTTGATGAAAAAACTCAGAAAGCATATAAGCTAACATATCCCTTTAGGAGCTTTCTGGCAATTACCATGGGAATGTTAGGGTGGTGCAGTGGGCTGTGTGAGTGAGCCCCCATATAAAGTGAGTCTGTTTTCTTCTGTGATTTGCTCCTCCATGAGTTTTACAAGTGCAAATATCAATGTACTCCAACTAACATGGGCACAGGATGAGCTCTCCAGGTGATGGCATGGCAGTGCACGTACCCCAACAGCTCTTCCCAAAATGAGTTTCTTGGCCTCAGAGGCCAGAGAATTTAGTGCTTGTGTCATAGTTAAGTGGGTGTCAATACAGGTAGTCACTGAAACTGGATCATAGACTACCAGCTCCTGTGAAAAGGCGCTGCTTTCTTGTATATTTTCTACTCCATGCTTAATGTTAGAGGATGGAGATGATTGTTGATTTCAAAACCCTTTCTTATTTTAAAGAGAAATTCATTTACTATTGTTGTGGTAGTGTGTGCGTGTGTGTGTGTGTGTGTGTGTGTGTGTGTGTGTGTGTGTGTGTGTG
>OU015755.1:77592077-77627989 GCA_907169655.1 Acomys percivali | reverse complement strand
TGTGTGTGTGTGTGTGTGTGTGTGTGTGTGTGTGTGTGTGTGTGTGTTCAGGTTCCATGGCATCTGTGGAGATCAGAGGACAACTCTGTGGCTCTTTTCTTCCACCTTTACATGGGCTCCAGGGACCTCACGAAGGTCACCAGAGTGAGACCACTCACTCCCAAACCTTTCTAAAGCAGGACAGTCCAAAGCTGAAAATACATGAACATTCTGGTTCTTAGCCCAGTTCCAGAATGTGGAAACTCATTTTGATGTTAGATTCCTGTCTTTTTGATATCCCACTTTCTTGTGTTTTATTACATGTGTATCCTGAAGGATTCCAATATGGACTGATACTTTAAAAATAATTCTTAGTTAGTTTGATGCTTTTGTTTGTTTTGTTTTGTTTTTTGAGACAGGGTTTCTCTGTGTAGCCTTGACTGTTCTGGACTTGCTTTGTAGACCAGGCTGGCCTCGAAGTCATAGAGATTTGCCTGCCTCTTCCTCCCCAAGTGCTGGGATTAAAGGTGTGCACCACCACACCTGGCTGCTCTGATGCTTATCAAACAAACTTTTTTTTTTTTATGATTCAATACCAGGACCCTGTGTAGTGTTGTTCACTGCTTCAGTTTTTGTGGGTGAGGCTTTTGGAATTCTGAGTATGCATCATAAAGGAAAGTTGTGCTTAGACCTGAAAGGTGACCTCATGTTGTTTTCTTTAACATCTATCTCTCTTTCTCTGCAGCTCGGTAACCTTCTGTGCTTCTAAGATCAGAACTTTACGAAATATAAAGGTCGTGCAACCAAGAGCCCAAGACAATGTCAAAGGTTAAGTTTCAGTTGAAGATAGCAACAAGACGCTGGACAGCCCTTACTCACCGAGTGTTCCCACTTTCCAGCAACAGTGGAGAGGATGACCCCTCTAGCTGTCTCTCCTCATACTCACTGTTTGTTTGTTCAAGACAGGGTCCTATGCTATCAGGACTCACTTTGTAGACCAGGCTGGCCTCAAACTCACAGTGATCCTCTTGCCTCTGCCTCCCAAATGCTGGGATTAAAGGCATGGACCACCACACCCCGCCCCACTCACTGTTAAAACGATATCCAGCCTCTCTGCACTGCAGAGCCTTCTCTAAAACACAAATGCTTTAACATTGTAGGTTTGTCTGTGAAAGACATTGTTTCTTTTTGTTTGTTTGTTTTTTGTTTTTCGAGACAAGATTTCTCTGTATAACCTTGGCTGTCCTGGACTCACTTTGTAGACCATGCTGGCCTTGAACTCACAGTAATCCTTCTGCCTCTGCCTCCCAAGTGCTGGAATTAAAGATGTGCACTAAAACCATCCAGCAGAGAGGAGTAGGATTTAAAAGTGAAAATAAAATAAGACAAAAATTGGGAGAGTGAGATTTAATTTAGAAGCACTTTATGATTATGTCTTGTTTATTGATTATAACTCAAATTGTTGATTGTCACATTCCTTTCCTTCTCCAAGGGGCTTTAGTCATGGGAGCAGCAGGTTTTAATTCCCTTCATTGGTGAACAAAAAAGTCTAATGTCCCCATTGGAGGTATGAATACTTTCTCATGGGTCACAAAATAGGATATGATGTTATTATGCAGTTGATCTTAGGGCAAAGATGGGTGTTCCAGGTCTGGAGACGTTACCATGGTGAGTATAGACAAGGCAGACGGCAGTGGAAGAAAATGATGGGCCAAGGGATTGAGTTCATTAGTGCTGTTTCCCCTACACTGCTGTCTCGATGCTCACTGTTCCTCTGTTCACCCACTGAGCTCTGAAGTGGGTGCTAGAAGGAGGCAACACAGCAATGGAAGGAGAAAGGAGAGAGCAGGACATGGGCTCTCTGCCTGAGAGAAGTCCTGTTCCAGGTGGACAGAGTTTGGGACTAGCGCTGGTTTCCTTCAGAGATCTAAATTACTGATTGTCTTCAGACCATGTTTATGGTCAACCTGAGTTCTAGAGTGGTGCGGCCACTAGGTGGGGCCATCCATTCCCACACTTTCTTTCCCGCCTCCTTTCTCATCCCTGCCTGGTGGCTGCAGGGCTCTGAGCTTGTGGTGCCTGCTCTGTTCTGCAGTCTTCCTGGAGACACATGCTAGACATAAAGAGGTCTGGGACTCTGTCTGTCCCATTCCCCAAATTTGCTTCTACTCAAGAACATGGTACTGGTGCATTCTGTGAAACCAAATATATGAGACTTGGTGGAAAACAGAGCATAAGTAAGAACTAGCCCTGGGCTATGATTTCAGTGTTGAGTAGCAACAGTGCTGTAACTTGTTCTGTGTTCCTAGTTCTCTCCACATATTTGATGTAATCATTTCCACACCTACCTTGGTATGTAGTGGTCATTGCAATGAATTGTTACTCATGAGAGTCTTAGAGGAATTGTTGGGATGGCTCATGGATAAGACTGTATACTATTCTTGTAAAGAACCTGAGTTGGGTTCTCAGCATCCACAGTAGGAGGCTTACAGTTGCCCGTGACTATAGCTCTAGGGGATGTTCCACCTCCCTTCGGGCCCTGTGGCACCTACACATACTGGCACACAATACAAATACATATTAAATGAAATAAAAATAATTCTATGAAAATAGAAAACCTACAGAGTGGGAATTTCCCTCAAGTAGATTTTATAATAATAAGAGATCAAGAGTTGGCATTCAGAAAACACTTTATTGTCAGATTCATAAGTCTTTTTTGTGATACTTTTCTTTAAAGTACTGTTTTCCTTTAAAATAATTCATGCTTTGTAATTTTCTTACACATAGGTTTTGGTTTTTTTGGTTTGTTTTGGCTTTTTGAGACAGGGTTTCTCTGTGTAGCCTTGGCCATCCTGAAATCATTCTGTAGACCAAGCTGGCCTCAAACTCACAGAGATCCACCTGCCTCTGCCTCCAAGTGCTGGGATTAAAGGTGTGCACCACCATGCCCAGTGGGGGAAAACTTATAATTCAGAGGAACAATTGGATAGGAGAGGAATTTAGTTAATGTGAATAAATCCTTATATGTATGTGTGTGTGTGTGTGTGTGTGTGTGTGTGTATATATATATATATATATATATATATATATATATATATAGTTTTCCCTTGCTTTGTTTTCTTGAGATAATATCTTCCTATGTAGCACCTGCTTGCCTGGAACTCCATTTGTAGATTCCTCTAGCCTGGAATTCACAGAGAAGCACCTGCCTCTGCCTTCTGAATGCTGGTACTGTTTTGCCTGGGACAAGCCTTGATTGAGCATACTGAATGTTGTTTCAATATTAATCTCACAAAACACAGTCAATTCCATTATCTGCACTATGACTTGGAACAAGATAGTTGCAACACTCGGTTGTAGCACATTCATTAATAAAAGGCATATACAGACTAGTGTCTCAATGGCTAAGAGCACTGGCTACTCTTCCAGAGGACCTGGTTTGGTCCACAGCTCCTACGACGTGACTCACAATGGTCTGGACTCCATCCGCAGATGATTAGACATTGTCTTCTGTTCTCCATGGAAGCTGCAAGTCCATGGTGCATAGGCATACCTGCAGGCAAAACACCTACACCCACCAAATAATAAAATAAGAATTAAAAAAAATTAACGTATTGTTTCTTTGAAAAATGACTTGCCTTATTTTTTTTTCAGCTTCACCAGTACATTTGAGCTAGGCATCTTCTCTTGCTGTGTGGATATTCACCAGCACGTGGGCACATTATGTCATAAGTTCACAGGAAGCTGTTGAAGAGAGGGAACAGGATGGGAGCCTACCATAGAGGTCCTCTGAAAGACTCCACCCAGCAGGGAATTAAAGCCGATGCTGAGACTCACAGTCAAACTTTGGGGTGGGGTGCAGGGAATCTTATGGAAGGGTTGAGGGATAAAAGGACCCGGAGGGGTCAGGAGCTCCACAAGAAGACCAATGGATCCAACAAATCTGGGTGGGGAGTAGGGGTTGCTGCAGAGACTGATGCACCAAACAAGGACCATGCATGGTGAGACCCTAGACCCTCTGCTCAGGTATAGCGGCTAGGCAACATAGTTTCCTTGTGGCTCCCATAATATGGGGAGTAAAGATTACTTCTGACATGGACTCTGGTGCCCACTTATTGATCACTTCCCCCTGGCAGGGTGGCCTTGCCAGGCCACAGAGGAAGAGGATACGGGCAGTCCAGATAAGACTCGATAGCCCGAGATCAGATGATAGGGAAGGAGGGCTCCCCCTTTCTCAGGACTTGGGCTGGGGAGGAAGGAGGGAGGGGGAAGAGAAGGAGGGAAGGTGGGACTGGGAGGTAACAAAGGTGGGGGCTACAATCGGGATGTCAAGTAAGTAAAATTTTAAAAATGTTTTAAAGTTGTCAAGGCAGCTGGAGAGATGGCTGAATGGATAAAAGGAATTTCCCAAAATGAGGACCTAATGGAGAATGTAAGAACCCATGTGAAAAGTGGGGTGTGGCTGTGTAACCTGTAACCACAGTCTGTGAGGATAAAAGACACAAGGCAAAGGCACGGGCATTCCTCTGCACTAGGTATGTTGTATGAGGTTAGCCATGTAATGGTAGTACGTACATGCCTTTGGTCTCAGTACTCTGGAGGAAATAAGTTTGAGGTCAGCCTGGTCTACTCAGCCCATTCCAGGTATCCAGAGCTAAATGGAGAGACCTGTCTCAGTGTGTGTGTGTGTGTGTGTGTGTGTGTGTGTGTGTGTGTGTGTGTGTTTGAATGAGTTTATGAGCATACATGATAGCACGCTGGGTTAGGATTCTCAGCTTCCTTTTCTAAGGGGTAGCCACAGAGACTTCTAGATTTCCTGACTCAGAAAGTGCCTCCCTGCCTCTATAAGAATCTTTAGTATTCATAGATTTTGCCAAATAAGAAAAGGAAAATATCTGCTGCTATCATAATTTTATTTTAAAAAATAGTAATTTAGTCCATGTCTTGCATAAAAACTTTACAAGTGATTTCAATTATTTAGTGTGTGCATGTCTGTCTGTGTGTGTGTGTCTACGCCTGTGTGTGTGTGTGTGTGTGTGTGTGTCTGCCTGTGTGTCTTTGTATGTCTGCATGACTTTGAGTATACTTGCACTGAGGGCATATGAGATAAAAAGACAACTTAGGAAGAGACAACTTTTTCTTTCTATAATGAGAGTCCTGGGAATTGAACTCAGGTCTAAGGCAATTGTCTTTATGTATAGAACCATTTTTCTTAGCCATTACTTAAATCTTACCTTTAAGAACCTCTAATAGAAGAGAAAAAAAAAAAGAACCTCTAATAAGAAATTATTCTAGCTTAGTTAAATATTAAGCAGACCTAGTCTAAAGAAGGGCTCAGGGCATTGACTTCGTCAGCTTCTGACTTGCTCCGGGCTGGTGGTGCGGCTTATATTTGGGGCTTATGGGCTGGTTTGATGGCCTTCAGGACCCTTCCTAGCTGGATGCAGATCGTTAGCTTCCCCAGATTGCTGCCGCATCAGGAGGAGCTACATTCCTCCTAGGGCTCAAGGTTACTAGCTGTCCCAGAAGACAAAGGGGACAGGAGAAGCTGAGCTGGGGCACACTGATCAGGGAGGTTGTCACTTCTAACTTCTGTGTACAGTTCTGCTCTTAAACTCTAGGGGGCTCCTTTCATTTTCCCGTTACAGGAGAGAAACATAGTTTAAGTCCCACTGCATCACCCCATACATGTCAGGAGCTACAACTCATGGGATTTCAATAAGCAAATGAGTCCAGTGTGTGGTCACAGTGTGTTCTCGGTGTGTGTTAGCTCCTGTCACCAATACTGTCAATAAGGGCAGAGGCAGGGGAGGAAATGGTTCAGTGCTGCTTCAAGAGTAAACTGTGTCCTAACTCCAGCGGCGTCTCTTACTTCTGAACCCAGTACCACTGCACATACACACTAATTGGAAAACATAAATATACTCCTTGATTTATGAACAAGCCTGTGCTTACTAGGAAACCCACCAACACAGCCTCTGTGTGTGGTTTCCTATGTTGCTTTCTCAAGCAGCTCTCTTTAACCATGAGCATGCCTGGGACTCCAGAGCTGGGTTTTCTCCTCCCAGCACACAGAACACAGCACACAGCACACACAGCTATTTGTCTTTATTTGGACAAACAACTTAGGGTCTGAAGGAATAGCTCAGTTGGTACCATGGCATTTGTAGCATGCAGGAAGCCCCCAGTGCCACATACAGCTGTAACGGCAGCACCCTCTGGGAGGTGGAGGCAGGAGGATCAGAAGTTGAAGGTCAACCTCAGCTACACAGTAAGTTCCAGGCCAGGGTGGGCTGGAGGACACCCAGTCCCAGGAAGACATTTTTTTTTTCAGTTTGATGGCTGAACTGATCACCACCATGCTCAAGGTTCCCATCGGCCCAGGCCTCGCACACTTTCGTGATAGTTGTACAGTCTCGTGTCTCAGAGAACAAGGCAATGGAGTTGAGTGCTTCCGGAGCAGCCTCTCTCGCAACCACAAGCAGGGAGCTCACAATGGGAGGTGACCTTTGAGGTCTGTTCTGAAAGAAAAGGATGTCACCTATGTCAAGACCTGGCAGAAACATTACAGGAACAGAGAACCCCAAGTAAAGATCTGTGAGGGTGTCAAAACCAAAACCACAACTAGAACAAGATCATGCCTCTCCCCCAGCCCCTCAAAATAAATTCTAAGAGGTAAGCCGAGGGTGGGTGCTAACTTCCGCCTGGGCTGCTCTACCCAGTGTTTTCGTCACTCCTTGACTGCAAGGAAGCAGCAAGAACACTGAGAAATGTCAGCTGTAGTAACCTTCACCTGAAATTCCAGGTGGATGAAGTTGACGCACTTGCAGCAAGAATGTGCTGTTGGAGGAGGATGGCTAATGTCTTTGTTGGATGCAATGATGAAAAACGCAGACAAGTTCTGTGGATGAGGCCTGGAGCGGACAGGCCTCAAGGCTCCTCACCCTCAGCACTAGCACTTGTGTTCAACAACAGTGTAGTCAACACTTGGTCAAGAGAGTTTGGCTAGGATCTAGTGGTCAACTTTCCCATGAGCAAATTGGGGGACACTGGTAAGGCAGGAGGCAGGTAGAGAGAGACAGCAAGACAGAGAGACAAAGAGACAGAGAGGGAGAAGGAGAAGGAGGAGGAGAAATTGTTTCAGCCCAGGTAGAGAAATGGGATAAAATAAAAAGAACTTTTAGTTTAAAACTCTATGTTTTAAAAATAATTTCCTTTAAATTTTTAAAATTAATTATATGAATATCAGTGGAGAGAGCCGAGTATGTGTTTCTGCATCCCGTGCATGGACGAGCCCACAGATACCTTGGATCTTCTGTACCTGGAGCTACGTGCTATGAGTCATCACATGGGTGCTGAGAACCTAACCTGGGTCCTCTTCAAGGCCAGGCAGTGCCCTAACCCTAAGCACAGAGCCATCTCTCTGGCCTTGAACCTTGTATTTATGTATCATTGGAGTATTGGAGAAGAATCACAATATACTAACATGTGCTAAATGGAGGTTTTAGCTTTTTATTTATTTCATTTCTGTGTAGATACACGAGTGTGTGTTTGTGCTGCTGTGTGGGCACGCACATGCAGGACAGAAGAGGATGTCTCATGTTCTCTTCTATGGCTCTGCCTAGTCCTTTGAGTCAGGATCTCTCCCTGAACTTGGAAGCCATAAAACCACAGTAATTCCCCTGTGCCCTCTTCTTGTTTTAAGGCAGGGTTGGGGTGTGCTTGGGGCGGTGTCTTCTGTGTGGGTTCTGGGATGCTCAGCCTGGACTGTCATTGAGCAGCAAGCATGTCTACCTGCTGAGCCATCTCTGAAGTCCTACTCCCCCCACCCACGGTTTCTTTTTAATATGGACAGTAGACAATTAAAACTGCTTATGTAATTCTGCTGTACTAGGCCTGGACAGTGCTGGTCTAGAAGGACAAAGCCATTGCACAGATCTCTCCTGGGGAGCGTGGGAGTGGGACAGGAGAAGGAGAACGAGGGATTCCAGGCTTACAGTTGAGCTCGTCGGGCGTGGTGGTGCACACCTTTAATCCCAGCACTCGGGAGGCAGAGGCAGGCAGATCGCTGTGAGTTCAAGGTCAGCCTGGTCTACAAAGTCAGTCCAGGACAGCCAAGGCTACACAGAGAAACCCTGTCTCAAAAAACAAAAATACAAACAAACAAAAATTAAAAACTCACGCATTTGAGCTCTGCTTGTTGTAATGTGTGCTTGGCAGGTTTTGTCTTTATTTGGTTTGAGATGAGGTCTGGTGTAACCCAGGGACCTCGAGTCTCAGTAGTAGAGCTGGTCTCACCATCTCCATTAGCCCCAGCTCTGGAGCACAGAGCTTCTTGTTTGTCTTTTGTACTGTATTTTTTTTTCATTTTTTATTTTTTATATTTCAGTAAGGATTAGCATAATATGTACATGCTATTTATTTATGTTTATTCATGTATACTACTGACCTATACTCTCACCTTTGTTTTTTTGGCATTTTTCTTTGGTTGGTTGGTTGGCTTGGTTTGGTTTTTGAAGCAGAGTCTCCCTATGCAGATCAGGCTGACACCACATCAGCAATGTTCCTGCCCCCAAACTGGAAGTTCACGCATGTGCAACTAAACATTTGGATTTGAGGAACTAATCCTAGGACACATAGTAAGGAAAGTGGCTCAGTTAACCATATCATACCAATATCTTTGTTTTTTCTTCAAGGTTCCATGGTGCGTACACTGCTGACATAAAAGGAAACAGGATGAATTGCAAGGTCCTGTGACTTTGCTACAGCTCCACAGAATTTCAGGATAAAAGGCTGAACAACAACAAGGGAAATAAAGATTCCAACAAGATCTGCATCTCCCCAGGCTACTGTAAAGCAATTAGCTTCAGGCTGGCCGCCCTGCCCAGAGTGGCCTTTGACACCTTGACTGGAAAGAAGCAGCTGGAATGGTGTGAGATGTCAGATTTCAGTCTCCACCTGAGATTCCAGGATGACAAGGCTGTTGCACGTGTACCAGGGAATTCCTAGCCTGAGGGGGGTGGTCGATGCCACTGGTGGAAGGAACAGTGGAAACTGCAGAGAAGTTCACTGAGTCCTGGGAGCAGACAGACCTTAAAGCCCCTGACCCTCAGCACTGGAGCCTCCCTTCTCCCACAGCTCAGTCAGCACCAGGTCCAGAAGGGCTGGCCAGGATCTATGGTGAACTTTAGCGTGAGGGAATTGCTCCAGCCAGCAGGGGTGCTGAGGTAGAAATCTATTATAGGACACATGAGCAGCAAACATCTTCCCAGAATGGCCTAGTATTTTTACTTTTTTCTGAAGAGTTTGATGTGTAAGGTCAGTGCACAGCTGAGCAGTAATGGCATTGATAAGTCACAGATGGCAGGAGGGAGATGCAGGGTGGTTCTAGCAATGATGCTTGTAACAGCGTGTTTGACAGCATGCTAATGTCTTCAGTGGGACACTAGGTAAATAAGTGTGATATATCCATGGTGGAAGCTGTGAACCTGACTAATCATCCTGGTATCTAATGTCAGAGGTCACAGTGGTAGTGGGAAAATCAAGGTTTAAATTCATGCACACAGTAGGCTTCTATGTGTGCATGCAAAGTTGGGAACAGCAATGTGTGAAGAAATTTTTACTGTTTAGGCTCAGAATGGGCAGCATGGAATGGGAACAGTTTGAAAAGAAAATCATGATTTCATACATATTTTATATGGCTTTATTGATTCCCTATATAGATGTGAACATATAAATGTATTGAAAGGAATTAATGTTAAACATTGAAACAACCTCTGAGTAGTTTGAAATGTACAAGCTTCTTATTCAGCATGTTTTTTGTTCACTTTATTGAGCTGGTTCAGCCACCCCTTTCTCAGCTTATAAACGGACTCCTAGCTCAGATCCCAGAGAGATGGGCCATTCTCACAGTCAACAATGCCCGTTTTTCTGATTGTCAACTTCCATTAATCCTGTTATTTCATGTTCACAGAAATGATGCAGGATTCTCCCTGAGGCAGGGTCCTGTGCCTAAACAATCAAGATGCTGACATATGGGAACTGACAGCAATGGGACAGACTCAGCCTCCGACCACCTGAGTTGGAGCCCTGGGCTCCTCTGCTTCCCAGGCAGGCTGCCCTCCCTCTGCAGTCCAGGTTGGGCTGGAACTCATGGTATTTCTACTTCAGCCTTCTGAGCTCTGGGACCACAGGTGTGACCTAACACACACACTTGTCTGTGTTTGGAGAAAGTATCTCACTGCTCATGACTTGTAATATTTTTTTTTTTTTTGGTTGTTTTGAGACAAGGTTTCTCTGTATAGCTTTGGCTGTCCTGGACTTGCTTTGTAGACCAGGCTGGCCTCAAACTCACATTGATCTGCCTGCCTCTGCCTCCCGAGTGCTGGGATTAAAGGCGTGTGCCACCATGCCCAGTGACCTGTAACTTTTTATGTAGCTCTTCTGGCTTCAACTTTTCAATTCTCCCGTCTCCACCTCCCTCCTGAGCTCCAGGATAGTATCCTGAGGAATAGATATTCTAAACAGACATTAGGAGAAGGAGCACTTTAACTGGAGACCTAAAGCTGCATCTACACAGAGCTGGCCTTTGAGTTTCCCTGCCAAGTACTCATGTTCTCATGTCTTACCTTCAGCTGTGCCCTGCTGCTGCTGCTGCCGCTGCTACTACTTACTGGTAGTATAGGTGTGAACCAACACATGCACTTGTTTGTTTTTGGAGAAAGCATCTCACTGTTTAGAATGACTTACAACTTGTTATGTAACCTAATCCGGCTTCAACTTTTCAGTACTCCTGTCTCCACCTCCCTCCTGAGTTCCAGGATAGACAGACATTAGGGAAAGGAGCCCTTTAACTGGAGAGCTAGAGCTGCCCCAGGCACACAGAGCTGGCCTTTGAGTTTCCTTGCCAAGTACTCACACTTTCTTATCTTTCCTTCAACTGTGTCCTCCTGCTCCTCCTGCTACTTACAGGCAAGTACAGGCCTAGACATTTTCAATTGGGGAAGGAGTCAGAGGGCAAGACAGAGAAACAAGGACTGCCATAGTGATTCTATTTGTGATAGCATATGTCTATGAGCAACCTAGATGTCAAACAATGGGGGACCAGGTAAGAAATCTGACATATTCGTGATACAAGCAGTGACCCTAATTGAACCACCTCGTATAGACTGCTGGCAATCACATGCTACATAGAAAATCACAGTGCACAGTTATGTGTGCAAGCACTGCCAGGGAACAGCAGTGCATGGACATCTTTTAATTTTTGAGCTCTAGGACAGGGAGCTGGGGAATGGATAGAATTGGGAGAGGGGCACACTTGCACAGCCTCTCATGCAGTTTGAATGCTTTATCATACACATGTGTGTTATTGAAAAGGAACTTATTTTAAACCTCAATACAATGTATGAGGAGTTTCAAATATGTAAGCTACTAGTTTTGTTTTGTCAGGAGGTTTTATGAGAGACAGAGAGAGAGAGAGAGAGAGAGAGAGAGAGAGAGAGAGAGAGAGAGAGAGAGAGAGAGAGAGAGAGAGAGAGAGAGAGAGAGAGAGAGAGACAGAGAGAGACAGAGAGACAGAGAGACAGAGACAGAGAGAGAGAGACAGAGAGAGAGAAATTGTGTGAATTGTGTGACCTTTCCTTTGGACAACTAGCCAGATAGCTGAGCCAACTTCCTGGCCAACAGTGTCCATTTTCCTGGAAGTGTTGACTCTATTAGCCCAGGATTTTATTTCAGAGAACTGAAAAATATTCTTGGAGGGCTATGATACTAAAAGGGGAGGAGGTATCAAGGACACACAACACAACACATGGAAAAATGAGAGAAATGCAAGTGCTCATCAGAACAATGGAGGCAGACATTTTTGGGAAGGAGCCTAGGTTGCTCAGGCTGGCCTCAACTCAGTTCAGTTCTGCCACAGACACCTCGGTACATAAAGTACAGACATAAATTATCATTTCTGCTTTGTTAATTTGTTTTCCTGAGAGATGGTTTCATCACTCGGGATAGCCTAATGTTGGGGACAATAGGCATATGGCCAATGTTCAGCCGTCTTGTCGGAGCCTGCACCTTTAAGTCTCTGTTTTTCCTAGAGCTTGCCTTTCATCAGAAACTAGATGGGGGCTGGAGAGATGGCTCAGAGGTTAAGTGCACTGTCTGCTCTTCCAGAGGTCCTGAGTTCAATTCCCAGCAACCACATGGTGGCTCACAACCATCTATAATGTGATCTGATGCTTTCATCTGGCCTGTAGGTATACATGCAGGCAGAGCAGTGTATACATAATAATAAATAAATAAATCTTTGAAAACCCTGTTGTGGGTCAGCAGTTAGACTAAAGACAGATAGGGATGGAGCGACCCTGCTATGGTTTAGCAGTTAGACTAGACAAAGATGGAGCTAGATACCCTGTGTGGCAGGACATCATAACCCTGCCTGGAATTCCCTGTGTTTTGAGAAAAGCCTGCAGCTGGGTTACTATAGCAATATGCTTCCCTGCCTTCTGACTTATAAAAGCTGCTGCCTGACTAATAAAGTTTGAGAGTTTGATCAATCAGACTTGCTCTCCTTCTTTGTGTCTTGCATTTTTCAACAGGTGACCTCCCTTCCGAGTTTTAGTCGAACCCCGCAGGTCGGGTCAGCCTGGAACTTGCAATTGTAAGGCTCTCTCTCTCAGCCAGCCTGGGAACGTGACCCAGACAAGCTTGGGAAAATGACCCAAAAAGAATTGAAGGCCAGCTCAGCTTCAGTTTCTGAAATCAAGGTGGCCAACCGAGATAAACAATTTCAACTAAGGTAAACTCCCCAACACCCCTCCCTGCAATAGCCAATAATAATTAGACAAGCACCCCTAGAGACCACCAGAGCCAGTCCTAACATAGGACACGCAGTCCCTCCTAACCTTTGTGGTTTTAGCCTTTAAAAAGTCTGTAACAGTGACTCGGGGTGTGCCTCCCTCCATCCCGAGTGAGTGCTGAGGTCCCCTGAGGCGCATCAGCAATAAACCTTGTGCTTTTGCATCAACACTGTGGTTCGAGTGGTCTCTCGAGACGACCCCCCTACTACCCAAGTGGACTCTAGGGTCCAACACAATATGGTTCAGTCTGGCCTCTAATTCAGGATCTTTCTGCTCCCACCTGCCAAGCTCCAGGATTAGAGGCCTGTGCAATCATAGTAAATGTTAAAAGAGGGATCTCTGCTGCTGCTCAAGACACAAAATCATTGGCACAGCCAATTCTCCTCCAACAGGGCAGCCATAGTTTCCTCTTTTATTTTGTGACACATTACCTGCAGAAATGGACCCATTTACCTCACCGTCTTGCCTGCCTTCTTTCTCTTTGGTAGATAAGTATATAGTGAAAGTTGATAAGAGTACCTATCTGTCCTGAAGCTACATTCTAGCTACCATGGGAACATTGTGCCTGTGTGCTGGGACAAGGGACCCTGTCCTTGGTCACACTGTGCCAATGTTGTGCTCAACATTAATGAAAGAAATGTGATATATCAGAATTCCAGCAGCTAACAGCTAACAGGAAATTTCTACAAAGGAGCCATGTCCCTGACCTTAGAGAATGTGACTCAAGCTCACTGTGGAACCTACTGCTGTAGGCTACAATTCCTTGATATAAAGAATGATGAAAAATTAGACCTGAAATTATTCACCAGACTAGGTGATGGTCTTTTCATATCCTCATTGTCCATCAGTGTAACCTGTGGATCATGATATCATAATAAACATGGATTATCACAGGACTTCCCTAGCTACAGTCCATGGGTTGGGATGGGAAGACCTGTATTAATAGGCTTTACCTGTAAAGGCCGCGATGTACCTTCCACGTGTTTTCAAACTCAAGGATCCAATCTACAGAAGGGGGAAGAAAGGCCTGGACCAGACGTTCAGGTCCCTGATTCACTATTAGCATCACATGGAAAGTGTCAACAAGTGCTCAAGCCCCACCCTCAAAACAGGAACACTGTCCTCTCTGTCACAGTCCGAACTTTCTCTTTTTACACAAGTCTCAGCCCCTGGGTTGTGCAGGTTTGTTGAGCATGTCTTTATGTGCATGTTCTCCTGTGTTAAGATTTATAGCACACAGGCTAAGGGCATAGCTCAGGGGTAGATGGCTGATGTTGCATGCAAGGGGCTGGGATTAAAGGTGTGCACCCCAGTGCCTGGCCAACCAAGCCTTTTGCATCATGTTGGGGTGAGAAAGGTACCATGTGTTAGGATTCTGCTGTAGTCACAAACTAGCCTGGTGTCCTGGGCCAGGGCCTTCCTGTTTTCTGGGTCCCTGTCTCCTCTTCCATCCAAAGATGATCACACAAACCTCTGGCTTGTTTGGGGGGAAATGCCTACCACTTTTAAAATAATTTTGTAAATCCACAGGTTTTCCCAAGTAAGATGTGGCCATTGTTTCACCTAAAAGATAGTCTTCTTGTATTGGGATAGTTTCTTGATGTAGTGGACATCTTCCAAATAAGCACCTGAGTTCCATTGAAAGTACAAGGCAGGAGATGGCACTGTGGACCAATGCCAGGTGGCTCCCAAAAGGCTGATGTTTGGCTTAGTTGGTGTTCTCTCTCTTTTTTTTTTTCTTTTAATGAAATGTTCTTTTTTATAAATCTATTCTGATTACTGTTTCCCCTCCCCTAATTTTTCCTAGTTCCTCTCCAACTCCCCTCATATGGAAATCCACAGTATTTCCCTTTCTTCTTAGGAAGCAAATATTTAAATAATAATAATGAAATTATATAAATGGAGCAGATAAGCAAGCAAAATGTAATGAAAGCATATGTGTCAGTCAGCAGGTTGTCAAGGGGAATGACCGACCCACTGTTTCTCCAGGTTATTTCCATTGCTGGGAACAAGTGAGGTTATTCTTGGCAAATAGGCAGTACAAGTGGTGCTTTATGTAAATCACCAAATACATCAACAAATCCATTTCAAAGCATTTGTTCTCTTCTATGTTATTCTACGTCATCATTTAAATTTCAATTTTTTATTACATTTTAGTTATTTTAGTGTGTTTGTGCATGCATGGTTGTGTGTGTGAATGCATGTGTTTCTCTCTCTCTCTCTCTCTCTCTCTCTCTCTCTGTGTGTGTGTGTGTGTGTGTGTGTGTGTGTGTGTGTGTGTGTGTAGTTGCAAGGAAGACGTGTGGAGATAAAAGAACAACCAGGAGGAGCCTGAACTCAGGAGGCAGAAAACTGATGTAGGAATTAATACTCCCTTGAAAATCTGTTCTTGTCATCAATCAAACAGGCAATAAAGACATCAGTGCAACAGCCTTTGCTAACTCTTAGCAAGACCAACTATTTCATTGATTGTGACAAACTGATTCATTATGAAAATTACTTTGTCTTTCTTTTTTCCTTTATTATTATTAGTATTATGTTTCTTTTTAACATACACATTTATATTATTACACATGAATAAAATAAACTACATACAGCAGGAAGAACCATGAGACATTCAGGAATTATATAAATGTACATTCATAGTGATTCGGCTTTGTATTTGGTAACCTTGAAGTAAACATCTTTCCTATCTTGTTGGATCTAAATTTCTGAATGAAGATCAATATCTATAATATCTCATCTCTATAAATGTAAAATATCTATCTGCTTTGTCTTTCTGTATTTAATTGAAATATAAATATGTCCTGGCAACAATTAGAAATTTAGAACTCTGAAGGAAACCAGTGATAGTCCCAAGTCACCTGGAACAGGACTTCTCTCAGGCAGAGAGCCCGTGTCCTGCTCTCTCCTTTCTCCTTCCATTGCTGTGTTGCCTCCTTCTAGCACCCACTTCAGAGCTCAGTGGGTGAACATAGGAACAGTGAGCATCGAGACAGCAGTGTAGGGGAAACAGCACTAATGAACTCAATCCCTTGGTCCATCATTTTCTTCCCTGATGTCTACCTGGTCCATAATCACCACGGCAACTTCTCCACACATGAATCACCCATCCTTCTACTAAGATAAACCATTTAACAATGCATCATATTTCATATTTCATGAGCCATTAGAAAGCATGCATACCTCTAGACTCTTTTCTGTTTATCTACTAGAGATATTAAAACCTGCAGTTCCCAGGACGTAAGGCCCTTTGGGCAACAAAAAAAAAAAAAAAAAAAAAAAAAAAAAAAAGTTAAATCTTATTCCTCTATTCTTTTTGAATTTTATATATACATATATTCCTCTATGATTAATGACTTTAGTAAATAAGATAAAAGGTTATTTCCTGCATTGCTGATGATTGTCTCTTATGGACACAAGACTTATGGGGTCCAAAGAACACATGAAATTCTAAAGTGTCTTTGTTTAGGAGAATGCTTCCAAGGTGTGGCAAGACTGAGTACTGTATTAACAGTCATTGTGCATATGAACAGCTGGAGGGCCAGCCTCTCCACCACTGCTAGCAAGTGGAAACACCAGATGAACTGACACAGAAAACACCCCTGCAGCATAAAGGGTGTCCCGTAGGGTTATATCCATTACTTTCTTCCACAGCTTTGAAATCACTTCATCTCAGACTGGGATTTAATCCTTGAATGAAAACTGTCTTCAATAATGTAGACTATATCTTTGGCTTGAGGGCACACTGTACTTTCACAAGCTTCATTCTGATGAACTTGGAGGACAACTGAGCTGCAGAGAGAGTTGTTGATAAAAGAACAAAAGGTCACTTTTCAGAGCTGAGCAGAGCTTTTGTTTAAGATTCAGCTTTGGGGGCCATTCAGGACTGCAGATCCCCATTCACAAAACTGTAACAGGGAATAAACAGCAGCACCCGGGGACCTGGTATTAACTCACAGCAAAGTTTGCTTAATAAACATCAGACCAACTAAGAAATATTAAAACAAAAACAGCCCACATTGGCATACATCCATATACTCATGTAATTGGAAAGTCTAAAACCACAGGCATTTAACATCATACCAAGTTACCAAACCAGGATGAGCATTGTGGGAATTGGGCTAAGAACTGGATGACCTGTGTATTTACAGCTCAGGACTGGGACCCTTCAGAAAGAGCTAGAGTGCCTTGTTGAAGGGCTAGGGGGCCTAGCGACAAGTGCTCGACCCCTGGAACCCATGGAAAGATAGAAGAAGAGACCCAGGTCCACAAAGACATCCTCTGACCTCAGGTACCATGGAACCTGTGTGCACACACAGACATGCTGCCACCACCATCACCACCATCACCCTCAACACCACCACTACCAACAACAACAACATCACCACCGCCACCACTACCATTACCGCCATCACCACCACCAACTCCCACCACAGCAATAAATAAGTTCTTTCTAAAAAGTAATGGTTTTGAAATCTGCATAGCATGTGCACACTGCAATACTAACATAGAGTGGAAAGCATATAAAGCAACAAAGCAGTGCCTTTCCACATGGGCTGGCAGTCTGGGAAATAATTGCACAGTCTACATGTATGTATGGCACACTATTCCATACAGCACATGCATAAAACAGCAGGCACTGTTAAGGAGGAGAACCATTTGGGGAAAGAACAGCTGATGTTTACGGGGAATTTTTTTTTCATCTTCGCTTTTGTTTTCTTGTGGGTCTTATCTGTTTTCCATGTGTGTGTGTCTGTGTGTGTGTGTGTGTGTGTGTGTGTGTGTGTGTGTGTGTGTGTAAGAAAAAGAAAGCATAATGATGGGTTGGTAGGGACATGGCATTGAGGAGTTGGCAGAAAAAAAGAAACATGACTAAAATGTTATATGAAAAAAAATAATTAGAAATAAGTAAATTTCCAAAAAAAAGGGAGTGGAAATGAGAAGAGAAGGAAAAGAAAGAAAGGAACAAGGAAAACAATCTATAAGATTGCAAGTGCCAAAGCAATCGGCATAAGCTGAGGCAGCTTACCTCTCTGGCCTCTTCTTCTTCTTTCTCAGGTGTCTGCAGTCTAAAATGAGGTGAAGGGAATTGGGAGGAGTTGGAAGGAAATTGAACACTTCATTGAAAACATTCATGATAATGTCTTCTAATCAGGAGGATTGTTTCTTTTCTTAATTGAACCATTCCCTGGTGACCATGTACCCCACAGGAAGTATCTTCCCTGCACTCATGGTCGGTGTATCCACCCAAATAGCATTTCTAACACGCAAGAACGAGATGGGTGAATTGTCTTTGGCAGAAACAATGAATCTAGGTTTTTATATTGGCTGCCAGGGAACGAGGTAAACATGGACTCTGCAGGCGACCTGGGACACAAGGTCCTACCAATGGTCTCTCCCATCAAGGACCCTTTTAAAAATGTCACTAACATTACTATATTTACTGGCTTTACCTTCTTCCTTTCATAATGTAACTCAGGAGGTGGGTACCACCACCTACTCCTCACACTCCCCTTCTTGTCAAAGACATTAAGACTCCCAGTAGCCACCCTCCATCAGAGGAGAATAAACAACCCCCAGAGCCAGATTAAATAATCATTATAAATATTCAAGTTCTAAATATTAGAGAGAAACATCCTGATGTTTCATAGGCGTATTCTTAATTCGACAGTCCTGCCCAGAAATGTGAATAGCTCAGTAATAAGCTCATGTACAGTGTCTTGAATAGTCCATGGCTGACACCCTTACACAGGGGATGGGCTACACAGACAGAAACACCATGTGCACTCCCACAAACCTTGCAGGAGAGGGCCCTGCAGGCCTGAGCACCAACCTCAAAGAACTCTAATCCACTGTAGTCACGCAGTTTTCCATCCAATGTCTTATTTGCCTCTTCTGTTTAGTAAGTTCCAGAACATTCAGCAGTATGATCGTGGGGACAAAATCAGATCCACAGGCCAGAAGAGGACACACCATGGGTCTTATAATGGTCTCTTGGTTCCAGATCTCAACCCTTTGCAATAAACTCTTGTTCCATAGCATTTAATATCTTTTACTTTAAGTATTCTCTCTGTCTCTTTGTCTCTGTCTCTCTGTCTCTCTGTCTCTGTCTCTCTCTCTCTGTCTCTCTCTCTCTCTCTTCCCCCCCCCTCTCTATCTCTCTTTCTGGAGGGGGGGGACATACGTACAATGGATTTGTTAAAAAAAATGTGTCTCTGTGTGTATGTGTGCGTGTGGTTATGTGCACTAGAGAGATGGTACCTGCTAAATCTGGAGGCATCCCATGGAGTTGTGGTTATAGGCAGTTGTGAGTCACGTAACTGGGAACTGAGATGGAACCCATGTCCTCTGTAAGAGCAATCCTAAGTGCTGATCCATCTCTCTAACTCCACATGAAATTTCTTTATTGAAAATGTGAATTTATTCTCTTGAGGTGGCCAACAATTAAAATATAAAACATGGGCTGGAGAGATGGCTCAGAGGTTAAGAGCACTGACTGTTCTTCCAGAGGTCTTGAGTTCAAGTCTCAGCAACCACGTGGTGGCTCACAACCATCTATAATGTGATCTGATGCCCTCTTCTGGCATACAGGCAGAGCAATGGAGACATAATAATAAGTAAATATTTAAAATAAAATAAAATATAAAACATATGCTGTAAGCCCAGAACATAAAGGCAGAAGGTTAAGAAGTTCCAAGCTGCCCTCAGCTATACAGTAAGTTCAAAGGCAGCCTAGGGTATAGAAGACCCTGCTTCAAAACTTCAAAAGAGAAAGAAAAAAAGAAAGAAATCAAACAAACAGTGATATTTAGGAAGAGAGCCACCAGCGTTTAAGCTTTACAACTTAACAAAAGGAATCTTTATGGACCTCTCACTGGGCATGCTAGCTCAGTGCATTTAAGTGGCTTTGCATCCTGTTTCAGGAGTAAAACATTTGCTCTGCCAAAGTTCCTTGGATTTTGCCATCATTTATCCAGGGGTGGGGGGGCCAGACCCTTACACTGGGAACTGTGATAAAGTTACTCACATATGATAGTTGGGATGATTGCAAGGATCAGCAGTGCAGCAAACACGGAGATTCCGATGTAGAAGCCCTTAGTGAGGATCTTCAGGGGATGTTCTGTAGGAGCCACTTCCTAAGGAACCACCAGTAATTGGAGAGACACCAACTGAGAGGAGCAGAAAACCCATCCTAGACCTCAACCTAGACTTTTCCCTCCACTGGCAGTGGCTATCGTAGAATGTGCAGGCATGTGGAAGTGTACGCCTTGGTTCCCAGTACATGGGAGATGGAGGCAGAAGAATGTCTGAGGGTTCCAGGAGAGTCTACTGGACACAGCAGTTCTGGGACAGCCAGAGCTACACAGAGAGAGAGAGAGTGTGTGTGTTTTGTTTTTGTTTGTTTTGTTTTGTTTTGTAATAGAGTAGAGCAAGCAAGTAAAACGAAGCACCCTGAGTTGGCACTAAGCTGTGGAACTCTAGGCAATGCAAACTTCAAAGCATCTAGGAGGAGGAGGAAAATGTTTTCTATGTGGTGTGAGGTGAGGTGACTACATGGTTGCGTATCTTGAAAGTGATTATATCAGGATTTATATTTAGCGGGTTATTCCTCTATTGAGAAAAACAATGGCTCTTTTATAAGCTGACACTCTGATGTTGCGAGAATGTGCTCAGCTACTGAGTCTTGTCTATCCTCTTAGAGCTGATGTATCTTAGAAAAGGCAATTCTAGTTTCTACTGTTCTTTCCTTTTGGGACAAGGTTTCACTTTTCAATACAGAGCCAACAGCTATCTTGGAACTCTCCATGTAGACCAACCTGGCCTCTAACTCAGAGATGGACCTGCCCATGTCCCCTAATGGCTGCGATCAAAGCCATGATCCTCATGCCAGGCAAGATCTACATCTTTATAGAGCCACTCAGGAGAAGCTGCTCATGGGTGCACCCTGATTAACTCCCTGAGATGAGACAGACACGCAGACTCCACCCTAGTGGAGCACTAGTGGTACACACCTATGATCCTGGCACTCGGGAGGCAGAGGCAGGTGGATCTTTGTGAGTTCGAGGCCAGCCTGATCTACAGAGTGAGTTCCAGGACATCATAAGGCTACACAGAGAAACACTCTCTTGAAAGGGAAAAAAAAAAGATGTAGGCTGCTGTTGCTAAGTGTGGATGTGCACACCTGTAGGCCCAAGATTGAAATGTAGAGGCAGGAGGGTCAGGAGTTGGAAGTTAGTTCTTCTTGCTGTAAGCATGGCTGTACTGCAGTTAACCAAGCTCAGGCACAACTGCACCACACAGGGCTGTGTAAACTGTACAAGTCCCCTCAGTTAACAATACTTTCAATGTAGCCTGACTGTTTCTGACATTACAGTAGGACACACTAATATGGTGTGTTTGTTTATTCTCTCTTGGTTAGCTTTTTTTTTCTCTTTAACCTAACTTTTAACCAGAAAACCAGTCAACCCCTTTCTGTGTCATTACCTTCCTCCATTGTTGTATAAAATACCATTTATTGGGCATATCTTACAAACTTTCTTCTTATCACCCATCTTGGAATCAAATTCCTTTCTTCTTTTTAATGGATTCATTATCATATATTGAATACTGTCTTTGTGTCTCTGAGTTTTTTTTCAGACAGGGTCTTAATATATGAGCCACCATGTGGTTGCTGGGAAATAAACTCATGACCTGTGGAAGAGCAGACCATGCTCTTAATGACTGAGCCATCTCTCCAGCCCCCGGAGTCTCAATATGTAACCCAAGATGTCCTGGTAGCCCAGGCTATTTTCAAACTTGGTACCTCTTGTGTCAGGTACCTGAGTTCTAAGATGAAGGCATAAACAACTATGCCTGACTCTTTTTTCTTCTATTTCTTTTTCCTCTTTTGGGACAAAAGTCTATGAACTAATTTGACAGGCAAAATGTTTAAAGGCAGCATGATCAGAAAGACAGACAAGTGAATCCGTTATTAACAGCAGGGTGGGATATGCTTACAGTGTGATCACTCCAAGGGTGGTGTGAGGATGTCACAGTGTCAGTCCAAGCTGTGCAACAAGAATGAAAATTAATTATAATTAAAAAAATGTTTGATTTTCACTACAGACACTACACATATTCACACCATCTTCTATGATAAGTTGAAAGTTAAATAACATGATCAAATACTATAGGGACACAGAGTATCACACTAAATACTTGACATTTTACTGTATTTCTCTAGGGAGTTGCACATCTTAATTTTTGTGTTCTGGCCAGATGGAAAATCCTCTCTCTCTCCCCGCCCCCTCTGTAAAAATACAAATACATGGCCAGGTTTATCTACAAGTCTCGAAGAACTCAGCTGTGGGACAGTTTAAGGTCCTACCTTATCCATATGAGCTGAGGATGATAAGTGCACAAACACCACATGTATATCCAAAGGTCAGGCGACTCTACTCAGTGTCAGTGGAACTACCATGGCATCTATAATAGTGTCTTCTCACATACTACGTCACTTGGATAGGAATTGCTTTAGAAATCACCTATCATATTACCTACAAGCCAACGTGTCTCATATAATGTGAGGGTCAGGATTTCCTCTGGCCCAGGAATCACTGAACTCTATTCACATATCAGGGCATTTCTGACACACCTATTTTTGAAACAAATTATATCTTTTATGTTTTCTAAAATCTGTGTGTCAAAAATAGAATTCTTGCTCTGCCGAGTAACTGCAATAAACAAATGCCTTACATCCTAGCCATGAACACCTCAATTAAATTTTATTCATTAAAAAACACACATCAGATGATTATTCATATCTAGTTTTACCAAATGACAGACATCTCTGCTGGTAACACACATGCACAGTGCCCAACAATGAGTGGAAACACTTCAGGTCTATGGAAATCCCAAGTTCTTGTAAAGCTGGCAGTGCCTCTGCATTAATCTGTTTACATTTTACTCACTGGGAGATTGCTTCCATGGAGCCAAAGGCAATGACTAAGTTTAGGCAACATCTACAGTCTAGGCTCTGTCATAGATGGAACCAGAAGGAGGGCCTTCCTGGTATAAGAGTGAGTGACTCAGTAAGGAAGAAGGATAAAATGTTAATTGATACTGACAGCCACGGTGGCAAACACTATCACTAGAGGCAAGAAGACCTGTATGGGTTCAAGGCAAACTTGGTCTACATCATGTGTTCCCTGCCAGCCAAGTTGAGATCCTGTCTCAAGAAAACAAAGTCGCCAGCAGGACATATGAACACATATTCTGTCATTCTTTTCTAGATCTCTGTTTTCAACGGAGTCAGTAACTCATCCACGATCTCCAAACTTAGCCCATGATCCCATCCTCTGAAAAACCAAAAGGTAAGTTTTGAGATACTCTATCAGTCCTGAGAAGCCCTCACAGTTCTACAGTGTTTGCAGCTGCCTGGAACAAAGTGGATTTTCTTACAAACCCTGTGCTCTTAAATCACAGTTATAACCTAGCGCAAACTCAATGTAGCCCAGTCCTTCAGGGTCCTCCTGGTTGATGTATACACGTGCCAGCAGGAGGCAAGAAAATCAATATCTACCATCAGATTGCTCTAGAAAAAAAGTGGTGACCCTTCTGATGCCCCTCAGAATCCAGCCTTACTCCAGAGATAGATGGGTTTTAGGACACTTCAAGTGTCTCTCTAACACCCATCTTTTCACTTTTGGATATAAAAGATTTGACGTAATCTTGTCTTTGGATGGCAAGCTTTCCCCCATCTCTAAAAAACTATTCATTACTATTAAGTCTAAATTCATGTATTTAGGCATTTGAAGTATGAACTTTGGGATGCTGGCCAAAGCATATGCATAACATTTATTTTTATATTAAGTTGCATGTATATAGATATGTCATCTGTGTAAGGGTTTCTACATTTTATTTCAGAAGCTTATGGAGGCCAGAGGCATACAAGGGTAGAGCAGGCATTTGTGAACTGCTCAGTGTGGATGCCTGGAGCCAACTTAGGAGCTCCTCAAGAGCAATACTTGCTTCTAGCTATAGAACCATATCTCCAGTCCAAGAATAAACATTCCAAATCCCCAAAGACTTTAAATCCAATGCTTAAATCATCAGTATAAAAAAAAAACATCTTTTGGCTGGGCATGGTGGCACACACCTTTAATCCTAGCACTTGGGAGGCAGAGGCAGGCACATCTCTGTGACTTGGAGGCCATCCTGGTCAACACAGAGAGTCCAGGATAGCCAAGGCTAAACAGAGAAACCCTGTCTCAAAAGAGCCAAAAACAAACAAACAAAAAACAAAAAAAATCTTTTGAATCTTTCTGCTTCACAAATAAGTTGAAAGCAAAACATTAGAAAGCGTCAACTGCCCCTAAAAACAGAGACTTAAGAAGTCTTCTTCACCAGGCGGTGGTGGTGCATGCCTTTAATCCCAGCCCTTGGGATGCAGAGGCAGGAGAATCACTGTGAGTTCAAGGCCAGTCTGGTCTACAAAGCTAGTCCAGGATAGCCAAAATAACATAGAGAAACCCTGTCTCGAAAAACAAACAGAAAAAGAAGAAGAAGGAGGAGGAGGAGGAGGAGGAAGAGGAGGAGGAGGAGGAAGAAGAAGAAGAAGGAGAAGGAAAAGAAGAAGAAGAAGTCTTCTTCAGTGAGGATTTGAATACAAGACAGACCCTCCAAACATCTGTGCCTGTGGCAGAGGCCTGGCCCTGGAATTAGAAGAAGCAGCTTCCAATTCAAGAGATCAGAGACAGAGTCTGAGCCACTTTCTGTCTTCATAAATTGTACCATGAACTTTCTGACTCTGTGCTGGTTCTGCCACTGTAAGACAGGGACAGATCCAAGCTATATTAGACAGCTGTCTGATAATTAAACACTGCATCTTAAAGCATGTAGCATTCTATCTGGTACTCAGGAAGTGTTAAATGTTAGCTTCACTTAACTACGGGTTAAGCGCATGGACCAATTTCAGAATGGATGTAAAGGGTCCAGAGTCTCCTTACCCTGACCTTAGTTGTAAGTCATTCCCTATTTTTATTCCAGAAAGTCATGCCCACTAAGCAACATTCTCATCATCCTCATTAGCTATCTTAGATCAATTATCCTCCTAAGTCTGGCTATTAGTGAATACGCTGGGAATCTGAAGAGATGGGTGGCCTCCATCTTCTTCAGTGTAACTTAAGGCAGGAAAAAAATCACTGACCGTGTGAAGCTGTTGTTTAGGACCCAGTTGAGAACACTTCACCTATGCTATATTTCTGACTTAGTGTCCTGTGTGTCCCACCACCTCTCATGAGAAGGACTCTGGGCCTTGAAACACACGGGTTTTACCTGGTTTGGGAGTCTGCACGTGTGTTGATGTTGGCAGGGTAGATGAAGAGATTCTGGTTGGTTTTGGCAAATGTGTGGGTCCTGTAGAGATAATTGTGTGTTGTGTGGTAGTTGTGGGTATCCTTGAAGTAGTTGTGGGTTTTGTGGTAGTTTCAGGTTTCCTTGAAGTAGTTGAGGGTTTTATGGAAGTTGTTGGTCTGCTTGGAGTAGCTGTAGATTTGGGGATTGTTGAGGGTCTCCTTGAAGTTGTTATTATTTTTGTGGTTGTTGAGGGTCTTATAGGAGTAGTTGTGAATTTTATGGTTGTTGAGGGAGTTCTTGGAGTGGTTGTGGGCTTCATGGTTGTTGTTATGGGTTTTATGGTTGTTGCTGGTCTCCTTGGAGTAGTTGTGGGTTTTCTTGTTGTGGGGGGTCTCCTTGGAGTAGTTGTTGGTTTTGTGGTAGTTGACAGTCTTCTTGGAGTAGTTGTGGGTTTTCTTGGTGTGAGGGGTCTCCTCGAAGTAGTTGTTAGGTTTGTGGCAATTGACTGTTTTCTTGCAATAGTTGTGAGTTTCCTTGGGATAGTTATATGTGTCTTTGGGATAGCTCTGGGTTTCCTTGGAGTAGATCCAGGTCCATTAATAAGCTTGAATCTACTTGAAATTGTAGGTCTCCTTGAAGAACTTGTTGGAACTCCTGAATTTAGAATTAAATATGAAAGTAAGGATCAGTCAAGCAAGAAGAAAGAAGAGTCTTTTGCTACATCCACACTGCACACCAATGGGAAGCTATTCCAGGCAGAGGCTCTACTACTGAACTTCTGTTCTTTGTCACTGACCAACTAGGATGTGTCAGGGAGGGGCAGTAGACACAGGCTCACCAATAGGAGGCAGCTGCATTGACAACATAGATAAGAACAGAACCTGCGTTCATATGAAACACTTTATGAATGACAGCTGTCAGATCCTCAGGGGGCTGGAACTAATTTTCTACCTTTCATTGGTAAGTGACTGACTTCTCCCACAGATTCTAGGCTCAGCATGTTCAATACAGTCAGCCCTGAGAGGACACATCACACAGTGGTCCATCATAGCTGAAGGCTACCTAGGCTAGCTGGCCCATGAGAGATCCAACGCAAAGCCCAACACACGGAGTCAGTGCTTTGAGATAGAGAGTAGATATCATCTTCTATGTTTTTTTTTTTTACAATTTAAGAGAAATAGTAGGAATATCACTTATCCAAAAATGCGTGGTGCCAGGAGTTTCAGAATTTGGATATTTCTGAAAATATTATAATAGGTGCATATAGCTTATGGTGGGATTCAAGTATAAATTTGAATTGATATAGCATTTATAAGCATATACTTTATACATATAGCTTACAGGTTAGATAATAAACTCTTAGTAAATTTCTGCATATGAAAATGTTATGGTATTGAATTTCCCAGGTGCATTACTAAGGCAATTCCCAAGAGGTTTTAGATCTTGAAGTACTACAGATTTGGGATTTTGGGATAACACAGGTTCAAACCCATTCACAAATCCAGAAAATCAGAAATGCAAGAAGACTCCAAATAGCTACTGATGGTTTGAGAGTGCACAGAGACCCAAGACCAGAAATATGAGAAAACAGTGCCTGGAAGAAACAGTCAGTGAGGACCCCAGCAGGAGCACATACTGTTCTGTCAGGTGACAAGTTTTCCCAGGAGCACTTCATTCAATCCTAACTCAGTTACCTACAAATAAAACCCAGGAACTGAGATCAACTCTTTCAAACATTCTTCTCTCTAGTGGATGCAATGCAATTTGAGTATAGAATGTTTTCTCCACAAAAAAGAAAAAAGAAAAAGAAAAGAAAAATATGTATTCACTTGTTACATGCAGGAAGCTAATAGAAGTAGAGTTCAGCCCACTTTTACATTTTAAAACGTGTTAATATTTGTTCACTTATTTTTATTGCCTCCTCCCCAGAGTGTGATTTTTCCATGGCCAGGGTGTTAAGGTCAGAGGACAACTTGAAAGAGTTGGTTCTCACCTTCTACCAAGTAGCTTTCAAAAATTGAACTCAGGTCATTAAGCTTAGCCACAGGCCCCTTTACCCACTGGGCCATCTCAGGGGCCCTCAAACATCTTACCGTAGAGGGCCAGATAGTAAGTATTTGGGGTTCAGGAACCGAAAAATAGGTGTTCATCAGCAAGCACATCAATCAGCTGACAACCCAGCAAGGACTGGGTGTGGCTGTGATGCAATAAGTCCATTCACACCAGGGAGTGGGTCTGTTACAAGCCTAGCCTGCCCAGACCATAATTTGCAGAAGCAGTCTGATGTGTAGCCAGAGGCTTAAGAACAATCTAAACCACACCCTGGAAAGTATGAAACTCTGAAGTGCAGAGAGAAGCAAACATGTAACAACAACAACAACGAAATCTAGTCAGAAGATCATAATGAGAACAAAAACCAGAAAAGAAGGCACCAGCTCAGATTCTTTTCTGCTCAGTTTTCTTTTCCTACTCTGGGGCATTTTTTTTTCTCTCTCTCTCTCTCCGAGGTAGATTGGAGAGTATTAATGGGCTGGTGTGGATCCTGAGACAGTGTGTTTAAATCACAAGAAAATGTAGAATTGGTTGGTAAGGATAAGGCAGTGTCTCCTGTAGACCTAACTAGCCAGACAAGGACTTTTAAACACTGACCTGGGAAAGAATTTCAGGGGTTGATAACAGGTCCACTATCAACAATTTCAAGGGGAGGCGGGCCTTTAATCCCATCGCTCAGGAAGCAGAGGCAGGTGGGTCTACATGAGGTCAGCCTGATCTACATATGGACATCAGCCAGACTATAACAGTGTAACCCTATACCAAAAAATAATAATAATAAAGTAAAAATTAAAAAATAAATGGCAAATGATAGGACTGAGAAATTACCAAAGTGGTCTGAATTTAAAAAGAAAACAGACAGGTATTATTGGCTTCTCATGTCAGTGTACGCCCTTAGTAAAGGAGGTTAGGAAATCTCACAAGAAGAAGGCACAGCCTCATGTTCACCTTCCTTTATGAGAAGGGATGTCCTCATCAAAAAGGAAACTGTAATGAGCTAAGAACTGGGGCTTCCATGAACTTCTCACTAGTAACCACTGAGCAGGTGTTGGGAGAAAAAAAAAACTTTCCCATGTGAACATTTTTGTGTCTAAAGTGACAGTTTTGTGACATGATGTGAGACCTATTTCAAAAGCCCAAGGCAGGAAAGAGAGTTAAGAGTTCTCCATCTACACCCATGGCCTGTGCTCAGGGGTCAGCTGAGCACTGTTGACGCCAGCTCCACCGAGCAGCAGCACGCTGCATTGCCTGCATTCCAGGTGAGAGCTGTTACAATTTTACAGTGTTGAGAACGAGTGTTTTAGTGTCGCCGGCCATTACCTCAGAGACAGAGGATGCCTGCTAGTTCAAGTCACTTCAGCTTAAATAATACTCCCCGCTGTGTTTCAGGGCAGAAACGTGAATGCGGTTTCATGGCTCAACAAGACTGTCCCAAGTACATCAAGGACGCGGACACCGACTTAGCTCATGGTCTTGTATTAAGAGAGATGTTTAGCTTCATCCAAGCACATAAAATGTTTTCTGTGCTTCCAAAGGGCATGTAAGCCTGGATGAGATGGGTCTTACTTGTGTTCTTAGCAGGAGACAGCTAGAGGTTGAAGCATGGCCATCAAAGGACAGCATGAGATTATTTCATTAAAAAGAACACAAAGCAAACGTTTAAGCATAGCAGGTTCGTAAGAACCTTCGTTTCCATGTTATGAGATTAGAACAACTTATCAGCAGACAACTCAGTTCGCTTGCAAGAAATAAGCAAAGAAACAAGGCGAGCTTACCTGGCTGAACTTGCAGTGAGAAGGTCAGTCTCCGTACACCATCTGATCCCTTCGTTTCCACTCGACAGCAGTAGAGACCACTGTCACTCTCAGCGACACTCTCTATTGTCAAGGACACATTTCCTTGAAGAAGCTGACCCTTTAGCTGGTAGTGATTGTTTGTCCGATAATAGATTTTGTAGCCATCAGTCCAGATAAATGTTTGTCCACTTGTATCAGATGCACATGCCCCGCGGCCCCAGCTCATGGAGGAGATTCCGTTAGACACAGGATAAGAACATGGCAGTGTGACAGGGTGACCCACCACTGCGTGCACTTCTGGGAAAGAACCCACAGCAGCTGTGGATACAAGGGTGGAGGTGAGAGCGAGCACTCACTGTTTCCTACAGTTGATTTACTTCTTCATTCATTCCCAGTTTTTCTCTCTGCCTCAGCGAAGTCTTAAACCTGATGCACGATGCATGGGAGACATTCGCTCTATTAACCCTTCTTCTCATTTTTCTTTGTAGAGTTCTGATAGCTTAGCATTCTTATTATAAGCAGTTTTCTGTTAGCTTAATCTTCAGTGTGATTATGTAATGGATATGTGTGTGTGGATAAAACAATTTTCTGTAGTTTATTATGTTCACAATGTATCTTTTCTTTTCTTTTCTTTTCTTTCTTTCTTTTTTTTTTTTTTTTTTTTGAGACAATGTTTCTCTTTGTAGCCTTGGCTGTCCTGCAGACCAAGCTGGCCTCAAACTCACAGACACCTGCCTGCTTCTGCCTCCTGAGTGGTGGGATTAAAGGCATGCACCACCACACTGGAGTTTAATTCGTTTTATATTCCTTTATTTCCCTTTTTTCTCTCCTTACATTCTTCTATGTAGTGTTCACAACTAGGCTAGCCTAGGTCTCATAGAGCTCTGATTGCTAGGATTAAAGGCATGAACCACTGCGAATGACCTGTTAGTTTGTTTGTAGACAGGGTCTTGCTCTGTAGCCCAGCTGGGCTTGCACTTCTTATTCTCCTGCCTTTACCTCCTGAGAAATGGTACCACAAGCATGTCCACTGACACGAGCTCAAATTTTTAACAAAAAAAATTCAAGCCAGGCATGGTGGTGCACACCCTTAATCCCAGCACTTGGGAGGCAGAGGCAAGCAGATATCTGAGTTCGAAGGGAGTCCAGGACAGCCAGGGCTATTACACAGAGAAACCTTGTCTCGAAAAACAAAACAAAACAAAGCAATTCAAAACTGTTCTCCCAAATGTTGTACATCATGATGGAACCTGCAAAACTAGAACTTCGAACTGAACTGAAGACCAGCCTGGCCTTATGTGACACTATCTCAACATTTCCCACCGTCCATCTTCCCCTCAAGGCTATGGAAAATGAAATCACTCTTTATTTTCACAGACCCAAGTAAGTCAGTTTTGCTTAAAACTTTCATTTCTGTATTTGGATGACCTACTCCTGAACTGCAGATCTTGAAAAACCCCCCACTGAAGATACACTTGGCACAGAGATACAGAGTAACAAATCAGGAGGAAAACAGGAAAGTACTAAAAATCCAGACTTTCCCCCAGATCTCCCAGAAAGTTATTCCTTAGAAGTTAATTGTCTGTGGTCTCGCACCAGACTTGTACCAATCAGTTTAAAAGGCAATACTCCCCCCACAAATGTCATCCAATCATATACTGCAAAACCCATTTCTTTGTCTAAAACCCAAAGAACCCACACACTTTTTAAGATCGGGGCTCCTGTTGCCAATCCACTGCATCGGTGAGGGAGGGAGCCCCTGTATGGGCTTGAATAAACAACCCTCATTCACTTGCATCAGAAGCAGCTTCTGAGTGGTCTTTGGGGACCTTGAGTTCTGGCCATAACAACTCACCTCTCCTATACAAAGAGCAAAGCCCAGGTCTTTTTGTTTGTGTTTTGGTTTGGTTTTTGTTTGTGTTTGTTTTTCAGCATTGTTGATTTAAAGGTAGAACTTCACTAACTTCAGAGCTCCTTTTGTTTATCGTTGGTTTTTTTTTGGGGGTGGGGGAGACAAGGTCTCACTGTGTAACTTTGGATGGCTTCAGTCTTTAGAACTCTGCATGTAGAAAAGGCTGCATGAGTTCATGGGGATCTGCCTGTCTCTACCAGTGCTGGGATTAAAGTGTGCACCACCAGGCCATGCTCAGGCTGGGCTTTATACAACCGTCAGGGAGGCTTGAGGCTTTAGGATCAGTCCTTTAAACATTAAAAATTAAACAAAACAAAGCCTGAATGATGATTCCCTTCTCACATGGTGGTAACATTGCAGAACCTGAACAACACTCACGTATAACAACACAAAATCTGAATATTAATCAAAGATTGAATCATGCAACTTTGAAACATAAAATAAAAACTTTAATATGTATCCGTTGAGATGTTGGACAGAATTTTGTGTTGCCAATTGCTTCTGAGTAAGAAAATCTGCTAGCTGGAGATGCAGCTCAAGGGTACTATGCTCACCTGCTCGCCCACACCAGCCCCTGGGGTGGATCCCAGCACAGAAACAAAGAAGCAAACAGCGTAAGACAGTAAACTGTGAGTGTCACTGACTAGTCACCTACACTCAGACCAAGGCATTTAGGACATGGTCTGAGAAAGCATATTCCTTGATTTATAAAATGAGTGTGTGACAGGTGTGTATTTCTCATTGGCTCTCATTACTTGATTTTGCTTAATACTTTTTTTTTCCCTAAGACCACAAATATAATACATGTTATCATAATCAAATTATAGAGATCAGGTTGTAAAATGGAGACTTTGCGCCCGATGTAGGGGTTCACACCTATAATCTCAGCTCTTGGCAGGCAGGGACAGGAGGATCAGAAGTTTGAGGCCGTTCTCAGTTGCCTTTCATGTCTGGGAGCAGCCCAGGCTATTTTTGGACCCATCTCAAAAAATTTAATATGCTATTCACTATTTTTCCCTGTATTACACAATGTTTTCAGCTAGCATTTTTTTAATTAAATGATTGAAATTGAGGGCTTTTTAGTGGCATATAAGCCAAGTAAAGGTCAGGTAGCGCTTTCATGTCCTTTCTTTAGCTCTCATGCATTGCCTATCACATGTATATACATGTATTCATCCTTACTTGAATATTACATAAATATATATTCATTCACTCCTTACCTGACAACCTTGTGGACCTTATTTTTAAATCTGATAGATTAA
Source organism: Acomys percivali (assembly GCA_907169655.1). Lineage (NCBI taxonomy): Eukaryota > Metazoa > Chordata > Mammalia > Rodentia > Muridae > Acomys > Acomys percivali. The sequence continues at coordinate 77,595,795 of OU015755.1, read as the reverse complement.
GAAATTTCTTTGGAGTTACAATTTTATTCTGGCTCTCTGCTATAGTACCAACCCAAGGGAACATATTTTTCTTTTGAGCCTCCATCCTCTGACGCATCCCCCAGTTCAACTCTCACTTACCTGGGAGAAGGAGCATGAGTCCTGAGATGAGGACTTGATGATACAGCATGATGTTGATGTGAAAGACAATGAGGAGACACTCTGGTTGGATGTGGTCCTCCCACACGAAATTTGGACAAGTCTTAATTCTCAGAAGGCAACTTATCTTTGCTCCCAGCTAGGGTGAATCATGAGGGTCTGCTCTGCTGGGGATGAGAAAAACCCATCATCAAAGGCTTCATTCCGGGCTCTGTACATTCCTCCATGGTGAAGGCTCTGTGCCTTCCCATGGACAAGGAAAGCCATCCTCCCAAACAGCCTCTTCTTTCTGAGCCTTTCCCCATGTATAGCCATCAGTTTCACTCTTGATCTTAGCAAAAATAAGACAGTAAGCAGAGAAAGATTGAAGGCAGAGAGAAGAGTGTGTTCTGTCGGTAGGACCCTAAGCAAGGGCCAGCCTTCTAGTGGTGGTACACTTGCCCTCTGCTGGACTCAGAGCTGTACGTGCTCAGAAGCTACCGTGATTGGTCCCTAAGATGGACTGAGAAGAGTGTGACACATTTTTGCCTAAGCACATTGTCACATCTATGTCAAATACAAGGCTTTTGAAAGTTTTATTTTTAATTCCACTGTTACCACTAATAGACAGAGGCTGAGAGAGTATGAACAAATACTGCTCTCACTAGAATATTATTATTAGGCTACTGCAATATCTTTCTGGTTAAGAGGCCTTATTTCTCTTACAGAAAACCTGAGAGAAGGTTAGGGTAGCACCGTGTTGGGAGGCTCACAACCACTAGCTCTGGAAATGCACAAGAACCCAACATTCCTTGGACACCTGTGCTCACACACATCACCACACACAGATACACACAATTAAAATCAACATGTTTATAAACATAAAAATATGTTTATAACAACTTTGAAATCATAGATGTATAAAATAACAATGTATCCAATTTACTATAGTAAACCCTAATATAAAGTGAAATTTTAGTTATCTCATACATGTATTTACTGTCTTCAACAGAATACATAGGATTCTATCAGTGACTCAAAAACTTCTGGTCTCATGTAACTTGCATCTATCTAGGAAATAAATATCTGTTTACAAAACAAAGACAATATATAAATCACTCTTACCCTGCATGGGTAAACACATAAACAGGGAGTGGGGAAACAAAGGAAGCATGCAGCAAGATGAGAGCTTTAATGGCAGGTTTGGCTAGGGTATGGTGCAATTTTAACCTGGGCAGTCAGACTTAAATGGGCTTTCTAAAAACTGCTCATCTTCCTGGACCAACCACTCCCTTCTCATCTCCAATACTCCAACTAAAGCAAAATTTAGTTCTTCCTGTAACACAAAACCTCAAATGTCTGCGACTACACTGTATACAAGCTCCTTCTTAAAATTTTCCTTATTTGCAAACCAAAAAAGTCAATGAACAACACTGCAAATATATCTGTCTATAGGATTGCATATTACTTATAGATACTGACCTAAATAAATAGGGCTTAATCCAAGAGTGCCTGACTATTTCTACAGGTTTCTTCTTTATTTCTCATGTTGACTTTTAAAGCTTAGGAAGGCTTTAATAGTTAGTCTTTGAAAGTCTATTTCATTCCATTTAAAGAAAAATCCACCCTCCAAGAATCCACAGAACTGTATTGGATGGTAAGTTAATCTAACGTCTAGAGACTCAACCATCATTGTCCTAATGTCCCATATGCAATCCCCCATCATCCATTTGCAGTTCTATACAATACAGAAACCCCAAGGAACACTATCCGATTGTTTCTCTCCAGCATCAGGCAATAGAAGATTCTACTCACCTGTTACTTAAGGGAAAGTGACTTCTTGCTAGTCTCCCTTCTGGTCCTCTGCTGCCACTGGACTCTTCCAGAGCTATTTATGGAAAAAGACTAGTCTCTCTCATAATTCCATCCTTATCTCCTTGCCACACTTTCACCTTTTCTGTGTGAAAATTGAGTCTCTCTAGTTCCTCAATCCACCTATGAGATAGCATCTACTCACTGATATAGACAGACTATAGGAGAACATATTACGTAGGTGAGAGCATTGATAATGTGCCCCTTGGCTGTTTCCCAAGGCGCAGTTAAGACTTTCACTTAAGGTGTGACTCTAGGCCTGGGGACCAAGCTGCTTTTGAGATGGCTGGAGTGTGAAGGGACTTTGACACCTGGACCCACCCTCTCAATTTACCAGAGAATAAACTGCACTCCAGAAAAAAAAAAGAATAAATTTAGAAACCAGGAGTTCCTGGAGCAAGAGCAGAAGGGTCAACTGGCTTTTATTATACACCCAGAATGCTGTTCAAATAACTTCTTTCTAGTAAATGTTTACTACCATATACTAGGAGCTCTGTGAACCACATGAGTTACACAAAGAAGAAAAACGATGTTGAAACAAATTAATGATCAAGGCAATACATTTATTCTAGGTTTAATCCAGGCATGAAGTTGTGTACCATGATAAGAACGGCCATATGACTATAAAAACAAAGAATAAATCGTTAGCTATACAAGACAACAAACACCCGTTTCTTAGTAAAAAAAACAAAAAAAAACAAAAACAAAAAAAACAAAAAAAAACCTTGACATAAAAAACTCTTACTTTGAACACATAATGTTCATTTGAAATAAGAAAAAAGATAAAAGTTTTGCTTTTAACTCACAATGAACATCTAGATAAAGCCTTTGCTTTAAACTTATCATGAGCAAAAATATTATCTAGTTACACCCGGTTCTGATGAAAAAACTTATAATTAATACTGTTTCTCCTTTATTGTGTAATGGTTGTATCTATTTTTGGAGGAGTTAGTTTTCTTCTTCATTTATAGACAACATTTGTCTTAGAAAGGATAAAACCCAGGACAGAAATAAACATGTGCCGAAGCCCCTTGCTTCTTCCAAAAGTGTGTCCATCTGTCTATTGTCTGTATGCATGCTTTTATCTATGTATGTGTGTATGTATGTGTGTGTGCGAAATTGTGAAGCCAGTTCAAACTTGTTTGCTGAAGCCCACTGGAATTCACTTCATCCACCAGTTGTATATATGTATTTATGTGTTATATTGTCCATATGTCAGCTTGTCTGTACGTTTATATGTCTGATTGTCTATGTGTGTATGTATATATGTATGTATGCATATAGGTAGGTGTAAGTGTGTGTGTATTTCTATGGAGATATGCATGTAGGTATATACATGTATGAAGCTTATGGGAACTCCTTTTGTTTCATCCATTGAATGTGTGTAAATGCATGATTTTCTTTCTCTCTCCCTCTCCCTGGCTCACAAAGAGTTAATGAGACCCAGAGTTTCTGCCAGTTGTGCCTCTTGCCTTTGAGTGAAAGTGCCCAAAGTCCCCACACATCACCACCACCACCACCACCACTCCCCTAGTATAAGCAGTTAAATCTTTTTTTCCAAACAAATATTTATTTATTTAAGATAGTTTCCTAATTATAAACCATATGGAGTAATTTTGATAAAACATAAAACTCTTGCTCTTTAAACAAGTTTTTATAAATCTAATAGTTTCATATTTATTTGTGTGTGTGTGTGTGTGTGTGTGTGTGTGTGTGTGTGTGTGTGTGT